>JASDDO010000010.1:498216317-498951317 GCA_030015575.1 Agapanthus africanus
TGAATCCGTATCTTGAGTAATCATCCGTGAAAGTAATGAAATAGGAAAAACCACCTCTCGCATGTGTAGACATTGGACCACATACATCGCTGTGTATGAGTCCTAAGAGCTCGCTCGCTCTTACTCCTTGTCCAGTAAATGGAGTCTTTGTCATCTTTCCTTTGAGACAAGATTGACAAGTGTCATAAGATTGATATTCGAACGAGTCTAAATATCCTTCTCTATGCAACTTAGTCAACCTTCTCTCATTGATGTGACCCAGTCTACAATGCCATAAGAAAGCTTTATTCAAATCTGGAGACTTTCTTTTTAGTGTGTTCTGGACATTGAAAATTTGGAGTTGGTTTAAAACATATATGCCGTTATTTAATGTACCGGACCCAATCAAACCATGATTAAGGTGGATGTTGACAACATCTCTTACAAACGTGAAATCATAACCTTTATTTGATAACAAGGAAACTGATATGATATTACACGTTAAGCTTGGTACAAAATAACAGTTATGTAAAACCAAAATGTGTCCACTCGTCAATCCTAGGTGATAGTCCCCGACGGACGCAGCTCCCACGCTAGCTCCGTTAGCAACCTTTAGGGTCATATCACCTTCCTTCAGCACTCTACGGTTTCTCAGTGCCTGCAATGAATTGCAAATATGAGATCCTGATCCGGTATCCAATACCCA
This sequence comes from Agapanthus africanus, assembly GCA_030015575.1. NCBI lineage: Eukaryota > Viridiplantae > Streptophyta > Magnoliopsida > Asparagales > Amaryllidaceae > Agapanthus > Agapanthus africanus. Next base: position 498,217,003 of record JASDDO010000010.1, read on the forward strand.
GGAAGTAGAGTTGATCGACAGACAATTCTCAATTACAAACACACCTGAAGTCGAAGCCACAGCTTGCTTCGGTTTCTGGTTCTTGGCGTTCCACGCCTTGCAATCCTTCTTCCAGTGCCTTTTCCTGTGACAATGGAAGCACTCATCCTGGCCAACTATCGGTACTGCAGTCTTTTTCTTTCCCTTCCCTCTCACCTTACTAACACCTCCTCTAGGTTTGGATGTGGCCTTCTTCTTCCTTCCTTTGGCCCTAGCCTTGGACCCGGAAGAAGATGAACCGCCAACAAAGATAGCGGGTGTTTCCCTTGCCTTCTGCAAGGTGCCCTCTGCACTCCTTAACATGTTCAGGAGTTCCGCAAGTTCAACTTCTTTTCCTTGGAGATTGAAGTTGAGGATAAACTGGGCGTAGGTGGGAGGAAGGGACTGGAGAATAAGGTCTGTATAGAGCTCATTATCCAAAGTCGTCCCAAGGTCTGCGAGCTCTTCAATATAGCCGATCATCTTTAGGACATGTTCACCTACCGATGACCCGACAGCCAACCTCGCTCGAAACAAGTTCTCAGAGGTCTCGTATCTTGCTATACGAGATTGCTCTCCATAAAGTTCCTTTGTATGGAGAAATATGCCATCTAGGGACATATCCTCGTGCCTCCTCTGATGTTCATTGTTCATCGAGGCAAGCACGATGCACTTGGCTCTCGCGCAATCTAAATCCCAGGTTTTGCGGATTTCCTTATCCGCATTACTGGATTTGGGACCAGGGACAGCAGGTGCCGTAGCGGTGAGGACGTACCCCAGTTTATCATAGGTCAAAGCCATTTTGACATTCCGCAGCCAATCTTTATAGTTTGGCCCCGTCAGTATATTTTTCTCTAAAAGTAACTTAAGTCCAGTCATTTTCAGGGTCGCTGCAATTAGGAGAGAGAGAAGAAAACTCTTTAGCATGATGCTCTTGCAAGTTTAGAGTGGTTTTTAGTTTATCTAAACTGGATGGCTCCCACTGTTTCTCGAATCCTTCCTCAAACCATAAAAGAAGAATTAGCCAGGACTATTCTCACCGTACAATACTTGCTTAACCGTTCAGCCAGGCTGGTGTCGGTACTTCGAGGGAGGTTTTCCAACGCTTTCGCGAAGTTCCTTAATTAAATAACCTCTTTTCTCTGGGGGCGTAACCCCGCTGACACTTTTCTGGATACCTACTAGGTTTATAGCATTGATCGTTAAGTGACGAATATCCTGATAAGTAGCATATACTCACAGTAGGATCGGGATCCAAATATCATCATCTGATAATGCTGTAGGAATGCTACCAACATTCATCAAACTCAAAATGGTATGCATCTCTTTGCAAATTTCAGTTTCTTTAGAAATTCCCGATATAAGTTTTTGCCCCATGCTCTTATGACCTTGGCGTTAGGTCAAAATGTCATAAGTCACATGTCAAGTTCTACCCATCATTATCTTGTCAATTTGAACCCATCCGTATATATCCTTGATGTTCGGCCAAAATGATAATACGACTGTCCCAAACTAACTCATCTATCTATGCAACAAATGAATATCCAGCAGCTACCAAACACTATGCCTTGGCGTTAGGTCAAAATACATAGCTTGAATACTACTGAATACCCAGATGAAATGACGGAGAGCTACGACTGGTTTTGGCGAAACCGTGAACGTAGTGAACTTGATATAACCGAAGGAACCTGATAGCTTTTAAAAGGAGTGGTTAAAGCTCCGCATTTAAAAATGTCTGTTTTAAAAATAACCGAGTGGTTTCTTTTAAATTGTTCCAACGATTAAAACTTTGGTTTATTTTTCTTTGCATTATAGATAATGCGTCCCATCATTAACCTATCATTGCAGAAAACAACGAAAATACAACGTCCTCTTATGCCATCCGCATTCGCCACGGGGTCCCGTCATCACCCGTTAGGTTACTTAACTAACGACAGCGCGGGTGTAGGGCTAGCGCGGGTGTAAAACATAAGTGACGTCTAAATAGCTACATTATATATAGATATTTTACATTCGTCTGACGCAATGATATTCATTCCAGAACACAGATAAACAATATTGGATTTGCAAGCAATCTGTATTTCTTTTGAGCCTGCAAGAAAAGACAGATTACACAGTTGTGATGAATAGCCGTTACCCCACCCTCGACCCCTACGGGTACGGAAAACTACCCACCCGGCAGTTTGTGTACCCCACCTTGGGTCAGTCCTAGGAGCAAAAACAGTAAAATGAAATAATACAACGGTGGCTACAACCGCAACCTGGATGTGCCCCGCAAAATAATATTACAACAAATTACATTTACAACAAATGAATTAAACAATAACCCATTGCTAAACCCCGGCTAAACACCACAACAGTCCAATACAGTTTATATGCACAAACAGATATAACCATTTCAGAAATGTGCAACCCCCTGCCAACCGACATACTAGCAGTTAGGGGAGGTTTACGAACACATTAAACAATCACAGATATAATCCAATATGCAAATACTGTACAATTTCGATCGATTAAACATCTTTAATATTGCTCCAAAATCTGCTCTGTATACTGAAAACCTGAGCAAAATTAAAATATTCCAGAAAACCCCTAATTCCACAGAGAAGCAACAGAAGAAAATTGGGTTCCTGACTCGCCAACTCGGCGGCGGAAGCGCGGCGACTCAGTAGGCTGAGGCCGCGGTTCCGCGGCGAGTTAGGCGATTCAGGGGCCTATTTTTCTTGGGTGTTCTTCTGTGGTCTTGTCAAGCTCTCTGAACACACCTGAAAAATTTTTGGACTTCATTTTAAGTTCGACAGAAACTGAACAGATTTAGGGTTTTCCGGCTTCGTTTTTCCGTTCGAAATTCGTACAAATTTGCAATTAAGTTATTTATTGTTTAGCGAGGCTCTGATACCACTGTAAGTCGATGTGCTATACCCCAGTACTTGTGGGGAGGCGGAAATTTCAAAAACGATCTTGTTTAGTGAACGAACATCGACTAACCGCTTGAATCGAAGCTAAACGATAACTAACCAAACATATAGTTGTTCTAAACTACTATGCTTAGGGATTATACCTATCGAACCAAGTCCTTCGTCTTTACGATCTCCTTGTTCTCCTCGGCCTTCTCTAGGTAGTAGACGATCCACCCGAGAGCAAAACTCCAAGCTTAGCCTCTAAACTTGAGGCAACTAACCTTCTTGGATTGCTAATCAAAGAAGATAGATTGAGATAGAGTGATGGTTATGGATTGTTAAGTCTAACTAATCCTAAATCTCAACACATGAGGGTGAGGATTAGTCTTTTGAAGAGAGAGAGCTTGAGGAGAGAGAATGTGAATAATATTATGAAATAAGTTTATGAGTATCATAACATATATGAAGCATTTTCTAATAAGAAGAAAAGAATAAAGAGTGATGATTAATCATGCTTCATAAAATATCTAGTGGTGATTCATTAGCATGAGTCATTAAGCAATAAATGTGCATTAATGAAATGAATGAATCACCACCATGACTCATATAACTCATTCAATGAATATGACACATAACCCTCCTTAGTCACCATCTTCTAGAAGCTTCTCGAGCAATTACGAGAACGCCCCTCCGATCCGCAAAAATACGGAAAAACTTTAGACTGTAAAAATCCAATAACCGGATACCAGTAACTGGCTTAAACCAAAGCCGACTGGTAAAAACTGTCCGAAAGTCGTACGCGCGTAAACGCACGTATGCGTCCGAACCCTTTGTCGCAAAACCATGCAACCTCTATATCGTTTCGCCTGGAGTAGGAAACTCTCTGTGTGGGACTCTAGAGACTCGACTACTACGCTGGCAGTGGGTTTAACCACAGACCGCAAGCGGCGCTAGCTGTACGTAACGGTCCCCAGGTAGTTGTCGATAAGAAGGCCGATGAGGAAACCCATCCGAACTCCTACTGAGTCTGATGTGACAATCTCCATACAGTCCGGTCCGTTCGTCCAAGACTATCGCATATCGGGCCTAGGGGGCGGCAAGCGTCAGTCCCCTAATAGCGGTATAAGTCGTGTCGGAGGGAAGCCCATTACACCCTGAGAAACTACTGGAACCTACCAGCAAATCTCGCTTGCCCTGGCCAGGGACTTTGCGTAATGGCTCTCTGACACAGCACGATATCTACTCCCAATACCGGGAGGGACGAATCCTGTCTAACCGCCACTGCCTCCAAGTTCTCGGGACTGCACCCAACTGCTACCTGTTTGCACGACTCCTTTGAGCCGTGGTAGGGTAGCAATCTAAGAACAGTGGGACACACTCGAGGCGAAGTAGCAGTGTCAAGTCTGCGGACTACGCTGTACTCATGTCACCTGGGAACTGTTCACTGACGACTGGTATCAAACCAACCAACAGTTCCCTGTGAGTCCTGTCCGGTGTACCCGTAACCTAACGAGCACCTGCATACTATCTCCAGTACGACGTACTGACGGCTGTGGGACAGACCATCTCCCCAACTGGGATGAGAAGCGTACACACCAGTCTACTCCGGAGTATCGATGCTCTGTCTCGATAATCCAACGACCAGGGACCAGAATAAGGATGTGCTTGTAGACTACCCAGCCCCCACTAGTGTGACTGCCATCACAACGCTGGTAGAAAAGCAAGATCCTAAGAGCTCTATCAATACGTACACTCACATATTAAGATAGAAAAACCAAGTAGCATACTACCATGTTTAGCAAGACTGTTATATACATGTGAATATCCCAAGCTTCCATTAAGTAATATACAAACTAGTATGATACAGTAATGGCCTTCTAGGGCATAAACACTAACACAACACTTGTTCATCGGGTAACTCACAATTTAGCGGCGACCCTTCTGGTATGGGATGAGCAGCGAGAAAGTCTGCAAGAGCTTGCCCTTTTACTGCTTTCTGAGGAGTGTAAACTATGTCAAACTCAAGTAGCATAACAGCCCATCTTGCCATTCTGCCGGCTAGGCTCGCTCCGGTCATCAAGTGTTTGAGCGGGTCGACCTTGGAGATCAACATAACCCGATGAGAGAGCAGATAGTGCCTCAGCTTCTTCACAGCAAATATCAGAGACAGGCATTGCTTTTCGATTGGGGAGTAGTTGTGTTCCGTCCCGACTAGAGTTCAACTGAGGTAGTAGAGGGCATTTTCTTTTCCCTCCTCGTTATTTTGGGCAAGGAGCGCACCGAGTGACTCGTCCAGCGCGGCAGTATAGAGAATCAGCGGTTTATTTGGAATGGGAGCGGCCAGCACTGGAGGGTGCAACAAGTACTGTTTGATGCTTTCGAACGCTGCTTGACATTCGGCATCCCAGATAAAAGGAGCTCCTTTCTTCATGAGCTTTGAGAAGGGCCTACATCTCCCCGATAAATTTGAGATAAACCTCCGTATATAAGCAAGCTTGCCTTGAAAAGATCTTAGCTGCGTCAGACTCTTCGGAGGGGGCATCTCCATGATGGCCTTTATCTTTGATGGGTCAACTTCGATCCCTCGATGTCGGACTATGAAGCCCAGGAATTTTCCCGATGACACACCAAAAGCGCACTTCAGAGGATTCATCTTCAGATCGTATTCCCTCAGTCTGGTGAGAACGGTCCTGAGATCTTGGATATGATCGGCCTTGGCTTTAGTCTTGACGACCAGATCATCAACAAAACATTCGACGACTTTATGGATTAGGTCATCAAAGATATTAGTCATTGCCCTTTGATATGTAGCACCTGCATTAATCAGTCCGAATGGCGTTACCTTGTAGCAATATATTCCGATCGGGGTTCGAAATGATGTGTGCTTCTCATCCTCAGGAGACATCTTGATCTGATTATATCCAGACGAGCCATCCATAAAGGTGAACAGTTCATAATTTGAGGTGTCATTGACCATCATTTCCATGACCGGTAGCGGGAAGTCATCTTTAGGACATGCCTTGTTGAGGTCCCTGAAATCGACACAAACTCGGATCTGCCCATTTTTCTTCTTCACTGGGACTATGCATGCGATCCAGTCAGCATATTTCTCTTCCCTGATGAAGCCGGCATCGATGAGTTTCTTAGTTTCCTCGACGACCTTTTCTTCTAGTTCCCTTCTCATTCTTCGAGGAGCTTGTTTGACTGGCTTAGCATCAGGAGATATAGCCAACTTATGTACGGCCACTTCAGGGGAAAGGCCAGGCATTTCTTTGTTTGTCCACGCGAAGCAGTCGACGAACTCATGCAGCAGGGCAATTATCTGCGCTTTCATTTCCTCTGACAAGAGCGAGCTGATGTAGGTCGGCCTTGGATTATCGGGCGTTCCTAAGTCAATCTCGGTTAGCTCGTCAAAGGTTGCTTGTCCGCCATCTTCGAGCTCTTGAGGAGCTTCTTCTGGCTCGGCTATCTCGTCGTCATCATTTGATCTTTCGCTGGCCTCACCAACATGGATCATGTGGCACGCTTTGGAATCAGGTTGAATGTAGCCTATGCCCCGTCTATCTGGAATTCGTCCATCGATGAGTGCTCGGACCTGGGGCGGATACCATAGCCCTTCGTAAAACTTTGCTTTGGACTCCGTTTGATATAACCGGCATCCGCACTTCTTAAAGTATTCCCGCATCACGGGCGCATAGTATCTGGGATTGAGGACGGCTTTTATGCCTCTCTCATAAGGAAGGCACGCGACAGAAAGATCGTCCGGGTACGGGGTTTGACCTGTAAAACAGGATGCCCTTCTGTCCATTTTTCCTCCCGGGCATGTAGAAAGTTTTCAGCTGGTCCACGGTAGAGACTGACAATGCGTCGAGCTCTTTGCACATCCGTTCCGGCACCCTTGTGATGGCCAGGGACCCTTCTGCGACTTCGAATGTCTCTCGTAGTTTCGCTTGCTGCAGGGGGGTCCAATCTGCGCAGCTGTTGCACGACAGGTCTTCTTCTTCTGACTCTTCAGTGTCACTGCCAAGATGAGGGCGGACTTTGCTGCTAGATGGGCCTTCAGTAACAGATTCGTCCGTATCGCTGCCGAAATGAGGGCAAGTTTTACGGAAAGACGGGCTCCCAGCGTTGGACTCATCAGTGTCACTGCCGAAATGCGGGCGCACTTGGGTATTTTTGCTTTTGAAAGTGACAGCCGGCGCAGATTTGCTTTTGAGTCTTGGGGCCGGTCTATCCTCAGTCAGTCGTGGCTTAGCGTTTTGGTGGTTCATAAAGTACCGAGAATCTTCATATCGGACTTCATGCACACCGAACGGCTGGATGTCTCCTTCAATGTGTCTTTCTTCGCCATTTTTGGTATACTTCATGCATTGATGGAGAGTTGACGGAATGATGCCATAATCATGGAGCCACGGCCGCCCCAAGAGAATCTTATAAGATGTGTCGGCATCGATCACGTATATCTTAGCTTCAGTTTGCAGATCCCCAAACTTGATTGGCAAAGCTATTGACCCCAGAACTTGCTGGCAATTTTGGTTGAAGCCTTGAATGACAATCCTTTCCCTTGACAGGTGTCGGACGTCCATTGACAAACTCTTCAGAGTTCGCAAGTTCATGATGTTCACTGAGGACCCCGGATCAATCAATATGCGATTAATTCGATCTCCGTCGCTGTACCCGGTCACGTAAAGCGGCCGATTATGCTCAGCCGTTCCCAGTAGCAAGTCTTCATCCTTAAATGTGACTGCGGCGGCATGCAAAGCGTGTTGGGCTTCTTTCATATTAATTTCTGCAAAGTGAGCCTGATACCGCTCGGGGTTTTGTAGAGCGTGGATGAGAACATCTCTAAGCTCCTTAGATAGGACCAAGGCGTCGTAGATGCTCAGGAGAGATGGAAGCTTCCGGAGATGCGCCAAGACATTATAGTCCACTGAGGAAGGACTTACGTTTTCATCAGCCGGTTCTCTGCCATCTTCTTCATTAGCGACTTGTTTTTCTTTCCCTTTTGGGGCATTGCCCTGATTTGGCGGTAGAGCTCTACCGCTTCTGAGCTGGATTTGACTGGCCGTTGTGGCGAGCTCCTCATCTTCTTCGGGAAAACAGAGCTCATCCTCGGAGTCGCTGCCAAGATGGATAGCGTAGCAAGTCACTACTGGGATCTCTTCATTGGAGTCTTCTTCTAACTCCTCCAGAATTTCAGCCGCTTGTACAGGGAAGAACTCCTTCAATTGAATCAATGTTCTTTCCTTTTGTTCATATTCTTCGAGGGAATCGATATATTTTTGAATGGTCGATCTCCCTGCAGACTCTTTTTCGCGCCGAGCTGCGCTCTTCTTCTTCTTGAGCTTCTTGGATTTTGAGCCTGATGGAGCCACATTGGCAGCCGGACTGGTAGGCTTCTTCTGCCCATCCCATTCCGTCCTGGGTTCTTTCCGAAGTTGCTTTATCATCTTCTTCGTCTTATTAGATATGTGCGTACTCCACGGAGGCCGCGATGAGTCAGTTTTGTTTGTCAGGACAGCGGGTTCAGCTGTCTGCTCCCAGAAGGCTTCAACTTCTGTCTGTATAAAGTTGGCGGTTGCAACTTGATTGTTCACCAACACGCTTTTGGACAGCTCGATCTCTCCAGCCTTGTACTGCTTCTCGACCCAGTCCTTGAAGAAATAGCAATCCTCGATCGCATGGCTCACTACTCGGTGGTACGGGCAATACAGAGGATTGTCGGTCATTTTTGCTTCTTGGGGTCTTTTCGACTCCGGCAATTGTAGGCCATTGTTCAAGGCATCTTTAAATATCTTGCGGACCTTGTCCCTTCTGAAAGAATACACCCTGTTCTTTTTCTCCTCTAGGGAAGGACCATCTCCTCCCATCAATGGCTTTCGAGACCGGTTGGTTTTGGATTCGCCCGCCCTTCGCTTTTCTTCATTGTCAGAGGCATTGAAGACATTGGTACGGCTGGAACTCCCGCTTCTACGGTTGTCGTCCCGCTTGCTTTTCCAGGTTTTGTCTCTCTGAGAGTCCGGCGGGGACTCTTGCTTCGAGCGTTCTAGCATTTGGACTTTCTTGGTTAGCTCCTGAAATGTCTTGAGGCCCGCTGTACACAAGAATGGGACCATCCAATTGCTGAGGTTTCCAATGAGAAGGCTGACGGACTGGTCCTGCTCCAGCGGCGGTTCGCACTTGACTGTGAGATTACGCCATCGGGCGATAAAGTCGGTATTTCTTTCATTCTTCCCCGGCTTGGTCCTCACAAGGTCGGCATTGGAGATTTTATCACTGACACTCATGAACCTTTGCCGAAACAGGGACTCCATTTAGGCAAAGGTAATGACGGACCCGTCCGGTATACTCGCGTACCAGTCGAAGGCGACACCGGTCAGGCTGTTGACAAACTGATGAAGAAGGAGCGCGTCATTGCCCCCTGTATTTCCGCACGATGCTTTGAAGTGGGCGACGTGCTGATTTGCATTCCCCGTTCCATCAAATCTTCCGAACTTAGGAATGACGTAGCCGCTTGGGAACTCAATCAGATCGTACTGTGCGGGATATGGCCGTCCACTACTGCCGATTTCTTTCTGAGCTTCAGCTTCGGCCACCAATGTTTTAACCTTGCTGGTGACCAAATCCATTATCCGATCCTGTGTTAGCGGGATAGTGCTATCTAGGGCCAAGGCGTCCCCAGAAGCGGAATGTGGCCGGCTTCCATTCGGCTCGACCAGTCTTGGTCCCAAAGGAACAGGCATTGGCTGCCTCGGATTGTCATCACCCGGCTGATTAGTAGCGGCTTGTGCCTGATTGGGAGGCGCTCGAGCAATTTGAGCCGTAAGCTGCATCACCACGTTTGTTAAGTCGTCAATCTTCAAATAGAGCTTGGCCATCTCTTTATCTTTGCTCCTGAGCTGTTTTCGAAGCTCTTGAAGCAGCTCTTGCTCCGCAGTCCTGGGACGGAAAGTCAGCTCTTCCTCGCTGTCCGAGCTTGACTCTGCATGGACCGAGGGATCCTTCTGCCCATCATCCTCATCGAGAGGGTTTTCTTCATCCAGCGGGGGTGGCTGTTCTTGGGCAGCGGCAACCACATTCAGGCTAGATTGGGCTTGGGATGTGGTGGCCCCATCCTTGCTTTTGCTGCGAAGGTTGTCGCTGGGCCGCCCGCCCGCCATATAGACCGTATGGATGATATTTCCAGCCGTCTTTCTATCATTGGCAGCTGATTTCATGGATCGCTGTCTTGACCCCCTTGCTTCGGTAGGTGGTAGTCGATTGAAGGCGGCTGGCCTAACCAGTTTCTTGAATGGTGCTGGTGCTTCTTTTCTGGGTTTGCCCCGCTGCTTTCGTGCGGCACAGAGTGCTTGGTAGACTCTTGAAGAGACGGTGTCATACTTTTTCTGTTGGGGCCGGGACACGTCTCTTTGCGGCACTGTTCGGACCGCGGTCTTCTTGATTCTGGCGGTCATGGCGTTTTTCTGAACCCACTTCAGAGGCTCAAAGGAATTGCTGATTCTTACGTCTGACTCAGTCGTTGTCGCGGGGCAACCCTGCACTTGGAACTTCACACGATTCTATTTGGCCGAAGCCTTGGCCCTTTTGTTGGCTCGATACCTGAGCCGCTTCTGCCTTAACTTTTCTGTTCTAAGCACCTGGCAGACTTCGGCTCTTTGGGAATACGCCGCAGACCGGGCGATGGAGGGCCTTGGAGATACGCTCGATTGCGCATTTGTTGGAGTCATCGCCTGAGCTCGTCCACGACATTTGATGTTGCCCTTCGCACTGGAAGTGCTGCCCCCAGCTGGAGCACCAGAGAATCGTTCAGACACCGTCTTAAGTTTTAGTTGTGGTGCCTTGGCGATCATGACATTCGGCCTTTTGCCCCTTAAGACCGGCTTGGCTACCTGTTCCGCCGGGATCTCCGCCAGATGAGCGCTTCCGGCAGGGTAGATGATGACGGAGCCAAACTGGCGGGGCGGTTCCTCCCACTGTCGACTGAGGCTTGCGGGGAGAACCACACGAGCGTTGATCTTGACCACGTACGGAATCGGGGTCACGTTGGAAGCTGAATTCGTCTGGGGAGACATTGTCGTCGAAGGTTGATTGCTGCACGAAAAAAAAACATCATCTCAGTATTGGCAATCGATATGTATATTGATTGAGTTCGCATGAACGTTTAACCCGAAATATGGGAGGAGAGATAGGGTCCCACCGGGCGTGCCAGAATATGTAGGGTGTTTTTCGTCACCCCATTGAGATGGGAATACGCGCACGCTTGTCAGGCGTACTACAGATTCCCCCTGCCTAGGGTAGGCTGGGGTTTAATGATTGTGGGGATCCGAATCTCCGGCAGCCGCGGACTAAGCTGCCGTTAATTACCCTTCGCCTTTGGGGCGAGGGAACCTCCGATTAACGGGTTAAACTGGTCATGCGAACTCAATGTGCAGTGTGCGTGTGTGTTTTTTTGGAGGGGGTGTTTGAATATATCGGGAGTCACGCAGAGTTTTTACGGGGGTCCCGCTACCCGGATAGCGGGCTGGGGGTCAAGGGGGCTAGCTGCCCCCTTGCGGGGTGCGGGACAGCGCCCCGTTAGAAATTTTTTTCTAACAGGGACAGTGTCGTGGAGTATGTGTATGTGTACATTTGTATACATATGTATATATATACATGTATATATAAATAAAGGGAAAAAAGACATCCAAAGGATGCGTGGGGCCAGCGCCTAGGCGCTTGAGCGCAAGCGAGCCACGTGTCGGCACGTGGGCGCTTTGCGCTCGAGCGCAGAGTGCTGGAGCGCAACGCGCCACGTGTCGGCACGTGGGCGCTTTGCGCTCAGACGCTGAGCGCTTGGGCGCAAGAGCGCCACGTGTCGGCACGGGGGCGACTTGCGCTCGAGCGCTTGCGCTGGGGCGCAAGAGCGCCACGTGTCGGCACGGGGGCGACTTGCGCTCGAGCGCTTGCGCTGGGGCGCAAGCGCGCCACGTGTCGGCACGCGGGCGCTTTGCGCTTGAGCGCTGTGCGCTTGAGCGCAAGCGCGCCACGTGTCGGCACACGGGCACTCTGCGCTTAAGCGCCGGCGAGAAAAAAAGGCTTTTAGCCTAAAAAATTTCTTAGAAGAGAAATCAGATAGGAGTTGGACTCCTGAGTGTGTTTTTCTTCTTTTTTGAGGGATTTAGTGAAAGATGTTCTTCTTCTTCCTCCTGTGGTAGCTGGATCTTGAAGATCAAGAGATGTGGGATTTTTAAAAATCTCTTCTTTTTGAGATCTAATGGAAGATCTGAGTTCCCCTTTATGGGTTTTGTGGTGAAAAAACTATTTTGTTTTATAAAAAGAAGAGTAAAACTCTTGATTTAATTCAAGAGAAAGAAGAAGGTTTTGGAACCTTGAAGATGGAAGAAAGAGCTCAGCTCTGAGACTTTTTTTTTGGAGAGAGAAAAAGTTGTTGGGATATTTCATTATCCTTGCCTTTATAGGCTATACACTTTACACATAGCCCCTTGGGCTTCACAAAATGGTATTTTGCCTATCCCATGGCTCATGTGCCATTTCTTTTTGCACATAAGCCATGGGCTTTACAAAAATTTGGCTTTATGCCTATTTTTCTTACATTTATCCATAAAATAAAATAAAGGAAATGCAAAAAAAAAAATTTATTACAAAATTTTTATCTTGGCATGGGGGGAGGCCTGCCGCTTCATGTTCTGGCTCGACCCGGGCATGGGCCCACTGGATCTGGGCTTGGGCCCACTTGGCTTGGGGTTGACTTTGATTTTGACTTGGTCAACCGGGGTGTAAATTTTTACTCCAACACTTGGTCCACTAGCACGGCAAGGAAGAAATTCTTGCATGTCCGTGTCGTTATTACAACCTTCTTTCTTTATGTCAAAGACTAGAAGCTACGCGCTAATTCTCATTGGATCTCGGTTGTTCTTAACAGCGATGGCTATTCATTTAAGTCTTCGGATAGCACCACCAGATCTTCAACAAGGTGGAAATTCTCGTATTCCTTATGTACATGTTCCTGCGGCTCGGATGAGTATAGTAGTTTATATCGCAACAGCTATAAATAGTTTCTTGTTCCCCTTAACAAAACATCCCCTTTTTCTTCGCTCCTCCAGAACCGGTACAGAAATTGGTGCCTTTTCTACTTTGTTTACCTTAATGACTGGGGGGTTTTGGGGAAGGCCTATATGGGGTACCTTTCGAGTGTGGGTTGCTCGTTTAACTTCTGTATTCATCTTGTTCCTTATTTACCTGGGTGCACTGTGTTTTCAAAAGCTTCCTGTCGAACCGGCTCCTATTTCAATCCATGCTGGACCGATCGATATACCAATAATAAAGTCTCCAGTCAACTGGTGGAATACATTGCATCAACCTGGGAGCATTAGCCGATCTGGTACATCCATACATGTTCCTATGCTCATTCCAATCTTGTCCAACTTTGCTAACTCCCCCTTCTCCACCCGTATATTGTTCGTTCTGGAAAAACGTCTTCTTATTCCATCTTTTCCCGAATCTCCCTTAACGGAGGAAATAGAAGCTCGAGAAGGAGTACCAAAAACCTAGTTCACTCGCAAGCATCCATGGCTGAATGGAGAAAGCGATCCGCCTAAGAAAGGGGAATTTGCAGGTTCGAATCCTGTTGGATGCTGAGTCGTAGCCTGAAGCTCAATTGCTGCTAACGTCTTCCTTTACCATCTTTGTTATTTTATTATGAGCAATAGATTAGGTGAGGATTAGTTCGTACGGCAAGTAACAAACCTATGCTCTAGTAGCGAACCAGTCTATCTCGTATCGGACATGTTGAGTTGGACGCTTTCCCAGTAGATGCACCCCACTTAATGGATATTGTTCTTTGTTTGCTAGCTAGCTTCTTTCGAGTTAGCAAAGAGGGGCTTCAGTCTATTCACGAGCAACTTGGCAATCGATTTTGTAAGAGACGTTGCACAAGCTAATGGGACGAAAGTTACTTGGCTTAGAAGGAGTCAATTACCGACACAGGGATCATCCTATAAAGAAGGGTGAGAGTCAAGGCAGTTTTTCTTTCTTTGGTTTGTTAGTTCAAGTATGGACAATGATGTAATATAAAAAGGTACGAAAGGGAAGGTGGGTGGGCGATACTGGATCTACATGTTCAAGGGGTGTGGATTGAAGGGGACTCGGCTACGGTGGTATCTTGGCTAAAACAAAGAAGGACTTCAGTTCATCCGTGCGTTAGTGACATACTAAAAGGGGCGGACACTTTCCGGGTGTGTATTATTTCTCATACGTATAGGGAAGGTAATGCTCCAGCGGACTGGTTGGCGGGTCTGGCGGCATCTATTGGTGAGGCTGAGAGGTTCGACCTCAGAGTTCCGTCTACACTGAAATTTTAAGTTGAGTTAGATCAAAGGGGCCAAACGGTAGAGCATGTTTGAGTTGTTACGCGGGAGGGAGGAACCAACAAATCTGGATCGAAAGGGTTCGTAACTAAGATTTGCACATCCCGACACAGATCTTCCATTTGAAATCCATTCTCCATCCGAGGGATGTCTCTATCCATCTGATACATGGGGGAGTTCAACCTCTCTTTCTTGCCGGGCGACTGACCAATGTTCCCTCATTCCACTTATCATAACGGAAATCCATATTGAGTTCCGGCTCAGGTAGGTCTTCTTCTACTATTTATTGATACAACCCTATCCTACGTCACAGCCTTTTGAAAGTGTTAGGGCAACTGAATATCTGGATTGAAAGGTAGAGCGCCTCCATCTCCTGGTTGAACTTCAAATAAAGAATTGGTTCATTCCCTTCCTACGAGACCCGCCCGACCCGAGGGATAGGTTCATTTTTAGAAAGATGCAACAAAGGATCGACGGCGAGATTCAACAGGGACAAATCCTCTTTAAGGGCCGGGTCATTGCCTGAGCCCTCTGGGGGGTGTTGCGTTGTTAGGGAGCCCCGTCCAACAGTCTGGGATAGTAGGGATAGGGGTATAGCTTCACATCCAACTGACGTAGGCTCAGGAATGCTTACCCATCAATATAGTACATCCCACTCTTTTTCCAAGATCCATATGTAGAAGCTCGAATTGAAACTCTTGTGCTCCATAGGAATGGTATGAAACAACAGCAAGTTGTAGGATCAAGCATAATAGAAAGCAGCTTAGGGCGAAACTGCCTATGTTCATGGAGGGAGAGCTCATTCAACTTGAACCGTTACTGACAGTCGGGATAATCCATAAATTAGCAAAATCCCGGGAGCAGGAGTTCAATTTCTGAGTTCGCTCCAGAGAGGTCCGCCAAAAGCCAAAAGAAAGACAGTTCATTCAATGCTTTTCCGAACAAGCGAGTCTTCAGAGAGAGGGGGGTTCGGGGGAGGAGCTCTCGGCACATGGTCAGTCGGCGGTTGACGAGTCAAGAAGCTTCCTCTTCTTGTTTATATATAGATGCTGGTGGATAAGGACTCAAGTCAGGAGTTCAATTTCTGAGTTCATGAGTTGAGTTAAGGTCTTAAGCCCATGAGAAAGTACGCAGGGGAGAGGGCTTTACATGCTCGACCATAAGGTGGTTTTGACTTGAGCAAGAAAACGGATGTGCTACCACACAACGGCTTTCGCGCTAGCGCTCACTCCATTGTTTGGTCGTTAGGGTCAGGCGAATAGTTAGCCGAGGAAGGGCATGAATACGCTTTTTGCCCGATAGGACGGAATCAATCGCAACACAATGGAGGAAGGACGGGCGTAGGACCCTTTGTTGGGCCTACAAAGGCGAACAGGATTAGCACGAATAAAGATATTAGGCGAGCGCAGAGAGAGATCACTGCTAATAGTAATTGCGTACGTAGAGATAGAAAGACGCATCCCGCCCGACTGCTCCAAATCACCGGGCTTAATAGCGTGACATCCTAAATTAGTTGATATGGACAAATCCATCCAGGTCAGCCTTCTTCACCTTAGTCATTGTACATCCGAAGACGATGGCATTTGGCGATCAACAGACCGCAAAGCAAACAGAGTTTGAAAGACTCCCCTCCCACTACCTGTGAACGACCGTGTGGACTGAGAGCTAAGTCTAGATGGATGACGGAACTAGGAGAATGGACCATGCCAGATCTTCTGATCACTAGGGCAGAGCATCTGACTATGGTGTATATGTGTACGGATCGGGGTGAGTGTGAGTTAAAATACTCGTACTCCTAGCTTCTCCGGTCTGTGATGCATCTTCCCCAAAGCAAAGGTCTTCCATCACGTGCCACTGAACCGAGCTCCAGGATTTACCCGGGTGGACCAGTCTTCTTAATGAGGTTAACTTAGTCGGGCCAGCTAGTAAAGGCATCAAGTCCTATGAGCTTCAGTGGAGTAGGCCACAGCCGCTTCTGCTGTCAGCATCTCTTATCTTCCCCGTTGACAGAGTAGTACCCACTGACTCAGTCTGCCAAATGTTGTAAATAAGAAGCTGGTGGTGATTCTATAGTTCACTCTACTGCTTCCCCGGACTCAGAAGAGGACATGTGCCTCCTAATGCTAATGCCACTCCCATGTCTGCTGTTTCCCCGGGGGATGCTGTTTCGCCAGCTGCTGCTGCTAGATAGACCTTGCTACTCACTGCTTGCCCAGCTAGCTGCAACTCTAAGGGTTTTCCTTCTTACCAAATAAAAGAAAAAAATCCGGTCTTGCTCGAAATAGAACTAGAAAGAGCTAGCGGATACACTAACTGCTCTCTTTCACAAGGAAAGGCCTGTGCACCAGAGCAAACAAGAAAATCCGGAATATCGCCTGAAACTGGTAGGAAGAGAGGCAGAATAGAACGAACCCCAATACCGGGAGAAGTTGTTTCTTTTCTAGAGCAAACTTCTAATGCGTTGAAAGAAAGAGCTCCTGATGCCGAGGCTGTTGCGACAGTGGAATAAATAGGAGAAAGGGAAAAGGAAAATCTTTTGGCTAGTGCTTAGCTTAGAAAGGATTGTTAGCCAGAAGCTGTTGTGGCCTTAAGCAGGGAGTCCTTCTTTACGAGTTCTGAGCTGAGGGTGTTACTTGTCTTTCTCAGATCCTTACTTTACTATAGTTCGGGTATTGAACAAAGGGGTATCAACTTTCCAGCTAACAAAGAAAGGACAGGAAACCGAACGTGAACCAGCATACAAAATAAGCAGGAATAGTGCCGGAAAGGGGACTCGGCCGGGGAGGATGGATATGAACCAAGTCAGTATTATAGAGATGGAAAGGGTAGAGCCCCTTGTATGACAGCGGAGCGCACCTCTTCTTGGTATGACGAGGGATCAAGCGTAGCAGCGAGCACAGTAACAGTATTGCCGTGGATGGTGACCCAGGAGGGAGAGAAAAAACAGAATAAACGGTATTGGCTTGTGGGTCCGCAGTGGTAGATTGCCATTCAAAAATTGATCCTGATCTGCGTCCATCTGAAAAGGTTACTAATCCAAAAGAGAAGAATGCATAGCTGAGTGAAAATCTATCCATAGCAGAAAGAGGCCTTGTCCTACCTAGTTTATGATGTTTCATAGTCCCCGGCCAGATGGGAAGAAGTGGCCCGTCCAACGGTACACCGATAACACCCGATTCCTATTTAAGTCAAAGAGTCCTCCTGGGATGACATGTGAGAGCAACCGCAACGAATGGTGAAGGAAGCCCCGCTTGTTTTGCCCGGGCTCTTAAATCGCAAGGTGCATTTTCTCACTATATATGTATATATAATGAAATCTTTCTCAGTTATGCCTGGGTATCTTGCACCAAGAAAGCTAAGAGGACTGGATCTGGAGACAGTTCCAAGAAAATAAGATCTGCCTGGGGCATATCAACATCTGAAGCTTGTGGTGCCGCATCGGATGAGGCTAGTATAGATCTTCATTTCGGATTCCCACTTGTGGGCATTGGTACCTTTTGGGACCAGGTAACAGACGTCCCAGTCTATGGTGTAGCTTGACGGACGTGAGCATATACATCAGAATCAGCTGCCTCTGAGTAAGCAACAGCCGCTTCAGCAACGTGACGCTCCAGAGAAGGATTTTGAAACGGGTGGACAACCCCAATCAAACAGATAGGCCGGGCTACATATCTGAGATAGCAGGTCTGGCTGGGGCTTCTCGATCTCTATCTGGTTTCTTTTCTCCTGGTTTCCCAGGCATTGGGCGATATTCATCTTTCTATCTTTAACTATGCTATTAGTGTGAGCAGTGGTCTCTGTCTGCGAGACTTTCCCCTTCAGTGAGAAAATCAATGTAGTTAGTAGGGTATTTGATTTGATCTGATGCTTTAGAAGTTAACCCTAGGTGTCGAGGTACGGTGCCTATGACTATAGAGTTGCAATCTAATGATAGTATAGTAAGAAAGTTAGTCAAGTAATAATTGTAAGGAAAGTCAGATTCCGCCTAGGCTCGCATCAATCTTTGATCCTCTCGTCTCTCTCTTTGTTAGGTACGCAAACAAAGGCAAGTACATCTCGGGCAAGAGGTGGAATACCACAACAGTTCTCGGCATCATTAAGGTACTTGAGCAATAACAAGAGAAAGAGTTAGTTATATCGGCTTGCATTCAATCATTGAGGTCAACATAGGTCTCTCGCTTCCACTTTATTTTCACCCACAGAGCTATAGTCAAGCATTCTGTGCTAGAGTTGAGTATGGCCCAAACCTTCCACTACAATTGGGTTCTGGTGACTCAGATGACATGACCCTGAATGAAAGACTTGCTCGTGGACGGTCTTCGCTTAGACCTTTTCGTTCAATTCTTATACGCTTCACTCCCAGCAAGAAAACAGATTATATGCAAGGCTTTGAAATATAGCAGGCGTTATTCAAACCAATTGAGCCTGCTATATTCAGTCGCGTGAATCCCTTGCTTGCTATATGAAATGAAACTTTGTTGCAAATGTCAATCCTTCTCTTAGCCAAATCCAGTTTATGTCTTTTGTCAGCAAGAAAGAAAACGGATGCACGTGAAGCAATCAAAGGGCTGCCCTACTTCTGACGCCGACCGTGCAACGGCTTTCTTAGTTGGCGTCCATCCCTTGTTTGGTAGGGAAAACACCTTTACCATAAAAAAATGTGGACACGAATCTCCACTGTGAGTTCCATCGACATCACAGTCACACGACTGACATGTGTTGGACTCTAAGAGCTATTGTTCAAATACTCACGGATTCCGATGAGATTCGCTTTTCGGGAGTCCACAAATGGAGGACCCCCTTAATTAAGATATGTAGAACGCCAACATGATAATATCTTCGGATCCTCTCCCTGATCATGCATCTGGTTCCAAGGGGATCCCCCAATCAACGCGTCAAAGTCCCAGGTTATCTCTTTCCTCCCCCTCACCCTCGATATCATTCAGGGAAAGTAGAGATCATGAAAAGGTTCTTCGAATCGCTTCTAGCCGGAGAAAAAAGAAGGGGTGATCCTCTCTCTTCGCTAGAGAAGTTCTTCTTTTCTCAACGGATCACTGAGTTCTTCTGTCTATTGGCAGACGGGCAAGAGTTCGCTAGGAACAAGAGGCCCAAGGGGTTCTCCCACCCTTACACCATATCTATCATGGATCTCAAACCTTTGGTCTCAAAGAACGGATGAAATTATATGGTTCAGCTGAAGGAGATATCATCTACATGCACGAATCACCCACCTAAACAAATGCGCAAGATAGACCAGGGCTTAGGAGTAAGGCAAAGAGAAAGAAGACCTACATGCCTCTACCCTTACAAAGATATAGGAAAGCAAAGATCTCGACCAGTCCCTCTTTAGGGTAGTGCTCGTTTTTAGGATGAAAGGGTTCAAGAATAGGAACGGAAGAAGAAGCTTAACAAGCTGCTTCTGTTCCTATCTATCTTCAATCAAGCTTTGAGTGACCCTCAAAGATCGACTGAAGAGCCGGTTTAGTTACACCCGGACTTTCCCCGATTATTAGTTTCTCATGAGAGTGTGAGTCAAAGATCCTTCTACGTGACAAGGAAGAAGTTCTTCGCAGCCAACCGAGATCCATAGGGCTATCGAACTCTGTCTGGCTTGCTATATTGCTTGAAAACATTCATCCTCACTCACCGTTCGCTTCGCTATACTCGTATGGCTTTAGCAGGTACGGTCATTCTACGATTAACTCGAAACTGCAACTAAGTAGTGCAAGCCCTATACTACTTCTGAACTTGTTGAAAGAGATTCGTAAAGAAAGCATTCGTCTTAAGCCATCCTCGAAGGAAAACACGAGCAACAATGAAACTCAGGAACTTGTGAATCATTGCACCCGAACCTCTTGAAAACCTGTCAAGCCCTAGACGCGGAGTAAAAACAGAAAGTGCCGAACGGAGATTTGATGATAGAAGTTCACCACCCGTCTGGTCTTAATTAATTTGTCTTCAATTGCCGATGCCTTTCCTGCCTAGCTGCCCGGGCTCCTTGGCTTTCTTTCTTAACCGAACCGCTTCTCTCGTGAAAAAGCAATAACTACGCCTATCCGTTAAAGAAGCACAGTTTACCAAGAAAGAGATTCTTTAAACGATATGATTAAACTAGTCAATCCTATATGGGCGTGAGGGGATACTCTTTGAAGCGTCCCGTATCCGCATAATCAGAAGCTATAAAGGAGTCTGAACCCTGCCTTACTTGATGCCGCAATATCACAGTTGCGAGACTCTGCCCTAGCGTCAAATGCTTTCGCTTGATAATACGTATCAACTAGCTGCAACCCAATATCAGTAATATACAAGACTTTCGTTGAAGTCATTTTTAAAGATTAAGAAAGAGTCTTTTCGCTAAAGTAGTGGAGAGCTCGAAGAACCAGCTAACAAAAAGGAGATCTTTATTAACCTGTCTCGCCTATGAAGCATTGAATGACTCGATCACTAAAGGTAACTGAGACCAAAAAGACAGAAAGCCGAGAACACAGGTCAAGTAGTTAAAGTGTTCAGTTCAAGTTGTCAATAAGCTCGTCAGTGAATCCCGTTAGTAGAGCCAGCCCACTAAGGTTAGCTCTAAAGGGAGGCTTATAGAATACACTTTTCTTTCAAGTCCAGTTCATGCTTGTCAAATTTCTCGAGTGAGAACAGCTTTTTGCCCGTAATCACAGGATCCTTTTTTACACATCCATCCCTATACCTCTCCTTTATAGTCGAGCGTGCAAACACCCTCTGAATAGGAAGCATTGATGGCGGGGTTATTGCTCAGATTTTGTCGGTAAGAATAAGCTTTTAAGAGATAGGGGTAGAGAGATAAGTTTCGAAAAGACTGACACCATAGAGCTGTCAGCCTAAGACATATATATGGCAACGACCTCAGCAGGGATGGACTAAGCTGAACTCGGATGGCATGAAGCACAGTAACTATTGCGGTATTGGGGGACTGTTGAGAGATTCAAGTGGAAAATGACTCTTGGGTTTAGCTCGTAAGTAAGGTCAATAAGGAGGATCTCGTCGTTGTTTAAGGATAGCTTCAGGAAGAGAGGGAGAACGGGTCAGCAAGCAGCATTCATTGATGGGAGTTTTGTGCCCGACCCAATCTATCCGACTGAGCAATCAGAGTCGTCAGCCTGAAGAAGAAGGATTTCGCTTAGAAAAACAGGAAAAAAAGAGAAGCAAGTGCAATGGTTCAACTAAGGGGGCGAATGGCTAAGCGCGATAGGTTGCTTTTGCTAAGACTGGAATGGCTTCCATCCTGCTTCTCATGAAAAAAAAGCCAATGAAAAGATGAGGCAAATGCAAGAAAAGTGGAGTCGTAGGGATCTAGCCTGAAAGGAAGTGCCAGTGAGTCGTAGAAGACGGGGACAATGAAAGTCTCAGGTGATCAGAGCCGGCCCCCCAAAAAAGCCAAAGACAGTCTCATTCAGTTGAAAACACGGATTCCATGACAAAGCAAACCAGACGGAAGAGAAGGGTGAGGAAGAAGAATATGCAATATACAGAAGGAAGGAGGAGTTAGAATAGGAAATAGGAAAGCCAGCCATTGGAATAAGGATTATGAACTGCCTCTGACCTCCGTCGCCTATTTTTTAGCCTTCTCCTCTGGATGACACTGGTACACTTCTTTAAATTTCATCTTTCCTGTGCTTAACCCTTTATTAGTCGTTCATCCCCTATTCGAATGCGAAGTGTTAACCGGGTTGTTAAGCCAAGGACCTCCCGGTTCTTCGGAAACGCCCACGAAGGAGTTCTTCTTCGACCTGTTGCAAACCAAGCCCCTAGCCCAGAAATGAAAGCTGCAAGGATTTGCTATACTATACTGATGGATTCCATCATGGTGAAGGAAGTGCATATAAAAAGTAGAGTAGTCTAGGAACTCTCTGCATTCAATGATCGAAGCCGAAACCCGCCCCCAGGACAGGATAGGAAACTTATTTGCTATTCCTCATGCCGAAACCCGAACGACTCCTTCTGCTGGACGCAAATCCAGTAGTAAGACTCCTACTTGTTTGGAGGATTGCTGCAAGCTATACCAATTCTAAACAAGCATTTCGACGGCTGGTTGAAAACCTTAGCTACACAGCTTTCTCTGGGGAATTTACTTGAAAGGCGGCCATCTTATTTTATTAGAAAATAGAAAAGGCTTTGAGAATCTATCGATGCTATCTATCTGTCATGAACCGAAACATCTCGAGTAGCTCACACCACTGTAAAAGGTGAGGGAGTTCAGTGAGCGGTCCGAAATCTGAGCACCCGGATTACTCCCTTGATTCCCCCTAAACCGCCCCGGTTCAGGTCCCGGTTAAAGGTTATTAACTACTGGACCCTATCTATTCCGATTAGCCCTATACGGTGCCACCGCAAGCCACGGCCCAAAAAAAACTCCTTTTCTGAAAGTCTTAGAAGCAGTCTTGTACATTCGTGCTTTGAATCGTTCAACGAAGAAAGGAGACTTGCCAGGATAAGATGTGGTTGTGGCCTCCTTTCCTTTCGGTAGAGAAGGAAATCAACGCTCACGCACTCCGCTGGAAAGAGCCAAGTCGGTTTTGACCATAGCTGCTCATTCGCCAGTCTTCACAACCCGGATCAGAAAGAAACGGAGCATACATAGCCCTGCCCTTCACATTCATCTGTTGACTCCTTACGGATAGAAGTGAAACCGCTTCCACTGAGGCCCAGGCTGCTCCTCGGTGATCTCTTGCTTACGAGAAAAGGGCGGGTGACTTTTTGGACTTGCCTCAGGGCTGAAGTCCGCAGTTAACTCACGAAGGCAGGGAAAGGTCCCGAGTCAACCAGGCAATTCTTCTTCGTTCCTCTCCCAGCAAGAAAACGCTCAAAGAACATGTATTGTGAGCCTTTCAAATCTCATTCCTTAACCTAGGGTTGATGCCCAAAAACACGGGGTTTAAGGACGTAAACAACTCTTCTTTCCTGCAGTTGAACGAGTGAAAATACCTTAAACTTATGTTTTCTATGCCCAAAAACACGGGTAAGAATGAACTTGACAGCTAGAATTCTACCCTAAACTTCAGGAAAAGAACGAAAGCTTATCCCACCTTTCTTTTGAATAGTTTTCCCCTGTAACTTCCTGACTTATGTCACTGGAACTTCTCTGATCGATCAGATTCCATCCCCAACCTTATGTATGGGCAAGCAGTTTGCAACACCCTTCCGTAACGGGATCACATCTGAACTATTTCCGTTTGGGTGGAATCTCTCAAATAAGACTCTTCCTTAGTCTCGTACCTCTCCTTCTTAGTTAGTAGATTGGTTACCTTCTTAGACTTTAGGTTAGTCCCTCCCCTACTCGCTCTCAGCTGCAATACCAGCCTATGCTGCAAGACCCAAGACTAGACAGAGACTCAACCGGAACTGACAGAGTTATAGTACGCTTTGGAAGACTTAGCTGGGTTACTCCCATCCCACACCCCTAACCAAGACTCGGGAATAGAAGGTTGATTCAACAACTATTGGGTAAAGCCCTAAAACTCCTTCCCTTCTATCGGAACTGGCAACAGATCTTGGAGCTGATCTCGTTCGATTGATGGGGAAACTCTTATTAATAGATCCCTTCTTTCTTCTGCCTTTGTGCCAACATCTTCATCTTCGGATTCGGATTCGTCAGGAATCTCTGGTTGAAACCCCAAGACTCATTCGTTCATTCGGGCTAGTCTATCTAGGAACCCCCTTGCCTGTGATCACATCCAAGACTCCACTCAACTCCCGAACCCAAGAAGTTTGCAACCTTGTGTCAACATCTTATTCCCTATACTGGTAGGCCGAGTGACTCTCATACCTGCGTTCCTCTGTCAGGCATATTGTCCCCAAACCTTCCGCTGGAAACCTCGCCTATGTCCGGTCTTTGGTCTTCCTTAGCATCTTTTGGAATATAGGGGTTACTCTTTAGTCAATGGGAGGAATCCCCCGATCTCAGTGAAAGAAGGCTTTGTTCGAACTAAGCAAGCAAGTAAGAAACCTTTCTGTGAAGAAACCCTTGTTAAAGCTTTTCGTCTTACCCTTCACTCACTTCACTCCTTCAACTCAATCGTTCGCTTTGCTCACTTGACTCAATCGTTCACTTGACTTGGTCTCCGTTCCACTCGTTCAAACCGAACGGAGAGGGGAGATTTTTACTTATCCCTGAGAGAAAGGTCGCTCTACTCCTTCAATTGACCTTCGGAGTTGACTGGAAACCCTAGACTCTTGAGAACTCAAAAGGGCAACGATACGATTTCCAAAACTCGAAACGACAACTCGAAGACCTACATTAGTGGTCGCCTTTGGGCAACCACTCTCTTGCGAGGTCCGAACAAGGAGTTTTTCCTACTTTTAGGGCTTGACCGAGGGCACTTTAGACTACTTTATTATCTTGCCATTAGTGAAAGACTAAAAAACCGATCCCGACACTGAGTTCCTAGGCGCAACCAGACACCACAGCAGAGCAGACCAACCCTCTAAGAAAGACCAACCATAGGCCAATGCAGCAATAGGAGGGCATACCCTTTCAAGAGACTATAAGAACGACCGGGTGGAGGGCGGGAGCAGCAGAAGCATTGAGATTTGCCTGTTCAGAGACGCGTCAAAGTATACCTATGAAAGTGGATTGCAAGGGTTCAGGCACCAATGCATTAATAAAGAATAACCAACCAGAAGCACTTTTCAGGGACCGTGGAAAGAAGGATTGGTCCTACTATCTATGGGCGGGAAAACAGCCTTAAAGTGGCTCCGGATGACCTTTAGGTAACAGGCCCCGGGAAGGACCTTTCTCGCTCGAAGGATCTAGGAAAAGAACGTCCCACTACGAATTCCTATCCCATTAAGACAATACAGATAAGGGTTAGATTAGTTCCAAATCTAACATTGAAAGCATATGCATTGGCTGTAAAGCAAACCCTTTGGCTCTCGGCTTTCTGCTTGGATTTATCTTTTCTTTCCTCTCAAAAGATGTGTTACCTAACCCACTATGTCCTTTGTTGAATACCCATTTCCAGGAGCGGGAACCTTGAATGGAAAACCCTGTATTCTTCCCCCTCGAAACGTCTTTCGCTGACTGTTCATATCAGTTTATTGCATTTTCATACCGCCCATTCTTAATCACATCGCATATAGGTAGGTACTCTTGATTCGTGTTTGCTAAATAATTGCAGGTTACAGGTTCTCAGCTCTAAGCAGTGAAATTCATGAAAAAACGCAACAAATTCAGGACTTCTGCCAACCATAGATAAATACGGGTCTCCACTCACTATCCGTATGATGCCGCATACCAGTTCAAGGGACAAAATGGCAAATCATTGGTCATTTCATGCACAAAGCACAAGGGCAACATAAGATCCAAGACTTCAACGCGGAGCTCAAGAAAATCAAGGCAAAAAGTCCATATCATTTCACCTTTTTGGACTGTTGGAAATCTGGAAGAAAAATGATGAGATCCTGAGAAACCAAGTGTACCAAACAGAAGAGAACAGCAACATTGAAAACCACAGAAAAGATGAAGCCCCAATTCCACTATATGGCCGCCGAACAGCGGCCAACATAGCACTTAGGCCGCATATCCGCGGCCGAGTCAACTCAGTACTGACTCGTTTTTTAAGGGTAGTTTTGTAATTGTATTTGGGGGCAGATTGTATCCCTAGGGTTTCAGTTTCCTGCCTATAAATAGCCCAGTGCAAAGCCAAGTGAAGGGTGCTTTTCTTTGTATCAGATTTTTAGGATCAGATTTTGTAGTTCTTCTTCCTCTTCATCTTTCTCTATTAAAATTGTAGTGAGCTTCATGAGTGATGATGAATAAAAGAAGAGTTTCTTTTTATGTCTTGTAATTGTGTTATTTTACTTGCTTGTAATTTTTATTTGCTAATCTAGTTCTTGTTATTTGTTGTTTGCTTTCTTTCTTCTTCTATTTTTCCTTATCCTTACAATAATGATGCTTATGTATGATCCTTGCCAAAGTGAGGTCTCAAATAGCTAGTTGTGATTTTCTAACCCTTTTCTTTCTATCTTCCTCCTTTGTTTTGTTTTCTTTTTCTTTTGTAATGGGTGAGTAGTTTCTCACTTGTTAGGGTAGGATAAGGAAAGTTTGAGAGAAGGAAATCTCTCTCACTCTTTTCTTTGCCCAACATCTTGAAACGGACTCCCGTTAATTGAACCACAATCCGCTCTCTACGGCACTCTATCCTACATGATAGCGGTGATTCCCTAGTTAGACCGGTTGTGGTTGAATTAACCGGAGGTTAAGTATAATAGCCAAGAACGGACGGACAAGGACCAAAAGGAAGAAACTAAGTGTTGGAAAGCCTAGCTTATACTCGCAAGTTTCCTTCTGTAACGTTTTGAAAATCGTTTCGGTGAAATTTCGGAAAAACGGTAAAATAAGGGGGTTTTCTGTAAAAAGTCAAAATGCAAATATCTTTATTATAAAATTAAATATACATATTCTAGCTATGTAATTGCTAGTATTTGGTGTTTATTGAGCCACTGGTAAAATTTCAAATTTTCCGAAAAATTTTCCGAAAATAATTATTTTAATATTATTTTAAGACGTCACTAATACATTTAATTAGGGAAAATTACAAACTGGAATGAGTTGAAACAAATTTTGTGCATAATAACACATTAAACAAAATTTTATCATGTGGTTTTTGAAATGAAATGGTTTGCTAAAACGGTGTTAGAAATTATTGAAAAAAAAGGGCTTTTTTGGTGAAATTAGCGAAAACTTGAATTTGGTAACTTGAAGGGGTCTTTTTGCATGGAATTTTTTTTGGCAACCTCTCACAAATCCTCACACCTCATTTGGGCTGAGCCCACTGCTGGAATTGTCCCCCCCAAATTTTTCCCTTCAACTCATTTGTGTGTGAGGAAATAGGAATGAAAGTGTAGGATTTAAATATATTAATTTGGAGGCATGGTGTATCTTGATATGAGAGGGGTTTGACTTTGAAATTTACCCACAAATCACCCACACACCACCCTATTCCTCCTCTGGTCGAATTCTGCAGCCACTCCCCCTCCATTTTCCCCTTCTCATTTTCCTTCAAATTCCATCAAAAAATCATCCAAAATGCTTCAAAAATCCCACAAAATCAAAATCTAATTCCTACCCATTTCTCATTAGCCAAAATTGCATGGATCTAGGGAACAAGATTTCAATTTGGGAGGCTATGTGTGCTGGTGGATCTTCAAATCTCTTGGGTATAAATTCTAACCCTTTTTTGCTTAAATTGTTAGTTAATTTCTTAAAGCTATTGTATTCAAGTGTTAAGTGGTTGAATTGCTAGTTATGAATTTTCAAGTTAGGGTTTGGAAATTCTAGAATTGGGTTTTAAAATCAAGTTAGGGTTTTGTGAGATTGGTGTATGGTTGTGTGATGTTTTTAGGCTCTTATGACATGTTAAAACAAGATTAGTAGCTAGTTGTTAATGGTTAGTTTAAAAATTGTGTTAATTATGCTAATTTGTAAACTAGGTTTTTAAAATAATTATATTCTTGTAAGATAAAATTCAAATTAAGCTTTCATATCATTATAAATATTATATTGAGTGGTTTAATGCTTTTAGTTCATGAAAATCCAAGCTAAATTGTTGTTTTTGCATTTTGCTATAAAATTTGGGTATATTGTAAACTAGAATTTTGGGGTTAATGAAATTTATTGGGATTAAATTATGGAAAATGTTTTTATGACTTATTTAAGATAATTAATAAGTATTATGGCCGCTAGATTTGTTTAAACGTCGAGTTTTGTACTAAAACGGGTAATTTTTGCTTGCTGGATTTTTGGAAAAATGGCTTTTAAAGTGAGTTCGAGGTTTTTGAGAATTTTAACCTATTTTATAGTATAATTAGTGCTTGTGATCGTGCAAATGAGTATGTTTGGGTTTTTCTCGATGGTTTGGCGTTTGTACGCCGACGTCGAGGGTTTTTGGGTTGAATTGTGAAAGCAGCCATAGGTTTTGACCTATGTGGGATTCGTGTGTCGTTTTGGTCATGAGTCGGATTTTAATGCGATACGATGCGTTGTGATATGTAGGTACCCCATGTGGACTTCGAGACGACAAGCAAGCGCGTGGCGACGTCGGCACCGGCGAGCGAGGACCAGGTGAGTAGATTTATATCTACGGGGAGAAGTCGGGTGGATGGCGTATAGCACCCCCGCAGTCCGTAGTGTAGCTCATATATATATGTTTATATAGGTGTCTTATGATACGAGAATGTTCATTCATGTTATGTTTATGTGTTCATGGAGTACCTTTGGGTTAGTTGCGAAACCCTAGAGTAGTTGTTATACCCACATACGCACACACAGACTTGCATACTTTACTTTCTTGTGCGCAGATTGGGATGTGTATATATGTATATATGCGTGGGTATGGGACTATGCATATGTACATTCATATACGCATGCATGGATAATGAGGATAGTACTTGGGATTTAAGATGAGTCGATGAGATTTGATTTGAGGCCGTGAGATCGGTGATATAGCAGGGTTCGTATTTGAGATACGACATGACGTTGTAGCGGGTCCTTGACGTAGTGTTTCACACACGTCCATGCATACTTAGGCGGTATCAGTATTGTACTAGACGTAGATCAGTACCCCGATCTTGATATTTGATAAAGAGGATACCAGGTGAATAGTATGATGAATGTGATATTAACCCGTACCCAGATTTGGGGATGCCGTACGACGGATTTACGTACGAGCTATATTTTGATGATTGATCCGCACTCTTGACTTGGGATGTCTGATTATAGATATGGTATCAGATATGATATTATTGAGGCAGGATCACCGACTAATATATATACAGGTATGTATATGTATCGACTCAGATGTTAGGCGGTTTCCTTACCTGTAGTCCAGCTTGTTAGCTTAGCCCTTTAGTTTAGTTTAGTTGTTAGATTAGATTCGATTCTTACCTATTTCAAAACTAACGAATCGTGGGTATTTTAAAAGACAGCCCAAGGGATCCAACGGATATTTCAAAAGATGTATCTTTTCATAAAAATACCGTAGCCCCTATTTTCAAAACCCCATGATTCGTGTTATTTCAAAAGGCACCATTTGTAGGACTTATATTAGGGTAATGCAGATTAGTTACAGTTGCGTCTAGTATTCAGCTCCCGCTCATTATTGTGGTTCGCTTCGCATCGCATGCTTATATTATGTTTCATACTCTATTATTGATATCATGTTGTTAGGACACCAGCACCATTACCGATGATGCGTATGTACCACGTACACTTACTTGCCGGCTCACACACATCTTCATCGGTAATTGCCATGTCACGTACACCTTAGAAAATATTATTGCTTGACATAGCCTGTTAGCTAATAGTTTAGACATGATATTAGCGTACTTGCCTTATATGTTAGTTTAGACATTTTAGTTATTACCTGCTACTTCATGCATACTGTTATTCATTGTTATGCCGCATTCATGGATTCTCATGCATATATTCACTATTATACGTGCTATTGAGGTTTTGGATTCGGATTTCCACGAGATTTTCTGGATTTGGGGGAAAACCGCAAAACTTATACAAACTTCTTCTCTCTTTTTAAATGAAAAGTACGGTTTTCCCATGATGTATGAGTCGTCCACCATGAGTTTGCTGATGGATTTCGAGACCCGATTCGAGGAGACGGATGAACCGTTTCGGGTACATGGTGGACCCGGTAAGGTACCCCGGGGCAAGAAACGCGTGATGATGACGATGTGAGCCTGGCAGGGGAGCACTACCTACCGGTGATATTACCCGACGCGTCGGATATCCGGAGGATACCGTCGTGGTCTTGAGATGGATGGTAAGGGCCAGTCTGGACTGACGGCGCCCTAGATATTGTGATTGAGACATTGAGATTTCGAGATATTGAGGTACAGAGACTGTGATACAGAGATATCGAGATATTGGGATTACGTTTTGTGCCGATGCTAGGCACTGTTTTATGTTGATTTCATTATGATACCTCATTTTAAAAATACAAAGGAAATCTCACTAAATTATGAAAACGGTTTCTTCATTTACATGTATTCTGTTTTCATGCATTCATACCTCATTCATATGATATATTGCTACCTGAGGCACTGACACGGGCACATGAGATCACACTCGGCTTAGATATTACCCTAGCCATTGTTATAGGTTGCATGTTATTCATACATTTGAGGATATATTATGATCATTGACCTAGGTTGCGTTATTTATACGATTTCTGTGCGTAGATGTTTTTCTATTCACGAGTTGGCAACTCACCCCCGTTGTGCCCCAGTTTCTTGCAGGTTTGCCGTATAGGTTTCATTATGGCTTGCGGGCATAGTTTCCTTCGGGTGATTTGCTAGTAGGTGGGTTTACTTGTATCGTACCCCCATTATATAACTTGTATATTATTACTCTGTTGTATCTAGAAGTTCCATCAACCAAACATGTAATTATTTTGAGATAGAGACCAGTGATGTTATTCCTTCGACCTTAGAGTCGCGCGTTATATTTCTGTGGTTTTCTTGTGGTTTTGAGTTTCCTTTTGAATTTTGATCCTCGCCATTAGCGTTGTATATTATATTGCTTGTGTGGTTGTGGCCGTCGATTGACGAAGAGCTGGCTCCCGCTTGGGGATGCCTTTTTATTGATTTCGTATACTATTCATGTTGTATCCCATTTAGGGGCCAGTATTTACAAAGGAGACTCTGTCGAAATTTTCAGGAAATATTTGATGTTTTTTAAAAAGGCATAATTCGGCTTATGCTATTAAAACTACTTGATTTAAATTAGTTTTCCTTCACTCTACTACTTTTCTTGGTTTGCATTTCTGGGTTTTCGGCTTACTTGGATTACGTACACCTCGAGACGTTTCGTAGTTTAAGTGCCGGTCATGTTCCGTACTTTCGGGACGTGACACCTTCCTAGTCATGCTAATCTTCGTTGTTGCCGATTACCATAACACCGATATTAATGAGTGGCAACGAAAGAAGTGAGCGATTCCTATCTCAAACTAACTTAATCCTAACCCTAACAAGCTCTCTTTATACATATTTCAGCACATAGTGAAACTAAACAAACCTGGACAAATTGGACTTAACTCGTTAAAGCACACATAGAAAAAGATTCCCATCTCTCTGCGGAAGACCCGTACTCAACCGGCTAGCTACCAAGCGAAACCGTCTTGATTGCGGTAATTAACTAAGCACGCAAAAACTCTAACAATCAAATGGCGTCGTTGTCGGGGAGACTGTAGTTTATTTTTTTGTGTAATTTCGGGTTAATTTGTGAATATATATATAACCAAAAACACAAAAAAAATATATTGTAAAAATCATCTTGTTATTTTTGATTCGTTTTTGTGCAAGTGTGCAGGATAGGAAGAAGGTCAAGTTCAGTGCTAAAGTCGTGGGGAGTTAGACCCATATCTCGCGGTGACACCGCAGCGGATCAAGACGGAACCACGGTCTACTGTAAATTTCTGGAGCAAACTCAGTGACCAAATCAAGATTCGGGGGCTCTAAACAGGAAAAGGAGAACCAACTCAGTACATGGAACAAATTTGAAGCCTTCAACTTCCTGAACAGCCGCGGAACCGCAGCAGAAGCACCAGTTTGACTGCGGAACCGCGGTCAAAGGGTGATGTCAGCACCCAAAAACTCTCTGTGAGTTTCCCATTTCTCTTCTTCCCTCATCTGAACTCCACTGAACTCTTCTTTCTGCAGCATTCTTTACACAAACTCTCTTCCCCTCTCCAATAAAACTGTTTTTGTGCAGATTTCTTTGCGCTGCCGCCAAATAAATTTTTTGCAAGTGTTTTAGATTTTTGTTTGTTACTGTTTTTCATAAATAATATGGACTTTAAGGGGCTATAACACCAATTCAGATTGGATAGGGATTTCATCACCATTCCTAAGACCCCAAAAATCACTAAAAGCATACGCATTACCCTTGAGCTTAATAAAAAATATCTAGACTCAGCCAACTAAGGACTGTCATGCTCAACAGGACAGAGGAAGGTTGTGGTCTGTTCATACCAGAATATTGCATTTCATACCGCCCATTCTTACGCTCGTGTGTTTATAGGTAGGTACTTTTAATCCGTGTTTGCTACATATTTACAGGTTACAGGTTTCCGGTACAAATATTGCAAATCAACACTAAATCTCCACAGTTACGTCAAAATACAGAACATCTGTCACAGCAGATGAAAGCCGGGTTTCAGTCATCCGCATCCGTCTAGTACCGCTTACCAGTTCAAAAGGGCAGGACGAAAACAGTCGTCATTTCTTGTCAAGCGTGGGGCCCGGTGAAGATATTCAAAGATGCATGGGGCCCAATGAAGATATTCAAATATGTGTGGGACCCGAGGGAGTTGAATTCAAAGGTGTTGAAAATGAAGCCAACATTGTTGACTATTGGAACCTGAAGCAATTATAGAAGAATTTTGCAAATCTGTATATGTTTACAAGAATAAAACAGCAACACCAGAACATCATAGAAAAACCACACCCTAACTCCTCTAGATGGCCGCGGAAGCGCGGCCAAAATGGGGTATTGGCCGCGCATCCGCGGCCAACTATGCTCCTTGATTGGTGAAATTTCGGGGGTTGTTGGCACATGGTATTTGGGCATATAATATTGCCCTAGGGTTTCAGAACCCATCCTATAAATACCCTAGTTCGAACCAGAGCAAGATATAGAGAGAATAGGATAGAAGATAGTGTTCTTTTCATGTCTTCTTAGGTTAGCTTCTTCCTCTTCATATTTCCTCCATGAAAATTGTAGTGAGAGCTTTTTGAGTGGAAGATAAATGAAGATGAGGGTTTTTATTATCTTGTCTCTTTTAATTCTTGTCTTGTAATTTTTATTATCTTGTATTGTAATTTTAATTCTTGTTGTTAACTAGTTGTTGTTATTTCCTTGTTTGTTCTCTTTTCTTTTCTTCTCTTATCCGTAAGCGATGATACTTGTCGGAGTTCCTTGCTAAGGTGAGGACCCAAGAGTTAGTTTGCTTCACTTGTAAAACCGTATTTTCTCCTTCTTGTTTTGTTTTCTTTTCTTTTATCATGTGTGAATAATTCCGCTCTTGTTAAGGCTAAGGAAGGTGGTATGAGGGACGGAGAAATCCCTTGTGCTTCTCTTCGCCAAACATCTTGAAACGAACCCCGACCGAACAAACGCAACCCCCTCACTTAGGCGCGCTATACGTGACATATAGTCGTGACCTAAGTCGAGAAGTCCTTTAAGCGCGCTACAACGTGACATGTAGTTGTGACTTATTTGGATACATGGTTGCGGGTGTTTGGCCGAGGGTTGGAAATAAGCGTATTTAGCGGACGGACAGGGGGCACTAGGAATGGATTTAGTGTTGGAAAGCTTGCTTAAACTCGCAAATCACATTCCTATGTCCTCCTAATCCCCGCTACTTTCGATTATCCCAACACCGTCTTAAGAATGGCAAAAGACAAGCACAAGACTAATCCTAACTCTACTAACCGACCTTAACCTTAACAAGCTAACTTTATACTTGCAAATAAACACATAGGTTAGTCTGAACAAACATATACACAATTCTTTATTGACTCGTCTAAGACAAGAAAGGACATACAACCATCTCCCTGTGGATCGACCCGTGCTCAACCGGCTAGCTGCAAAGTGACACCGTCTTGATCACGGTTATAACTTTAGAATTTTGAACATCCGACAGGCCACAAGCGTGCGATCAAATGGCGCCGTTGCCGGGGAGACGGTAGCGTATTTTCTTTCTTGTTATTCGGGTTAATATTCTTTTTGTATATATAAAAAAAATAATAAAAAAAAAATCTTTTTGTTTTTTTTGATCATTTTTGTGGGCAAGTGTGCAGATTTTTGCAGATTTGCAAATTGCGATTGTGGGGAGCAAAGTGTACATTCAAGGCAAAGGTGATTACGAAGTACAGTGCCAAAGATCCGGGTAGTTTGACCCGCGCAAGCGAACTTTTCAAGCTTACCGGATTTGATTCAACGGGGGTTTCCTAACCCAAAACTTAACGGTACGTATTTTACTAACACCTTCTTCTCAAATCCGACGCGTCCAATATACTATTCTTTGCAGGATTCTTTGCAAGTTCGCTAGCAAACGCTAAAACTTGACTAACCCGTATTTGTTGCAGTGCTGAGCTTAAACTAAAAAACGATTTTTTGATTCTTTATAGAATTTTTATTGAATTGTGCATTGCATACATTAATACGGACTTAAGGGCAAGCGAACCCCACAACATACGGTAAAGGATTTCATCACCTTTTCCGTGGCCCACAAATCACGAACTTGCGCATAACGTTTACCCGCACAAATTTAAAAGAAACTAGACTTTAAGCCTTAAGGACTTCGCGCTCACTAGGAGAAGTTAACTGTGTTTAGATCCTTGCTTAACGGTATATTGTTTACGGGGTGTCTAGGAAAGTGTTAACGGCGAAACCGCCAAAAGAGAAAGGGTTATTTAATTAAGGAACTTCGCGAAAGTGTTGGAAAACCTCCCCTTATCTCTGCACTTACCTGGCCTCGTGATCAGTGTATCTTGAGTCTGTTTCTCGACACAGTTTAACTTCGACAATCAAGTTCTAGAGCAGGTCTAGTTGACCTAGGTGAACCCTAGAACGATTAAGTGTGTGGTATTTTTTGTGTCGTGATTGTTTTTGTCCATATTCTTTTTGTGTATACTTCATTCTTTTGTCAATATTTATAAAATTAAAAAAAAAATCATTCATTTTTCCCCTCCTCTTCTCTTCCTTTCTTTCCTTCTCTCTTCATATCATGGGTACTCCACCTCGCAAAACTCTTGCCGAACTTTGGTACCCACAATCAGACATTACTTCTTACGGTTCTTGCTTTGGCCGAACATCGAACGACCCCTCCATGCTGAAAATTTCTTTGAAAGATCGGATAGACGCGTCTAGGACGAACAACTGGACCCCGCAATCCACTTCGTATCAACCGTTTCAAACATTCACCCCTTCTTGTGTTGATACCGCTTTTGAAAGTCCAGTTGTAACCCCGAGACCAATGTCTCTTGCTGAACGAATTGAACAATCCCGTAGCCGATCTTTCACTCCTTTCACCACTATAAATTCTTGGGATCAACAATTCCATTCACCTTCTTATCCAAATGTTGATCCTGCTCCTGTCCAGCCATTCAATTCCTACCAGTCCTACCCGACTTTTACACCTTCCTTAGACATTGCTTCTACACAGCCTTTTGGGAGCTTTCAGTATCCAAACAACTTTGAATCTTTTACCGAAACCCCATCACAACCTATGTCTAGTCTGGAACAGTCGTTGGAAGATTTTAGGGTAGCGTCGAGCCAACAGATGATGGATTTGAATGCGTCCATGGCCGCTCTCATACAGCCTAGTGACCCGGTAGCTAGTTTTCAACTAGCTCCATATTTTCCAATGTATGATGAGGCGGTAGGACAGGCTGAGAATTTGAGTGGAGAGAGTGAGATGTACCCCCTTCCGAATCAAACCTACCCGTTTCAACTTGACTCCCACAACTCTGGTTTTGAATGTCTATCTAGTGTTCCAACAAATTCATTAACTACAGATAGAACAAAGAATGAGTTGTGTGACTTCGTAGTGTTTGATTTGCCCAACTGTGAAGGGTCCCTTTTGAGTGAAGCAATACCCAGTCCTTTTGACCTCTACACCTCCATCTTAGAACCAGAATCAATTAATATCCATGCTTTTGATGAGGTGTCTGAGAAAATAGACTTTCACTTGATTGAGGATATTGAAGCAGGGAACATTTTGGATGATGAACCCGTAGATTTGGCTGAGTTTGTCTCTTCAAATCATCATCCCGAGTCTTTAACTGTTTTTCCCGAACTTCATATGCGTCTTGATATTGATGATAAAGGCATGGATGAGATAAATTTTGAGGAGAATATTGAGGATAGTACTGAGGATGAAATAGTTTTAATTGATGGGTCGGATTTTCCCATTCATCCTGTCCCTGTCATTGACTGTGTACACCGTCCTGAACCTTTAACCGATACCCCTCCTCGATCACTTCCCTCCACCCTTTCCATCGTTCCGACCTTGCAAGAACCCGTCTCACTTTCATTTACTGTGTCTGGTTTACCAAGTTCGGCGTACCCATGGTTTCTCACGAATCTTGAGGGATTTGATCCAATCTCTCGACGAGTTAATATATTAGCACAATCACTTTTCACACATCGGTCATCATAAATTGTGCTAATTTATTCGCTCCATTTTCACCCTCAAGTTCGTATTCCACTTCTTTTTCCCTTCCTCCATTCTTCTTCCTCTCATATACCGAGACTGTATCCCGCTTCTATCTCCATACGGTCTCGCGTATTCTCCATTTCTTTCCTCTTCACCTTCTTCCACCAACCCGCATATTACAGAGATAAAATTTTTGAATGGTTGGTGTTAACTTTTGGCCTGTGTAAGGCCTTGTATAGTTTGATACTGTTCTTTCCCCCCTGATCCTGAACTTCAACGCTTAACAGTGGAAACACTGTTTCACTTAAGTTTGGGGGGGACATTTTTTTGTATATATTTTTTTGTTTTCCTTTTTTGTTTTGTATATAATTTGTTTTTAGGGGGAGCGCCGACAATTTTGACCCTCTTGGTATAGCCGGACAGTGAGGGCACTGTCAAGTTTAAGTTTGGGGGTGTGCTCGGTAAGCTTTCTTCCTTCGCATTCATTTGTATATTTTGCATTTGCATACCTTATTTAAAAACCCACAAAAATCAAAAAAAATTCCAAAAAATATAAAAACTTTGTCGTCAAGTTAGCTAATAGGGTACTTAGATCTTTATTCTGAAAGTTTAGTTGATATGTTAGAAATAACTAAATTCTAGGCCTAGGAATTGAAAACCCTAAAAATAACCCTCATTCTGTCTAACTTTGGTAAGTATACGTCCTTACAGTTTTTTTTTTGAGAGATAGGTAATCTTGAGTTCAGTTTTTTTGAGTTAAGTCAAGAAGAAGGGAAAGTATTGAAACTTTACCGGAGGATAAGTCTGAAAAATAGTTTTTTTTCTTGAGTTCAAATATAGAGAGTATATACCCTGCAAACTGCACTTACACGCACCTTGAAACTTGGGATACTAGAGGATACCTAGAAATACTTTTTCCTGAAAGCCTAGTATGAAAGAAAAAACGGTATTTAAAGCTAAACACCAAAAGAGCATGTTGAAAAATATATCCGGTCTTGAAAAAGAAAAAGAAAAAGAAAAAGAAAAAAGAAAAAAATGGAATAAAGTCCAGACCTGGAACTGCTATTTACGCTTTAAGCTCACACATTCAGTAATCGGTCGTTAGTGCCTCAAGAAGCATTAATAGTCGCATGAAAGGTGTGTGAGCAAATCCGTCCATCCTTAATGAAAAGAAGTAGTATTAGGTATTAGGGCAAG
This sequence comes from Agapanthus africanus, assembly GCA_030015575.1. Classification (NCBI taxonomy): domain Eukaryota; kingdom Viridiplantae; phylum Streptophyta; class Magnoliopsida; order Asparagales; family Amaryllidaceae; genus Agapanthus; species Agapanthus africanus. The sequence goes on from JASDDO010000010.1 coordinate 498,254,683, forward strand.
GGCATTATAGCTTGAATTGAATTCTTGAATGTAGGGGTGCAAATATACACACACGTAGGGGTATACAATCGATGTTTGGATAAAAGATTGAAATGAAGAATAAGACTTGTGTTTTCTGTAAAGGTGATAAAAATCCCTAATTTGAGGCCACGCTTTAGAAGGAAAACTCAGGAGAACCGACATCTTTCTAAACTTTTTTTGGAACGTATATGATCTAAAGTTAAATAGGATGATAGAATTTCTAACTTAGGATGATAGAATTTCTAACGTAAATACTAAACTGTAGGAGTAGAATCGATGTTAACTTATGACACTAGCTTGACGGGATTTTGTGGGTAGTATCCGCTGAAAACCCTCAGGAGACAACACTCCTCCTACTAGGGACACCTAGAGGTTTAACGGCTTGTTGCACGCGCTCAGTGCAATCGCGTCCCCTGCGAAAGTGCGGTTATCATTTTATTTTTTTGAATAATTGGTTTTGCTCGGGACGAGCAAAAGTTAAGTTTGGGGGTATTTGTTCATACCAGAATATTGCATTTTATACCGTCCATTCTTACGCTCGTGTGTTTATAGGTAGGTACTTTTAATCCGTGTTTGCTACATATTTACAGGTTACAGGTTTCCGGTACAAATATTGCAAATCAACACTAAATCTCCACAGTTACGTCAAAATACAGAACATCTGTCACATCAGATGAAAGCCGGGTTTCAGTCATCCGCATCCGTCTAGTACCGCTTACCAGTTCAAAAGGGCAGGATGAAAACAGTCGTCATTTCTGGTCAAGCGTGAGGCCCGGTGAAGATATTCAAAGATGCGTGGGGCCCAATGAAGATATTCAAAGATGTATGGGACCCGAGGGAGTTGAATTCAAAGGTGTTGAAAATGAAGCCAACATTGTTGACTATTGGAACCTGAAGCAATTATAGAAGAATTTTGCAAATCTGTATATGTTTACAAGAATAAAACAGCAACACCAGAACATCATAGAAAAACCACACCCTAACTCCTCTAGATGGCCGTGGAAGCGCGGCCAAAATGGGGTATTGGCCGCGCATCCGCGGCCAACTATGCTCCTTGATTGGTGAAATTTCGGGGGTTGTTGGCACATGGTATTTGGGCATATAATATTGCCCTAGGGTTTCAGAACCCATCCTATAAATACCCCAGTTCGAACCAGAGCAAGATATAGAGAGAATAGGATAGAAGATAGTGTTCTTTTCATGTCTTCTTAGGTTAGCTTCTTCCTCTTCATATTTCCTCCATGAAAATTGTAGTGAGAGCTTTTTGAGTGGAAGATAAATGAAGATGAGGGTTTTTATTATCTTGTCTCTTTTAATTCTTGTCTTGTAATTTTTATTATCTTGTATTGTAATTTTAATTCTTGTTGTTAACTAGTTGTTGTTATTTCCTTGTTTGTTCTCTTTTCTTTTCTTCTCTTATCCGTATTTTCAAGCGATGATACTTGTCGGAGTTCCTTGCTAAGGTGAGGACCCAAGAGTTAGCTTGCTTCACTTGTAAAACCGTATTTTCTCCTTCTTGTTTTGTTTTGTTTTCTTTTATCATGTGTGAATAATTCCGCTCTTGTTAAGGCTAAGGAAGGTGGTATGAGGGACGGAGAAATCCCCTGTGCTTCTCTTCGCCAAACATCTTGAAACGAACCCCGACCGAACAAATGCAACCCCCTCACTTAGGCGCGCTATACATGACATATAGTCGTGACCTAAGTCGAGAAGTCCTTTAAGCGCGCTACAACGTGACATGTAGTTGTGACTTATTTGGATACATGGTTGCGGGTGTTTGGCCGAGGGTTGGAAATAAGCGTATTTAGCGGACGGATAAGGGGCACTAGGAATGGATTTAGTGTTGGAAAGCTTGCTTAAACTCGCAAATCACATTCCTATGTTCTCCTAATCCCCGCTACTTTCGATTATCCCAACACCGTCTTAAGAATGGCAAAAGACAAGCACAAGACTAATCCTAACTCTACTAACCGACCTTAACCTTAACAAGCTAACTTTATACTTGCAAATAAACACATAGGTTAGTCTGAACAAACATATACACATTCTTTATTGACTCGTCTAAGACAAGAAGGTAAGATACCACCATCTCCCTGTGGACCGACCCGTGCTCAACCGGCTAGCTGCATAGCGACACCGTCCTGATCGCTGTTACACTTTAATTCTTTGAACATCCGACACGCCATCGGCGTGCGATCATGGGCATTCGATCGTTTATCTAAACTTGACTTTGTGGTGCCTAGGCTAGACGAGTGAGAAAGGTAATTTTAAAAGGCCCGTCTCACGGTGATTCGTGAGCGGAACCCTCATTTCCTCATTTGTACTTACCTGGCCACAATTGGCAGTGAAGAAACGATTTGAGGGTTATCTCACAACTTGTCACTTTGGAACAGTTAGGAGCAGTTAGTGGACTTTGAAGACCATAGCTCTAGGTATGATTGTGCATGTTTTGACTGTGATTGTTTAAAGTTGTGCCATAAGTCCGTACATATTTTTACTAAAACTCTTTCTAAAAAATATATAAAAAAAACAACAAAACAAAAGTTTTATAAAAACTTGCCCTTTGTCGTCAGAATTCCATTTTACCCACCTTTCATCCGCATTTCTCCATTGACGTTTTCTTACCCTCACCTTCTATGCTTTGATTATACTAAACCCGTTTAGTATATGTCCAGTTGGACTCGGGACACTAGTGCCCGCCTAGTCCGTGTTATGTTAGTCGCTACCGACTACGCGATCGACACCGACGTCGAAACTCCCTCCATGCCTCTTTCACCCTTACCTTTGTCGGCCAACTCCGACGTTGACCGGTATTCTGTTCACACTTCCTCACCTTCACCTTCTCCATCACCAAATTCTTTTTCTGAGATGTCAGGATTTCCTCCTAATATCCCTTTACCTCCCCCGGGATTGATTCCACCTCATCTAGGTGCGAATAACCCGCAACCACCTCCTGTTGTAGCGCCACAGCGAATTGCGCTCCAGGATCGTTTCTATCCTACCCGCTCTGCACTCCCTACCTTTCTTTCACTTCCGCCGGCCAATGGGGATAATTTCGAAATTAAGCCCTACTTCATCAACATGTTGCCCAAATTTCATGGGCTGGAATCCGAAGATGCCTACATCTTCATCAACAAATTCCAGAATGTCTGTGCAATGATGAAGACAACCCAACTGTCCGACGATGCTATACGGCTACGAGTCATTCCTTTCACTCTGTGTGACCTTGCTGAAAAGTGGCTGTATAGCACCACATCGCATTCCATAACTAGTTGGGATGAGTTTGTAAAAGCGTTTCTTAAAAAGTTCTACCCGAATCACAAGACTGCGAGAATCCGAAACGAGATCAACCAATTTTCCCAACTTCCTACCGAACCTTTTTGGAAGTGCTTTGACCGATACAAAGACCTTCTTGTTCAGTGCCCTCATCACGGTATTGAGAGATGGAAACTTTGCCAGACCTTATACGAGGGCCTGAATCCAGCAACTAAGCAGTTGTTGGAAACCATTTGTCAAGCCCACTTCCTATCCAAATCTGACGAGGAAGCTTGGCAATTCTTCGACGATCTTGCGGAACAGACGCTTCAGTGGGAAAGCACACGACCGAACACTTCTTCTTCTCCTTCTTCCGGTCTCTTTAGGGCAGGCGTTCATCAACTCGATATCTCAATTGAAATGAAGGCCGAGATGGCAGCAATCACACGAAAACTAGAAGCAATTGAGAGCAAATTCTCATCTTCTTCTCCTGCCCCTGCTTTTCCCACTCGTACCATCTGCGCTTGTTCTTCTGATCCATCCCACTTGACCGAAGAGTGTCCTTATAACCCACCTTCTCAAGGACAGGATCAGGTCAATGCTGCCTTTCAGCAAAGACCAAGAAATAATCCATACTCTTCCACTTACAATCTTGGTTGGAGGAACCACCCCAATTTCGCTTGGAATCAGAACCAAAATCAATTCCAAGGCCACAACAACTTCCAGAGGCCTCCTCTTCCCCAACAACAAGCTCAGCAACAAACTCAACATCAATATCAGCAGCCCTCCCAACCCCAACCTTTTCAAAATCAGACGAACAACTTTGCACCCAACAATTCTTTTCCTCAAAACAACTTTGTTCCGTCAAACAACGATAAGGTTTCCTCGCTAGAACGGAGTCTGGAAGCATTTGTAAAGAAACCGACTCAATCCACCGCCAATATCCAATCTTTCATTCAGTCTTTGGTGCAACACACTGCTGCACACGGGCAAAGCATAAAGACCATCGAAGCCCAGATTGCACAGCTGAATGCGGCGTTAAGCGAGCAAGAGAAAGGGAAGCTTCCATCTCAACCACTCCCAAATCCTGGTCACCCACATAATGTACATGTTCTTGAACAACAGAACTATAATGTGAGTGCCGTGACTACGTTGAGATCTGGAAGGATGCTGCACAACAACGTTGGCACAGATGATGACACCCCGGCCGCTTCTTCTTCTTTTGAGCCTGTTCTCCATTCTTCAAAAGTCTCTTCTTTTTCTTCTTCCGCTGCTCCGAACGGACCCACATCTCACTCCACGAAAACTCCAGCTCTGGGATCTGTTCCAAGTCCACAATCTCCTCCATAAGTATTGGACTCCACCAATTTCAAAAATGTTCCATTTCCAAACCGGTTGAGATCTAATAAACAAAATCCAAAAATGGAGAAGATTCTGGAGTTGTTTAAACATGTTAACATCAACATTCCCCTCTTAGATGCAGTCCAACAAGTCCCTTCCTACGCAAAAATCTTGAAGGACTTGTGCACTAAGAAAAGGAAATCTCAGGTACCCAAGAAGGTTTTCTTAGCTAGTGCTGTGAGTGATGCTCTTACCCAAGCTTTACCTCAAAAACGGAAGGACCATGGATGTCCTATGATTTCAATAACCATTGGGGATAAGAACATCAACCGCATACTTTTGGGTCTTGGTGCCAGTGTTAACCTGCTTCCGTATTCGGTATATGAGCAACTAGGTGAAGGAGAGCTGAAACCCACACACTTTACTCTCCAAATGGCCGACTGATCTATCACCCATCCTAGGGGTGAGCTAGAGGATGTGTTAATCAAGGTTGGGGACTTTATATTCCCCGTTGAATTCATTGTCTTAGACACACAACCTGTAGCTAACCTCCAGAATCAAATTCCGGTGATACTCGGTCGTCCATTCCTTGTAACCTCAAATGCTGTGATTAATTGTCGAAATGGTTCGATGAACCTATCTTTTGGAAACATGACAATTGAACTCAACATTTTTAGGTTGGGGAATCGGCCCTCTGAACCTAATGCTCATATACTAGACATTTGTTCGATCCAGGAGATCACCCCAGAGGACTGTGAATTCGAGGAGCTTTTGTTCGATCACAGCAATCTTGACGCCACTAGTGCGTTCCTCTTTGAACCTGCTGCTGCTTCTGCTCCCGACAATGATTACGAGTGTTTCACTTTTTTGAATGATCTTAGACAGTCACCACCCGAGTTTGAATCTTTTGAATTTCCGGATGCGTTAGCTGAACCATCCAACTCGGTCGCTTACACTCGTTTTGAACCTCTGCTGGAATCCTTTGAGTTCGAGACATTTTCGCCGATTTTGCCCTCAATCGTTTCACCTCCAACACTCGAACTTAAGCCGTTTCCATCTCACCTCAAGTACGCTTAGTTAGGTGAGAACGAGACCCTCCATGTCATCATCTCGGCTTCTCTAGCTCCAGAGCAGGAGAAAGCCCTTCTAACGGTCTTGCACAGCAATTGGCAAGCTTTTGGCTGGACAATGGCGGATATCAAGGGGATTAGTCCCCTGATCGTTAAACATCACATTCATATGATGGATGATGCCAAACCATCCAGGGATCCACAAAGGCGACTCAATCCAGTCTTGAAGGAGGCTGTGAAAAAAGAGATCGTCAAGTGTCTGGATAGTGGTATCATTTACCCTATCTCTGATAGCCAGTGGGTCAGCCCCATTCACGCTGTCCCCAAGAAGTCAGGCATAACGGTCATCACCAACGAGGCAAACGAGTTAATCCCTACTCGCACCCAGACTGGGTGGCGAGTATGTATTGATTATAGAAAACTCAACGCCACAACGCGGAAGGACCACTTTCCGCTACCATTCATTGACCAAATGCTAGAATGATTGGCTGGACACGAGTACTACTGCTTTCTGGATGGCTACTCCGACTATAACCAGATTCCCATCGCCGAAAAATACCAGGACAAAACCGCGTTCACCTATCCTTTCGGCACGTTTGCATATCGTCGCATGCCCTTTGGGTTATGCAATGCGCCCGCTATCTTCCAGCGGTGTATGATGGGAATCTTCTCATACATGGTGGAGAAATTCTTGGAGATATTCATGGATGATTTCTCCATCTTCGGCGATTCCTTTGACGAGTGTTTGCTGCATCTCGACGCTGTCCTTACCCGGTGTAAGGATAAAAACCTCACTTTGAACTGGGAGAAGTGCCACTTCATGGTACGCGAAGGTATTGTCCTAGGACATATCATTTCGCAAAATGGCATTGAGGTAGACAAAGCGAAGATTGAAGTCATTTCCAATCTCCCTCCTCCCAGACGCATCAGAGACATCCGAGCTTTTCTTGGCCATGCCGGTTTCTATAGACGGTTTATCAAGGACTTTAGCAAGATTGCTAGACCCTTGACTCTTCTGCTGGCAAAGGATACCACATTTGACTTCAACTCGAGCTATGTGACAGCGTTCGAATCACTAAAAAGCTCACTCACTTCTGCTCCCGTTCTTTCTTCTCCTGACTGGACGTATCCCTTTGAGATTATGTGCGATACATCCGACTTTGCTATCGGTGCGGTCCTTGGACATCACATCGATAAGATGCCGCGCGTAATCTACTATGCTAGTCGGACCCTGAACGATGCCCAACTGAATTACACAACAACCGAGAAGGAATTCTTGGTTGTTGTGTTTGCATTAGAAAAATTCAGGCCTTACTTGATCGGTTCTCCAGTCATCGTCTATACAGACCATTCAGCTCTACGCCATCTTTTTGCGAAGAAAGATGCAAAATCTCGGCCGATACGTTGGATCCTCTTACTTTAAGAGTTTGACCTTATCATCAAGAACAAAAGAGGATGTGAAAACATAGTGGCCGACCACCTTTCACGACTTCCTTCTTCGCCGACGCTTCCACTTCTAACAAATGGCGTTTTTCCGGATGAACATCTCTTGACAGTATCGTGCGAACCCTGGTTCGCAGATATTGTGAACTATTTTGCAACAGATTACTACCGAACGAATGGTCAAGTCAGGATAGACTTCGATTCTTATCCCAAGTAAAACACTTTTACTGGGACGAACCATATCTATTCAAGTACTTTCCCGACCAGATTATTCGTCGGTGTGTTCCTGATAATGAGTTCAAGAGTATGTTGTCGTTTTGTCACGATCAAGCATGTGGCGGGCATTTTGGCCCAAGAAAGACAGCCGAGAAGATCTTGCAGTGTGGCTGCTACTGGCCACAACTCTTCAAAGACTCTCATGATTACTGCAAGACTTGCTCCCGGTGCCGACACTTGGGCCGGATATCCAGGAGAATCGAGATGCCGCTCCAACCAATTTTGGTTGTCGAGATTTTCGATGTTTGGGGAATTGATTTCATGGGGTCGTTTCCCAGCTCTTTTGGGAACCTGTATATTCTTCTCGCTGTTGATTATGTCTCTAAGTGGGTCGAGACTATACCTAGCCGGACTAACGATAACAAGGTTGTCGTTAGATTCCTTAAGGAAAACATCTTTTCCCGGTTTGGGCACCCCCGCGCGATCATTAGCGACAATGGAACGCATTTCTGTAATAGGAATTTTGAGGCCTTAATGCGGAAATATTACATTAATCATAAGCTATCCATGCCCTACTACCCCCAAACATGTGGGCAAGCTGAAGTTTCAAATCGGCAAATCAAGCAGATATTGGAGAAGATGGTTTCCAAGAACCGTACAGATTGGTCTTTGAAACTCACTGATGCCCTTTGGGCATTTCGAAATGCTTATAAGACTGATCTTGGCATGTCTCCTTATCGGCTTGTTTACGGAAAGCCTTGCCACTTTCCAGTGGAAATAGAGCATCGCGCATTTTAGGCGATCAAGGAGCTGAATCTATCTCTTGAAGATGTGGGCAGCCATCGAAAGCTGCAGAACAATGAACTGAACGAGCTTCGAGATGAAGCTTACGAAAACGCGGTTGTCGTTAAGAACCGAATGAAGGTGTTTCACGATAAACACCTTACGCGCAAAACTTTCACACCTGGTCAAGATGTACTTCTTTACGACACCCGACTACATTTCCATCCTAGGAAGCTCAGATCTCGCTGGAAAGGACCATTTCTTGTGTGGAATGTATATCCGCACGGTGTGGTGGATTTGGAAAATCTAGAGGACGGTTCACTATTCAAAGTGAACGGACACAGGGTCAAACCGTTCATCACCGCTGACCCATCGGAGGAGCTCCTGATGTTGCAGAAGCCGGTTTACATTGACTGATCTTCCTCCGGTTACCACCAAACTTCGGTTATCCAGCCATAAACAGTGGAAACACTGTTTCAAATAAGTTTGGGGGTATGTTCATACCATTTTTTTAATTTCCCACTTGTAATATTTGTAAAAAAAATATTAAAAAAAATTTAGGGGGGATGTTTTTGTAAATGTACAGAACCATAAATAAAATAAAATCAAACAAATATTTTTTTAATTCTTTTATTTAATTATTCTTTTTTTTGGGGGGGGCTTTTGTATAAATGTTTGATAGCCCCTATAAATACATCTCGACCCCCTCTATGCATTCCCGAGCCCTAATTTCATCCCTAACTCAAAACCCTATCCGCCACAGTAATTTCTGTCGCCGATCTCCTCAAAGTGTCGCCCAACCGCCGCCGAAGAGCCCTTCCCGCGGCGCTTCCTCCGCCTCCTAGCCGCATCGTCCTTTGAAAATTTCAGAGGAGGTTTGCATAATTTTTCTCCTCTCTGTAAATTTCGTATTTTCTGCATTTGCTCTCTGTCATGGCCCCTACATTGCAATTTGAAAAGGATTTCTCCTACTTATTTGCGCATGATGTTTACGGTAGTTATTTAGACGAAGAGATCGAAAGCGCGGATGGAATTTTCTGTTCTTTAACGATCCGAACGCATTCGCGCTTCCGGATCTCGTTGCGCGTTTTTATGATAGTATGGAGGAGGGGTGTTTAGCACTACACGGGTTCATACGCTTACTGTGGGGGGATCGGGAAATAATTATCGATAGGGACTTCATTCACGAAGTCACCTTAATACCACGAATCCCCATTCACGACCAACCCCTCCGATTTGAGGACTACCAACCCTTAATGGGAAATGACTGTTCTAAGGAGCCCAGAAAGGGCATTTAGGCTCGCACGCTTTTTGCGAACATTTTAACTGTGTGCCGTTGGGCACAAAACAATATTTTCGGCAGTTCGCACAACACAACATTTTTTACCCCATCCCTTCACATAGTGCACACATTGATGACCAGAAATCCTAGCTACAATATGTTCACTGTGTTGCTACACTCGATTGGCGCCGACAAGAGGGCTGCCAATTATCCATGCCCGATATTGGCAACACAACTGTGTCACCATTTCCTCCCTGTTGAGGAATTTGAGTTTTACCTGCATGGTGGGGTTCCCATTCGACCCCTTCTTGAGGGTGTCTCCACATCCTACACACGACTTTATGATTTATGGTCGCGCACCGAGCTGGCCGAAGATGTGATGGACAAGACACCCAGCTCGAGCTCCACAGCGAGCGATGAAGAGCTCACCCCCACTGCGCAAGCGCGCTTGATTCAACGAACCCATAGGGGGGTAGAACGAGTGATAGGGATGCTGACTAACTTTGATCAGCGACCGACGAGTCTAGAACAGGGAATGTCCACCCTACTGGCAAGAGAGGAACGATCACGATCACGGTCAAGAGGACGGGGGACAGATATGGGTGAGGCAGGGACTAATGAGGCTGCGTCTAGACGAAGCCGCAGGGAGCAGTGAGGACACTGCTGTAAATAAGTTTGGGGGTGAGGGTTGATTGTAAATAGTTATCTTTGCATTGCATCTGCACTTTTTTTTTAATTTTTGTAAATATTTGATTTTCTTTGCATATTTAATTCCGTATCTTATTTTTCTGCATTGTGTATTTATAAAGAAAATAATAATAATAATAATAATTTTAAAAAAATTGAAAAATTTTAAAAATTAAAAATAATTGAAAATTTCAATATTGGCCATATTTGACTCAAGTTCAACATGACGGTTGACTAGTTAGAAAAAAACTAGATTCTAAACTTCGTAAATTAAAAACCCTAAATATAACCTTTCTTGAAGTATAACGGTAGAAAATATATGTCCTTACAGTTTATTTAGAAATAAGCAAATTTTGAGTTTAGTTTTTGGGCTGATTCGAAATGAGGGAAGAGAATTGAAAGCTCTATTTGAAGTGTAAGTCTGAACAATAATTCTGAACCTTAAGTCCAAATTCTGAAAATAGATACCCTACAAATCGCACATACACGCATCTTGAAACTTGGGATAGTAGAGGATACCTAGAAATACTCTTGCCTGAAAGCCTAGTATGAAAGAAAAAACGACATTTAAAGCTAACCACCAAAAGAGCATCACTGAAAAATATATCCGGTTTTGAAATAAATAAAAAGAAGAAGAAAAAAAGGGAATAAAATACAAGACCTGGAAACTGCTATTTACGCTTTAAGCTCATACATTTAGTAATCGGATGTTAGTGTCTCAAGAAGCATTAATAGTCGCATGATAGATGTATGAACAAAACCGTCCATCATTAATGAAAAGAAGTAGTACTAGGTATTAAGGCAAGGGTATTATAGCTTGAATTGAATTTCCAAGTGTAGGGGTGATAAATACACACACGTAAGGTTTATGATCGAAGTTTGGAGGAGAGCTAGGAATGAAAAATATGGCTTATATCTTCAGTAGAGATGATAAAAATTCCGGATTTGAGATGATGTTTTAGAAGGAAAACTCAAGAAATGCTGAAAGCTTTATAAACCAGCAAAACGTATATGATCTTAAGTTAAATGAAAAGGAAGTGTGAAAAATACGGGTTGATGATTTTTAAGTTAAGGATGATAGAGTTTCTTGCTAGAATGCTGAATTGTCGAATTAGAGTCGACGGCCAATTTGATCGGATTTGTGGGTAGTATCAGCTAAAAACCCTCAGGAGACAACACTACTCCTATAAGGAACACCTAGAGGTTTAACGGCTTGTTGCACATGCTCAGTTCAATCGTGTTCCCTGCGAAAGTGAGGTTAGGATTTTTTGTGAATAAAATGGCTTTACTCGGGACGAGCAAAAGATAAGTTTGGGGGTATTTGTTCATATCAGTTTTTTACATTTTTATACCGCCCATTCTTAATCATATTGCATATAGGTAGGTACTCTTGATCCATGTTTGCTAAATAATTACAGGTTACAGATTCTCAGCTCTAGGCAGTGAAATTCATGAAAAAGCGCAACAAATTCAGGGCTTCTGCCAACCACAGATAAATACGGGTCTCCGCTCACTATCCGTATGATGCCGCATACCAGTTTAAGGGACAAAATGGCAAATCATTGGTCATTTCATGCACAAAGCACAAGGGCAGCACAAGATCCAAGACTTCAACACGGAGCTCAAGAAAATCAAGGCAAAAAGTCCACATCATTTCACCTTTTTGGACCGCTGGAAATCTGGAAGAAAAATGATGAGATCCTGAGAAACCAAGTGTACCAAACAGAAGAGAACAACAATATGGAAAATCACAGAAAAGATGAAGCCCCAATTCCACTATATGGTCGCGGAACCGCGGCCAACATGGCACTTAGGCCGTAGATCTGCGGCCGAGTCAGCTCAGTACTGACTCGTTTTTTAAGAGTAGTTTTGTAATTGTATTTAGGGGCAGATTGTATCCCTAGGGTTTCAGTTTCCTGTCTATAAATAGCTCAGTGCAAAGCCAAGTGAAGGGTGCTTTTCTTTGTATTAGATTTTGTAGTTCTTCTTCTTCATCGTCTTTCTCCATTAAAATTGTAGTGAGCTTCATGAGTGATGATGAATAAAAGAAGAGTTTCTTTTTATGTCTTGTAATTGTTATTTTACTTGCTTGTAATTTTCATTTGCTAATCTAGTTGTTGTTATTTGTTGTTTGCTTTCTTTCTTCTTCTATTTTTCTTTATCCTTACAACAATGATGCTTAAGTATGATTCTTGCCAAAGTGAGGTCTCAAATAGCTAGTTATGATTTTCTAACCCTTTTCTTTCTATCTTCCTCCTTTGCTTTGTTTTCTTTTTCTTTTGTAATGGGTGAGTAGTTTCTCACTTGTTAGGGTATGATAAGGAAAGTTTGAGAGAAGGAAATCTCTCTCACTCTTTTCTTTGCCCAACATCTTGAATCGGACTCCCGTTAATTGAACCACAATCCGCTCTCTATGACACCCTATACTACATGATAGCGGTGATTCCCTAGTAAGACCGGTTGTGCTTGAATTAACCGGAGGTTAAGTCTAATAGCCAAGAACGGACGGACAAGGACCAAAAGGAAGAAACTAAGTGTTGGAAAGCCTAGCTTATACTCGCAAGTTTCCTTCCTAGTCATGCTAATCTTCGTTGTTGCCGATTACCGTAACACCGATATTAATGAGTGGCAACGAAAGAAGTGAGCGATTCCTATCTCAAACTAACCTAATCCTAACCCTAACAAGCTCTCTTTATACATATTTCAGCACATAGTGAAACTAAACAAACCTGGACAAATTGGACTTAACTCGTTAAAGCACACATAGAAAAAGATTCCCATTTCCCTGCGGATGACCCGTACTCAACCGGCTAGCTACCAAATGAAACCGTCTTAATTGCGGTAATTAACTAAGCACGCAAAAACTCTAACAATCACTGACCGACCCTATCCACATCCTTTTCAGAATACCAGATCAAGAGACACAGGGCTAAGTCGAAGCATGCCTGAACCTTCTTTAGTAGTGAGCCGTACCGAGTAGCTCCTAGCAAGGGCTTAAAGATCACAGTAATGCCTGCCTAAACTTTCCTTGGGTACGAATGTCATGTTCAAAGCTGCTTTCTCTAGACACCATGGAAAAGATCACTCACGAGCTCAATCTCTAAGTGTGAAATTGCTTGCATAGTCAAACCTCCTCTTTTTGAGTAATAATAAGACGGGGTCAACAATTCTCATTTTTTAGTTAAAGAAAGCTAATTATTGAAACCGGAGGGAAGGGAGGGCAAGAAAGTCAGGTTAGAATAGAACTAGCGGACATGAGAAAGAGTTTAGATATCCATGACTTATTCAATAATTCGATAGAGAATCGAACAAGTTGCGGGAAAGAGCTGGTGGTATAGAGTATAATAAGAGAAAGTTTTTAGGTGTTCTCTGTCCCTCGTCCTAGAAATAGAAAAAGAGAAGACCTCTTTCTGAACGCTAAGCACTAAGCTAGGGTTGCTACTGGTTTTGAGGTCCTCGATGAACCGAACCGGGTTAGCAGTTCTCGTTCCACCTTTCGGCTTAGTCACTCTCTCGTCGTTCCTGAAAGCGGATTAAAGGATTGAAGAAGAAGAGTTGCTACGTGTAAGATAAAAAAACACTTTGAACCTCTAAGAACATAAGAAGGCACCTTCTTAGATTACATGGCCAGGTTAGGCTTTCGGTTTCATACAAATCTCCCTATTCTGGTAGTGTTAAAAGCAATAAGATAAGTATGCGTGATGACCTAGTCTTTCAATACAGTCAACATCCTCGTTTTAGCAGTCAAGTGACCAGTTCAGTCATAGGTATTCGTTCTTTGAGTCGGTTTAGTTACAATCTCATTCCACGATGTATCCCGAGCACCATTAGTCCCACAATCTTCCATTTCCTTTCATCTCTCCAAATGTGCATATTAAGTCAATCAGTTTCCTTGCCTTTGTTCTTCTTCTTTGACTTTCTGCTTTTACTCTTGCTCATGTCTGAGTGGCCTAGCTCGAAATGCCAGGCCTCATTGACCATGGTTTAGGTTTCTTGCGCAGCTCCTTTGGACCCTATATGGTATAATCTTGTGCTTGAATAACTTGCTTAAGGTGAGAAGTCCTCATCATTAAGAGTAGGAAAAGGTAACAATACTATTTATCTGAACCTACGTAGAAAACCTTCAAGAGACTTACAGTCTCTCGCTTTTGACCACTCGGCCACTCTCCCCCTCCCCGGGCCCACCACTATGTCGTTCCGTTCAGGACCACTCCTTTATCGTTCGTGGTCGCCTGACTTCAAAGTGTCCATATAATCTAATTCAACCACTCTCTTTCTATTGACTTAGTGGCATTGATTACTTGCTCCCTTCCCCTACTCTACGGACACCTCTTTGGAGTACGGGAGTGTCCTCGGATGGGAAGGAATCCCGGTCTAAGAAAAACCTCAAGCCCGTATAGTGGTTTCTTTCAGTAAGTTGTATAGGTCAGCAGGAACTCATAAGGTTCCCCAGGCTCACCAGACAGGGGAGATGTTTTACTACTTCCGGACACAAAACCGTCGCTTCAGCTCCCGTCAGAGACGACTCTTCTCCCTTTAGGTAGTTGAAAACCTAGTTCATTCAACGAGATCATTCCACTCGTGGTTTGTCCAGGAGGAACCACTCGCTCCACTCAATTGCTGTCAGTTGGTTTATGCCAACCCAAAAGGACTCGAACAAGGTAATAATACTCAGAGCATCTTTGATAGTCTTTCTCTTTAGTACCAACTTCCCTTGACGCCGTTCCACTGGTTCATTAGCAACCCGAACTCCGACCCCAACAATGCGGTATTCGGAAACTCAAAAGGGCAACAACCACTTTTTCGACAACTCGAAGACCTACTTTTGTCCTTGCCTCGACTACTTCATTGCGCCCTCAAGCGGCAGGGCCTATAGCCAGGTCGGTTCCCTGAATCGCTTCGCTCACTGGCTTGACTCGTACTCAAAACCCTTGTCATGACAATTTCAGAAAGTCAAAACTGCAACGATGCGATATCGGAAACTCGAGGACCTATTTTCAATAAAAACGAGAACTCAAAACACCTATTTTCTAACTCCCTTATGAGTCCCTCGGTTAAAAAGGGTCAGAAACTGCATTCGATTTTGGACTCCACTACTTTTCCCTCATAGTACCAAAGGGTTGATAAAGTGTATCCTAATCTAGCAAGTATATAGATGATCGAAAATAAAAATGGTATGCCGGGTTAAACATTGATAGCAAGCCAGACATTTTGACGTCCTGGGGGGAGGCGGTCATGTGTTCCTTACCCTTACGAGCAGCCAAAGCCGGGGGGAGTGTCGTGCGGCATAATAACGGACCCTAAGGGCAGTTGTCTATGGTGTCCGAAAAGAAGAAAAGCCCGCGAACGCCGGGGAGTGTTTCACCGAAGTAGTATAAATCCCCGTAGTAGGTCTATCATACGTTACTTGGGATGGCTAATAAGGTTTCCAAAAGGCAACAACTCCTGCGGCATGCTTAGGACAGGTTTGAGCACAGCCAGTTTGGGCTCTCTCACTGTCCTGCGACCGACGTTGGCTCCATACTGTGTCAAAAAGCAGGGTTGCTTATCGTTCGTGGTCTGTAGGACCACTCTCTTGTTCAACTCCGAGGTCCGGACAAGAGATGTTTTCCCAACTTTTGTCCTTTTGTAGACGCTCCGCTAGGGTCGTTCAAAGGCAACAGATCATTCAACTCGTGGTCCGTCCAGTAGGGGACCATTCGCTTCACTTGTTTTCGTTCCGTCAGAGACTCCCAAGTAGTCGAGTTGCTTGTTCCAGTTTTCCGTCTCGCACGTGTGTATATGCCGTTCGTGATGTCCAACTAGGCCATCACTCACTCTTGGAGCCCTGAAGGTTCCAAACCGTGTATCTAATCGGTACACAGGTAACAATACAATTAAGAACCAATGACTCAAAAAGGAAATAAAAGACACATGGACGGGCCCTCCGTTGACACATCCCCGTCCCCCAGTCATATTACTTTTAACTGACTGGGCCTACCTTGAATATGTGCAGTTTTATGCAAAGCTAGGCTACAGCTTATCCCCCAACCTAAGAAAACTACAGCATTGATAGAGATCTTATTAGTAGCTTAGTAAAAACCCATCCGTAGACACAGACTCCGCGAGTACAAGACAGACAACGATAGACGCCAGGTATAGTGCTAGTGCAGCTTTTCTCTCTCCGGATTTCAATGATAATGAATCAAAATCTTTCACCGGATAGAATTCTTTCACCACTAGGTTCACCACAGTCACAGAGGCTGTAAACTTGTGGGTGTCCACAACACACCTTATGTATAAATGTATCTTTCCAGAAGGAAAAAATTTCTTTAAGGTTATCCGCCCAAAGAACTTCAGGGCTTCGGACTAATGGATCGGGCGCATAGGACCAACATACAGAAAACCCTAATGTTAAGCAAACACATATTACAAATCTAGTATCTCTCCAATAGGAGTTTTTAATCACATCCTCCAATCGCAAATCTTCGATGCAAAACTCTTTTTCTAGTTTTTCTAGACAAAGAATACCGGCAAGACCGACTTTGAGAGGCTGCTCATGCAACCATAGTGCTCTTAGCCCTCTTTCTGCTATGGGGGGGTAGTAGCTCCCTAGCAGTGTGTGGTTTCCAAGGCTTATCAAAGGTATGCAAAATTCCCCATCCCCGAATGAAACCCTTTCGATATAATAATATACCCCCTAATTGTAATTGAGTTCGTACCCACCACAATTGATCCCAGTATTCCTCCTTATGAATGACCCTCATCATTTTCCAGCGATCATACCCATACCATTAAGTCATCCGATAGGAGGAAGGGAGAGGTATTATTCTAACCCCAACGTTTTTATCTTTATCTCTCAAGTGAGGCTTAGCCGATGTTAATATATTTAATAGATTCATCATGATATAATTATGTCTCCCTCGTTATTAATACGAATTGATGACCCAGCTAAGAATGGAATAGGAGCTCCTCCTCTAACTGTGCGTTCTATGACAGGAGGATGTAAATTGAACTGCTTGAAAATCTTGTGAAAAGCAGATATTATAGAATCTGAGATATCATTATTCATAATTGGAACAACGAAGAAATGCTGATATCGCAGATATTTCAGTTGAGGGTACCTTGCTTCAAATTCCCGATCGAGATTATCGAGAAAGATATTTAAGAAAATGTCACATATTCCACCGAGAGGAGGAACTCCAGTCTTTAACAAGAGGTCCATTCCATTTTCATCAATAATCGATAAGTTGACAAAATCAGCGATTAACTTGACTAAAAACTTATCATTATTACAAATAAATGTCATCTTCTCTAAAAGGCGGGACCTGGGGATCAACAGTTTGGACAGAAAGCTATTTATTACAATTAAAGATGTAGAATTACGAGACTCTTGAATGGCTTCGAAGTAGTATGTCTCATAATCATCTTCAATATTAGAATATGAACTATAGCACGAAGGTAGAAAATAGGAAGGTTTATGAAACCTCAACTCTTTAATGAGAAGATTTTCAAGTGCTCCAATAACCACATTGCCATAGGGTGAGGATGTGATGATATCAAAAGGACGTGAGAGTATTCTGTGGACGATCTTGATATTTCTCAATTAAAAGAAGTGGACGAAAGATGTAATTACCAGATAGAACTGCCTCTTTCATATCGTCCATATCATCATTCAAAAATTCTTTTGTCATACACATCGCATTAAGGAAAGCTCTAATTTCTTCAAATTCATAAGGAAAATCATAAATCGAAATTTGATGACTAGCTCGACTTGAAGAAGAACTCTCAGAAGACGAACTATCATCAGAAGAATATGATCTTCTCACTAAAAGACTAGAACTGCTCACTTCAAATAAATCATTGATAGCAGGATCTCTTACTGAGTTTATGTTTAGCATTTTTATGTCGGGTTTAAGGAACAGGCACAGGAACAGGAACATGCACATAATCATCATCAGCAGCAGCATCATCATGAATAATCTATTAGGTTCATATGAGTCCTCGTCATCTATTGAGCCACCCCTTCTAACTATATACTACCCATTTATAGTAGCGTTCCTTTATGAACGCTCGTAGAGGAGACCGGCTATAGGATTTCCGGGTAGGGATAGGTTATGACTATCCTACCGTTGCCTTACCCTGAAACTCAACAATCTTTCGGGGACCCCGACTAGTAGATCCCCGAGAACAATACAATACAATTCATATTACTCTAAAGGAAGATAAATTGTATTAGAAACATAATCAAACCTCATCATGGTATGGTCTGTCTATCATCTATAGACCTATAGTGCTATAGACCACGGAAATTCCAACCAAGATAGAAAAGGTAAGACCTAACTATTATTTCCTCTAAAGGGAGAACAATAGCGTCGGTACCTTTTTCCGGGTAGGGATAGGGTAAGACCCAACTATTATTTCCTCAAATTTAGCTTCATCTCCTCCCATGTAGCAACCATCGGCCAGCGGCGCTCAAGTCTCTGTTACACCGAAACCACCATAGACGTGTTGTACCCTTGAGGCGATCAAAGTGCACTTTTGAGCACACTCTTACGCTTGTTGCGTCAGGTTGACTCGGGATGTTCTTAGCTTATTGTAGCTGCAGCTAGTTGCTTGCTTTCTTCGTTTTTTCAGCACCGGTGACGTAAGGGTGAAAAACAACACTCGTCGGGGAGGGCTTAGCTCAGTGTTCTCAATCGCCGAAGGCTCGCTGCAAAACCATTCTTTTCTGTACATCACAAGATCGAGGGGCTGACGTCTCTTGTGCACTCAGGCACTTCCTTGTTTCAACTAAACTGTTCAATACTTAACCGATGCTCGTGGAAGCTACTCTTTCTCAACGGACGTGCGTAAATCGATGCGTAGTGGAGGTTAGGCCTCTCTCTTCACTTCATTCACTACAGTAAGAAGTGCTTTCAATCTCGTGAAGGGGTCACTCATTTTACTTGTCTTAGTTGCTTGTCGATACTCCGTTCAGCTCATGTCGGGTAAGGCCTTCTAAAGTCAGTCGAAAGGCAACTTCCTTCCCACATACTTCCGGGTAGCGTACAAAGCATTCAGTCCTGCTTAGCTCGGTATACTAACTCTCTTCCAAATAAGATTCCAACTGAGAATTCGCGATTGAAGTGAAGAGTGCCCTACTAATGACTTTGGGAGGCAAAGGAGAGCGCTATCAGAGTTCCAGAAACTTGTTAAGCCAGTAAGCTATCGAGTTTGAAAATCGAATATTGCCCTACGACTAGCAAGTTGCCTCAGGCTTAGTTGAAGAAAGATTCTCCTTCGGCTTTTCTTTGTCGGATTTCTTTTTCGTCTTCTTCTGGGGTGTGTATGTGTCAGCGACAGCTGTTTGCTCTTTAGGGCGACAACCCTTGCTCGAAACACTAAAGCGGTGAGTATCCCGGGCAGTTTGATCAGCATTGCGCTCTGCCAGCACTCGCTCTAACCCACCCGTTTGCCAACGAGGATAGCATGGCGAAAGAGGAAACGTGGGTCGTATGCAAAGCATATTTCAGATCGAAGAGACGGTTGTCGATGCATCTGCACTTCAGGCTCATCGAGCTCCTTTTTGCACTGAAGCGTGAACTTCGGCCATCGGGGAAGAGTTGCGTCAAACGGTTCTCCCTTCATATGCTTTGTTGCAAGGAGCTCCGAATAGGAAACGCTTCGAGAGAATGAAGAAAGAAAGGCCTCGACCATTTCCTGCCATGAATGGATAGAGTTGGGAGGAAGCCTCCCATACCAACTAAAGGCTACACCAAACAACGAGGCCAAGAACTGGCGGAGTAACAGACGCTCGTCGTGAGCTGTGTCTCCATAGCTGGTCTCGAAATGAGCGATGTGCTCGACCGGGTCGCCGGTCCCATCGTAGATCCGTCACTGGGGCATAACAACATTCAAAGGAAAACGGACGGATGCAGTAGTAGCGGGTCAGGCTTACGATAGCCGTCGGTTGGGATCGTTGCCTGACGCGCGTCATTCGTTGGAAAGAATCTTCCGGATTTGATGCTCTGTTAGCAGAGCGTTTGGAGGTCGAGGCTCATCCGGCTGTTCCGGGTCACACTCGTCCACCCCCTGGAACCTCTCGAAGGGAGGGAAGGCAGATGTTGACGTGAGGTCGTCGAAGAGCCCGGTCTTCACCTAATTGTGGAAGAGAGGGGTTCCTTGTCTGTCGGTCAAAGAAGGCAACAAAAGACGTGGAAGCAACCGTTGGTCATTCAGTTGACTCCTTGATGCCAGTCTGTGCTTGCTGTCATGCTGGAAAAAGCGGGGGTTTCGGCCAGTTTTACCTACTATTGGATTTGAACCAATGACTCTCGCCGTATGAAAGCGATACTCTAATCGCTGACTCAAGTAGGTCAAGCTGAGTCAAGTCAGAGAAAATAGACTATAAGAGAAAGCCAACCAAAGCACAACCAGAGTTCTCCGTAGGGTGGAGCGCTGAGAAAGAGAAAGCGTTATCGCTATACGAAATGAAGTTGCGGCTAGCACGCTAAGATAAACCACTTGGATAAGGCACCTTGCATATAATCCGTTTTCTTGCTGGAGTTCACTTTTCTTCACTAGCGGCATATCGTCTACCTACTTTTCGATTTGAATCGAAGGGTCCGCATGTTATAGACTTCTGTTCGTAAACCAGTGAAAGTTATGCCATGGCATGGTAAAGCTTCTTTCTTTTCGTTTCATCTCCCATAAGTGCTTCCAATGGGAAATTTAGCTCTTTCTTTCAATTCATCCTCTTGTGCTGTGAGTCAGTACGTAGGTCAGTAGTTAGTTAGTTAATAAGTGAGTGAACCAATTTGTGGTCTTTCGCTCTACCTTCTATTTAGCTTCCTTTGTCGGCCTCCGTCACAAGGAGTCTGCCCCTTTCTTCATACGCAAGTAAGGAACTGGCCTTAGATTGTCTCGAGCTATATGCCATTCTCATAAGATGTTGTCTGTCTTTCTAGTTCGGTACCAGTAGTTCTTTATAGTCTAATGGACACTAAGCATAACCTTCGCCCCAAAGAGCAGCGCTATGCCTGTAACCGCAGAGTAGAAGCTGGCAGAATAGAAAGCGAACCGAACCCTTATCCCCATGATCTAACCTTTTTTTTCTAGACGAGGTCTCACTATCGTCCTCATTCGGATTATTGATAGTCAGCCGGCTGCTATATAAATAGAATGACAACCCCTCGATTTAGGGCGGTGGTAGGTGCCTAAGACCTTCGCCGTACCTTACCGGATCTGGGCTCTAGGTGTGATGTAGATTAAGCCCTAGTGCTAGTAGGTGAATGTGCCTTCTGTTCGAGCAAGAGAGAAAGCCCATGTACGATGGAAAGGGAAATAAAGACAGCTTTAGAAATGGTGGAGGCCATGCCAACTCAAAGTGAAGCGATTTATACCGAGCAAGAACCTGCACTAGAATAGGAAAAGCCAGACATTCCTTCTTTTCAGAATTCCTGTCCTGCGGGCCTGTCCGAACCGTCAGTGATTCAAACAAAGAGGCGGGTCTGAGTCTTCCTCGGTTGAAGTACCAAAACTCCTCCTTTATCTTCTCCCTACCATCCGTGGGGAAAGGATGAGAAGGAATAGGGTGTCATTTTGGAACCGCATAAGCGCGCCCTTACTAGTCAAGATGAGCGAAAAACTCTTTCGAATTGGGCCGAAGGCATCACAAGCTAATGACTAAAGTAAGGAGGAGCCATCTGGATTCGGACTAGAGGAGGAAGGAACCAGAGCCTATAGGTGTAGTAGGAAGGTGTAGGAATAATTCCACTGTCTTATTGCCCGAGGAATCAGTTACAGTAGAGCCAAAAGAACGCGGTGAATTGTTACAATGTTTGCCTCCTTCTGGAGAAGCGCGCATGCAGGTGCAGGAAGGAAGCTTCTGCACAGCAGACAATGATGGGTCCTCTCTTAGCAATGTTAAGCTTGTTAGACGACCCGTGCTTCATCCAAACAGGTGCCAGCAATCCTAGCCTTAAAGAAGTAGGTAGGGGAGGGGGGAAAGCAGAGGAGGACAATTGTTGTGAGACTTAGGGGTGAAGTTAGCACTACGCCATTTTGCGGATGAGTAATGCTTTATTACCAGACGAGCAGACATCTGAGCTCAGCAGCGCATTTACTATTGGGAGATAGATGGCGTATATGGACCAGGCAGGGACTAAAAAAAGGATTCTATTTCATTCGCCGAGGAAAGAAGTCGCAAAGGAATATCGCTATCGTGGGAGGAAAAAAGTAGGATTCTATTTGATCGAAGGGATGGCTAAAAGGCCAAATCAGGCTCAGAAAAAAAAGATCACAGAGAGGTATGAAGTCGCTCGACCATAAGGTTAGGAGAGGGATATAGCTTTTTTTACGGGAGCTAGTCGAGCACTTGCAAGAGAGCGACCGGCAGATCTAAAACTGCTCTAGTAAAGTAAAACGAAAGTAGTCTCTTATAGGCACATGAGATAAAGCAATTCAGGGCATTTGAATCGACGATAGCGAGATACATAGCCCTTTAAAAATTCTCCCTTTGGACTAAGAAATCGGCACTTAGTAGAATCGAACTGATGTAATGGGCGGGTGGGGGAGGTATATAGCACCAATGGCGGAAGAAAAGAAGAAAGAAATTATGAGCTATGACAGCGGCGGGAAGGGATATAGTCGAATAAAGGAAGGTGACTCAATCAAAGAAAGAACTCATAAGAATAAGACGCCACCGACTCTAACTCAATCTACGAGAGAGATGCTAACAAAAGAAGCGTGAGACTGAGCTGCTAACAACGTGGGACTACTGATGAGCAAGAGCAAATCGAGTATGAGCACAATCCATGAAGCGATCGACCTCGCTCTAGCCGCCAAAAAGGGAATGGGATTCATGATGCATAGCACGGGATGAGCTCCTAAGCCGACGGGGACATATCTAAACTACATACACTACTGTGGATGGAGCTAGCCAAAGAAGGAATGGGACTCATGCATACCACAGTCATGTCAATCAATAGCAGGTGAGGAATGACTCGTGGACGAAGCTAGCAGCCGAAGGGAGGCACCGTCAAAGTACATTGCCCATGGGGCTAGGGCTAACATATGCCAACCCAGGGCGAAGGGAAGAAGGGACAGGCAAGGATGCAGGAATAGATGGTTGTGAATAAACCAGTGCGCCGGGTCAACTTCACTCGGTCCTTCTTACGGAGCCTTACAACACTGAGAACAATGAACAGACATGGCTGATTCATAAAGTTAGAAAAACGTGATAGACGTGCCGCGCGATACGGCTTTTCAACATGGGGGCAAGCTTAAGAGAGAGTAGGGGCGATAGCGGCTCTTATCTATGAGTGATGCGTGGCGTGCTCTCGCTCTTGTATTGGTGAATCTATCTTTCTTGCCTTCCCTCCCTGTGGTCGGTCAGTCTATCTTTCTCGTTCTTGTCGGCTCTATCTCGATCTGGCACCCGATCCCTTTATGCTTCAGCCGCTGCTTAAACTGGTTCCGGGTAAAATACCACTCGAGCAGCCATATAGATCTAGCCGATCTCCGAAAGTATAGTGTTATTTTCTCCAACGAATGGTTCTGCTCCAGTATTTCCCACAGCCCTCCAAACAAAGCAGGAAACTGCAGTGTGCGTGGGATTGGAGTTTTCTTGTTGTTTGCAATCCCACAGCAGAAACAGTGTTTATTGAGACCAGCCCATGATTGGGCCATGGATACAATTCGGTTGATCCCCATGAATGGGACCTACGATCAGTGTAAGCAATTAGCTCGACTTTGGATCTCAAAACCGCAATCGATACCTTTTCATCCCTGCTTCGAAGAAAGATGTTAATCGGTGTATTCGGCTCCGCTCTTGCAGCTGCTTGGGTGGGCTATGGGCTTGTAGCCAATATGTTTAGAGCTAAGGCCCATCGCCGAGAAGGTTACTGTTTGGTGGCATTCGGCACGGGACAACCACTTGGATTCTATGGTTCCTGGACATTATTCACTCTAGCACAACACAACACCGTATGGTTGAGTACCGAGTTAGTGGATCCATCTATCCAAACAAAGACAGCAGCTTTGGCTAAAACACATCTCCTTACTGGTATGGACCCTTGAGCGACTCAACCCAAAGATGCTTGAGACCTCCAAGCCTACATACCACCTACCATGGAAGATGTCTCTGAGCTAGGATCGTAGGCCAGCTAAGCCAAGGCTTCTACCACTGCGTCTCTGCCGGTGACTTTCTAAGGTTGGTTCAGGTTCATCTGTGTTTCCGAGGTCACCTGCCCGAACGAATATCTAATAGCCTAACCAGCGAAAGCGAAAGCACAAGCAGTAAGCACGGAAAGAAAGGAGCTAGCCATACACACGGGAGAGTCAGGCAAGTCTCGGAGTCGGGATTAGCTAAAGCATTCGAGAGAGCAAAGCTGTCTCCAGTGGTCGTCAGAGGGTCAGCTAGGATGGTTGTCAGTTAGAGAAATAGGGCTAGGATAGGATAAGGGTATAGTACATTCACCGTAACGTCATGTAGTGATCGAGTCATTCAATGAGCATTCTCAATATTATGCTTTTTCGTATCAACGCTTCGGAACAAAACAAGACGAGTTAGGCTTGTTAGTTATATGTATGCCCTAGAGGCCATTACTGTACATACGATGTATATTGTAGTGGATGCTACGACATATATAGGGAGGACTTTCTTGCTCGACATGATAGTATGCTATCTGGTTGTACTTTATCTTAACATGTACTCTGATTGTCTCTATGTTACATGTTGATAAAGCCCTTAGGATGTGTGCTCGACTACTGGGACTATGATGAGATCATACTAGTGGGGCCACGGTAGTCGACGAGTACATCCTATAACTGTTCCTAGTCTAGGGTGTATCGAGACAGGGCATCGATACACCAGAGTAGACTACCGTATACGCATCTTGACCCATATGATGGGCGATGGATGATCCCATATCCATCGGTGTTTGACATCAAGGATGGTGTACGGGTGCTCAGTGGAGACTGGGTACACTGGACGGACTCGCCGAGAACTCCCAGATGGTATTATAACTCACGTCAGATGGCAGTTCTCTGGTGACACTGGTACAGAGTAGTCTGTTGACCCGAGATCGTCATAGAGTCTTGTGTGATTCCCACTGTGCTTTGATTTCCATCATACCACGTCCAAGAGGGCGTCCAAAAAGGTGGCTTTTGGGTACAGTCCCGAATCACATGGAGGCAATGAGCGATAGGAGGGGATTCGTCTCTCCCGGTATAGGGAGTTGATGTTGTGCTGTGTTCGATTGGCTATAACCGGAAATCCCTGGCCAGGGTTGCTGAGATTTACTGGTAAGTGTTATCAGTAGTTTCTCGAACTGTTATAGACCTCATATCGACACGACTTATCGAGTTACTGGGGTCTGACGTTTACCACCCCTAGGCGAGATATGCAACATATCAGACGACGAGACCGGACTGTACGGGAGTGTTACTGTTTGGATTCACAGGAGAAGTTATAGGCTTGCTTGTTGATCTTCTGAGCGCTCAATACTTGGGTAGCTGTTACGTTTAGCTGACCGCTTGCAGCTTGTGGGTGTTTGATATGATCATCACCTACTGCCGGCGTATTGACGATTCTTTAGAGTCCTACACAGAGATTTCTTGGCTCAGGCAAAACGGAGTAGGAGCACATATGTGATATGTGCGGGACCGAGGATAATGCGATATGTGATACCGTATTATATTCTCGCGATATTTGATATCAGTCGGGTCATCGGATCAAGTGTTGATTCGATGAATCGGTACGGATAAATATTAGTCGGTTATATGCGATATAGCCGGATTTTCGGATCAAGTGTTGATTCGATAATTTAATGTATAATAATATATATGATATATTAAATTACATTATCTAATATTTTCTCACTAAAAGATTCTTTTTCTCACTCGGGTAATACATTGATTTATATGCGATATATGTTAATTGTATTATTTTATTTGGTTACAATAAATATTATATATGTGATATATAATATTGTAACATGATATGATTACTAATGCAACATATTTAGTAGAGATTAAACATGGTTAGGGTTTGATTAGGGTTAAACCTTTCTAGATGTTTCCAGAAGGTTTTCTTTTTTGTTTTGGAAAAGATATTTTAGCATGATATTTCTTAACCCAACCACACCCTTTAACCCTAGTTCAATCTCTACAATGGTTACTTGACCATGGTTGCATAATTCATCATTATCTCCTTTGCATTATTCATCACGAAAGGAATTCTATCATGATTGTTCATCTTCTTCCTTCTTCTTCTTTGCTTACAAAGCTTTCTTGCTTTGATATTTGTGATGAAAATATGTGAGAAAAAGATAAATAAAGAGAGCAAAAATCCTACTTCATCATCCTCATCTTCCCTTGCCATTTAGATGAGGGTGTTCACATCATTTCATGAGTGTTAGCTTGTGTTAACGAAACTTTAAGGTAGATCATCTTTGTATCGAAGATCGGAAGCAAAGGTTACATCTTTCTCTTCGTGGAACCTCTCGAGAGTCCGGAACCCGATGATCGCAGCGAAAGGACCACAACACGGAGCATATGATGTGAAGGACCGGATCTACAAAGGTTCTAATCCCTCTCACTTAGTGTTAAAGTTGTTAACATGTTAGTTTTCACCTAATCTCTAGTTTAAAGGTCCGTATTCGGGTTGTTCGGCATGGCTAATTTTTCAATCGGGCATGGTTGATGCCTCGTAGACCCTTGTGCGCGTGCCCAGCAACCCTACAGTAGTATAAGAGCCAAGCTAGAGCTTTAGGCGAAGTCTAGACGAAGTTAAAAGTCCGATCGAACCCGGAAAACCCGATATAACCCCTTCTCTGGAAATTTTTCTAAAATATGATTTTTTGTGAATTAAAAATACTCAAAAAATCAGCAGGGAATTGTAGGAATTACTGTGAAACCCGACCCCCTAAATCCCCCAAAGCACCACAGAACCACGGCCAAACCTAAGTATTGGCGGCGGTTCCGCGGCAAGAAGGAAGGATTGAGGGATATGGTTTGCACAGTAACCTCCGTAGCTAATTCCTGATTCTTCTGGGAATTTTTTATTTTCACTCCAGTGTTGTGTTTTCTGGGTTGTATTGGGGACATAAAGATTCGATCGGATATTTTAACTTTGTTTAGTTTTGTCCGGATAATTTTTAGAAACTGTTAAAAAGTTCGAACGGATATCAATAACTCACTTTTTCCCCTGTCGGAAAATTTTTCAAAAGTTGGATTTTTTCTCGAGTTTAAGAATGTTCTAAGTCGTGCAAGTAACACGGTGGACCCTCTACAAGACAACAAACCTTAACTCGATTATGTGACCGTCTTGAACTGCTTCTGAAACTTAGGGTTTGTGGCAGTACGGCGTGCCACATGTGAGGCATTGGCTTGACCCTTCTACGGCTGGAACATTGGTACTGTGGTATGTGATGGATGTTTTTAAACTAATTTCAAGTGTTAAGATAAATTGGGGAAATCTTGGGTGTTTGATTATTCGATCGGAAAGTTTAACATTGTCTATTTATCTGGAATGTGATACAATAATTGGAATCCACAGGTAGTTATGAGATAACTAATTTGAGTGTTATAAATCTAGCACTTTAATCTCAAATGATCGGTTGCCACGGAATTTTGATGTGATCAAAAGTCCGTCGCAATCACGTAGTGTACGCGGATACTCGCCGGGTAAACTTAATAGACAGCTACGCCCCATAGCCCCGACCAAGTGACTATAAGAGAACCCCGTCGCCGAAAGCATCCGTTCGGGTGCTCGCGGCAGCGGTGTTCCTCCTTAGTGCACTTCGTCGACGGCATCTGGGGGTGCGGCCGTCTACTAAAGTTTGCGACGAGCATTCGATCAGGATGTCAGGAATCTTGTTGAATTGCCCGACTTGATATTGAAAAGAATTTTCGATAATGAGACTAAAATGCGGGGTTTATAATTGTTAGGCATGAGATGTCTAAGGAATTCATTTGGTTAGGCATGCGATGTCTAAGGAGGTTGCGGATTCCAACTGTTGTAGTTTTACACTTTCTTTTCTGTGACCGTAAGCGTAGTATGTAGTGTATCGCCGGCTTCGTTGCTATACATCAACGACAATCGGGATACGCATACTTACTTACGTTGATGATATGAGATATTATGTGTTGCTGTGATATGTTATATTGGATCGTCGCGTTTTGAATAGCCGGGGGTTTTATCTGAGATGAAAGTTTTTCTTTTTCATTCATGTAAAATTCATTTGTATGTAATATTCTTTTACTGGGGAACTTCCAGGTAGCGAAAGATGTCACCGTTGTATATTATTTACTTTTCCGCATTAAGTAGACCCAAGGCGGGGAGCACAAGTAACCGGGTTCTAGGGTCCAGTGGGAGACCATCTCGAGGAGTCGAGACCGGGTCTCCTAACCCTAGAATTGGCAGTGTTACTTGTCGCTCTCGTAGGGGTCTAGGGATGTGGGTTTGGCTATTCATCGTGACCGTGGAATCCGCATTTTATACAGGCTCGTATTGAAAACACGGACGTCCTAGTATATCCAATATTTCATATATGTTCTTCTGCTGCTATGTTCTGTGATGAGATTATATTACTGCCTGAGATGAATGTTTATATTATATATATGAGATATATGTTATATTGCAGATTTCGTTTCAAATGAGATGCTTGTGAAGCATAATAAAATGGGACTTCATTAATGAGATTAATGAAATAAAAGAAACCTAAGATGTTGTAGAAACTTGTTTAATAAAAACTGGTAGCTCTAGTTCATGCTTTGCATAGCGGTGTTCCTTGTAGAACATCCAGCACCTTATTCGATAAGGAAAGGACCGAGATCCCTTCACCGGGAGTGACTCCTTTAGCAATAACTGGCAGATGCTACAAACTCGGTTTGTCTTTTGATTGCTTTTATAGTTCTTGCTTTGCACAGCGGTATATATGATATATCATGCACCTTATTCGATGAGGAAAAGGCCGACGATCCCTTCACCGGGAGCGACCCCTTTAGCAAAACTAGAAAAGCCTCAAAACACTCCATTTAAAATCACTCGATTCTACGATGATATCAAGTTCATTACGCAATAGGTTTTCTTAAAAACCTATCGTAACCCTCCGTCATTTTAGGAAGTAGAGTACTTAGTATTCGTGCTGTGTTTGTTGACCTTAGTTAAGGCACAGTGTACGGTAGCTAAGTGATGTCTTTCTATATATAGCATATGATGCGATTAGTTAGGACAGTCATATGACTTTGTTGACCTTAGTTAAGGGTCATGTGGGTGGGTCTAATTAATCAAGAAATGACGGGTTGAACTTGACTAGTGCTTATGATTTGTTGACCATAGTTAAGGTCATAAGTCACTAGGGGTAAAATACTATTGGGAATTTCAAGTGTTGAAATTTGCAATGAGATTGCATACATTCTATGAGATAGTTGGATCCCGATACCCGCTGCGAGTAAGAGTTACTCCTGGGAGAGTTTTACACATTACAATTAGCCGATCAAGTAGGTGTCTAGAAAGGTGTTAACGGGGTTACGCCTCTGGGAAAACGAGGTTTACTTTAATTAGGTTCGTGAGAAAGCATGGGGGACCTCCCTCAAAGTACCAACACTGGCCTGGCTAAAAGATTGGTGAACTTGTAGCGTGTAATTAATCCCGGCTAGTCTTTCCTTTTAGGGTTTGAAGGAAGATTTGATTAAAACAGTGGGAGACATCCTGATTAGATATATTATAAAACCAATCTAATCTTGCAAGAACATACGCTGAGTGTTTTCTTCTCTCTCTCTCCAGGTAGCGACCATATCACGCCTTAATCAAGATAATAAAATGGATGAATTGACCGAACCCGCTTGTTATACTGAGCTGGGGAACGTTGGTCCCGCTCCAACTTATAATTGTTATAAGACAGAGCAGGAAATTGGGGATTACCAGAATTCCCGTGCCGCCCAAACGAAGAAAGTACATGTTGATGCATCATCTTCCGGTGTGTTCATTACACAGAACTGTTTCTCAGCATCCTTTACGTCCTAGGTATGTGATACCGGATCAGGATCCCGTATATGTAATCTGTTACATGGGCTACAGAAAGGTAGAGAACTGAGAACGGGTGATAAGTTTCATAAGATAGAAAACGGTGCAAGTGTTGCAGCCAAGTCTGTTGGTCACTGTCACCCTGTATTACCTGAATACATTGATTCTGAACGAATGTTATTAGATACCGGACCTGATATACAACATCATATCAGTTTCTTTATTAGTAAAGAAGTGATATAATTTTGTATTGTTGGATAATATTTTGAACATTTCCTATATCAAAAGTTGATCGGTTCAGGCACGTTATCTAAAAGCATTGATGTTCTAAATCAAACTACAGTTCTTTAGTATACGGAACACACACAAGTGGAAGAGTTCAGAAATGAACGAATCCTTCTTGAGGTATTGTAGACTAGGTTATATCAACGCGACCCGACTAGCTAAGTTACATATAGATGCATATTTAAATTAGTTTGAATTTACATCTTGTGAAACTTGCCGGTCATGTCACAAAGATAAGATGACCACAGCTCTGTTTATTGGAAACAGAGAAAGAGTTAGTGAACTCTTGGGATTGATACATGTTGATGTATGAAAGTCCCCTGTCTACACATGCCAAGACCGGTTCTTTGTACTTCATTACATTCTCTGATAATCTCTCAAGATTCAGACATGTGTTCCTGTTAAAACATAAGTCCGAACCTTTTGAGATATTCAAAGAATATAAGTTAGAAGTAGAGAACCAACGATGGGTATAAGTATTGTGTCCTTTGATGAGATCAAGGAGGAGAATACTTGAGCACGAAATTTCTGGACTATTCTAAAAGAGAATAAGATTCTCTCTCAGCATTACTCCTTCGAATACACCACAGCACGTCGGTGTATCGGGGTGGAGCAATAGCACCCTATGTGATATGGTGTGCTCTATGATGAGTACTACTGAGTTTCCTATTTCCTTTAGGGAGTTATGCGCTTGAGAAGCTGCATACCTATTGAATAAGGTTCAAATCAAATCAGTTGCCTACCACTTCATATGTGATTTGGAAAGGGAAGAGCCCATATCTTAAGTTTGTTAAGATTTGGGGTTGTCCGGCCTATGTCTAAAAGCAAAATCCGGACAAGCTCGAGGCAAGGTCTGTTATGTAGAACTGGAAATGTTCCAGCTATACAAACTGCAGCTGATGATTTGGTAGAACCAAAGGATTCAATAGTTTCCAACGAACCTCAGCCTCTCCACCGATCTAGTAGGGTTCCTCACCCACCTGAGAGATATTTAGGTTTCTCTATGACAGTGGGAGCGAGAATTGCATCATGAGATGATAAACCCAACTAGTTTCGAGCTGGCCATCAGGAGTGGGACTCTGTAAGAATGGCTGGATGCTTATCGATCTGAGATGGAATCCTTATACACCAACAAAGTATGGACTTTGGTTGCTTTATCTGAAGGGTTAAATCCCCATCAGGAGCAAGTATATCTTGAGAAGATTACTTGGTGTACATGGAAAAGTTGAGACTTTCAAAGCTATGCTTAAGTCCATCCAGATCCTACTTGCCACGGCTATATACTATGACTACGACATCTGGTGGTTGGGTGTCATGACTGCTTTTCTAAATGATGTTTCAGAAGAGAGCGTCTATAAGTACACAGCCAGAGAGCTTCGTAGACAGTGGGAGCAGCGGAAACGTGTGCAAGATGTTTTATATGATAAAACAGGCATCGCAGAGTTGGAACATCTGTTTTGATGTGGTAGTCAAAGAGTTTAACTTCATCAAAAAGGTAGATGAACCTTGTATATACAAAAAGGTAGTAGGGAGTATGGTGGTGATCCTCGTAGAGTACGTGGATGACATACTCTTGATAGGGAAGGAGTTTCCTATGCTACGCTCGGTCAATCTCCGCTTATCATAATGATTCTCCATATAGAATCAAAATGATACCTCCTAAATCCTGGGTTTTGGATCTATGAGATAGATCTAATTGGATGTTAGGATACTCACTAGTTGTAGTGAGATGGTATCAATCGATCCTGGGGAGAATCACTGGAAAGGTTCCAGGGTGATAAGAACGACTGAATGTCAGTCGCAGGCATTGTCTATACCCTCAGTGGAGGGACGGTATGTTGGAAGAGTTCCAAGCTAGATACTGTGACATACTAGACGATTAAAGGCAAGATACATCGTTACCAAGGATGCTACCAAAGAGGCAGTCTGGATATATATAAGTTCATAAGATGAACTTCGTTCCTACCATTGTGTGACAATGGAGTTGTGGCTTATGCCAAGAAACCCCGTCCCATCAGAAATCCAGATATAATTCTTAGGCAGTATCACCTGATCATGGAGATGGTTGATCTCCAGGGAGATCGAGGTTAGGAGAGTAGACACAGAGGACAACAGCGCGGATCCACTCACAAAGGCCTTTTTCCCAGTAGAGACTTTTATGGGATGGTTGAGTATGAGATACTTCAACTGCAGCTAATTGTTGGGTATGCGATACCATAACAGATGGCCCTAGTGCAAGTGGGAGATTGTTAGTTATATGTATGCCCTAGAGGCCATTACTGTACATACGATGTATATTGTAGTGGATGCTAGGACATATATAGGGAGGACTTTCTTGCTCGACATGATAGTATGCTATCTGGTTGTACTTTATCTTAACATGTACTCTGATTGTCTCTATGTTACATGTTGATAAAGCCCTTAGGATGTGTACTCGACTACTGGGACTATGATGAGATCATACTAGTGGGGCCACGGTAGTCGACGAGTACATCCTATAACTGTTCCTAGTCGAGGGTGTATAGAGACAGGGCATCGATACACCAGAGTAGACTAGCGTATACGTATCTTGACCCATATGATGGGCAATGGATGATCCCATATCCATCGGTGTTTGACATCAAGGATGGTGTACGGGTGCTCAGTGGAGACTGGGTACACTGGACGGACTCGCCGAGAACTCCCAGATGGTATTATACCTCACGTCAGATGGCAGTTCTCCGGTGACACTGGTACAGAGTAGTCTGTTGACCCGAGATCGTCATAGAGTCTTGTGTGATTCCCACTGTGCTTTGATTTCCATCATACCACGTCCAAGAGGGCGTGCAAAAAGTGGCTTTTGGGTACAGTCCCGAATCACATGGAGGCAATGAGCGATAGGAGGGGATTCGTCTCTCCCGGTATAGGGAGTTGATGTTGTGCTGTGTTCGATTGGCTATAATCGGAAATCCCTGGCCAGGGTTGCTGAGATTTACTGGTAAGTGTTATCAATAGTTTCTCGAACTGTTATAGACCTCATATCGACACGACTTATCGAGATACTGGGGTCTGACGTTTACCACCCCTAGGCGAGATATGCAACATATCAGACGACGAGACCGGACTGTACGGGAGTGTTACTGTTTGGATTCACAGGAGAAGTTACAGGCTTGCTTGTTGATATTCTGAGCGCTCAATACCTGGGTAGCTGTTACGTTTAGCTGACCGCTTGCAGCTTGTGGGTGTTTGATATGATCATCACCTACTGCCGGCGTATTGACGATTCTTTAGAGTCCTACACAGAGGTTTCTTGGCTCAGGCAAAACGGAGTAGGAGTACATATATGATATGTGCGGGACCGAGGATAATGCGATATGTGATACCGTATTATATTCTCGCGATATTTGATATCAGTCGGGTCATCGAATCAAGTGTTGATTCGATGAATCGGTACGGATAAATATTAGTCGGTTATATGCGATATAGCCGGATTTTCGGATCAAGTGTTGATTCGATAATTTAATGTATAATAATATATATGATATATTAAATTACATTATCTAATATTTTCTCACTAAAAGATTCTTTTTCTCACTCGGGTAATACATTGATTTATATGCGATATATGTTAATTGTATTATTTTATTTGGTTACAATAAATATTATATATGTGATATATAATATTGTAACATGATATGATTACTAATGCAACATGTTTAGTAGAGATTAAACATGGTTATGGTTTGATTAGGGTTAAACCTTTCTAGATGTTTCTAGAAGGTTTTCTTTTTTGTTTTGGAAAAGATATTTTAGCATGATATTTCTTAACCCAACCACACCCTTTAACCCTAGTTCAATCTCTACAATGGTTACTTGACCATGGTTGCATAATTCATCATTATCTCCTTTGCATTATTCATCACGAAAGGAATTCTATCATGATTGTTCATCTTCTTCCTTCTTCTTCTTTGCTTACAAAGCTTTCTTGCTTTGATATTTGTGATGAAAATATGTGAGAAAAAGATAAATAAAGAGAGCAAAAATCCTACTTCATCATCCTCATCTTCCCTTGCCATTTAGATGAGGGTGTTCACATCATTTCATGAGTGTTAGCTTGTGTTAACGAAACTTCAAGGTAGATCATCTTTGTATCGAAGATCGGAAGCAAAGGTTGCATCTTTCTCTTCGTGGATCCTCTCGAGAGTCCGGAACCCGATGATCGCAGTGAAGGGACCACAACACAGAGCATATGAAGTGAAGGACCGAATCTACAAAGGTTGTAATCCCTCTCACTTAGTGTTAAAGTTGTTAACATGTTAGTTTTCGCCTAATCTCCAGTTTAAAGGTCCGTATTCGGGTTGTTCGGCACGGCTAATTTTTCAATCGGGCATGGTTGATGCCTCGTAGACCCTTGTGCGCGTGCCCAGCAACCCTACAAGGCTTGGTCAACCCGAATATTTATTATCCATATGGGAGATCATCCAATTGAGAAGATCCATCGACCTGAGACGAAGAGAAAGGTCTATCTATTTTCTTTAGTTATTCAGTTAAACCAATGATTCGTTATTGGAGCAGATAGCAACAACCATTTCATCGAGTATGCATATTTTTGATTTTCCAACGGGGTTCATTAATGGAAATGTTTTGATGTAGTGAGTAATACTCCCCGATTTCAATCTCCCACTGGGAGATATTCCTATAAGAGAAAGAGGACAGCCCCACCCGGCACTTCAGCAATTTATTGCTATGCGAGAGTTCTTGGACACCTGTCCCAAGGATTCAAAGGATCCGGAAGTCATTCGTCTCAAGTTGATAGCCAGGGAGACGGACGATGAGTTCAAACGATGTATATCTCTCTATGAAGAGATCAAAAATAAGGTGACTTCCTTACTTCAAGATCAGATCAAGGAAATGGGCCTGGTTAACGCGGAAGGTCTTCCCTCTACGGAGGCTCTGGTTGATCAGATCATAGAGGATGATCATTGTGCAAGTCAAAGTAAACGTCTGATGAATGAAGAGAATAAAGATTTTCTTCGAGATCTTCACCTTTCTAATAGGCGCCTCGCGAAGCTGGTCCAAGCTTTCAACAAGAACATGGCTCTTCCGGCGGAGCTTCTTATTAGAAAGACGGTCCTTGATTATGCAGAATCAAGGGGACGGAGGGCTGGTGACTAGCTTCTACCGCTTCAATCAATGGCTATAGCTACCTTTCATCAATCAATGAATGATTGGGTTCAAGGACCTGTTGGTCAAAGGAAAGGGGATGTCCAGATTCCGGGACGGAGCCGTATGACGCGAGAGTCTCGCGTACGGTTTCTTTGAGAAGGGTGTGATACCACTACCTATCAGGCCCGACGAGCGGTCCACGGAGCTGCATCCCTACTCACCCGGTCCATGCACATCGCTCTTTCCAGGAGGTTGGCCGCCTATCCTAGATCTTCCCATTTCCAAGAAGATCTCGGGCTCGATCTGGTTTAGTATCAAGGTGATTCTTTTTCCGTTCCTATATATTTGGGTCCGTGCAGCATTTCCACGATATCGTTATGATCAATTAATGGGACCTGGCCAGAAAGTGTTCTTGCCTCTATCATTAGCTCGGGTAGTCCCCGTTTCTGGTGTTTCAGTCACCTTTCGATGGCTCCCTTAATGTATGTGCCAGGAAGTTTTTGAAGAAGCGGGCCACTCCTCGAAAATGCCCCGCTCCGCTGTTCGTTTGTCATTGGGTATTCATTGCTCATTCTGCGGTTATCAGTAACGTGGCCAGCCATCTTTAAAGAATAGGGTTGCGTGCAGGAGGGCTTTGTTTTGTTTGTGCAATGTTGCTCGCAATACCTCTCCTATGGCGAACCTGCGATCGCCATCTCTAACTGAATGCTCAACTGAGGTCGTGTCGTGTACAACAACCTTAACCGTATAATCCCGGGCTGGGCCACCCCCATCCCTAGAGGAGCCGTATAAGGTTGAAGCTCCACGTACGTTTTTGAAGCCGAGCCTTCCAGCAATGGGGCCTAGGGACCGATATAATGATTGGTTTAGGTAGGGCGGCCGGTCTACTATGGGAACTTATAAGGATTAGTGCTAAGACCGCGATCCACAAAAGCATGGGACTCACCCTTGACTTGGGAATGGAGAAGGGAAACATAGCATGTCACAAGAGCGAGGCAAGGGGGAGAATTCCCTACAGCGATAGGGACGCCTCGCGAGTCGGGCTTTGGAGATGAGGCCTTTTGGTGAAGCCAAGTCAATTTCGGGCCACCAAACCCTGCAACTGATGAGAAGGACGGGGGAAGCGTGTACGTTGTCACACTCCCTGCCTTCCAAAGGTACCTATAGGACGGGCCAGACGCAGCAGAGCGACGAACCGGGAGAGGATTCCCCACCAGCAGGGGGACAGGAGACGGCCATCTCGAGGCACATCACGACCTACAGGCAACACTGGCGAGACCCGGGAAGGCAACCCGATTGGGAGTCATAGGATTCATAGTACCTGCAGCCTCCCGGACTTCATATTCATCATTTTGGAAAGTGGGGGTAAAGGATCTCTTTTGTGCAACGGAAAAAAATCAGCGGAGCAGATTTGACTCGGCACAACCTAACGATACATCCAATACCAATGATCTGTGCCTACCGAGACTCAACTCCTTTCAGATATCATACTTTTCTTAGATAAAGAGCTAGTGTTAATACAAAGGCTAATTACAGAGGTCGTCGGCGCCCATGAAAAGATTTTCTCTCACAAGCTAGCACTGGATGTGCATCCATGAACCAGCTTCTCAAGAAGAACGCGAAACACTATTAAATTTTTGACCAATAAGTGACAAAGGAATAAATTATGTTCGGCTTAAAAGGTACCTCATTCATACGCCGGTATTATCACCTCCAATTTCTGGAAGGCCGCTGCTCCTTTATGTGTCTATTACTGACACCGCAATGGGTGTAGTCTCGGCACAACATGACGACACTGGAAAGAAGGAGGCAATTGACTTATATAGTTATAGTCAAACCCTCCTCGACTACGAAACTCGCTACACGCAAATAGAAAAGCATTGTCTTGTTGTAGTGTGGGTGACTAAAACACTCCGTCAAACCATGATGTCCTATCCTATGAAGTTACTGGCTCGAATGGATCCTATCAATTAGATATTCGAAAAACATGCTATTATATTACTGGACGAAGATCTCGATGGCAAAGAATGTTATCTTAATTTGAAATGACTTATTTCACTCAGAAAGCAAGACAGGGGCAAGTAGTAGCAGATAGCTTAGCCAACCCCCTAGAGGAGTCATACGAACCAATTCATACTGACTTCCCTGATGAAGATATCCTATTTTAAACCGAAGAAAAAGATGAAGGGAAAACTTGGACCCATTTTCATCGATGGTGCACTTAACAAAACTGGAACATGCATAGGAATCGTCCTCCTCTCACCTGAAGGAGTACTCATACCTAAAGCAACCCAATTGGTTTTTCCAGCAGTACGAAGCGTTCATCGCGGGCTTAATAGTAGCCCAACAACCAATAGCAAAAAGTCTCAAGGTCATTGGTGACTCTAAGTTAGTCATCAGTCTGGTTTTGGAATCCTGGAAAACCAAAGAACCAAGTCCATTTCAAAGGCGTATCACGCTTTGGCTGAACACTTAGTCAAAGGATTTGAAGAGGTAGAATGATCGCATGTGTAGAAAGAAGAAAACAAGTTACCAGAAGATTTGGCCACGCTAGCGTTCGTTATTCAGTTGCCCGTATATCGCTCAATGGGATCGAGTCCCTCGTCATAGAGAAAGTCTCGACCATGAATTTACTGAAAGACATCATATCACTCAAGAGAATAATGAATGAAACCCGGAAGTAGATACGACCACAGATGACCCTAATGATGGAAATCCTTGGTTCTTTGACATTAAGAACTACCTCCAAGGTCAACATCCCGGAATATGTAACCACAAAGGAAGCCATAAGGCGAATGTTATCAAGATACGCATGCTCACGAATTGAACTCGAACCAATGAAAAAATTCCCTCTTACTAACTACTTATTGAAAGTCGGTCGTGGGGCTGTTGTCCTCCACATTATAGTCTTGCCTGGAAAATCCTAATGAAATTAATAGAATTTCATAAAAGAATGAATGAAATGGAAAAAGTAGATTCCGCAACTGGGTAATGCATTCGATATGATTCCACTGAGATGGATAAATCAATGATGTCTGACGTGATCGATTATCTCGGGTGAGTCAATAATTCGGATGAGACTATGTACCCGGGTAAATATGATTTGTCTCCAAGATCTTCTGCTCATCCGATTGATCGGTAATTCGACCGACGTAAGGTCATTAGCGCTGGCCTTCCACTACATTGAATTGAACCATTTGCTTACTAATATATCATCGCTTCGTGCTCTTCCCTTATGCATTGATGATTACTGAAGACGCGCTTGATGCAATAAGCCAAGCCGCTTCTCCGCTACGAGTCACTTTCGTACCGCCCTCTACGTGGATAATGGAATTTCGCGCTTTGTTGCCGCGCCCGAGTCAAAGGCACGTTTTCTTACCTCGTTCTACTCAGCCGTCTTAGAAAGCGGTCTTGTTCTGTTACGTCATATGATCTCCGTGTTAGTGTGATATGCTCTAGAGGCCATTATTGTATAGTACTAGTTTGTATATTATATTTTGGAAGCTTGGGATATATACATGGATTGACATTCTAGCTCAATATGGTAGTATGCTACTTGGTTTGTATCTATCTTAATATGTGTATGTGTTTCTTTTTAACATATCGCTAATACATATTGATAGAGCCCTTAGGATCTTTGCTTGACTACCAGAGTTGTGATGGCAGTCACACTAGTGGGGGCTGTGTAGTCTAGAAGCACATCCTTATACTGGTCCCTAGTCGCAGGATTATCGAGACAGGGAATCGATACTCCAGAGTAGACTAGTGTATACGCTTCTCATCCTAGGAGGGGAGATGATCTGTCCCACAGCCATCGGTACGTCGTACTAGAGATAGTATGCAGGTGCTCGTTAGGTTACGAGTACAATGGACAGGACTCGCTGGGAAATGTTGGTTGGTATTATACCTATCGTCAGTTATCAATTTCCAGGTGACATGAGTACAGCTTAGTCCGTTGACTTGACACTGTCACTTCGCCACGAGTGTGTTCCCACTGTTCTTAGATTACTACCCTACCACAGCTCTATTGAGTCGTGCAAACAGGTAGTAGTTGGGTGCAGTCCCGAAGCACTTGGAGGCAGTGACGGTTAGATAGGATTCGTCTCTCCCGGTATTGGGGGTTGATATCGCGTTGTGTCTAGAAGAGCCATTACACAAAGTCCCTGGCCAGGGCAAGTGAGATTTACTGGCAGTGTTTCCAGTAGTTTCTCAGGGTGTTCTGGGCTACACTCCGACACGACTTGTACCGCTATTAGGGGTCTGACGTTTACCTCCCCTCTAAGCCCGACATGCGATACTCTTAGACGAACAGACCGGATTGTACGGAGATTGTCACATTCAGGCTCGGTAGGAATTTGGATGGGTTCACCTCATCGGTCTTCTTATCGGCATCTACCTGGGGACCGTTACGTACAGGTAGTACCGCTTGCGACCTATGGTTAAACCCACTGCCAGCGTAGTGTCGAGTCTTTAGAGTCCTACACAGAGGGTTGTTCACCTTTGGGCGAAACGTAGTACAGGTCATATGGTTTTACGATGGGGGTTCGTTCACATACGCGCACTTGTGCACGTTTGGTGTTCGGGCAGTTGATACTAGTGGGCTTTGCTTTAAGCCAGATCCTAGTATTTGTTTTGGGATTGGTCTAGTCTCATTGTATTTGTGTTTCTATGGAACACGAATGCGGGTATGTATGTACAGTTGACAGGGGCGGAGAGGAAGACACCTCGTTAGGGTTTTGATCATTGACTTGATCAAAACCATAATGAGAAGGAGGAATATGATTAATAGTTTTAATTAAGGATAATTGTATCATGGATAATGTTGGTTTGACCATTTGACCAAGTTGACTCATGTTGACTTAGATATTTTCTTATGTTTTGTTGTTTTGTTAAGCATGTGATATTTCTTGAAGCATGCTTAGCATTAATGGTGAAATGATAATGGTCAAATCAACTCACAATCACAATTTTCTTAATTATTATTATTATTTTTTTTCCTCATATGAGAGTTTATCCTCTCATTTTAATTCATTCTCTCATAACATTTCTCTCTCATGGTTTGCTCTCCCTCTTCCTCTCTCTCAAAAGCTTAAGTGTTTCATGTGTTGAAAATCAAAGCTTTGAGACTAATCCACCAAAATATCTCTCTACTCACTCTAGGGTTCTTAGTGTAGCAAGCCAAGCACTCTAGTTACTTCATTGTTGAGGTAAGAGCTCAAGGTAGAGGCCTTCGGGTGGATCGTTCTTTGACCTAGAGAAGACAACGAAGAGGAACCATCTACACCACTCCAAGGAGCTCACATCAAGGAGGACTACATCAAGAGGAGAAGGAGTTCAAGAACTAGGTATAACCATCTAACTTAGTAGTTAGAACTTGTAGTTTGTTTGTAAGTTTTTGTTTAGCAAAGATCCTTCATGCTTAGTCTATGTTGCTTTGTAAGAAAAATTCGATTTTTAGTTGTTCCGCCTCCTCGCTAGCTTGCGGGGTGAGCGACATAGTCTTACAGTGATATCAGAGCCTAGCTAAACAACAACTAACATGTTAGCAAAGTCTTTAGAACTTCGATCCCGGAAAAATCGCAAAATACATCTAAAACTTCTGTTTTCTGCCGATTTTCAAAACAAGTCTAAAAATATTTTCAGAGACCTGAAAAATACGTGCAGGCTTTTTTAGGGACACCCAAGAAAAATGAGCTCATGACTTGGTCAGACAGCCGCGGAAGCGCGGCGAAACCATGCGTTTCGCCGCGGATCCGCGGCCGAGTCGACTCAGAGTCAACTCGTTTTTCCTGCAGATTGTACAGATTGATGTTTTGTGATTTTTCAGATACTTTGTTTCTGCCCAGATTCCTTTGAGTACAGTGTTGTATTTGGGGTAGTTTCAAATTTGAATATTGATCGAAATTCTATAAACTTTAGCTAAATGGATTATATCTGTAATGTGTTATGTGTACTGAATGTCTACTAATCGCTATACGTCGATTAGTGGGGGTTGTACATATCTGTGATCTGTGTTGTTGGATTGTGTATATGAACTTGTTGGATTGTCATGGATGAATAGTCGGGGATGTGAGATGGGTGTTTATTTATCATTCTTTTGTTGTAAATTGTAAATTGATGTAATATTATTTTTGGGCCGCACATCCGGGTTGAGGATGTAGCCGCCTTTGTATATTATTTCCTTTACTGTTTTCTGCTCCTAGGATAGACCCAAGGAGGGGTGCACAGACTACCGAGTACTTTGAAGTGCCGAGTGGCCTACTAACTTTGTTAAGGGAGGCTGCTCCACTTCGGGTATTTGGCGGGTAGTTTTCCGCACCCGTAGGGGTCTAGGGTGGGGTTTGGCTATTCATCGCGACCGTGTAATCCGTCTTTCGTTGTAGGCTCAAACGAACGCGGATTCTTAGTATATCCAATGTGTTCATCTGTGATCTAGAATGACTATCATTGCGTCTGACGAATGTATACATCTATATATGATATCTTGTAGGCGTTGCTTATGTTTTGCATCTGCGCTAGTCCAGCCCCCGCTCTGTCGTTAGTTAAGTAACCTAACGGGTGATGACGGGGCCCAGTGGCGAATGCGGATGGCATAAGCATACGTCATATTTTCGTTGTTTTCTGCAATGGTAGGATTAATTGATGGGACGCATTATATTAATGCAAAGAAAACAAACCAAAGTTGAATCGTTGGAACAATTTCAAAACCACTCGGTTTTTTTTCAAAACAGAAAAACTTTTAAATGCAGAGATTAAACCACCCCTTTTAAAATCTATCACATTCCTTTGATTATATCAAGTTCACTACGTTCACGGTTTCGCCAAAACCATTCAGCCCTCCGTCATTTCGTATGGATAGTCAATAGTATTCAAGCTATGTTTATTGGCCAAAGTCAAGGCATAATGATTGGTAGCTATTGGATATTCATATGAAGCATAGATAGATGCGTTGGTTTGGGACAGTCGTACTGCTTTGTTAGCTAAAGTCAAGGGTAGGTACGGCTGGGTTCAAATTAACTTGGAAAATGACGGGTAGAACTTGATATGTGACTTATGATTTGTTGGCCAAAGTCAAGGTCATAAGAGCATGGGGCAAAAATCCACATCGGGAGTTTCTAAAGAAACTGAAACTTTCTAGTGTTCATACCATTTGGAGTGTGATGATTTTGGTAAGATTCCTTCAGCTTTATCGCACGATGATATTTGGATCCCGATCCTACTGTGAGTACATGGTACTCCTTGGGAGATTTTTTCACTTAAACGATCAATGCTATAAACCAAGTAGGTGACTTGAAAGGTGTTAGTGGGGCTACGCCCACAGGGAAAAGAGGTTATTTAATTAAGGAACTTCGCGAAAGCGTCGTAAAACCTCCCTCGAAGTACCGACATTGGCATGGCTGAACGGTTAAGCAAGTATTGTACAGTGAGATCAATCCCGACTAGTTCTTCTTTTATGGTTTGAGAAAGGATTCGAGAAACAGTAGGAGCCATCCTGTTTAGACAAACTAAAAACCACTCTAAACTTGCAAGAGCATCATGCTAAAGTGTTTCTTCTCTCTCTCCTAATTGTAGCAACTAAATATCATGACGGGCCTTAAGTTACTATT
The DNA here is from genome assembly GCA_030015575.1 of Agapanthus africanus. Taxonomy (NCBI): domain Eukaryota; kingdom Viridiplantae; phylum Streptophyta; class Magnoliopsida; order Asparagales; family Amaryllidaceae; genus Agapanthus; species Agapanthus africanus. Next base: position 498,297,811 of record JASDDO010000010.1, read on the forward strand.
AGATAAAAATATATTGACGTGGACAAACTACAAAGATTGGTTCAGGAATGTCAATACGGCAATCACTTATGACAAGTTGGGATATCTCCTTACCAATAAGGCTCCCGCCGTCCCAGGTCCAGAATCCAGTGTCGCGGATAAGGAAATCCGTAAAACCTGGGAGATTGACAGCGCGAAGACCAAATGCCTCGTGCTTGCCTCTATGGACAATGAACATCAGAGGAGGCACGAGGATATGGATCTAGAATCCATATTTCTCCATACCAAAGAACTTTATGGAGAGCAATCCTGTATCGCAAGATATGAGGCTTCGAAGAAATTTTTTCAAGCGAGGTTGGCCGTCGGATCATCTGTAGGGGAACACGTCCTGAAGATGATTGGCTATATTGAGGAGCTCGCGGACCTCGGGACCAGGTTAGAGAATGAGCTGTACACTGACTTGATTCTCCAGTCCCTTCCTTCCACCTACGTCCAGTTTATCCTGAATTTCAACATGCAAAGAAAAGAAGTTGAACTTCCGGAACTCCTCAACATGTTGAGGAGTGCAGAGGGCACCCTGCAGAAAGTCAGGGAAACACCCGCCTTGTTTGTTGGAGGAGCTTCCTCTTCCAGGTCCAAGGCGAAAGCCAAAGGAAAGAAGAAGAAGGCCCCCACCAAACCAAGGGGCGGTGTTATTAAAGTGGAAGCTAAGGGAAAAGCAAAGGTAGCGGGACAGACTGTGGGAAAAGAAGAATGCTTTTATTGTCACAAGAAAGGACATTGGAAGAAGGATTGCAGGGCTTGGAAGGCCAAGAACCAGGACCCGAAACAAGTTATGGATTCGGCTTCAGGTGTGTATATTATTGAAAACTGTCTGTCAATCAACTCTATTTCCTGGGTATTGGATACCGGATCAGGATCTCATATCTATAATTCTTTGCAGGCACTGAGAAGGCATAGAGTTTTGAAGGCAGGTGATATGACCCTCAGAGTTGCAAACGGAGCAAGCATGGATGCTGAGTCCGTGGGGGACTATCAATTAGGATTGACAGATGGACATGTTTTGGTTTTGCGTAAATGTTATTTTGTACCCAGTTCGACTTGTAATACCATATCTGTATCTTTAATGTCTAAAGAAGGTTATGATTTTTCATTTGTAAGCAATATTGTAAACATTCACATTAATCATACTCTGATTGGGTCGGGTACATTAAGCAACGGAATATACGTATTAAACCAACCGCAGATTTTCAGTATCCAGAATACACACAAAAGAAAGTCTCCATAATTAAATCATGCTTTCTTATGGCATTGTAGACTAGGTCACATCAATGAAACACGATTGACTAAATTACATAAAGAGGGATATTTGGATCCGTTCGAATATCAGTCTTATGCAACTTGTCAATCTTGTCTCATGGGAAAGATGACAAAGACTTCGTTCACTGGACAGGGAGTAAGAGCGAGCGAGCTCTTGGGACTCATACACAGCGATGTATGTGGTCCAATGTCTACACATGCGCGAAGTGGTTATTCTTACTTCATTACTTTTACGGATGATTTTTCAAGGTATGGACATGTCTTCTTAATGAAGCATAAATCTGAAGCTTTTGAAAAATTCCAGGAATACAAGAATGAAGTAGAAAAACAAACCGGCAAAAGTATCAAGACACTAAGATCTGATCGAGGTGGTGAATACTTTAAGTGCCGAGTTCCTGGGTTACCTAAAAGAGAATGGAATTCTCTCTCAACTTACTCCTCCATACACACCACAACGCAATGGTGTATCAGAGACGAAACCGAACCCTATTGGATATGGTATGTTCCATGATGAATAACGTTGAGTTACCGCGATCTTTCTGGGGTTATGCACTAGAATCAGCTGCATATCTTTTGAACCGGGTTCCTACTAAGTCAGTGCTTACCACACCATATCAGATGTAAAGTGGGAAGAAACCCTATCTTAAGCACATTAAGACATGGGGATGTCTGGCTTTTGTTAAAAAGCAGCATACGGACAAACTCGAGGCACGCTCAGTACAGTGAATGCTTGTGGGATATTCAAAGAACTCTAAAGGATATTTCTTCTATTACGCAGAGGAATAAAAGGTATTTGTTTCTCGGCATGCCTTCTTCTTGGAAACTGAATTTTTAGAAAATCAGATAAGTGGGAGCGCAATAGAACTGGAAGAAATTCCAGAACCACAAGTTTTTACTGAAAGCTTAGTAGAACCAGAAGGTTCAAAAGAACAGGACATTCCCGCACCACTCCGCAGGAGTAGTAGGCTTTCTCATCCACCTGAGAGGTAGTATGGTTTTCTCATAGACAGAGATAGAGAGGATTGCATCATTGATAATGATGAGCCAACTAGCTTCCAGCAGGCCATTCAGAGCTCTGACTCAGTAAAATGGCTGGATGCAATGCGGACCGAGATGGAGTCCATGTACACCAACAAAGTATAGACTTTGGACGTTTCTCCAGAAGGGGTAAAACCCGTAGGATGCAAATGGATCTTCAAAAGAAAATTAGTGTAGATGGATAGGTTGAGACCTATAAGGCTAGACTTGTTGCAAAGGGTTTTCATCAAAGACCTGGTTTGGACTTTGACGAAACCTTTTTTCCAGTGGCTATGCTCAAATCCATTCGGATCCTTCTTGTCATTGCTGCCTTCCATGATCATGAGATTTGGCAGATGGACGTAAAAACCGCTTTTCTAAATGGTTAGTGTGTCTTTATGGACCAGCCAGAGGGTTTCATTCAGAGTGGGAGCAGAGGGAAAGTGTGCAAGCTGCTTAAGTCCATTTATGGACTGAAGCAGGTATCGCGCAGTTGGAACATCTGTTTTGATGAGACGGTCAAAGAGTTTGACTTTATCAAAAATCCAGATGAACCATGCATTTATAGTAAGATTGTAGCACGAACTGTTGTATTCCTCGTCTTGTACGTGGATGACATTCTCTTGATAGGAAATGGCATTCCTATGCTACAATCTGTCAAAGGGTTCTTATCACACAGGTTCTCCATGAAAGACCTGGGTGATGCCTCTTACATTCTGGGGATCCGGATCTATCGTGATAGATCAAAAAGGATATTGGGACTCTCGCAGTCCAGGTACATCGACACCATACTGAAAAGATTCAATATGGAAGATTCCAAGCGCGGTAATTTACCGTCTTGTCGCGGCATCACCCTCTCCAAAGAGATGTCTCCCAAGACTGATTTGGAAAGGGATCGTATGTCTATTATACCCTATGCTTCTGCGGTAGGCTCTATAATGTATGCGATGTTGTGTACCAGACCAGATGTAGCTTATGCACTGAGTGTAGTAAGCCGGTATCAGTCAAACACTGGGGAGAAGCACTGGATAACGGTAAAGAACATTCTGAAGTACCTAAGAAGGACTAAGGATATGTTTTTGGTTTACGGCGGAAATGACCTCCAGATCGAAGCATTTGCTGATTCCAGCTTCCAGAGTGACAAGGATGACTCCAAATCCATGTCGGGTTATGTCTTCACTCTCAATGGAGGGGCGGAATGTTGGAAGAGTTCCAAACAGGAAACCGTTGCTGACTCGACGATGGAAACAGAGTATATCGCAGCATCTGATGCCGCAAAAGAAGCCGTATGGATGAGGAAGTTCTTAATAGAACTTCAGGTGGTTCCATCCATTGTTGATCCAATACCTCTGTATTGCAACAACAATGGGGTTATAGCTTTAGCGAAGGAACCCAGGTCCCATCAGAAGTCCAGACACATCTTGAGGCGGTATCACCTGATCAGGGAGATCGTGGATCGTCGGGAGACCGAGGTTCGGAGGGTTGCTACAGAGGATAACACTGCAGATCCATTCACAAAGGCCATTCCTCAGACGCAGTTCGAGAGGCTATTTGAGATGATAGGTCTGTGATATGCCAGCATATGGCCTTAGTGCAAGTAGGAGATTGCTAGTGTAATATGCCCTAGAGGCCATTATTGTATAGTACTAGTTTGTATATTACATTTTGGAAGCTTGGGATATATACACGGATTGACATTCTTGCTCAATATGGTGTTATACTACTTGGTTTGTATCTATCTTAATATGTGTATGTGTTTCTTTTTAACATATAGCTAATACATATTGATAGAGCCCTTAGGATCTTTACTTGACTACCAGCATTGTGATGGCATTCATACTAGTGGGGGCTGGGTAGTCTACAAGCACATCCTTATACTGGTCCCTGGTCGCAGGATTATCGAGACAGGACATCGATACTCCAGAGTAGAGTAGTGTATACTCTTCTCATCCCAGGAGGGGAGATGGTCTGTCCCACAGCCATCGGTACATCGTACTGGAGATAGTATGCAGGTGCTCATTAGGTTAGGAGTACACTGGACAGGACTTGCTGGGAACTGTTGGTTGGTATTATACTTATCGTCAGTTATCAGTTCCCAGGTGACATGAGTACAGCTTAGTCTGTTGACTTGACACTGTCACTTCGCCTCGAGTGTGTTCCCACTGTTCTTAGATTACTACCCTACCACGGCTCTATTGAGTCGTGCAAACAGGTAGTAGTTAGGTGCAGTCCCGAAGCACTTGGAGGCAATGACGGTTAGATAGGATTCGTCTCTCCCGGTATTGGGGGTTGATATCGCGTTGTGTCTAGGAAAGCCATTACACAAAGTCCTTGGTCAGGGCATGTGAGATTTACTAGCAGTGTTTCCAGTTGTTTCTCAGGGTGTTCTGGGCTACACTCCGACACGACTTGTACTGCTATTAGGGGTCTGACGTTTACCACCCCCTAGGCCCGACATGCGATACTCTTAGACGAACAGACTAGACTGAACGGAGATTGTCACATTCAGGCTCAGTAGGAGTTCGGATGGGTTCACATCATCGGTCTTCTTATTGGCATCTACCTGGGGACCGTTGCGTACAGCTAGTACCGCTTGCGGCCTGTGGTTAAACCCACTGCCAGCGTAGTGTCGAGTCTTTAGAGTCCCACACGGAGGGTTGTTCACCTTTGGGCGAAACGTAGTAGAGGTCGTATGGTTTTACGACGGGGGTTCGTTCACATACGCGCACTTGTGCATGTTTGGTGTTTGGGCAGTTGATACTAGTGGGCTTTGGTTTAAGACAGATCCTAGTATTGTTTTGGGATTGGTCTAGTCTCATTGTATTCTTGTTTCTATGGAATACGGATGCGGATATGTATATACAGTTGACAGGGACAGAGAGGGAGACACCTCATTAGGGTTTTGACCATTGACTTGATCAAAACCATAATGAGAAGGAGGAATATGATTAATAGTTTTAATTAAGGATAATTGTATCATGGCTAATGTTGGTTTGACCATTTGACCAAGTTGACTCATGTTGACTTGGATATTTTCTTATGTTTTGTTGTTTTGTTAAGCATGTGATATTTCTTGAAGCATGCTTAGCATTAATGGTGAAATGATAATGGTCAAATCAACTCACCATCACAATTTTCTTAATTATTATTATTATCTTTTTTCCTCATATGAGAGTTTATCCTCTCATTTTAATTCATTCTCTCATAACCTTAAGTGTTTATCCTCATATGAGAGTTTATCCTCTCTCATGGTTTGCTCCCTCTCTTCCTCTCTCATGGTTTGCTCTCTCTCTCTCTTCCTCTCTCTCAAAAGCTTAAGTGTTTCATGTGTTGAAAATCAAAGCTTTGAGCCTAATCCACCAAAATACCTCTCTACTCACTCTAGGGTTCTTAGTGTAGCAAGCCAAGCACTCTAGTTACTTCATTGTTGAGATAAGAGCTCAAGGTAGAGGCTTTCGGATGGATCGTTCTTTGACCTAGAGAAGACAAGGAGGAGGAACCATCTACACCACTCCAAGGAGCTCACATTAAGGAGGACCACAACAAGAGGAGAAGGAGTTCAAGAACTAGGTATAACCATCTAACCTATTAGTTAGAACTTATAGTTTGTTTGTTAGTTTTTGTTTAGCAAAGATTCTTCATGCTTAGTCTATGTTGCTTTGTAAGAAAAATTCGATTTTTACTTGTTCCGCCTCCTCGCTAGCTTGCGGGGTGAGCGACATAGACTTACACTCCGTCCCAATTACTTGTTGGTATAATGACAATAGTGCATGCTTCTACGGAATGAATAGATGAGCAAAGCGCTTCACCTTTCCTATATATCGAAAGAGGATTTCCTCAGTCTATACTTAATAAGTCGTCCTCCACGAAATGAAAAAGCTCCTTGTGCCTTCCTTTCAATAAAGAAGTGGTGATCGATCATCCTGACTAATTCCAACGAAGGAGAAGGACCATTCCCTTCCTGAAAGCTATCTTTCTTCCGCCTCTCAGCCACACATCTCTTTCTATTCAAGTGAGCGATCGCTCAACATAGGCTAGTTCGGCCTCCGAAGAATTGGAGAATCCGCTTGCTTGCAGAAGGCTGGACAAAGAAGTACTTCTATAATATAACGACTTATATACAAGATATTTTCTCTCATATTGATGCTGACAACCTTCTTATTATTTCTAGAATCTCATATTAGGGTGAAAATAATGAGCCTTTTTCTTCTTCGATCGAGAGATTCAGCCGGTCGGTCCCTCCCTATCTCACAGATAGCGATCTTGATATATCAATCTTCTTCTTATGTGATGCATCTCTAGCAAGTTGGTGGGTGGCTCCTTCATTGGTAGAGCCGCACCACACATTCGCAGCCTAACCATTTTACGAATTGTCAGATGGATTAGGACCATCTGTACAAGACCCGCCGGTTCTACGTGATCCGCACTAGAGACACGGTAGCATTTCATAGCAGAGCATTGCCCTTTGAAAGCGCCTCCCAATTCAATGTCGTCTTTCTAGACCAAAACCACACAAGGTTTGTGAACGATGGATGAGAAAAATGATCGGTTTCAGACAGGATAAGATCGTGGATTCGCATCCCCCTGTAAAGTAAACATCTCGCTAACCGGGCCGGGTAAGTCAGCCCTTCGATCAGGACTCGAACCTGAAGCCAGAGATGTACTTCTTTGACACTGAAAGACCTTATTTTAGCTATCATCTTGTCTGGTTCACAACCTTACATCCGGAGGTAGACAAATACTACTAACGCTCCTGACTTCGTTTTGGACTTTATTATACATAACGTAACGTATACGCTCACCACAGGTCGGCAAGCTTTAATTGAACTTTCATCCGATTGACTCCAATTAGTTATAAGCGTTCGTATCCCAGTAGTGCGCACATAAGCGCGTACATTTAGTGCGACCCTCTCACTTTTTTTTGATTCGTGTGCAAAAGAAAAGGACTGAGTGTAGGATCTTGGATAGGTGTCCCGACCCAAGCCAGATACAAAATATGAATCGGCCGAGAGGAAAAGGGGGCCAATGAGAGCAAATGATGGGTCCAGAAATGGGGGTGAGCCATATAAAAGAAGGAAGGAGACCCAAAGAAAATCTGATGCAGGCATTTCATCGAAGAGTAAAGAAATTGCCATGAAAGACCGCTGAAGATGCAGTTATGCCCCAAACTCAAGAAGGATGTATGTTGAGCCGGGAGGTAGCATGGGCTACCAATAATCTTTCTGTTAATCAAATCTAATAAAAATAATATGATTCAACCTCAGACCTTTTTGAATGTAGAAAATAACAGCGGAGCTCGAGAATTAATGTGTATTTGAATCATAGGAGCTGGTAATCACCGATATGCTCATATTGGTGACGTTATTGTTACTGTAATCAAAGAAGCGGTGCCCAATATGCCTCTAGAAAGATCAGAAGTAATTAGAGCTGTAATTGTACATACATGTAAAGAGCTCAAACGTGACAACGGTATGATAATATGATATGCTGACAATGCAGCGGTTGTCATTGATCAAGAAGGAAATCCAAAAGGAACTCGAGTTTTTTGCGCGATTGCTCGGGAATTAAGCTTACCCTGAATCTGCATTTGACTAAAATAGTTTCATTAGCTCCCGAGGTATTATAAATACTTGTAGATGAAACTATGATATAGTTATAGTAGCATATCTGAAATGGATCAAATTAGTAAATTGTGTCTCACGCATATACTTTAAATAATGAATTTCATAATTAATAATTGAATAATTCAAGTAAAAAAACATGTTGATTATATCAAAATTAGGAAGCACCAATAATTCGAATTCATTATAGGCAGAAACGCGATTGCTGATATAATAACTTCTATAAGAAATGCTGGTATGAGTAAAAATGGAACGGTTCGACTAACATCCACTAATATCACCGAAAACATTGTTAAAATACTCCTACGAGAAGGTTTTATTGAAAACGTTCGGAAATATCAGGAAATTAACAAATTCTTCTTGGTTTCAACCCTACTCCTGGTGTTCAAACTAGTCATTAATGGTCGGCAACATGGCTTTTCGGTATGCGTTGCGAACACTTTCATTTATTTTTAGCTTCTCATCTTCTCTGGAGAAGCTAAAATTGAACGGATAGATCAGATGATCCAACTACAGAACTTCTTCTTTTTCATTACTTCCATGGTCGTGCCTCGTGGCACGGAAGCACCCATACTATTGAAATGGTTCGTCAGTAGAGATGTGTAAGTCGATGTACAACGCCCCAGTACTTGTGGGGAGGCGGAAATTTTAAAAACGAACTTGTTTAAAGCACAAACATCGACTAACCGCTTGAATCGAAGCTAAACGATAACTAACATCAAACATAGAGTTTCTATGCTACTATGTTTAGGGATTATACCTAACGAATCGTGTCCTTCGTCTTTGTGAACTCCTCCTTCTCCTTCGGCCTTCTCGAAGTAGTAGACGATCCACCCGAGAGCTTTACTCCAAGCTAAGCCTCTAAACTTGAGGCAACAAAACTTCTTTAAGTGCTAATCAAAGAAGCTAGGTGATATAGAGTAAGGGTTATGGTTTAATTAGTCTAGCTAATCCTTGTACTCAACACATGAGAGGGGAGGATTAGGGTTTGAAGAGGGAGAGCTTGAGGAGAGAGAAGATGATAATAATAATGAAATGTGAATAGTGAGTTATGATAATATATATCAAACATTTTATTTATCAAGAAAAGAAAAGAAATGAATTTAACAACCATGCTTGATAATATCTAGTGATGATTCACATCCATGAGTCATTAAGCAATTATGAAGCATTAATGACATGGATAAATCATCCATATGACTCACTAATCACATTCATTGTATATGCCACCTAAACCTCCTTAGTCACCACCTTCTAGAAGCTTCTCGCGCAATTACGAGAACGCCCCTCCTTTCCGCAAAAATACGGAAAAACTTTAGACTATATAAATCCAATAACCGGATACCAGTAACTGGCTTAAACCAAAGCCGACTGGTAAAAACTGTCCGAAAGTCGTACGTGCGTAAACACACGTATACGTCCGAACCCTTGTCGTAAAACCATACGACCTCTATATCGTTTCGCCTGGAGTAGGGAAACTCTCTGTGTGGGACTCTAGAGACTCGACTACTACGCTGGCAGTGGGTTTAACCACGGACCGCAAGCGGCACTAGCTGTACGTAACGGTCCCCAGGTAGATGTCGATAAGAAGACCGATGAGGAAACCCATCCGAACTCCTACTGAGTCTGATGTGACAATCTCCATACAGTCCGGTCCGTTCGTCCAAGACTATCGTATATCGGGCCTAGGGGGGTGGCAAGCGTCAGTCCCCTAATAGCGGTATAAGTCGTGTCGGAGGGAAGCCCATTACACCCTGAGAAACTACTGGAACCTACCAGCAAATCTCGCTTGCCCTAGCCAGGGACTTTGCATAATGGCTCTCTGACACAGCGCGATATCAACTCCCAATACCGGGAGAAACGAATCCTGTCTAACCGCTACTGCCTCCAAGTGCTCGGGACTGCACCCAACTGCTACCTGTTTGCATGACTCCTTTGAGCCGTGGTAGGGTAGCAATCTAAGAACAGTGGGACACACTCGAGGCGAAGTAGCAGTGTCAAGTCTGCGGACTATGCTGTACTCATGTCACTTGGGAACTGTTCACTGACGACTGGTATAAAACCAACCAACAGTTCCCTGTGAGTCCTGTCCGGTGTACCCGTAACCTAACGAGCACCTGCATACTATCTCCAGTACGACGTACTGACGGCTGTGGGACAGACCATCTCCCCAACTGGGATGAGAAGCCTACACACTAGTCTACTCCGGAGTATCGATGCTCTGTCTCGATAATCCAACGACTAGGGACCTGAATAAGGATGTGCTTGTAGACTACCCAGCCCCCACTAGTGTGACTGCCATCACAACGCTGGTAGTCAAGCAAGATCCTAAGAGCTCTATCAATACGTATACTCACATATTAAGATAGAAAAACCAAGTAGCATACTACCATGTTTAGCAAGACTGTTATATACATGTGAATATCCCAAGCTTCCATTAAGTAATATACAAACTAGTATGATACAATAATGGCCCCTAGGGCATATACACTAACAATCTCCCACTTGCACTAGGGCCATGTACTGGCATATCGAAGACCGATGATCTCGAGTAGCCTCTCGAACTGAATCTGAGGTAGGGCCTTCGTGAATGGATCAGCAATGTTCTCTTCAGAAGCAACTCTCCGAACCTCGATCTCCTGACGATCAATGATCTCCCTGATCAGGTGATACCGCCTCAAGATGTGTCTGGACTTCTGATGGGACCTTGGTTCCTTCGCTAAAGCTATAGCTCCGTTGTTGTCACAATACAGAGGTATTGGATCAACTATGGTAGGAACCACCTGAAGTTCTGTTAGGAACTTCTTCATCCAGACTGCTTCTTTTGCGGCATCGCAAGCAGCTATATACTCCGCTTCCATCGTCGAGTCAGCAACGGTGTCCTGCTTGGAGCTCTTCCTGCACACCGCCCCTCCATTGAGGGTAAAGACATAACCTGACATGGACTTGGAATCGTCCTTATCACTCTGGAAGCCGGAATCAGCAAAGGCCTCCAACCTGAGGTCTTTTCCGCCGTAAACCAAGAACATCTCCTTAGTCCTTCTCAGGTACTTGAGAATGTTCTTTACTGCTTTCCAGCGCATCTCCCCTGGGTCTGATTGATACCGGCTTACCACGCTTAGTGCGTAAGCTACATCTGGTCTGGTGCACAACATCGCATACATTATAGAGCCTACCGCAGAAGCGTAGGGTATAATAGACATGCGTTCCCTTTCCAAATCAGTCTTGGGAGACATCTCTTTGGAGAGGGTGATTCCGTGACAAGCCGGTAGATTACCGCGCTTAGAATCTTCCATACTGAATCTTTTCAGTACAGTGTCGATATACCTGGACTGCGAAAGTCCCAACATCCTCTTGGATCTATCACGATAGATCCGGATCCCCAGAATGTAAGAGGCATCACCCAGGTCTTTCATGGAGAACCTGTGTGAAAAGAATCCTTTGACAGATTGTAGCATAGGAATGTCATTTCCTATCAATAGAATGTCATCCACGTACAAGACGAGGAATACAACACTTCTGGCTACAACTTTACTATATATGCACGGTTCATCTGGATTTTTGATAAAGTCATATTCTTTGACTGTCTCATCAAAACAGATGTTCCAACTCCGCGATGCCTGCTTTAGTCCATAAATGGACTTAAGCAGCTTGCATACTTTCCCGCTGCTCCCACTCTGATTGAAACCCTCTGGCTGATCCATATAGACGCACTCTTCTAAATTTCCATTTAGAAAAGCCGTCTTTACATCCATCTGCCAGATTTCATAATCATGGAAGGCAGCAATAGCAAGAAGGACCCGAATGGATTTGAGCATAGCCACTGGAGAAAAAGTTTCGTCATAGTCCAAACCAGGTCTTTGACGAAAACCCTTTGCAACAAGTCTAGCCTTATAGGTTTCCACCTGTCCATCTACACCAATCTTTTTCTTGAAGATCCATTTGCATCCTATGGGTTTTACCCCATCTGGAGCAAAGTCCAAAGTCCATACTTTGTTGGTGTACATGGACTCCATTTCGGTCCGCATTGCATCTAGCCATCGTACCGAGTCACCGCTCTGGATGGCCTGCTGGAAGTCAGTAGGTTCATCATCTTCTATGATGCAGTCCTCTCTATCCCCATCTATGAGAAAACCGTAGTATCTCTCAAGCGGATGAGACGGCCTACTACTCCTGCGGAGGGGTGCGGGAATGTCCTGTTCTTCTTGAACTGCTGGTTCTACCAAACTTTCAGTAGCAGCTTGCGGTTCTGGAATCTCTTCCAGTTCTATTTCGCTCCCACTTATTTCCTTTTCTAAATACTGATGTTCTAGAAAATGGGCATTACGAGAAACAAAAACCTTTTGTTCCTCTGCGTAATAGAAATAATATCCCTTGGAGTTCTTTGGATATCCCACAAACTTACATTTCACTGATCGTGCCTCGAGCTTGTCCACATGCTGCTTTTTCACAAAAGCTGGACATCCCCAAATCTTCATATGCTGAAGATGGGGTTTCTTCCCAGTCCACATCTGATATGGAGTGGTAGGCACAGTCTTGGTAGGAGCCCTGTTCAGAAGATATGCTGCTGATTCTAGCGCATAACCCCAGAAAGATCGCGGTAACTCAGCATTACTCATCATGGATCGTACCATATCTAATAGGGTTCGATTCCGTCTCTCCGATACACCGTTATGCTGTGGAGTGTATGGAGGAGTAAGCTGAGAGAGAATTCCTTTCTCTTTTAGGTAACCTAGGAACTCGGCACTCAAGTATTCACCACCTCGATCAGATCTAAGTGTCTTTATACTTTTGCCGGTTTGGTTTTCTACTTCATTCTTATACTCTTGGAATTTCTCAAAAGCCTCGGATTTATGTTTCATCAGATAAATGAATCCGTATCTTGAGTAATCATCCGTGAAAATAATGAAATAGGAAAAACCACCTCTTGCATGTGTAGACATTGGACCACATACATCGCTGTGTATGAGTCCTAAGAGCTCGCTCGCTCTTACTCCTTGTCCAGTAAATGGAGTCTTTGTCATCTTTCCTTTGAGACAAGATTGACAAGTGTCATAAGTTTGATATTCGAACGAGTCCAAATATCCTTCTCTATGCAACTTAGTCAACCTTCTCTCATTGATGTGACCCAGTCTACAATGCCATAAGAAAGCTTTATTTAAATCTGGAGACTTTCTTTTTAGTGTGTTCTGGACATTGAAAATTTGGAGTTGGTTTAAAACATATATACCGTTATTTAGTGTACCGGACCCAATCAAACCATGATTAAGGTGGATGTTAACAACATCTTTTACAAACGTGAAATCATAACCTTTATTTGATAACAAGGAAACTGATATGATATTACACGTTAAGCTTGGTACAAAAAAACAGTTATGTAAAACCAAAATGTGTCCACTCGTCAATCCTAGGTGATAATCCCCGACGGACGCAGCTCCCACGCTAGCTCCGTTAGCAACCTTTAGGGTCATATCACCTTCCTTCAGCACTCTACGGTTTCTCAGTGCCTGCAATGAATTGCAAATATGAGATCCTGATCCGGTATCCAATACCCAGGAAGTAGAGTTGATCGACAGACAATTCTCAATTAAAAACACACCTGAAGTCGAAGCCACAGTTGCTTCGGTCCTTGGTTCTTGGCGTTCCACGCCTTGCAATCCTTCTTCCAGTGCCCTTTCCTGTGACAATGGAAGCACTCATCCTGGGCCACTACTGGTACCGGAAACTTTTTCTTTCCCTTCCCTCCCACCTTACTAACACCTCCTCTAGGTCTGGGGACGGCCTTCTTCTTCCTTCCTTTGGCCCTAGCCTTGGACCCGGAAGAAGATGCACCGCCAACAAACATAGCGGGTGTTTCCCTTGCCTTCTGCAAGGTGCCCTCTGCACTCCTTAACATGTTCAGGAGTTCCGGAAGTTCAACTTCTTTTCTTTGAATGTTGAAGTTCAGGATAAACTGGGCGTAGGTGGAAGGAAGGGACTGGAGAATAAGGTCTGTATAGAGCTCATTATCCAAAGTCGTCCCAAGGTTTGCGAGCTCTTCTATATAGCCGATCATCTTTAGGACATGTTCTCCTACTGATGACCCGACAGCCAACCTCGCTCGAAACAAGTTCTTTGAGGTCTCGTATCTTGCTATACGAGATTGCTCTCCATAAAGTTCCTTTGTATGGAGAAATATGGCATCTAGTTCCATATCCTCGTGCCTCCTCTGATGTTCATTGTCCATCGAGGCAAGCACGATGCACTTGGCTTTCGCGCAATCAAAATCCCAGGTTTTACGGATTTCCTTATCCGCATTGCTGGATTTGGGACCAGGGACAGCAGGTGCCGTAGCGGTGAGGACATACCCCAATTTGTCATAGGTCAAAGCCAATTTGACATTCCGCAGCCAATCTTTATAGTTTGGCCATGTCAGTATATTTTTCTCTAAAAGTAACTTAAGTCCAGTCATTTTCAGGGTCGCTGCAATTAGGAGAGAGAGAAGAAAACTCTTTAGCATGATGCTCTTGCAAGTTTAGAGTGGTTTTTAGTTTATCTAAACTGGATGGCTCCCACTGTTTCTCGAATCCTTCCTCAAACCATAAAAAAAGAATTAGCCAGGACTATTCTCACCGTACAATACTTGCTTAACCGTTCAGCCAGGCTCGTGTCGATACTTCGAGGGAGGTTTTCCAACGCTTTCGCGAAGTTCCTTAATTAAATAACCTCTTTTCTCTGGGGGCGTAACCCCGCTGACACTTTTCTGGACACCTACTTGGTTTATAGCATTGATCGTTAAGTGACGAATATCCTGATAAGTAGCATATACTCACAGTAGGATCGGGATCCAAATAGCATCGTCTGATAACGTTGTAGGAATGCTACCAACATTCATCAAACTCCAAATGGTATGCATCTCTTTGCAAATTTCAGTTTCTTTAGAAATTCCCGATATAAGTTTTTGCCCCATGCTCTTATGACCTTGGCTTTGGTCAAAATGTCATAAGTCACATGTCAAGTTCTACCCGTCATTATCTTGTCAATTTGAACCCATCCGTACTTACCCCTGACTTTGGTCAAATGATAATACGACTGTCCCAAACCAACTCATCTATCTTATGCAACAAATGAAAACCCAGCAGCTACCAAACACTATGTCTTGACTTTGGCCAAAATGCATAGCTTGAATACTACTGAATACCCAAATGAAATGACGGAGGGCTACGAATGGTTTTGGCGAAACCGTGAACGTAGTGAACTTGATATAACCGAAGGAACCTGATAGCTTTTAAAAGGAGTGGTTAAAGCTCCGCATTTAAAAATATCTGTTTTTAAAACTAACCGAGTGGTTTCTTTTTAAATTGTTCCAACGATTAAAACTTTGGTTTATTTTTCTTTGCATTATAGATAATGCGTCCCATCATTAACCTATCATTGCAGAGAACAACGAAAATATGACGTCCTCTTATGCCATCCGCATTCGCCACTGGGTCCCGTCATCACCCGTTAGGTTACTTAACTAACGACAGAGCGGGGACTGGGCTAGCGCGGGTGTAAAACATAAGTGACGTCTAAAATAGCTATCATATATATAGATATTTTATATTCGTCTGACGCAATGATATTCATTCCAGATCACAGATGAACTTAATTGGATTTGCAAGCAATCCGTGTTTGTTTTGAGCCTGCAACAAAAGACGGATTACACAGTTGTGATGAATAGCCATTGCCCCACCCAAGACCCCTACGGGTGCGGCAAACTACCCGCCCGGCAGTTTGTGCACCCCACCTTGGGTCTGTCCTAGGAGCAAAAAACAGTAAAATGAAATAATACAACGGTGGCTACAACCGCAACCTGGATGTGCCCCGCAAAATAATATTACAACAAATTACATTTACATCAAATGAATTAAATAATAACCCATCACATAACCCCGGCTATACATCACAACAGTCCAACACAGTTCATATGCACAAACAGATAAAATCCATTACAGAAATGTGCAACCCCCTGCCAACCGACATACTAGCAGTTAGGGGAGGTTTACGAACACATTATACAAACACAGATATAATCCAACAAGCAAATACTGTATAATTTCGATCGATTAAACACGTTTAACTTTGCTCCAATACTTCTCTGCAAATCTGAAACCTGAGCAAAAATTAAATATTCCAGAAAATACCAAATATCATAGAGAAGTAACACAGAAAAATTGGGTTCCTGAATCGTCAACTCAGCGGCGGAAGCGCGGCGGATCGATGGGATCCGCCGCGGTTCCGCGACGCTTTAGACGATTCAGGGGCCCAAATTTCTTGGGTGTTCTTCTACTGTCTTTTCAAGCTTTCTGAACATCCCTGAAAAATTTTTGGACTTCATTTAAAATTCGACAGAAACTTGTGATTTCGGGTTTTTCCGGTTTTGTTTTTTTCCGTTCGAAATTCATACAAATTTGCAAGTAAGTTATTTATTGTTTAGCGAGGCTCTGATACCACTGTAAGTCGATGTACAACACCCCAGTACTTGTGGGGAGGCGGAAATTTTAAAAACGAACTTGTTTAAAGCAAAAACATCGACTAACCGCTTGAATCGAAGCTAAACGATAACTAACATCAAATATAGAGTTTCTATGCTACTATGTTTAGGAATTATACCTAACGAATCGTGTCCTTCGTCTTTATGAACTCCTCCTCCTCCTTCGGCCTTCTCGAAGTAGTAGACGATCCACTCGAGAGCTTTACTCCAAGCTAAGCCTCTAAACTTGAGGCAACTAAACTTCTTTAAGTGCTAATCAAAGAAGCTAGGTGATATAGAGTAAGGGTTCTGGTTTAATTAGTCTAGCTAATCCTTGTACTCAACACATGAGAGGGGAGGATTAGGGTTTGAAGAGGGAGAGCTTGAGGAGAGAGAAGATGATAATAATAATGAAATGAGAATAGTGAGTTATGATAATATATATCAAGCATTTTATTTATCAAGAAAAGAAAAGAAATGAATTTAACAACCATGCTTGATAATATCTAGTGATGATTCACATCCATGAGTCATTAAGCAATTATGAAGCATTAATGACATGGATGAATCATCCATATGACTCACTAATCACATTCATTGTATATGCCACCTAAACCTTCTTAGTCACCACCTTCTAGAAGCTTCTCGCGCAATTACGAGAACGCCCCTCCTTTCCGCAAAAATATGGAAAAACTTTAGACTGTATAAATCCAATAACCGGATACCAGTAACTGGCTTAAACTAAAGTCGACTGGTAAAAACTGTCCGAAAGTCGTACGTGCGTAAACACACGTATGCGTCCGAACCCTTGTCGTAAAACCATACGACCTCTATATCGTTTCGCCTGGAGTAGGGAAACTCTCTGTGTGGGACTCTAGAGACTCGACTACTACGCTGGCAGTGGGTTTAACCACAGACCGCAAGCGGCACTAGCTGTACGTAACGGTCCCCAGGTAGATGTCGATAAGAAGGCCAATGAGGAAACCCATCCGAACACCTACTGAGTCTGATGTGACAATCTCCATACAGTCCGGTCCGTTCATCCAAGACTATCGCATATCGGGCCTAGGTGGCGGCAAGCGTCAGTCCCCTAATAGCGGTATAAGTCGTGTCGGAGGGAAGCCCATTACACCCTGAGAAACTACAGGAACCTACCAGCAAATCTCGCTTGCCCTGGCCAGGGACTTTGCGTAATGGCTCTCTGACACAGCGCGATATCAACTCCCAATACCGAGAGAGACGAATCCTGTCTAACCGCTACTGCCTCCAAGTGCTCGGGACTGCACCCAACTGCTACCTGTTTCCATGACTCCTTTGAGCCGTGGTAGGGTAGCAATCTAAGAACAGTGGGACACACTCGAGGCGAAGTAGCAGTGTCAAGTCTGCGGACTATGCTGTACTCATGTCACTTGGGAACTGTTCACTGACGACTGGTATAAAACCAACCAACAGTTCCCTGTGAGTCCTGTCCGGTGTACCCGTAACCTAACGAGCACCTGCATACTATCTCCAGTACGACGTACTGACGGCTGTTGGACAGACCATCTCCCCAACTGGGATGAGAAGCGTACACACTAGTCTACTCCGGAGTATCGATGCTCTGTCTCAATAATCCAACGACTAGGGACCTGAATAAGGATGTGCTTGTAGACTACCCAGCCCCCACTAGTGTGACTGCCATTACAACGCTGGTAGTCAAGCAAGATCCTAGAGCTCTATCAATACGTATACTCACATATTAAGATAGAAAAACCAAGTAGCATACTACCATGTTTAGCAAGACTGTTATATACATGTGAATATCCCAAGCTTCCATTAAGTAATATACAAACTAGTATGATACAATAATGGCCCCTAGGGCATATACACTAACAAGATGTTCCCATTAGTGCCCCTTTTTCCAATGGTACTATAATTCCTATTCCTATCCCTGAATTCCTTTTTTTGGTCTATCTACATTCCAGGAAATTCATACACTCCATGGACAGAGCAAAAAGTGGAGTGTTGGTTAGAGCAAGCCGCCCTATTCTATTACCAAATATAATTGGTAGAAGCTCATCCGCTAGAAATGCTTTATTTCGTTTCGTTCCCGTTCTTCATTTCCTTCTTCTCGAATCCATGGGGGACTTTTCATATTTATAATCTTTCTACGGTATGCCCTGTTTACAATTCTTTCGTACTCTATTCTCTTTACCCCATGATAGGTCATCGAAGCGTGATCGGACGCAGAGAAGGAAAGGCCAAACACTTCGGCCTAACTGGAATGAGCAACGACGAAATGACAAGATGAGGTGCCCCGGGCACCCCCATATAGAAAGAAGGGTCAAAGGTTTTGGGCCTGTAGCTTTCCCCGCCCCCCTTCGTCGAGTGGTACTTGTTAGGAGGGTGCCGCCAGAAATCGGGCTTGAAGCTCTCGCCTTACCAACGAGCCGACTGCTGATGGCTGTTAGTCACGACTACTACAAAAAAGTGAAGATTCATCTTCCTATTTCACATGGAGAAGTGTGCATCTTTATGTTGGGTGTTCTTCTGTCGTGCGACCGGGTGGCTTATGTGCGGCCTGTGGCCCACGCCTCCTATTTGTTCAGGGCGGGCGGCGTGAACTCTGATTCGATCCGGGTATTTAATCCCGCCGCTGAGATGCTCAGTTGACTCCTTAACCTTGATAGGAAGATGGCTTATTCCAAAATCCATGCATAAGGGTAAGGAACTTTGGATGAATTAATGCGAATGGGTGTAAACCTCGCTGCTCGGAAACACCCAGTGCTGACCACACTGAGAGAGACGAAAGCGCGGGTAATGCCAGTTGGCGAAGTGGCGTTAAGCATCCCTAGTGGTACCCAAAGAGAGGTCATGATGATATCATCTACATCCGTACCGCTCCTCGTGGAGTAGATCCCGCATCCAACCAATACTTTATTTTACCAGGGAACGGGAGAATTCCCACTACCGCTGGCAGGACAGCCGGGCCGTGAGCGCGGTGGGAAAAGGCTTCCCAAAAAGCCAGCCCCGTCCGGGGTCAGCATAGAATGAAGGGGACGGCCCTAAAGTTATGTTGGCAAAGAAACCGGGTTGCGGGCGGATAAAAGCAGACGTGGGGACTCGGGTTGGGGCGCAGCGTAACTAAGAGAGCCATTCCATTTAGGTTAGGGCGAGCATGATCATAGTTTGGGTGGGCACGAGTGATCTGGTGTCCGAGCCGATTGGTCAGACGACGACTACTGCACTTATGAGATTAGTATTAGCCGCCTATCCCGGAATGGACTGGGATGGAATTGAAAGAACGCAAAGCGCTATAGGGTCGGTTTTTTTAGGGTGGGGGAAAAAGCTTAATTCTTCACAAGCTTATCCCCACCCCGTTTCCTGTCCGTCCCGACCGGCAGCAGCTGGGTCTCCCCATCTCTCCTCAACTTTTCCCAGTCTTCGGCCCGAGCTGTATGAGACAGAAACTCATCCCACGTACGGTTCGGAGGCCGAGCCCCACCCCCAGCAATAATGGTGCGGCTTAGGTCAACTAATACGAATAAGATACAGTTCACTCAACGATTTCCTTTGGGTCCCAAACTCCATATGGGTAAGGAGCATTGTTGTTTGTGAGGTCTTGATCATTTACATGGACCCACTTCTCATTCCATTTGTAGTAATTTGATGATTTATAAACCGTCCCTAACGAGCGATCGGTTCATGTTTGAGCATGATGAATCACTTCGTGCCGACCTGTTACCAATAAACCTTCCTGCCTCATATGAGAATGGAAAACTGGAGAATTTTCTGCATCTGTGGATGAAGAATCACGAACATAAGAATTTATGGTTTACCATGTTCCTAGAAAAAAGATTCTTTTTTTCCATTCGAGAAACGACGAGCACGACTGAAGTGTCTATACATACAAATCCATTTACGGATCTATATGCTCCGATTGGAACTGGAAGTTCCAGAACTAGCGGATGGTATACTACAATAATCAAACTGTCTTTTCTTTTTAGTGTTCAGATATGATTTCTGTTGGCTTCATCGGGAGGCTTGCGTAGTTTGTTACGTCAACTCAAAAAGGATAAGTTGCATTAGAATCGAGAAAGTTCCGTGGAGTTCATAATTGCATAAAAGGTAGTTGACTTTCGCAAGAAAACGGATTAGGCAAGAAAACGCTCAAAGAACATGTATTGTGAGCCTTTCAAATCTCATTCCTTAACCTAGGAAAATTGAGAAAATGAGAAATGCCAGCCGATGCCTGCTCCACTATAAATAGACTATTATCTGGCTACTGAAAGACTCTACTCCCCCTATGCATTTCCAGTCTTTCTCCCTGACCCTGGGGTATAATGCGGGCCTTTCTTTCCATCTTTCATGCCTTGATTGGCTAATGCCATGTTAGGGGAAGGATTGTAAGATTCACGAATAAGACATCCCATCTCGAATGAGATGTCGAAAGGAGGGGTTGAGGGCCTAATATCTGCCTGCCACCCTTGGGGTTTTAGTTTGAGTTTCAGTGCCTGTGGGAGTTGCTTTGCCCTCTTTTTTGCTAAGCCCTGCAGTTCTGTTACATCCTGCCCAACTGTGGTTAAGATGTCTAGTGCCAGTGGAAGGCCAGTCTTAATATCTCTTTTTTCCTTCTGGCTGTAAGTGAAAAAGCCAATTAGAGATTTGAAAGATAGTTAGATCAGTAGAGAGAATGTGAAAGCAGAATAGTCAATAACCCATCACATCTCCCTAGCGCCAGTTGGAGAAAGCTTAATGGAGTTGGAGTGCCAGATATATAGTTTGAACAGTCCTAATAGTTTCCCTCAACCTTTCGTACGAGTTAGAACATCCCTGAAGTAATCCCTGCCTGCCCTTTACTTTTACTCTTTATCTTTATCCTTGCATGCCTTGAGGTTTGAGTTCTCTCGAGTATCAATGGAAGCAGTTTATGAATTCTCAGTATCAATAGCAGCTCTTCTTTCTTTATTCCCAGTGTAAGTGTAAGAGCCTTTACTAGTGGCAGTCCTTCTGTCTTCCCCTTTGTAAGCCAGTCTAAGATAAGGCCTTTTGTCAGCCCTATTAGTTTCTTATGATTTTGGGAGTTCCAATCTCTTTTATAAGACAGTCAATTGAGAAAATGAGAAATGACAGCTATATGAGAATGCACTTTCTTGAAAATCTCATTTCTTAACCTAAGGAAATTGATAAAATGAGAAATGCCAGCTATATGAGATAAGATGGAATCGTAAATCGACATGTAGCGCCAAGGGAAATTGAGAAAATAAGAAATGCCAGCTATATGAGATAAGATGTTTCTCATATAGCTGACGACATTAGCACTTCTAGCCTTGACTTGAGTAAATATTCACTACTCCTCCCTTTCAAGAGAACTCATTTTCGCTAGATCGAAGAGGTATCCAAGAGCTCTAGAAAAAACTAAGAGGCGGGTAGGATCAGACGAGAGGAAAGGATTTCCCCGATTCGCACCAAGTTTTCTCTGTCGGGCATGGCCAAGGATTGACCTGGGGTTAGACCACTCTACGGAACCCCTTTGGAAGACTGCTCTGTGCTTGCCGGTATCTTTCGTTCTTCCGGTCAGGACCAATTCCGCCTAAGGCCATGATCGAGTCATGACGAGCTAGACTGATGACGCTCTTTCAAGGACCGCCAAAACTCTCTAATGCTGATGATCAAACATTGCTTCGGATGTGTATGAGAAGGAAGCTTCTCACAGATATTGAATCTTAAATAGATACCAGCACAGTATCTTAATTAACAGTTTCTTGAACTTAGTTGCACTCGTAAAGCGAGCGATAGCTTAAGAGAGCAGCGAAAGAAGATAAGGTGATATTTCCTGACTAGCAAGTGGAGGATCATTCCAGGCTCTAATCCAGTCTCTGATGGCGTAGCTGATGTGTCATGCTAAGAAGCTGAGCTAGGGCATTTATTCTTTCTCGACAGGAGTGAAAACCTTCCTCTATGGTTATAAAAGCGGAGAGGCAGGCAACAAAGAAGGAACCAGGCTAGGGACATGGTAATAGCAGTCTTTGTTCACTCATGCTTGCTGGATTTTATTTGATATAGTCTTTTACGTCAAAGTTTAAGAGTATTTTAAGTATAAGTTTTCTCAATGAATCGGGGGCGGACCCATAAAGATATAAAAGAAGTTGCTGGCTACGGAGTGAAGTTTATAGAGTCGTAAGCTTCCAGCTTTCAGAGAATGAAGTTAATTTGGCCTTTCATGGTGACGAGATTTGGGATAGAGATAGATGCCATAGGTCAAGATTAAAGAAAGAACAGGGGCGATTCCAGAACACAAACAGCGATGAAATGAAGGCTTTCGACTTACTTAAATAGGTCTTTAGAGGTACCGAGCCTTTTGTGCTCTAGCGTAAAGTGAACATTCCTCGAGTCACAAGCCTTCGGGACCTCGCTCGATACCTTGGAGTTATTGATCGGCTATTCCTACATGATTGATTAGGAAAATCCACTGACCAAAGGTTTGCCCCTTAAGTAGAAAAACAAAACTAGAAAGATATAAGTCAACCTTGCCTTAGGTCAATCCCTTTTTGAACAACCTCTTCTGATTCACTTCCTGAACCACCAGCATTGGCTTCATTCTTACCTATGATATACTCAAGAGCTGATTCGATAGCAGTAACACCGGTTACGCTTACACCAACAGCAGGTAGGCAAAGGCAAACAACAGATATGGACCGGTAAGACCAAGAGAGGAAATGAAGACAACTTCTATGCCAAGAGCGTCTGCGTTGAGGAGATCTAGGTCTTATAACTGGTGGTAGAGGACTGGCAATTGAATCACTAACCGCAGTTGCTAGACTAGCACTTCAATTAGCTGTGACAGTATCCGTTGGTGCCATTTTTAGAGTGAGCGTTCCCGCTGCATCGAAAATAGGAAAGTGTTCAATTAATCGGTGTAAGTCTATCCACTCTTACTGTGAGGGTTTCCGGTGTGCTAGAATCAATGGCGAGAATGCACTGTGAGGAAGAAACTCTTTAGCAACTATTGAATACGGTCTGTCTTTGAGAATCAACTGCTATTTATTGAAGGAATTACTGGGATGAAGCCAATCACACATTTCTACTTTCGAACAGGTAAAGATATCCACATCTGAGGAAGAGCCGGGATAATCGTAGACTAAGCAGAGAGGACGCAAACACATTAATTTAATTGGACAGCTTTGTTAGCAAGAAGCGGTTAGCGGAACTCAGTTCCATGAGCTACTTCTTTGAAGTCTTTTTCTGGGACCTGGGACTAGTTAGGATTGAGGTTGAAGGCTTTCACTAAGGGGCTGGGATTGATGTCGAGACTAGATTCGAAACTAGAGATTTCTCCGATTCTTATTCACACCGAAGTGCGCAATAAGGAATGGCGAGATGGATTGCTTACCCATAAAGGCTAGGCACCTCAGGGAAATGTTAACCACATAGGGATGCCTTAAGTCTCTTTCCGGACCTACTCATCAAAAGATGCCCAAGCTCTTTGATAGAAGAAGCTTCAAATGCGCAGTTAGGACAAAAAGGCTGTTTGCAAGAAGTAGCTGCGAGAATGCCCTCAGTCTACATAGGCTGTAAGGAAAAAGGCAAGTAGGCAAAAAAGACAGGCTTTTAAGGACCTTCGACTGCTTGAATAAGCTAATAACAGATCTTTTGCTTCGAGATGCGAAGAGAAGTAAGAAGATCGACCTATAAACCTGTCTAGCCAAGGAGATCTGTCTATAGAGGAAAGCTCTCTCCTAACTAATGAATATGCACCAGATGAAGATCGCTCCAGTAAAAGCAAGTTGAAAGAAAAAACCTTTGAGGAAGCTCTGCTCTTATCTTTTTCACAATCGCCGACTATGAAATTATTAGGAACTTAGCTAAAGGGAGGAAGCGGTACCCGACAAAGGCCGAGAAAACTGATTAGTAAGTTAGCTGGATGAGGTCACTCTACTTGCCGAGGAGGAAATGTCAATTCTTGCTTCTTCCTTTTTAATACCAGGATTGCTACCTTACTGTCCTTCACTCCTTACTGTGTCACTGATCAGATTTCAAAAGATCCTTCACCCATCACTTCTACTAGATTCGTTCTCTCCTTAAGGTCTCATTTCAACTCGTTCAATTACCTCAAAACCGTGGGCATGCACACGATCCAGAGACATGGACTTAAAAGGAGCGGGTCTAGGTGATGGCAAAGCAAGCGTGATAACGAATCAATATACATTCAAGCCTCACATGGCAGAAAGACGAAACCTTTGATTCATTCTTTAATTGTGTATTAAAAGCGGTTTTCAACAAGCTCTGAAAGTCAAGAGACGCAATTCTATTATTAAGTTAAGGCCCTCTCCTTTATAGTCGGCGACTTCATCCTTCCGCCCAATACCTAGAGTTGGACCGAAATGGTCCCGCAAAGCCGGTCCCCGGAGGGTCTCAGTCCTGATCTAAAGAGAAGAGTAGTGTTTCTTAACACATGAAATCGTATGTTTCAAATAGCTGAAAACCACTCAAAAGTTCTGTTCTTTTAGTTCCGCCTTCAGACAGAAGTGGAGGCAATTAGTCCCTACTTGCTTAGAGTATCCACTCTCTCTATAGAGAAGAGAGTCTATATCTATTGGAGACTGATTCTCATGGACGAGAATAGTCAAGTCAAACCATCGGGCTTGGTAGTACTTTCATTGGTGCTTGAGTTGAGCAACTTGCCCTCTTCCCCGGACTTTCAAGTCAGATTCCTTCCTATTTCTTCTAGCCGACAGACATTGGTGACGATGACACGACCCGTGGATTCAGCGAACCTTTATATTCAGCAAGAAAACTCTCACCTTCAGGTGCTCTAGCATCAATCAAAGGAGGAAGTCAACTCTGACCACTTCAGGCATAAGGAAAGGGTGCTCCTTGCCCGAACAAGAAGCAACATGGAAAGCGAGTGTCAACTATCGATCGCCATACCAGAGATATTTCCCTATAGCGCTAGGCTCAGTCCAACTAAGCAACTACAGAATCCATTCATACTCTGGAACGGGATGGAATGAACTGGGCTCAGTACCACACGACTCTAAGAAAGAGAACTGAAAGCCTAAGCAATCCATCCTTTTGGAACAGTTGACGAATCTTCTCTTAACAACGGCCTGAGCTTTCTCAAGGAGAAAATAAAGAGAAAGGAAAAAAGCGGAAGTCGCATCTGCAAATTAATAAACGGGAAAGTAAGTAAGCCAATTTCTTGGAAAGTTCTTTCGATCCGAAAGGTTGATTAACAAAAGAGATTAGGGATAGGTAAGATTTTTTCCATGATTAGAGAGATGAGACTCGAGCTGTTTTCATGCCAGCAAGGGAGTCGGGATAGATAGGACAGGATAAGCTAGGGCCAGTTCCCGGTCTCCTTATGCTGTAATAAGTGTTGGAGCGAAGGCAAAGGAATTTCCAAGTTCTTCTCTATATGACTACCAAGCAGTTGATTATGCAACAGGTGCTTAGCTTATACTTATAGTAAGCGCTATATTGATCTTTCTTCTTTCTAGCAGTCTCAATGAAGTAGTCCTTTATTAAACTCTCAGTGTAAACCTAGTCTCATGCTCATGAGGATGACAAATCACAGCAAGAAACCTTATGAAGGAAAGATTACTATTGATATTAAAATATTGACGATCCGTTGGCCAATGTGAAGTCTCACGTGTGACTTGTATGATGATTGTTGTTGAAACGTAAATCAATGTCTCTTGGTCCTTTCTCATGAACAGATTTAGAAAATTCTTAATTCATAAGATTTATTTGATAAATCACCGATTCGTCTACGGATACTAGCTCCTCTCGTGAACTGCACTTTACCTATTTCATATCCTCTTTTTCAACTAGTAGAACTCACTAGGAAGCAGCTCTTGAAGACCACACTTATTCTGAGTTGGCCCGAGGTAAAATCTTCCATTTTCTAGATGGAGCTATAGCTATGTCCATTTCAAAGGAAAGATGAAGCAATCCAAGCGCGAAATCAGCTTACAGGAAGGTACCAACTTCAAGGGGAGTTCAAAAAAGGCTGAGTTACCAAGTGACAATAGAAAGGGCAGAGTATTCGTCGAACCCTTAATCACGTGGGAAGTCTTCATTCTTAGTATTTGAGTCAATTTTCTTCCTTGAAAGCGTTTAGCCAGCAGCTACCTTTCTTTGAGGGATTGATTGAACTGAAGTCACTTCCTATACTGCCAGTAAGTTAAGTAAGGCAAGTAGCCGGGCCTGTTGAGAGCTCATGATTGGACATAAACCTGACGATTGGGCTATCTGAACCTAACATTCGCCTCTAATCTGCTGATGATCCTATTGTGCCTTGTTTTTGGCTAGAGGCTGCCCCTAGCGACGCATCCCGACCGTGTCCATCCACGACTTGGCCGAGTTCATTTCCTCCAGCAAGGCTCGAGCGTCTCTCATTTCCTCTACTTAGGAGTTAGTTTAGGGAGTAGCGCCCTCAAGAGAGTCAGTCCAGGCAACCAACGTCTGGGAGAGTGAATAAGAATCCGTAGTGTCTAAGGGTTTCAGTCCAATCAGAAAAGAAGTAAATGAAAAAGCAGCGCCCAAAGGTGCTTACAGGCGCAGAAAGAATATTTCCTGTAATCCCAGGAGAGGGGGTTTACGCTCTCGAAAAATCAAACTTACCTCCTTACCGCTCCGTGGGGAAGCCTTACTGTCCTTTACCTAACCTACTCGCTCGTCGAGCTTCTTTTATCTTGGTTATTGGCTTTTTTACTCAAGTTAGATCTTTTCTTTCCTGGCCTTTTCACTCGAGTTTTTTAATTGACATTACCTTGTTCGCTTGTCTTTAGCTCATTTTTTTATTTCTTCCCCTAAATTAAGATATTTTATTTGATTCCATCCCTCGAAGTAGGAATTTTTTGAAGAATGGCAATGAGAAATTTTTGCAATGGTAGTCTCGTAAGTGTGGGTGCTGGTGAAAGAATCGCTTCTGGGGCTGGAGTCAAAGGAGCTTGAATAGACATCGAAATCATAATAGAAACTAGGCCTGCGAGCAGCGAGTGCCCTATGGTTGTTGCGAGCCTGTCAAACCATAGGCACCTTACTGCCCCTTTCTTTTTTGAATTCGAAAGAACGGGCGGGGGGATGAAAGACAAAGAAAGGGGCTTTATGATCGGGGAAGAGGAAGGGACGTGGTTGATGTGTCCCTAGGTCGGCAGGGAACCCATAGGAAGGGGGACGACCCGCCGAATTCACATCAGAAATCGCCAACATGAACACAAACGTCATCGTCGAATTTCATATAGAAACAAACCACTTCTATTCTCGGAGCTGAGGTATATAATGAATTGCTTTTTGGTCCCTTTCGTCCAGTGGTTAGGACATCGTCTTTTAATGTTGAAGACACGGGTTCGATTCCCATAAGGGATAGGTACTTATTCCCGACTGGCGGTATCATTGCTGAGTGATCGCTCGCTATCTGGCTAGAAAAGGTGGTCTGGAAGCTTCCTCTCTCCCAGCAAGCAAGACGAGATGAGATCACCACTTCTCAGTAATGGAATTCCTTGACTTCTTCCTTACCCAGATAGAAGGGGCATAGGTTTCATCCAGCCTGATTCTAAGGCATGCTACATGATCCATATTGGGGAAGCCAGCGAAGAGTCAAATGATGAAGACGAGCTAGCCGAGCCAGAAGAAGCTCCTCAAGAGCTCGAAGACGGCGGACAAGCAACCTTCGATGAGATAACCGAGATCGATTTGGGAACGCCTAATAATTCAAGGTCGTCCTACATCACCTCACTCCTGTCAGAGGAAATGAATTAGAAGATAATTGCCCTACTGCATGAGTTCGTCAACTGCTTCGCATGGACGTACAAAGAAATGCTTGGCCTTTCCCCTGAAGAGGCCGTGCATAAACTGGCTATATCTCCTGATGCTAAGCCAGTCAAACAAGCTCCTCGAAGAATGAGAAGGGAACTGGAAGAAAAGGTCATCGAGGAAACCAAGAAGCTCATCGATGCTGGCTTCATCAGAGAAGAGAAATATGCGGACTGGATCGCATGCATAGTCCCAGTGAAGAAGAAAAATGGGCCGATCCGAGTTTGTGTCGATTTCAAGGACCTCAACAAGGCATGTCCTAAAGACGACTTCCCACTACCGGTCATGGAAACGATGGTCGATGACACCTCAAATTACGAGCTGTTCACCTTTATGGATGGCTCGTCTGGTTATAATCAGATCAAGATGTCACCTGAGGATGAGAAACACACAGCATTTTGAACCCCGATCGAAATATACTGCTACAAAGTGATGTCGTTCGGACTGAAGAACGCATGTGCTACATATCAAAGGGCAATGACCAATATCTTTGATGACCTAATCCATAAATTCGTTGAATGCTATGTTGATGATCTGGTCGTCAAGACTAAAGCCAAGGCCGATCACATCCAAGATCTTAGGACCGTTCTCACTAGACTAAGAGAATACGATCTGAAGATGAATCTCCTAAAGTGCGCTTTTGGCGTGTCATCGGGAAAATTCCTGGGCTTCATAGTCCGACATCGAGGGATCGAAGTTGATCCATCTAAGATAAAGGCCATCATGGAGATGCCCCCTCCGAAGAATCTGACGCAGCTAAGATCCTTTCAAGGAAAACTTGCGTACATACGAAGGTTTATCTCAAATTTATCAGGGAGATGTAGGCCCTTCTCAAAGCTCATGAAGAAAGGAGCTCCTTTTGTCTGAGATGCCGAATGTTAAGAAGCGTTCGAAAGTATCAAACAGTACTTATTGCACCCTCCAGCGCTGGCCGCTCCCATTCCAAATAAACCGCTGATTCTCAACACTGCCGCGCTAGACGAATCACTCGGTGCGCTTCTTGCCCAGAACAACAAGGAGGGAAAAGAGAATGCCTTCTACTACCTCAGTCGAACTCTAGTCGGGGCAGAACACAACTATTCCCCAATCGAAAAGCAATGCCTGGCTCTGATATTCGCTGTGAAGAAGATGAGGCACTATCTGCTCGCTCATCGGGTTATGTTGATCTCCAAGGTCGACCCGCTCAAACACTTGATGACCAAAGCAAGCCTAGCCGGTAGAATGGTGAGATGAGCTGTCATGCATGCTGCTTGAATTTGACATAATTTATACTCCCTAAAAAGCAGTAAAAGGGAAAGCTCTCGCTGACTTCCTTGTTGCTCATCCCATACCAGAAGGGTCGCCGCTAAATTGTGAATTACCCGTTGAACAAATATTGCACCTCGAGGATAGCGTGCCATGTTGGGAGCTCTACTTCGATGGAGCCTCATCAATAAGGACCTCTACTAAATCAAGCGTCCCGGAGATAAAAGCAGGGATAGGATTGGTGTTCATCATGCCATCGATGGGAACCCTACGGCATTCTTTTGCTCTCACCGAGCCTCGCACAAACAATGAGGTTGAGTACGAGGCTCTGATAGGAGGTCTGGAGCTCGCTATAGAAATGGAAATCCTTCGGCTACGGGTTTACGGTGACTCCCATCTTATCGTCAACCAAGTAAGCGGCGACTATAAGATATACAAACCCGAGTTAGCTCGATACAGAAGCTGGGTGGTGGAGCTTATGAAACAGTTCACCCATATTGAGCTGATGAGAGTTCCTAGGGCGTTGAATGGAAAGGCTGACGTAATCGCTCGCTTAGCCGAGGAACTGGCTGTAATACCCAGCTCCTTTTTGTACGCCTTGGTTGGTATTTCTTTTCACCTATAATTTGTATTTATTATTATTGATTATTTTAAAATTTCCCAACCTATTTTAGTTCATCCCCTCCCCTTTCTCAAACCCAAAACCGTTAAACCCCAGCCTGCTCTCTCCTTATTCTTTTTAATCGTTTATCTGAACTCAGCCCATTTCTTTAGTGAGCCTTTCCTCACTTATTAGATATAAGGTTCCCTATTATTCTTAAAACCCAAACCCTATATTATCTCATTTATTTTCATCTAATTTTCCTTAATTTCCCTAGCCCAAACTCGCCTCAGGCCCGCTCCTATTTTTCCAATTAATTTTCTTTTTCTATTTAAATCCTTCCGGCCCGTTTCTCTTCTTATAATCCTTTTAATTTATTCTTCAGCCCACTTCCACATTTTTCCCACCAAATTCCTTTTAATCCCCGGCCCTCATTCCCTCTCCCATTCTTTTAAATTCTGCAGCCCACTAATTTTTCCCTAATAAATCCTTATTACCCAGCCCACTCTCTGGCCCAGCTCACGTTGGCCCGCGCCCGCTTCATCTCTTCGCCCGCGCCTACTTCGACCCGACCCGCCTCCTACAGTGCTTCTTCCCAACGGATACCTCCTGTTTTCCCGCGCGAGAATCTCCACGTTGCGCCCTCGACGCCGCTCCCCACGCCCACGCCAGCGCTCGAGCACGCGTTGCTCACCACGACGCTCACCCCCTCGTCTCCCCAACGGCTATTTCTTTCCCGCACGTTACTCCCCACGATCCTCGCTGTCTTCATCGCTAACGCTCGTGAGCATTACTCCCCTCGACGTGCACACCCCCGACCCGCTCGCTTCACCGATCGCATTCACATCCCCATCACTTTCTCCTCCTTCCTCTTTCACTCGACCTCCCTCCTCCTCCTCTCTCGCTCCCACCTTCGAACCCACTGCACATCCCATCACCTACCGAGCTCGCCTCCCTCGACCACCATCCTCGACTCTCTCTCTCTTGATCTCTTCCTCACCTCCACCCTCGATCACGAGCACCCCACTTCCCTGCGTCCCTCGCCGGCGAGCACCTCCCTAAGTCTCGTCGACTTTTCCTCCCCCGCGGCATCATCCTCATCATCATCGTCGTCGACGTCGTCGTCGTAACCACCCCTCTCATTATGCTCTCTCAGATCTCTTCCCCTCTCACTGCTTCTCCTTTCCCTCTAACTCTCTCTCCAACTCTCTCTCTCTCTCTCTCTCTCTCTCACTCACTGTATCTCTCTCTCTCTAACTCTCTGCCTACTCTCTCTCTCTCTCAATTCTCTCTCTCCCTCTCACTTCTCTCTCTTTCCCTAACACTCTCACCATCGTCATCATCACCCATCGTCGAACCCCTTGACGCACAAGAGCCAAGCTTCACAGCCGAGTCCCGACCACCAAACTGCGAGCCGTCGTGCCGAGACTCGTGTCCGAGCCAAGTCAGGCGCCGAGCCGCGCGTGTGTCGCGATCGTGCCATTATCACTGCCGAGCATCGCCAAAATGCCTCCAGGCAAGTTCTTTACTTGCTTACATGCTATTTTATCTATGTTACAAACCAACATCGTATATAAATCGTGCTTTACCTTTCTGTTAGATTATTCGACACAACTGTTCGATACTTGTCCTCTTAGAAAATCATGATGACATTTGACGAAACTGGATATATTGCAATGGCCCTTGTAGGGATGGATAACATGTGCAAATTTCATTGGAAAATACGACTGTTAAAGATTAAAACGACTGCCCCCAAGTTTAACCGTAAAACTGGAATTCTATTGTATCTGAAAACCGTTAAATCCACCATAAATCATATACATACTAGAATGGTGCGCTCGAGGGCTCAAATCGAAGCCAACTCGAAGAACTATAACCCTACACTAGTTTCCA
Organism: Agapanthus africanus; assembly: GCA_030015575.1. Lineage (NCBI taxonomy): Eukaryota > Viridiplantae > Streptophyta > Magnoliopsida > Asparagales > Amaryllidaceae > Agapanthus > Agapanthus africanus. Next base: position 498,329,780 of record JASDDO010000010.1, read on the forward strand.
GATATTACTATACTCAAACCATGATGATATTTGGATCGGAGTGCGACTCTGGACTGCAGTCCAGAGCGACTCCAGTTATTTGTTGCTGTTCCGTAATGGGTACCACAGGATTTACTTAACTCGTAAATTGCGGAACTCCACTATATATTATAGGTAAATCTGTTATCTAGATGACAAAATTGGTTTCATTCTTTTTCGTTACCGTTTGATATTTAATCTGTAATTTAATAGATCGGGACGCATAACAGTCCCAGCAGAATCAGAACAGACATATTGGCATTGAATAGGGTATAACTCCTGACGTACAGACGCGATTTTAGATCCGTCTATTGCATTGAAAACCTTGCTATAAACACTTGTATTCATCCAACTGTAGCGTCGCTAAAATCCGATCCCAACTGGGATCAAATTGCGTTGCGAAATGGACTTCTGATTCTGAAATTGGATTTCCAGCCGCGAGCGCTTAAAATGAAATGGTTATAACTAATGATCCTGGAACCCGATTGGCTTGAAACCAAATCGGAGGGATGGACAACTGAACATACTAAATACTACATGTTTATCGTTTCGCTAAATTATATATGTACGTTTCATGATAAATCGTGCAAGTGATAGAATACTGTTTTCGTGACACCTTAATCGTGCTTAAATATTGTTCACGCATCATATCATACCCATATCATTGTAGTGATAACCTAGTGATATCGTGCATTTACCCAGTGTTAGTTTCTAGCGATGATTGTGGCAAGTACGTCAGTGTTCGTGTATCCGTGATTAAGTGAAAGTGATACGTACTTGTACACAATCAGTGTCCCTATTATTCTATTGCATTGTCGACGTCTGTGGGATGCGTGTACGTGTGACTATAAGTGGTATGGGACACTTATGGAAGCGCTTGCACGGGTGTCATACATAAGGCATCTGACACTGCCACTTATCTTAGATATTAGTCGGGACGTGCTTGATGGAGGTCCTGCCTCCAGTTCTCGCGCAGACTTGTCACGGATCGATTAGTATTTAGGGTGATGGTTAGCGTTTGATGTAGACCACGGGGTGTGGGGTAGTTTAAGTGTGAGTTCAACAGAATCTCGGGAGTCCCATGCCGGCTTATATATTTAGGGAGTTATATGGAGATTTACAGGGTATGTGATATATACACCGTGATATTCTTGTTACATGTTGGGCCCGTGGTCCCTTGCCCTTGGGTTCTACCCTTGGGTGGAGGACACTCGCGAGTGGTTGACTCTCACACTTGGACTGACGATAGGCTTAGTGACCTGTACAGTAAGACTTAGAGACTGATAGGGATACTGGCATTTATATACCTTATTTACTGTGATTGACATACGTGACATATCGTTCTACTGCTTTACTGCTCCGCTGCATTGATTACTGCACATTCATATTCATGTTGTTATTGATTTACTGTTATTCATATCTATTACCACTGTTAGAACTGTCACTTGATGTTATATATATTATATTGCTATTGTGTCGATCTGACGACCTGAGTATGCATGCTCAGTGTGAGGAGAAGATTTTGCCTGGACCAGAACTAGACGTGCATCACAGACTTCTTGACTTGCCATTCCGAGTTACATTCATTTGTTCCACTTCAGGTCAGTCTTTACATTGTTTTCTTCAGTTACTGCATTTCTCATTACCTGCGCATCATTCACTGTTTACCATGATAAACTAGAAGCCGAAGTGTGACTACGGCAGGACATTTCCTTGACCGTAGGAGCATGGCTGGCCTTGTCTACCCCTCGTATTCCGTATTTTGGGAAGCGGGGCGTGACATGGTTTAGTTGGTATCAGAGCCAGGTTTTGCTTCGATTGGGATTGCAGTTTTCCGTGTAAAGTTTGGCAATCTAAGACATCACTCGGTCTAGGTTGTAAACTTGTCACTCTTGATCCATATTCATATAGTGTGTTCAGCTATCCATTCGCTATGGTTTCGGGTGACCTGGCAAGATTACGTGTGTAACACCCGAGCCAAGTAATACTATTTATATTACTAGTTGAGGGTTATATATTGCTCATTTCCAATTATCCTGATTTTCTGGTGTTTATTGCTAAATTTTAACCAGCTAAGTCATTTTGGCACATAACAAATTTTAACTCCTAAAATGAAATTTAAAATATCCATGTTGGCCTACTCGTCGCCACTAGTCGCGTGGTAGCGTCCGCGTGTCGAGATTCCGTCCCGTTTGGCTAAACGGGCAAGCTTGGTCGACTACGCGCACGTGCAAGTGTCCAACTTGGGGGCATGCATTTTAATCACTAAACACCTCTTTTCAAAATTTGGAACCCGCTTAAAATCCTATAATTTGAATTTGGAACATTTGGGCGCAACCCGGGCTCGATTTGGAAATGTTTCATTTCGCGCCAAAAAGGCCCATTTAATTTAATATCTTAAACTATATATATACGATTATATATCTTCCTTAACAGTAAAATCCCTTCGAATCTTCACTTTAATAATTCATTATCTCGCCTCAGCCAATCACAGCGAGGACTGTACCTTCGTGGGCCCCCTTTCCCATCTCTCTCTCTCTCCGTCTCGCTCTATCTCTCTCCTCCCCATTCTCCTTCTCTCTCTCACTCTAAATCGTTCCCCCTCTCTCTCTCCAATCTTTCTTTCTCTCCTCATATATATTCCCATGCAGCCGCCTCCTCTCTCTCTCTCGACCACGAGAAAACCCAGCGAGCCTCAAACCCTAACCCTAGCCCTCGTACTCGCGCCGCCGGCCTCCCCGCGACCTCGCCGTCGCCGCCCTCGCCACCACGAGCCCAGCCGCACCCTCTTCCTCCTTCCTCCGCTCTCTCCCGCGCCTGCACCCAACCCCGACGACGCACCAACCGCCGCAGGCCTCGTCGTCGACGTCGCCTCCAGTCACCGACGACGCCCGCGACTCCCTCTCTTCCTCCTCGTCCCTACCTCGTCGTCGCCTTCCTCCTCCCCTCGCCGGAACACCTTCAGACCCGCAGCCCGACCCTGCACCATCCCCGGGTCGCCGGAGAACGCGCCGTCGACCCTCGTCGACGTCACCCGCGCCACCTCCGACCACCTCCTTTCCCCCTCGATCACCAGAGCCGACCACCACTCGTCGCACTACCCTCTCCAGCGAACCCGAGGCCGTTCAAGTCTTCGCAGCCGCCGTCGCTGCCTCGCCGGCGTTCCAGCGCCGTCGAGCCCGCCGGGGTTACCCTGGTATCTCTCTGTAAGCATCCTTATCTTTCCTTTGTGCAAGGTTTTTCCCCCCGCTGATCTTGTACGTTTATCGGGTTGCTAACTTCGTTGCCGTGACTTTTGCCGGAACCCGACCGCGCCGTCTTTTGAACCCGACGCTCCAGCGAGGTACCCTGGTCCGTGTGATCCCGTTGTTCTCTGTTGGGACTCAATCCGTGGCCCGTGCAACCATATCGTGTTTTCTGCCGACTTTGCATCCGTGCGTTCCGGTCTGCGAAACCGTCGAGGCAAGTATCTGAATACTTGCTTTAACATGCTACAAACTTAATCATCATATTCTTTATTATAACCACACAGCTATTGGTAACATCGATATCCCTTTCCTAACTTAGAATTGATGGTCACAATAAGCCTTAACATTAAATCAATATGGTAGTTTCGTGTAATTAATCGGTATGCTATCAATCCACACTTTAACTAATTAAACCAATTAGAATTCCCTTGCTTAAATTGCTAGATCATCCTTGTAACTATTATTATGCTGTAGTTTTAATGGCTTCATTGCTTCGTGTTGTTAACATTGTTTTACCCTGTGATTATTGCACCCAAGGGTGCTTGAACCTGTTAATAAGAGAGTACAAAACACCACTGTGTCTACATGGAATAATAGTGTTATTTACTGTTTCCTGCTGCTGTTCATTATTTGATTGTATACCTGTTATGAGCACATACTCGATTGCACTACATATTGGCCTGACCCTGCTACACATGATATATACATACATACCGACTCATCCTGTCGTACCCTGACATGACTTGTTTCATGATTTCATGCCTAATGCCGACCAACCTGACCATTCCTGCTGTCTATCCAGACAGACCTACTTTACCTGATTTTGTGTTGGCATTAGTCCCTGACTACTGAATACCTGACCTGACATACATAGCTTGGGGGTATGGGGAAATCAAAGGTGAAACCGACTTGTAACTCAACAGTTCGATACATGTTCTGATCAGTCTTACGGGCTTGGCCAGCCCCGGAGTGTTGATGCTGACATCACTCGCCCATCCTACTACCCTTTTACTGCTTAGCGGCACGTCTCGGATTCAGCCCCGAGGGCTTTGACCGTGGTCCCGGGCACGCACGGGATACTATTGAGTTACATCGACGATTCATCAATTGATTTCAAAGACTATAGAGTAGAAACCTGACAGGATAGTTTAGTCACCATTGCACATTACCCTGCTCTGTTATTTCTTAGTATTGCTTTATTCATGTTCATATTTGCATTGCTTATCACCATGTTTACATTATATACTTGATGTCATGACGCGCTGACGTCTGGGTTTTGCATGGCCCAGATTCCGTACCACCGTCGACGACCGAGCAGGAGTACTTCAGCCAGCAGGCTGAACTGTGAGTTCCTTAGGGTTTAGTTTATTTATTTCATTTCATTTCCAGATGTGAGCGCGCATTATGGGACGTACTGTTTATTCATTGTATTGGATCATTAGCTTCCGCACTTATTGTTTATTGATTCTTGTTATTATGGATTTGGACATGTATTAGATTAGCTTATTGTCTTGTTCTTGATATCCTTACAACCGTAATGTGACTGTGGATGGATACTTCCTACCCACAAGTAGCATGGTTGGCTATGTCACGTGCCCAATCTTGCGTACTCTGGGAAGCGGGGCGTGACATGGTTCTTTTGGTATCAGAGCCATAGGTTAATTGGGTTGATTCTTGTAGTTGGGTATTGCACCCGATACACGAATCATAATACCCGTGATTAGGAAACATGTCCTGCCACCTTGACCGTGTTACCATCCTTGAATCATTCTTCCGGATCATCTCGACACGCAAACTTACTTTGCATTGTCAACTCGAAAACCTAATCTCTTGTTATCTCTAGGACTTAGGCGACTTGGGTGGAGTTAAGTAATTGCGGCTATGATACCGCGGCATAGCTACAATGCAGCACTCTATTTAAGTATCTTGGAGTTCTAGCCTTGATTTATATATTGAATCTATCATCATGCTAATGTTGTTTGTTTTGATTTCAGGACCATGGCAGATAAGAATTTCAAGACGTATCAGAGGCGTGTGGATGAAGCCGCCATGTTAGGGGTGATACGTGGGATGTTGGAAAATCAGAAGAGGCAAACTGAGCTGATCCAGCAGCAAGCGGATACATTTCAGGAAGGTTTGCAGGCTATTCAGCAGTCTGTAAACACCGCTGTAGCGAAGCCAGTTGACCGAGTAGGGACCGTGGCAGATTTCAGACGGTTGGGTCCTACTACTTTCACTGGTTTGGAGGAGCCGTTACCAGCCGAGCAGTGGCTCGTGGACATGGAGAATTTACTGATTGTGGCACAGATCCCAGACGACAAGAGAGTTGATGTGGTGCGCATTCAGCTGGTGGATTACGCCCGAGAGTGGTGGCTTGTGGAGGAGACCCGCTTGTCCAAGCCAATCAGTTGGGCGGATTTCTCTAAAAGTTTCTTGGAAAAGTTCTTCCCGCGGACTGCACGGGAGGAAATGGAGGAGAAATTTATTGGGCTGAGACAAAATGGAGCAGCTGTGGATGTACATGCAGCGGAGTGGACAAGACTCAGCCGTTTCGCTGGAGCCCTAGTCGCCAAGGAGGCGGACAGGGCGCGAAGGTTCTTGCGCAGTTTGGATGTGGACATCCAGAGGCAAATTGTCTCCCTGGGTTTGACCACTTTCTCGCAGGTTCTTACGGCAGCCAGAGAGCAGCAGAGTTTGTCGGGAGTGAAAGGGAACCTACAGCAGACAGCAGTTGCGGCCAGGAGGCCTGCATTTGTACCTAACCGAGATCATGGGCGCAGAGGTATCCCAGTGGACCGTCGAGGTGTAGCGCCAATGAAGAAGCCTGTGATCGTTGATCGAAGGAAGAGCGTGATTTGTGATTACTGCCAATTGCCTGGGCACGTGCAGAAGGAGTGTCGAAGGAGACTGGGACTTTGTCTGGTTTGTGGAGCAGCCGATCACGCAGTTGGTGCTTGTCCGTCGAAGCTTCGCACGAGAGATGATATACAGAAGCCTCCGCAGAGACCGTTCTAAGGGCAGAAACAGCTGACACAAGGACCCAAGCAGGCTCGAGCTTTCACATTGACAGCTGAGGAAGCCAAGGCATCGGGAGAAGTAGTTTCAGGTACTGTACTCGTCCGTGGTTTTCCCGCATTGGCATTATTTGATTCCGGAGCATCCCACTGTTTTATGTCATCCAAATTTATAACTACACACTCGATTACCTGCACGACCCTGTCTAGTTTCTGGGACATACACACTGGGAATGGGAAAATCATAGCTAGTAAGGAATGTAGAGATTGTGCAGTTGTTGTTTGCGGACGGGAGCTTTTTGCAGATTTCTTGGTGATAGATACGGGCAGTTATGAGGTTGTCTTGGGGATGGATTTTCTTGGTACTTTCCACGCCCACATTGACTGTAGGGCAAGGAAGGTAATTTTCTGAATTCCCGGACATCCTAAGTTTACTTTCATTGGAGGAAGCAGTTCTGTCGGGCCAGTCGAGTTTAGGGCTAGGCCGACGAACAATGTTCTTGCGGCTATGGTTGTGGATAGTAATGAAGAGCCGGCAGTTGTCCGCGACTTTATGGATGTGTTTGAAGATATTTCGGGCTTACCGCCGAAGCGAGATGTGGAGTTTGCGATTGACCTTATTCCTGGTGCAGCGCCAGTATCAAAATCTTATTATCCGATGGCACCGGTGGAATTGGAAGAAGTTAAGAAACAAGTTGGTGAATTACTCGAGAAGGGATGGATTCGAAGCAGCAACTCACCTTGGGGAGCTCCAGTTCTTTTAGTAAAGAAGAAGGATGGCACGAGAAGGATGTGCATTGATTATCGAGAATTGAACCGGGTGACTATTAAGAACAAGTACCCGATCCCTCGCATTGGAGAGCTTTTTGAGCAGCTTAGTAGCGCGAGGGTATTCTCGAAATTGGATTTGCGATCAGGATATCATCAGGTCCGAGTGAAAGCAGAAGACATTTGCAAGACGGCGTTTCGAACTCGATATGGACATTTCGAGTATCTAGTGATGCCCTTCGGAGTGACTAATGCGCCGGCAATATTCATGGATTTGATGAACAGGATCTTTTCACCGTACTTGGACCAGTTTATCGTGGTATTCATTGACGATATTCTGGTGTACTCGAAGAGTCCGGAGGAGCATGCTGAGCATTTAAGGATTGCACTGCAGACGCTGAGACAAGAGAAGTTATTTGCGAAGATGAGTAAGTATGAATTCTGGCTGGAAGAAGTGAAGTTTCTGGGGCATGTCGTGTCGGGCGATGGAATCGCCGTCGATCCCGAAAAGATTGCAGCAGTTCGAGACTGGCCTATTCCAAAGAATGTTGCAGAGATAAGAAGTTTTCTTGGACTCGCCGGTTACTACAGAAGATTTGTGGAGAACTTCGCTCGTTTAGCTGAGCCGTTAACCAAGCTTACGCGTAAGGAGGTACCGTTTGTTTGGACGGATGGATGTGCATTGGCCTTCGAGACGTTGAAGCAGAAGTTGATAACCGCCCCTATCCTAACCGTACCGGATGATTCAGGAGGACTGGTGATTCATAGCGACGCATCCGGAAAGGGATTGGGATGTGTTTCGATGCAGAATGGGAAAGTCGTCGCTTACGCATCGAGACAACTGAAGACTCATGAGAAGAATTATCTGACTCATGACTTAGAGCTTGCAGCCGTGATCTTCGCCCTGAAGATTTGGAGACACTACCTATTGGGCGAGAGAGTCGAAGTCTTTACAGATCACAAGAGTTTAAAGTATGTGTTCACTCAGAAGGAGTTGAACATGAGGCAACGCAGATGGTTGAAGCTGATGGCCGACTATGACCTTGATCTTAAGTACCATCCGGGAAAAGTCAACGTCGTGCCGGATGCGCTGAGTCGGTTACCAGCAATTCAGGTGTTGACCGCACAAAGGGAGATCATTGCGGATTTTCGGAGATTTGACTTGGAGGTAGTGCTACCACATGCTACGGGACAGATGATGCAGTTGCAAGTACAGTCGTCCTTAGTCGAGAAGATTAAAACGGCACAATCGCAGGATCCTAGACTACAAAAGTTTCGAGAGCAGGTGGAAGCCGGACTACGAACCGATTTACTGATCCATGAAGATGGTTCGTTGAGATATGGTAGCCGTGTGTGTGTGCCAAAAGGAGATGTGCGTGAAGAGCTTATGAAGGAGGCACACAGTTCAGCTTACTCTGTACATCCAGGAGGGACCAAGATGTACCGAGATATTCGACAGCACTTCTGGTGGGAAGGTATGAAACGGGAAATTGCTCGCTTCGTGGCTAAGTGCTTGGTGTGTCAGCAAGTCAAGGTTGAACACCAAAGGGTTGCTGGTTTGCTGCAACCACTTCCGATTCCTCAGTGGAAGTGGGAACATATAACCATGGATTTCGTGACGGCTTTACCGCGGAGTCCAAAGGGCAACAATGCCGTATGGGTGATTGTCGATCGTTTGACCAAGGCAGCTCACTTTATTCCGTTTCGGGTTGGTCAATCGACAGAGACTTTGGCAGAGCGGTACATGCAGGAGATTTTCAGATTGCATGGAGTACCGGTAAGCATCGTGTCCGACCGGGACACTCGGTTCTTGTCGCACTTTTGGAGGAGTTTACAAGAAAGTTTGGGGACTCGATTGAAGTTTAGCACAGCTTATCATCCTCAAACTGATGGACAGTCAGAGAGAACGATCCAGACCCTTGAAGATATGTTGAGAGCTTGCATGTTGGACTTCAAGGGTTCTTGGGAGGATCATCTACACCTGGTAGAGTTTTCGTACAACAATAGCTTCCAAGCAACAATTCAGATGGCTCCGTTTGAAGCACTGTATGGTCGTAAGTGCCGTTCACCTGTTTGTTGGGATGATGTTGGTGAACGAAGGTTACTAGGACCAGATTTGGTGGTACAGACAGTCGAGAAGGTGAATACAATCAGGAAGCATATGAAGGCAGCTCAAGACAGACAGAAGAGTTGGGCCGACACGTCAAGAAGACCTCTAGAGTTCGTAGTGGGTGATTTGGTATTCCTGAAGATATCACCGACTAGAGGGGTGATTCGCTTTGGAAGTCGGGGAAAGCTTAGTCCCCGATTCGTTGGACCCTTCGAGATATTGGAGCGTGTTGGAGAGGTATCGTACCGGTTGGCGTTACCACAGTCATTAGCAGGAGTTCACGATGTGTTTCATGTGTCTCAACTACGGAGGTATGTTCGTGATGAGACTCATGTCTTGGATCATTCGGAGTTGACCGTACGGGAGGACCTGACTTTTGAAGAACGACCAGTGGAAATCAAGGATCAAAGAGAAAAGGTTCTTAAGAACAAGGTTATCCCTCTGGTGCTAGTTTCTTGGGGTAACCGATCGCATGGAGAATCCACTTGGGAGCGAGAAGACGAGATCCAGCAGAAATTTCCTCACCTTTTCCAGTAGTTAGCTATCTTGTATTCTTGGAATTTTGAGGACGAAATTCTTTTTGTAGTTGGGTATGATGTAACACCCGAGCCCAGTAATACTATTTATATTACTAGTTGAGGGTTATATATTGCTCATTTCCAATTATCCTGATTTTCTGGTGTTTATTGCTAAATTTTAACCGGCTAAGTCATTTTGGCACATAACAAATTTTAACTCCTAAAATGAAATTTAAAATATCCATGTTGGCCTACTCGTCGCCACTAGTCGCGTGGTAGCGTCCGCGTGACGAGATTCCGTCCCGTTTGGCTAAACGGGCAAGCTTGGACGACTACGCGCGCGTGCAAGTGTCCGACTTGGGGGCATGCATTTTAATCACTAAACACCTCTTTTCAAAATTTGGAACCCGCTTAAAATCCTATAATTTGAATTTGGAACATTTGGGCGCAACCCGGGCTCGATTTGGAAATGTTTCATTTCGCGCCAAAAAGGCCCATTTAATTTAATATCTTAAACTATATATATACGATTATATATCTTCCTTAACAGTAAAATCCCTTCGAATCTTCACTTTAATAATTCATTATCTCGCCTCAGCCAATCACAGCGAGGACTGTACCCTCGTGGGCCCCCTTTCCCATCTCTCTCTCTCTCCGTCTCGCTCTATCTCTCTCCTCCCCATTCTCCTTCTCTCTCTCACTCTAAATCGTTCCCCATCTCTCTCTCCAATCTTTCTCTCTCTCCTCATATATATTCCCATGCAGCCGCCTCCTCTCTCTCTCTCGACCACGAGAAAACCCAGCGAGCCTCAAACCCTAACCCTAGCCCTCGTACTCGCGCCGCCGGCCTCCCCGCGACCTCGCCGTCGCCGCCCTCGCCACCACGAGCCCAGCTGCACCCTCTTCCTCCTTCCTCCGCTCTCTCCCGCGCCTGCACCCAACCCCGACGACGCACCAACCGCCGCAGGCCTCGTCGTCGACGTCGCCTCCAGTCACCGACGACGCCCGCGACTCCCTCTCTTCCTCCTCGTCCCTACCTCGTCGTCGCCTTCCTCCTCCCCTCGCCGGAACACCTTCAGACCCGCAGCCCGACCCTGCACCATCCCCGGGTCGCCGGAGAACGCGCCGTCGACCCTCGTCGACGTCACCCGCGCCACCTCCGACCACCTCCTTTCCCCCTCGATCACCAGAGCCGACCACCACTCGTCGCACTACCCTCTCCAGCGAACCCGAGGCCGTTCAAGTCTTCGCAGCCGCCGTCGCTGCCTCGCCGGCGTTCCAGCGCCGTCGAGCCCGCCGGGGTTACCCTGGTATCTCTCTGTAAGCATCCTTATCTTTCCTTTGTGCAAGGTTTTTCCCCCCGCTGATCTTGTACGTTTATCGGGTTGCTAACTTCGTTGCCGTGACTTTTGCCGGAACCCGACCGCGCCGTCTTTTGAACCCGACGCTCCAGCGAGGTACCCTGGTCCGTGTGATCCCGTTGTTCTCTGTTGGGACTCGATCCGTGGCCCGTGCAACCATATCGTGTTTTCTGCCGACTTTGCATCCGTGCGTTCCGGTCTGCGAAACCGTCGAGGCAAGTATCCGAATACTTGCTTTAACATGCTACAAACTTAATCATCATATTCTTTATTATAACCACACAGCTATTGGTAACATCGATATCCCTTTCCTAACTTAGAATTGATGGTCACAATAAGCCTTAACATTAAATCAATATGGTAGTTTCGTGTAATTAATCGGTATGCTATCAATCCACACTTTAACTAATTAAACCAATTAGAATGCCCTTGCTTAAATTGCTAGATCATCCTTGTAACTATTATTATGCTGTAGTTTTAATGGCTTCATTGCTTCGTGTTGTTAACATTGTTTTACCCTGTGATTATTGCACCCAAGGGTGCTTGAACCTGTTAATAAGAGAGTACAAAACACCACTGTGTCTACATGGAATAATAGTGTTATTTACTGTTTCCTGCTGCTGTTCATTATTTGATTGTATACCTGTTATGAGCACATACTCGATTGCACTACATATTGGCCTGACCCTGCTACACATGATATATACATACATACCGACTCATCCTGTCGTACCCTGACATGACTTGTTTCATGATTTCATGCCTAATGCCGACCAACCTGACCATTCCTGCTGTCTATCCAGACAGACCTACTTTACCTGATTTTGTGTTGGCATTAGTCCCTGACTACTGAATACCTGACCTGACATACATAGCTTGGGGGTATGGGGAAATCAAAGGTGAAACCGACTTGTAACTCAACAGTTCGATACATGTTCTGATCAGTCTTACGGGCTTGGCCAGCCCCGGAGTGTTGATGCTGACATCACTCGCCCATCCTACTACCCTTTTACTGCTTAGCGGCACGTCTCGGATTCAGCCCCGAGGGCTTTGACCGTGGTCCCGGGCACGCACGGGATACTATTGAGTTACATCGACGATTCATCAATTGATTTCAAAGACTATAGAGTAGAAACCTGACAGGATAGTTTAGTCACCATTGCACATTACCCTGCTCTGTTATTTCTTAGTATTGCTTTATTCATGTTCATATTTGCATTGCTTATCACCATGTTTACATTATATACTTGATGTCATGACGCGCTGACGTCTGGGTTTTGCATGGCCCAGATTCCGTACCACCGTCGACGACCGAGCAGGAGTACTTCAGCCAGCAGGCTGAACTGTGAGTTCCTTAGGGTTTAGTTTATTTATTTCATTTCATTTCCAGATGTGAGCGCGCATTATGGGACGTACTGTTTATTCATTGTATTGGATCATTAGCTTCCGCACTTATTGTTTATTGATTCTTGTTATTATGGATTTGGACATGTATTAGATTAGCTTATTGTCTTGTTCTTGATATCCTTACAACCGTAATGTGACTGTGGATGGATACTTCCTACCCACAGGTAGCATGGTTGGCTATGTCACGTGCCCAATCTTGCGTACTCTGGGAAGCGGGGCGTGACATGGTTCTTTTGGTATCAGAGCCATAGGTTAATTGGGTTGATTCTTGTAGTTGGGTATTGCACCCGATACACGAATCATAATACCCGTGATTAGGAAACATGTCCTGCCACCTTGACCGTGTTACCATCCTTGAATCATTCTTCCGGATCATCTCGACACGCAAACTTACTTTGCATTGTCAACTCGAAAACCTAATCTCTTGTTATCTCTAGGACTTAGGCGACTTGGGTGGAGTTAAGTAATTGCGGCTATGATACCGCGGCATAGCTACAATGCAGCACTCTATTTAAGTATCTTGGAGTTCTAGCCTTGATTTATATATTGAATCTATCATCATGCTAATGTTGTTTGTTTTGATTTCAGGACCATGGCAGATAAGAATTTCAAGACGTATCAGAGGCGTGTGGATGAAGCCGCCATGTTAGGGGTGATACGTGGGATGTTGGAAAATCAGAAGAGGCAAACTGAGCTGATCCAGCAGCAAGCGGATACATTTCAGGAAGGTTTGCAGGCTATTCAGCAGTCTGTAAACACCGCTGTAGCGAAACCAGTTGACCGAGTAGGGACCGTGGCAGATTTCAGACGGTTGGGTCCTACTACTTTCACTGGTTTGGAGGAGCCGTTACCAGCCGAGCAGTGGCTCGTGGACACGGAGAATTTACTGATTGCGGCACAGATCCCAGACGACAAGAGAGTTGATGTGGTGCGCATTCAGCTGGTGGATTACGCCCGAGAGTGGTAGCTTGTGGAGGAGACCCGCTTGTCCAAGCCAATCAGTTGGGCGGATTTCTCTAAAATGTTATGGCAGTCGAAGAATGATTTTTCATGTTATCTACTTTCAGTAATAATGTTGTTATCTTTTATGAATATTTCTTTCCGTTTGAAATCTTGTATCCTTTGAACTTTTGGTTGAATGCAATAAAATTTGAATCATAATATATGTATCATTCTCATGCTTTCTCTATGTCAAATTCTATTCATTATCACAATATTTTCATTTTGATCTTTCAGTTCCTGCAACCGCATATTTTCCTATACTTCGTACCCCGAGCTTTTTCCTTGATGTGTTCCACTGTCTAATCATGATTTTTTTTTTCTTTTCAGGCCATGGCCCACCCTGGAGCAGCGCCGCATTTAGACGAGGATGCACAGTCATGCGTTTCCTTAGATCACACACTGACGAGTTCCGATGATGAGGTCAATGGTCCCCAGGTCAATTTCGGAAACGACGATTCAGAGGACGAAGAAGTAGCCGCCCCAGAGTTTGACATGATAGCTGATTCTGACGAAGAAGAAGGAGATCCCGAAGAGAACCCTATAAAGGAAGACCCAATAGAGGAAGACCCCGATGAAGACCCGATAGAAGAAAATCCAGTTGAGGAAAATCACGTGGAAGAAAATCCAGAAGAAGAGAATCACATGGAATCGGACCTCGATGAAGAAGCTCCATCCGAGAAAGAAGGACCAGGAGATCAAGCCCCTGCTGTGGAAGAACTTCCAGAGGCATTGCCTGCGAGGCGATATGGAAATGGACGCCCCTACCTGAGTGCGCGAGCCTACCGCAACCTACTGAATCTCCACAACCGCGACTGACGGAATTTCTTTTGACGTTGTCTTTCTGGCCAAATAAAATGTGTATAGTTTAGGGTCACTTTTCGTCTTTGAGAATGCCTGGTTCCAAATTTTCTTGAATGAAATAAATCTTCTGAATTCGTAAATCTTTTGATTATTGGTTCGCTTGATATTTGTTTATTTCCCATATCCATTTATTTTTCTGCTGAGTTCGCTGACTGTCCACCCCCACTCATTATATAGTATTTCACCCTCGTGTCGATTAGAGAGTACCGCACCCTGATCCTTGGAATGAGCCACCCTTCAGCCCTCGTCTGTGCCCCGTTTGAGATCCTTCTGGGAGGAGAAAATTTTAGGGAATTTTCCGAGTTCACTAACCCTTCAAATTTTTGATACGTGTGGTGTACCGACTGTTGTTTTTCCACATATTTTCTTCCTGGTATTCCTTTATTGCTCACCCTTATTTCCTGTGCTGACCCTATCCCAGTCTCCTTGATCTTCAGCCTAAAGCCGACACACTTCAACCTTCTGTTTGAGCCACGCTTCCTTATAATCATTATCCTATCTAGCCCTATACCTATTTGTGTTCTTCCTATTACCCTAATTATATTTAGAGACACTGTTATTCAAAAAATTATTTTTTCAGTACTTTGAATTTATCAAAGAGAGTGTGTTATTGATTACTCTATTTCATATATTTTAAGTACACTATTATTAATCTCGTTTTCAGTAGCGCAACCTTACACCGCGCATACTTTTGGTCCATGTTTCTTAATTTCACTATACAAGTTTTCTAAATTATTTTAAACCTATTGTATCGATACATTATCTTAAATTGTTTTAATCTACCGACTACTTTTCGCCACTTTATTCTCGTTACTTTATTTTCGGGCATTGTACTTATGATTACTATATAAATAGTTGAGCCATATACCTATTATTTCTGCGTGTTTTTGCACATACTTGGGTTTCGACTTTTATCGAGTGTGCCTCGAATAATATTGTTCGTTATTGTTGTTGTTTATATTTCCGTATTTATATTTGTTCTGACGTATTTATATCTTCAAAATTTTTTTCCGTCCACATATTTCTAGTAAATCTTTATATGTTAGTGCAGTATAATAGCTTTCGCCTATGTTGGTATAAGTTATTGTTTATTTTAAATTTCGAGGACGAAATTTTTGTAAGGGTGGTATGATGTAATACCCAGCTCCTTTTTGTACGCCTTGGTTGGTATTTCTTTTCACCTATAATTTGTATTTATTATTATTGATTATTTTAAAATTTCCCAACCTATTTTAGTTCATCCCCTCCCCTTTCTCAAACCCAAAACCGTTAAACCCCAGCCTGCTCTCTCCTTATTCTTTTTAATCGTTTATCTGAACTCAGCCCATTTCTTTAGTGAGCCTTTCCTCACTTATTAGATATAAGGTTCCCTATTATTCTTAAAACCCAAACCCTATATTATCTCATTTATTTTCATCTAATTTTCCTTAATTTCCCTAGCCCAAACTCGCCTCAGGCCCGCTCCTATTTTTCCAATTAATTTTCTTTTTCTATTTAAATCCTTCCGGCCCGTTTCTCTTCTTATAATCCTTTTAATTTATTCTTCAGCCCACTTCCACATTTTTCCCACCAAATTCCTTTTAATCCCCGGCCCTCATTCCCTCTCCCATTCTTTTAAATTCTGCAGCCCACTAATTTTTCCCTAATAAATCCTTATTACCCAGCCCACTCTCTGGCCTAGCTCACGTTGGCCCGCGCCCGCTTCATCTCCTCGCCCGCGCCTACTTCGACCCGACCCGCCTCCTACAGTGCTTCTTCCCAACGGCTACCTCCTGTTTCCCCGCGTGAGAATCTCCATGTTGCGCCCTCGACGCCGCTCCCCACGCCCACGCCAGCGCTCGAGCGCGCGTTGCTCACCACGACGCTCACCCCCTCATCTCCCCAACGGCTATTTCTTTCCCGTGTGTTACTCCCCACGATCCTCGCCGTCTTCATCGCTAACGCTCGTGAGCGTTACTCCCCTCGACGTGCACACCCCCGACCCGCTCTCCTTACCGATCGCATTCACATCCCCATCACTTTCTCCTCCTTCCTCTTTCACTCGACCTCCCTCCTCCTCCTCTCTCGCTCCCACCTTCGAACCCACTGCACATCCCATCACCCACCGAGCTCGCCTCCCTCGACCACCATCCTCGACTCTCTCTCTCTTGATCTCTTCCTCACCTCCACCCTCGATCACGAGCACCCCACTTCCCTGCGTCTCTCGCCGGCGAGCACCTCCCTAAGTCTCGTCGACTTTTCCTCCCCCGCGGCATCATCCTCATCATCGTCATCGTCGACGTCGTCGTCGTAACCACCCCTCTCATTCTGCTCTCTCAGATCTCTTCCCCTCTCACTGCTTCTCCTTTCCCTCTAACTCTCTCTCCAACTTCCTCTCTCTCTCTCTCTCTTTCACTCTCAGTTCTCTCTCTCTCTCACTCACTGTATCTCTCTCTCTCTCTAACTCTCTGCCTACTCTCTCTCTCTCTCAATTCTCTCTCTCTCCCTCTCACTTCTCTCTCTCTCCCTAACACTCTCACCATCGTCATCATCACCCATCGTCGAACCCCTTGACGCATAAGAGCCAAGCTTCACAGCCGAGTCCCGACCACCAAACTGCGAGCCGTCGTGCCGAGACTCGTGTCCGAGCCAAGTCAGGCGCCGAGCCGTGCGTGTGTCGCGATCGTGCCGTTATCACTGCCGAGCATCGCCAAAACGCCTCCAGGAAACTTCTTTACTTGCTTACATGCTATTTTATCTATGTTATAAACCAACATCGTATATAAATCGTGCATTACCTTTCTGTTAGATTATTCGACACAACTGTTCGATGCTTGTCCTCTTAGAAAATCATGATCACATTTGACGGAACTGGATATATTGCATTGGCCCTTGTAGGGATGGATAACATGTGCAAATTTCATTAGAAAATACGACTGTTAAAGATTAAAACGACTGCCCCCAAGTTTAACCGTAAAACTGGAATTCTATTGTATCTGAAAACCGTTAAATCCACCATAAATCATATACATACTAGAATGGTGCGCTCGAGGGCTCAAATCGAAGCCAACTCGACGAACTATAACCTACACTAGTTTCCAGATATTCCTGTACTCAAACCATGATGATATTTGGATCGGAGTGCGACTCTGGACTGCAGTCCAGAGCGACTCCAGTTATTGGTTGCTGTTCCGTAATGGGTACCACAGGATTTCCTTAACTCATAAATTGCGGAACTCCACTATATATTATAGGTAAATCTGTTATCTAGATAACACAATTGGTTCCATTCTGTTTCGTTACCATTTGATATTTAATCTGTAATTTAATAGATCGGGACGCATAACAGTCCCAGCAGAATCAGAACAGACATATTGGCATTGAATAGGGTATAACTCCTGACGTATAGACGCGATCGAAGATCCGTCTATTGAGTTGAAAACCTTGATGTAAACAATTGAATTCATCCAACTGTAGCGTCGCTAAAATCCGATCCCAACTGGGATCAAATTGCGTTGCAAAATGGACTTCTGATTCTGAAATTGGATTTCCAGCCGCGAGCGCTTAAAATGAAATGGTTATAACTAATGATCCTGGAACCCGATTGGCTTGAAACCAAATCGGAGGGATGGACAACTGAACATACTAAATACTACCTGTTTATCGTTTCGCTAAATTATATATGTACGTTTCATGATAAATCGTGCAAGTGATAGAATACTGTTTTCGTGACACGTTAATCGTGCTTAAATATTGTTCACGCATCATATCATACCCATATCATTGTAGTGATAACCTAGTGATATCGTGCATTTACCCAGTGTTAGTTTCTAGCGATGATTGTGGCAAGTACGTCAGTGTTCGTGTATCCGTGATTAAGTGAAAGTGATACGTACTTGTACACAATCAGTGTCCCTATTATTCTATTGCATTGTCGACGTCTGTGGGATGCGTGTACGTGTGACTATAAGTGGTATGGGACACTTATGGAAGCGCTTGCACGGGTGTCACAGATAAGGCATCCGACACTGCCACTTATCTTAGATATTAGTCGGGACATGCTTGATGGAGGTCCTGCCTCCAGTTCTCGCGCAGACTTGTCACGGATCGA
Source organism: Agapanthus africanus (assembly GCA_030015575.1). Taxonomy (NCBI): domain Eukaryota; kingdom Viridiplantae; phylum Streptophyta; class Magnoliopsida; order Asparagales; family Amaryllidaceae; genus Agapanthus; species Agapanthus africanus. The sequence goes on from JASDDO010000010.1 coordinate 498,348,177, forward strand.
TTAGTATTTAGGGTGATGGTTAGCGTTTGATGTAGACCACGGGGTGTGGGGTAGTTTAAGTGTGAGTTCAACAGAATCTCGGGAGTCCCATGCCGGCTTATATATTTAGGGAGTTATATGGAGATTTACAGGGTATGTGATATATACACCGTGATATTCTTGTTACATGTTGGGCCCGTGGTCCCTTGCCCTTGGGTTCTACCCTTGGGTGGAGGACACTCGCGAGTGGTTGACTCTCACACTTGGACTGACGATAGGCTTAGTGACCTGTACAGTGAGACTTAGATACTGATAGGGATACTGGCATTTATATACCTTATTTACTGTGATTGACATACGTGACATATCGTTCTACTGCTTTACTGCTCCGCTGCATTGATTACTGCACATTCATATTCATGCTGTTATTGATTTACTGTTATTCATATCAATTACCACTGTTAGAACTGTCACTTGATGTTATATATATTATATTGCTATTGTGTCGCTCTGACGACCTGAGTATGCATGCTCAGTGTGAGGAGAAGATTTAGCCTGGACCAGAACTAGACGTGCATCACAGACTTCTTGACTTGCCATTCCGAGTTACATTCATTTGTTCCACTTCAGGTCAGTCTTTACATTGTTTCCTTCAGTTACTGCATTTCTCATTACCTGCGCATCATTCACTGTTTACCATGATAAACTAGAAGCCGAAGTGTGACTACGGCAGGACATTTCCTTGACCGTAGGAGCATGGCTGGCCTTGTCTACCCCTCGTATTCCGTATTTTGGGAAGCGGGGCGTGACACTGGCTGATCCTGACATGGATGAAATTCTGATCACAGTCAGTAGCCGGCAAATTCTACCCCCAGTCTCTCTACGAGAAGAGGAAAGCACGGAACAGAAGAGCAGTCCTGCCAAAGAAGCTTCGATCATCCAAGACGAGCCCGATTGAAGAGAACCCTTCATAGAGTACATCCGATACGACAAGCTGCCCGAAGGAAAATCTGCAAGGATTCAGCTAAATAAGAGAGCTCTCCGATACGTGTATGTAAATGACACGCTATACCGCAGGTCATATGACCAACTCTGGCTCAGGTGTCTGTCATTGGCCGAAGCCCAAAAGATCATGAAAGAAGATCACTCGGGCGTTTGCGGTGCTTACCAATCTGGCCCCAAGATGCGACTTCAAATTAAACGGCTTGGGTATTACTGGCCCACCATGATACGGGATTGCGGAGAGCATGCAAAGAAATATCATATCTGCCAAATTCATGGTGATTTCATTCACAAGCAACTCAATCCGTTGCATCCTACGGTGGCGTCGTGGCCTTTCGAAGTCTGGGGAACCGATAGTAGGCCCAATTGATCCTCCGTCATCCAGAGGCCACCGGTTCATATTGGCCACAACTGACTATTTCTCCAGATAGGCTGAATCTGTCCCGCTAAAAGAAGTCAAGACAGAAAATATTCTGACGTTCTTCCAGCATAATATTCTATACCGCTTCGGTACACCAAGAAGAATCATTTCTCATAACGAGCCTTCTTTCAAGAGCTTCAAAGTCTCAAGGTTCGCTACTCAGCACAAGATAGACTGGAGATATTCCTCCATCTATAATCCAAGAGCCAATGGGCTAGCCGAAGCCTTCAATAAGACTCTATGCAAGCTCCTGAGGAAAAATTCTTCAGCCAACAAGAGAGACTGGAATCTCAAAATTCACGAGGCGTTGTGGGCATATCGTACCACGCACCGTACTCCAACTCAGTCCACTCCATACTCATTGCTCTTCGGAGTAGAGGCGGTCCTCCCCCTCGAAGTCGAAGTTCCAAGCTTAAGAATGGTCGTTCAGCTCGAGTTGACGAAGGAGGAAAACGTGCTCCTTCGGCTTGAAGTGCTCGACGCCCTCGAAGAAAAGAGGCTCGTGGTGCAGAAAAATCTAGAGCTATACCGTGCCTAAATGTCACTGGCCTATGACAAGATAACCCGTCTCCACGCTTTCAAGAAAGGTGAATTGGTTTTGGTCCTCAAAAGACCGATCATCCCCAATCGACATGCCAAGGGAAAATTCGAGCCAAACTGGGAAGGACCGTACGTCATCGAGAAAATGTTTGACGGAGGATCCTACCAAGTGATAAATGCCGAGGGAGAAAAGCCCATGCCACCCATCAATGGCCGATATCTCAAGAAATACTACGCGTGGATGCTCCAAGTCGTAGACGAATTGAGCACACCAGCCCTACGGTCTAGATCATACATCTTATAAAACCGTATACAATCCACGGGCATAACCAACCCCTATCTCTCCCAAGTCCTGCCGGTGAGACTACTTTTAAAGTCCCACCAGCGTAAAAAAACAAAAAAAAGGGTATGTCCACAAGCAAAACGGGCACGGATGAAAACCCGAAAGGGCTCCATGAGTAAAAACAGCAGGACTGCCGGCAAGTTTGTGAAAACTCGAAAGGGCGCAAACTCATGAAAAGAGATAAAATACACTCGCAAAGTCCTCTTGACCTTGTGAGGAGAAAATCCCTGCGTGAGATCCTTACGACTCACAAAGGAGCAACACACTTAGGAATCCTCATGATTCTAAAGGAGAACATACACCTGCGAGATCCTCTCGACTCGTAGGGAGAAAATGGTTTTATGAGACCCTTACGGCTCATAAAATTGAAAAGCCTTAGGTGATAGGGATCTAAACCTGTCTCCTAAGACATCGTTCCCTAACGGGCAACGGCAAATGATGAGTCGCTCCTGGCATTTCGCTTCAGTGTTAGCAGTGCTGATGCTGACCAAAAACCCAAATCCCAAGTTTTCCCAACGGCAAATGATGAGTTTCTCCTGGCATTATTCCAGTGCAGCAATGCTGATGTGAAACAAGATCCAAATTCCAAGTCCCTAGACGGCGAATGATGAGTCGCTCCCGATATCATATTTCAGTGCAGCGATGCAAATGCCAACTAAAATCCAATCTCTCAAAATTCTCCCAGCCCTACGGTCAGTCCCCAAATTGACTAACGTATACAATCCACGGGCTCAAATAATTCTCATCATACCCAGGCCCCACCGCAACCACCAGTTACGCGGCTGGTCTCCGCCCTTGGAATTATGCTCCATTTGGGAAGACCCACTCATGTGTCCTCGCGATACATGAGGAGAACAAACTTACGGGATCCTCACGACTCGTAAGAAAACACCTTCGTGGGATCCTTACGACTCACAAAGGAAAAACACACTTGGGAGTCCCCACGACTCCTAAGGAGAAAGTACACCTACGAGATCCTTTCAACTCGTAGAGAGAAAGTGCTTTTATGGGATCCTTACGGCTCATAAAATTGAAAAGCCTTAGGTGATAAGGACCTAAAGCTGTCTCCTAAGCCACCGCACCCCAACAGGAAAAAGGCAAATGATGAATTTCTCCTGGCACATATGCTTCAGTGTTTGCAACGCTGATGCCTACCCTAACCCCAAAATTCCAAACTCCAATCCAAATGACCCCTAAGTCGTTAAACTGGGAACGAGGGAAATCTCCTCATGGCAAATGATGATTCGTTCCTGGTACCATATTCCAGTGTAGCGATGCTGATGCCAAACCAAAACCAAAATCCCCAAATCCTCTTACGGCAAATGATGATTCGCTCCTGGTACCATATTCCAGTATAGTGATGCTGATGTCAACCCAAATCATATCAAGTCAGCAAGACAACCAATGACCTCCCTGACGGAATCAAGCTCCACCTCGGAAACAAGTCAAATCGAATTCCGACACCGCAAGAAGCGGATCAAGCACCGACCGTCCACGTCGCAAAAAGGGCAGCACCGACCTTCCAAGTCGCAAAAAGGGCAGAACCGACCGTCCAAGTCGCTAAAAGGGCAGCACCGACCGTCCAAGTCGCTAAAAGGGCGGCACAGACCGTCCACGTCGCTAAAAGGGCAGCACCGACCTTCCAAGTCGTAAAAAGGGCAGCACCGACCGTCCAAGTCGTGAAAAGGGGAGCACCGACCTTCCAAGTCGCTAAAAGGGCAGCACCAACCGTCCAAGTCGCTAAAAGGCAGCACCGGCCGTCCAAGTCGCAAAAAAGGCAGCATCGACCGTCCACGTCGCTAAAAGGGCAGAACCGACCGTCCACGTCGCTAAAAGGGAAGCACCGACCTTCCAAGTCGCTAAAAGGGCAGCACCGACCTTCCAAGTAGCTAAAAGGGCAGCACCGACCGTCCACGTTGCTAAAAGGACAGCAACGACCTCCTCGTAGGAATTATGCTCCGCCTTGGAATCAAGTCACCAGACACTCCGTCTCGGGGACACGTCAACCATCGACACTCCATCTCGGAGACATGTCAAGCAACGACTATCCATGTCGTAAAAAGGGCAGTGACAACTTCTCAAAAAGCGGGAACCAAATTAAGTCGCCTCCACGTGAAAGAAGATCCATCAATTTCATGCACACGACCCACATATGTGGTGTACATTTATTGATGGGGGGCAATTTGTTGGGGTAAAAATTTACACACCGGTTGACCAAGTCAAAATCAAAGTCAACCCCAAGTCAAGTGGGCCCAAGCCTAGGTCAAATGGGCCAATGCCCGGGTCAAGCCCGAACATGAAGCGCCCGGCCTCCCCCCATGCAAAAATAAAAATTTTGTAATAAATAATTTTGTTGTATTTCTTTTATTTTTACTTTATAAATAAATGTAAGAAAATGGGCATAAAGCCAATTTTTTGTAAAGCCCATGGCTTATGTGCAAAAAGAAATAGCACATGAGACATAGGATGAGCAAAATACCATTTTGTAAATCCCAAGGGGCTATATGTAAGTGTATAGCCTATAAAGGCAAAGATAATGAAAATATCTCAAGATCTTTTTTCTCTCTCTAAAAAAAATCAAGGTATGTGCCTCCTTCTCCTTCCTCCTCAAGGTTCTAAACCTTCTTCTTTCTTTTGAATTAAATCAAGAGTTTTACTCTTCCTTTCCCAAAAACAAATAGTTTTTCACCATAAAACCCACAAAGGGGAGCTCAGATCTTCTATTAGATCTCAAAAAAGGGAGATTTTTAAATCTCACCCCGTTTCTCCATGATCTGGCCAACCGACAGGAAGAAGAAGGAGACCCATCTCCAGAAATCCCATCTTGGAAAGATCCAGGGCCAAAGGGGAGAAACAAAGAAGCCCCCCTTTGATCATTTCTAAATTTTTTTTAGGAGTTTAACTCCATTCAAGATCTGTTGGAGTTCAACTCCATAAATTAATCTCTTTTTAGGAGTTTAACAACAGCTCCCAGTGCATGGACAAAGTCCCCTTTTCTGTTAACGCCCAGCGCCCAGAGCGCTCGCGCCCAAGCGCCAAGCGCGTGGGGCGCCCAGCTCCCACGTGCCAAGGGCGTGGGGCGCCCAGCGCCCAGTGCGCTAGCGCCCCGCGCCCAGAGCACTAGCGCCCACGTGCCAAGCACGTGAGGCGCCAGCGCCCAGCACCTGCGTGCCATGCACGTGAGGCGTTGTCCCCCACGCGTCCTTTGGACGCTTTTCCCCCTTTTTATATATATGTATATATGTATATATATATATATATAGATATACACACCCCTCGTAAAAACTCTGTGAGGCCCCCGATATATCCAAAACCCTTCCAAAACACAACATACGTACACTACACATTGAGTTCGCATGACCAGTTTAACCCGTCAATCGGAGGTTCCCTCGCTCCAAAGGCGAGGGGTAATTAACGGCAGCTTAGTCCGCGGCTGCCGGAGATTCAGATCCCCACAATCAATAAACCCCGTCTACCCTAAGCAGGGGGAATCTGTAGTACGTTTGACAAGCGCGCGCGTATTCTCATCTCAACGGGGTGACGAAAAACACCCTACACTAGGTACATAATAACATGGGTTCAAAACCAATATACATCCCGATGGCAACCCCAGGTGATACTCTCCCACTGAAACCGCGTGTACATTGGAACCATCTCCAACCCGAAGAGTATGGTCACCTTTCTTCAAAACTCTGCTATTTCTCAGCTCCTGTATGGAATTGCATATGTGAGAACCTGAACCGGTATCTAATACCCAGGAAGTATAGTTTATAGAAAAACAGTTTTCTGTCACAAACACACCTTAAGCGGAAGCATGACCATACTTCTTCTTGAGATCGAGGTACTCAGCACAGTTGCGCTTCCAGTGTCCCGATTTGTGGCAGTAATAACACTCCCCTTTCCCCGATTCCCCAGCCGTGGACTTATCTTTCCCCTTAGCCTTTTTAACTCCACCTCTAGGTTTGGTGGGTTTCTTCTTCATCTTTCCCTTGGTCTTGGCCTTTGGGCGAGAGGAGGAAGACGGCCCAGCAATCAAAGCGGGAGTCTTCACTGCTTTGAGTGTGCTCTCTGCACTTCTCAACATATTGAGAAGTTCAGGCAGTGACTTCTCCATGTGGTGCATATTAAAGTTTACTACAAATTGAGCAAAGGCAGGGTGGAGAGACTGTAGAATAATATCAACATATTGTTCGTTCTCCATTGTCCATCCGAGGTCCTCAAGCTCTTCAATAAGAACTATCATCTTCAAAACGTGGTCACCTACTTGTGTTCTAGGAGCCATCCGTATCTGAAACAACTTTCAAGATGCTTCATATCTCAGGGTCCAAGATTGCTCTCCATACAACTCTTTTGTATGGAGAAAGATGGATTGAACATCTATCTGCTCGTGCTGCTTTTGATGTGTGTTATCCATCGATGCAAGCGCGAGGCATTTGGTCGTGGCACAGTCAACATCCCATGTCTTGCGGATTTCCCTATCTGCGACTGATGATTTGGGGCCTGGGACGGGTGGGGCTGGGGCTGTGAGGACATATGATACCTTAAGGCAATGTTAATGTTCCTCAGCCAGTCTTTATAATTGGTCCCATTCAGTTTATTTTTCTCTAGTAGAAACTTAAGTCCTGTCATTGGTATCTGCCATTAAGAGAGAGAAAAGAATACACTCAGCGAAAGCTCTTGCAAAGATCAGATTGGTTATTATATTATCTAATCGATGTTTCCCACTGCTTTTATCAAATTTTCCCTCAAACCTTAAAAAGAAAATTAGCCAGGATTAATTACATTCTACAACTTCGCTAACCGTTCAGCCAGGCCAGTGCCGGTACTTTGAGGGAGGTTCCCCGTGCTTTCGCACGGACCTAATTAAATAAACCTCGTTTTCCCATAGGCGTAGCCCCATTGACACCTTTCTAGACACATAATGGGTTAGCTGATTGTAAAGTGCAAAACTCTCCTGGGAGCAACTCTTGCTCACAGTGGGATCGGGATCCTACTATCACATAGAAAGTATGCAATCTCATTGCAAATTTCAATTCTTGAAACTCCCTATATAGTTTTTACCCCTAGCACTCATGACCTTAACTATAGTCAACATATCATAAGTACTAGTCAAGTTCTTCCCGTCATTTCGTGATTAACTAGACCCACCTATATGACCCTTAACTATAGTCAATATAATCATATGAATGTCCTAACTAATTGCATCATATGCGGTGTAGGAAGACATCACTTAGCTACCGTACACCGCGCCTTAACTATAGTCAAAATACACAGCACAAATACTAAGTACTCTACTTCCTAAAATGACAGAGGGCTGCGAATAGTTTTTAAGAAAACCTTTAACGCTTTGAACTTGATATCTTTATAGAATCAAATGGTTTTCAAAAGGAGTGGCTTAAGCTCCGCAATTTTGAAATGTAGCTTTTTCGTAAAAAGCCGAGTGGGTTTCAAATTCGATTCTACAACATCTTTTAGGTTTATTTTCTTTTACATTAATCATATTAATGTCGTCCCATCATTTAAGTCCTTAAGCCATCACAGAAAAGAAACTAAAATAGAACGTACGCTTATGCCATTCGCATTCGCCACAGTGTCCCGTTATACACCGTTAGGTTACTTAACTAACAGCATAGCGGAGCGGGACTAACGCGGATGTAAAATATAAGCAATGCTTATTATATATCATTTATATAATAATGCCATTCATCTCATCATATAAAGTGATCTCATCACAGAATATCAACAGCAGAAGCACATATATGAAAATATAGGATATACTAGGAGTTCCGTATTTTTTATTTAGCCAACGATAGAAAATACGGATTCCACGGTCGTGACGAATAGCCAATCCCACACCCTAGACCCCTACGAGAGCGGCAAGTGACCCTACCAATTCTAGAGTTAGAAGACCCGGTCTCGACTCCTCGAAATGGCCTCCCACTGGACTCTAGAACACGGTCACTTGTGCTCCCCATCTTAGGTCTATCCTAATGCGGAAAAGTAAATAATATATATCGAAGGTAACATCATCCTCAACCCGGATGTGCCCCAATAAAAGAATATTACATACAATGAATTTTACATGAATGAAAAGAAAAACTCTCATCTCACATAAAACCCATGGCCATTCAATCACGACGACCCTATACATCATATCACAGCAACACATAACATCACATGTCATCAACGTAAGCAAGTATGCGTACCCCAATTGTCGTTGACATATAGCAACGAAACCGGCGATACACCACATACTACACTTACGGTCGCAAAACTAAGTACCAAATACAGCTAGACGATGTTAAACCCTTCGATCGAATCAACAAACACCCACAAATTATTCCGATAGCTCAATACTTGAGAAAAGTTAAAACACCCAAAAATGTGCCACAGTGTCTATGGACCAGCCGTAGAAGGGTCAACCCTTGCCTCACTTATGGCACCACAGGACTACGGCAAACCCTAAGGTTTGGCCGCGGTTCCATGGTCATAACGTCGAGTTGGGGTTACATTCGTCTAGAGGGTCCATTGAGTTACTTGCATGATTATTCGAATATTTTTAACTTGGAAAATTCCAACACTTGGAAAATTTCAGCGAGAGTAATGAGGTAGTGTGTGATATTCGTTCAAACAGTTAAACGTCGTCCAAGTTACCAATACAATGTTAAAACATACGACTACGAAACACTCCGAATAAGCCCCAAAGCAAAATTAGCATCACATGAAATTTTGGCCTAAACAAACAACGCCTGAAACCCCAAAATCTACAGACCAGAGCACCAGACCAAAACGAGACAATTCTGGAGGAGGGAGCCGGCCAGGCCGGATTTTTGTGCTTGGTGGCCGGTTCAAAACCGGTAGAATCCCTTCGTTTTTCTCTGGTGTTCTCAGTGCAGCACATACAAGCTTCTGCGGTTACTAAAAAAAAATTTCGAGCCCATTTTAAAAACGACAGAGAGCACATTTCAAGGTTCCAGATTTGAAAATTTTCAGAGTTATTTCGGTTTCGTAATACATTTAACATCGTCTAAGTTTCTAGCTTGGATCTGATACCACTGTTGGGTTTACCTAGCACCATACTGTAGGGTGTTTTTCATCACCCCAGTGAGATGGGAATACGCGAGCGCTTGTCAGGCGTACTACAGATTCCCCCTGCCTAGGTAGGGCAGGGTTTAATGATTGTGGGGATCCGAATCTCCGGCAGCCGCGGACTAAGCTGCCGTTAATTACCCATCGCCTTTGGGGCGAGGGAACCTCCGATTAACGGGTTAAACTGGTCATGCGAACTCAATGTGCAGTGTGCGTGTGTTTTGAAAGGGGGTTTTGGATATATCGGGAGCCACGCAGAGTTTTTTTACGGGGGTCCCGCTACCCGGATAGCGGGCTGGGGGTCAAGGGGGCTAGCAGCCCCCTTGCGGGGTTCGGGGCAGCGCTCCGGCCCGAAAATTTTTTGGAGGGGGAGAATGTGGCGGAGTATGTATATGTGTGAATTTGTATACATATGTATGTGTATATGTATGTACATAAAAAGAGAGGGAAAAGGCATCCAAGGGATGCGTGGGGGCCACGTGTCGGCACGCGGGCGCCTTGCGCACTTGCGCAGGTGCACAAGCGCGCGCCACGTGTCGGCGCGCGGGCGCCTTGCGCACTTGCGCACACGTGTCGGCGCGCGGGCGCCTTGCGCACTTGCGCAGGTGCGCAAGCGCGCGCGCCACGTGTCGGCGCGCGGGCGCCTTGCGCACTTGCGCAGGTGCGCAGGTGCGCAAGCGCGCGTGCCACGTGTCGGCGCGCGGGCGCCTTGCGCACTTGCGCAGGTGCGCAGGTGCGCAAGCGCGCGTGCCACGTGTCGGCACGCGGGCGCCTTGCGCACTTGCGCAGACGCGCAGGTGCGCAAGCGCGCGCGCCACGTGTCGACACGCGGGCGCCTTGCGCACTTGCGCAAGCGCGCAGGTGCGCAAGCGTGCGCGCCACGTGTCGGCACGCTGGCGCCTTGCGCACTTGCGCTGCGCGCCGGAGAGGCACAAGAGGCTTTTAGCCTGAAAAATTTCTCAGAAGAGAAATCAGAAAGGAGTTGGACTCCTGAATGTGTTTTTCTTCTTTTTTTTTTGAGGGTTTAGTGAAAGATGTTCTTCTTCTTCCTCCTCTGTTGGCTGGATCTTAAAGATCAAGAGATGTGGGATTTCAAAATCTTTTCTTTTTGAGATCTGATGGAAGATCTGAGTTCCCCTTGATGGGTTTTGTGGTGAAAACTAATTTGTTTTTATAAAAATGAGAGTAGAACTCTTGATTTAATTCAAAAGAAAGAAGAAGGTTTTGGAACCTTGAAGAAGGAAGAAAGAGCTCAGCTCTGAAACTTTTTTTTTTGGAGAGAGAAAAAGTTGTTGGGATAATTCATTATCTTTGCCTTTATAGGCCATACATTTTACACATAGCCCCTTGGGCTTCACAAAATGGCATTTTGCCTATCCCATGGCTCATGTGCCGTTTCTTTTTGCACATAAGCCATGGGCTTTACAAAAATTTGGCTTTATGCCTATTTTTCTTACATTTATCCATAAAATAAAATAAAAGAAAATGCAACAAAATTATTTATTACAAAAATTTATCTTGGCATGGGGGAAGGCCGGCCGCTTCATGTTCGGGCTCGACCTGGGCATGGGCCCACTTGGCTTGGGGTTGACTTGGATTTTGACTTGGTCAACCGGGGTATAAATTTTTACCCCAACAAATTGCCCCCCGTCAATAAATGCACACCACATATGTGGGTCGTGTGCATGAAATTGATGGATCTTCTTTCACGTGGAGGCGACTTGATTTGGTTCCCACTTTTTGGGAAGCTGGCACTGCCCTTTTTACGACATGGACGGTCGTTGCTTGTCATGTCTCCGAGACGGAGTGTCCGTGATAGACGTTTTCCCTAGCCCGGAGTTATCTGGTTCCCGCTTTGTAGGAATCCTGCGCTGCCCTTTTTGCGACTTGGACGGTCGGTGCTGCCCTTTTAGCGACGTGGGCGGTCGGTTCTGCCCTTTTTGCGACTTGGACGGTCGGTGCTGCCCTTTTAGCGACGTGGACGGTCGGTGCTGCCCTTTTAGCGACGTGGACGGTCGGTGCTGCCCTTTTAGCGACGTGGACGGTCGGTTCTGCCCTTTTTGCGACTTGGACGGTCGGTGCTGCCCTTTTAGCGACGTGGACGGTCGGTGCTGCCCTTTTAGCGACGTGGACGGTCGGTTCTGCCCTTTTTGTGACTTGGACGGTCGGTGCTGCCCTTTTAGCGACGTGGACGGTCGGTGCTGCCCTTTTAGCGACGTGGACGGTCGGTGCTGCCCTTTTAGCGACGTGGACGGTCGGTGCTGCCCTTTTAGCGACGTGGACGGTCGATGCCTGATTTGACTTGCTCTGCTTCTTGCAATGTCAGGGGTAGACTTGACTTGCTCCGCTTCTTGCAGTGTCGGAGTGGAAGTTGACTTGTTGATATTGATTTGGGTTGACATCAGCATCGCTATACTGGAATATGGTACCAGGAGCGAATCATCATCTGTCATGGAGAGGATTTTAGGATTTTGGTTTTTGTTTGGCATCTGCATTGCTGCACTGGAATAATGCCAGGAGCAACTCATCATTTGCCCCGAGAGGATTTGAGAGAAATTGGGATTGTTTTACACCCGTGGATTGTATACGGTTTTGCAGGATGTATGATCCAGACCGTAGGGCCGAAAAAAATTTTGGGACTTTGTCGGCGTCTGCATCGCTGCACTGGAATATGGTACCAGGAGCGACTCATCATTCGCCGTTGGGGTATGGGATTTAGAATTTATTTGGCGTCTGCATCGCTGCACTGGAATATGGTACCAGGAGCGACTCATCATTCGCCATTTGGGGATTGGGGAGCGATGGCTTAGGAGACAGGTTTAGATCCCTATCGCCTAAGGCTTTTCAATTTTATGGGCCGTGAGGGTCCCATAAAAGCATTTTCTCCTTACGAGTCGTAAGGATCCCGCAGGTGTATTTTCTCCTTAGGAGTCGTGAGGACTCCTAAGTGTGTTTTTTCCTTTATGAGTCGTAAGGATCCCACAAAGGTTTGTTCTCCTCATATATCGTGAGGACACATGAGTGGGTCTTATCAATGGAGCATCATTCCCAAAGCGGAGACTGGCCGCGTAACTGGTGATTACGGTGGGGCATGGGTATGATGAGAATTATTTGAGCCCGTGGATTGTATACGATGGTCAATTTGGGGACCCACCGTAGGGCCGGGAGAATTTTGAGAAATTGGATTTTGGTTGGCGTCTGCATCGCTGCACTGGAATATGGTACCAGGAGCGACTCATCATTCGCCGTTTGGGGACTTGGAATTTGGATCTTGTTTGGCATCAGTATTGCTGCACTGGAATAATGCTAGGAGCAACTCATCATTTTCCTTAGAAGGACTTGGGATTTGGGTTTTTGGTCGGCATCAGCACCGCTAACACTGAAGCGAGATGCCAGGAGCGAATCATCATTTGCCGTTGCCCGTTGGGGAACGATGGCTTAGGAGTTAGGTTTGGGTCCCTACCACCTAAGGCTTTTCAATTTTATGGGCCGTGAGGGTCCCATAAAAGCATTTTCTCCCTACGAGTCGAAAGGATCTCGTAGGTGTATTTTCTCCTTAGGAATCGTGAGGATTCCTAAGTGTGTTGCTTCTTTGTGAGTCGTAAGGATCTCACGCAGGGGTTTTCTCCTCACAAGGTCGAGAGGACTTTGTGAGTGTATTTCACCTCCTTTCCTTTTTACGAGTTTGCGCCCTTTCGGGTTTTCACAGACTCGCCGGTAGTCCTGCTGTTTTTACTCACGGAGCCCTTTCGGGTTTTCATCCGTGCCCGTTTTGCTTGTGGACATACCTTTTTTTGTTTTTTTTTTTTTGGGGGACTTTAAAGTAGTCTCACCGGCAGGATTTGGGAGAAATAGGGGTCATTTACGCCCGTGGATTGTATACGGTTTTGCAGGATGTCTGATCCAGACCGTAGGGCTGATGTGCTCAATTCGCCTGCGACTTGGAGCATTCACGTGTAGTATTTCTTGAGATATCGGCCATTGATGGGTGGCATGGGCCTTTCTCCCTCGGCACTTATTAGTTGGTAGGATCCTCCGTCAAACACTTTCTCGATGACGTATGGTCCTTCCCAGTTTGGCTCGAATTTTCCCTTGGCATGTCGATTGGGGATAATCGGTCTTTTGAGGACCAACACCAATTCACCTTTCTTGAAGGCGCGGAGACGGGTTATCTTGTCATAAGCCCGTGACATTTGGGCTCGGTATAGCTCCAGATTTTGTTGCACCGCGAGCCTCTTTTCTTCGAGGGCATCGAGTTCTTCAAGTCGAAGGAGCACGTTTTCTTCCTCCGTCAACTCATGTTGGACGGCCATTCTTAAGCTCGGAACTTCAACTTCGAGGGGGAGGACCGCCTCCACTCCGAAGAGCAATGAGTATGGAGTGGACTGAGTTGGAGTACGGTGCATGGTACGATATGCCCACAATGCCTCGTGAAGCTTGAGATTCCAGTCTCTCTTGTTGGCTGAAGCATTTTTCCTCAGAAGCTTGCATTGAGTCTTATTGAAGGCTTCGGCTAGCCCATTGGCTCTTGGATTATAGATGGAGGAATACCTCCAGTCTATCTTGTGCTGGGTAGCGAATCTTGAGACATTGAAGCTCTTGAAAGAAGGCCCATTGTCAGAAATGATTCTTCTTGGTGTACCGAAGCGGTATAGAATATTATGCTGGAAGAATGTCAGAATATCCTTTGTCTTGACTTCTTTTAGCGGGACAGCTTCAGCCCACCTGGAGAAGTAGTCTGTCGCGGCCAGTATGAACCGGTGGCCTTTAGATGACGGAGGATCAATTGGGCCAACAATGTCGGTGCCCCAAACTTCGAAGGGCCACGACGCCACTGTAGGATGCAATGGGTTGGGATGCTTGTGAATAAAATCACCGTGAATTTGGCAGATATAACATTTCTTTGCATGCTCTCCGCAATCCCGTATCATGGTGGGCCAGTAATACCCAAGCCGTTTGATTTGAAGTCGCATCTTAGGGCCAGATTGGTGAGCACCGCAAACGCCTGAGTGGACATCTTTCATGACCTTGTGGGCTTCGGCCAATGACAGACACCTGAGCCAGAGTTGGTCATATGACCTGCGGTATAACGTGTCATTTACAAACACGTATCGGAGAGCTCTTTTCTTCAGCTGAATCCTCGCAGATTTTTCTTCGGGCAGCTTGTCATATCGGAGGTACTCTATGAAGGGTTCTCTCCAATCGGGCTCGTCTTGGACGATCGAAGCTTCTTCGGCGGGATTGCTCTTCTGTTCCGCGCTTTCCTCTTCTCGTAGAGAGACAGGGGGTAGGATTTGCCGGCTCCTGACTGTGATCAGAATTTCGTCCATGTCAGGATCAGCCAGCTCCTTGGCCAAGCGAGCGAGTACATCAGCCTTTCCGTTCAACGCTCTAGGGACTCTCGTTAGTTCAATATGAGTGAACCGTTTCATGAGTTCCACCACTCGACCTCTGTACCGAGCTAACTCGGGTTTATATATCTTATAGTCGCCGCTTACTTGGTTGACGACGAGCTGGGAGTCACCGTAAACTCGTAGCCGACGGATTTCCATTTCTACGGCGAGCTCCAAACCAGCTATCAGAGCTTCATACTCAGCTTCATTGTTTGTCCGAGGCTCGGTGAGAGCAAAAGAACGCCGTAGGGTTCCCATTGATGGTGTGATGAACACCAATCCTATCCCTGCTTTTATCTCCGGGACGCTTGATTTACTGGAGGTTCTTATCGATGAGGCCCCATCGAAGTAGAGCTCCCAACATGGCTCGTCATTCTCGAGATGCAGCACTTGTTCGTCGGGTAACTCACAATTTAGCGGCGACCTTTCTGGTATGGGATGAGCAGCGAGAAAGTCTGCAAGAGCTTGCCCTTTTACTGCTTTCTGAGGAGTGTAAACTATGTCAAACTCAAGTAGCATGACAGCCCATCTTGCCATTCTGCCGGCTAGGCTTGCTTTGGTCATCAAGTATTTGAGCGGGTCGACCTTGGAGATCAGCATAACCCGATGAGCGAGCAGATAGTGCCTCAGCTTCTTCACAGCAAATATCAGAGCCAGGCATTGCTTTTCGATTGGGGAGTAGTTGTGTTCCGCCCCGACTAGAGTTCGACTGAGGTAGTAGAGGGCATTTTCTTTTCCTTCCTCATTATTCTGGGCAAGGAGCGCACCGAGTGACTCGTCCAGCGCGGCAGTGTAGAGAATCAGCGGTTTATTCGGAATGGGAGCGGCCAGCACTGGAGGGTGCAACAAGTATTGTTTAATGCTTTCGAACGCTGCTCGACATTCGGCATCCCAGATAAAAGGAGCTCCTTTCTTCATGAGCTTTGAGAAGGGCCTACATCTCCCTGATAAATTTGAGATAAACCTCCGTATATAAGCAAGCTTGCCTTGAAAAGATCTTAGCTGCGTCAGACTCTTCGGAGGGGGCATCTCCATGATGGCCTTTATCTTTGATGGGTCAACTTCGATCCCTCGATGTCGGACTATGAAGCCCAGGAATTTTCCCGATGACACGCCAAAAGCGCACTTCAGAGGATTCATCTTCAGATCGTATTCCCTCAGTCTGGTGAGAACGGTCCTGAGATCTTGGATATGATCGGCCTTGGCTTTAGTCTTGACGACCAGATCATCAACATAGCATTCGACGACTTTATGGATTAGGTCATCAAAGATATTAGTCATCGCCCTTTGATATGTAGCACCTGCGTTCTTCAGTCCGAATGGCATTACCTTGTAGCAATATATTCCGATCGGGGTTCGAAATGCTGTGTGCTTCTCATCCTCAGGCGACATCTTGATCTGATTATATCCAGACGAGCCATCCATAAAGGTGAACAGTTCGTAATTTGAGGTGTCATCGACCATCATTTCCATGACCGGTAGCGGGAAGTCGTCTTTAGGACATGCCTTATTGAGGTCCCTGAAATCGACACAAACTCGGATCTGCCCATTTTTCTTCTTCACTGGGACTATGCATGCGATCCAGTCTGCATATTTCTCTTCCCTGATGAAGCTGGCATCGATGAGCTTCTTGGTTTCCTCGATGACCTTTTCTTCCAACTCCCTTCTCATTCTTCGAGGAGCTTGTTTGACTGGCTTAGCCTCAGGAGATATAGCCAGCTTATGCACGGCTACCTCAGGGGAAAGGCCAGGCATTTCTTTGTACGTCCACGCGAAGCAGTCGACGAACTCATGCAGCAGGGCAATTATCTGCGCTTTTATTTCCTCTGATAAGAGCGAGCTGATGTAGGTCGGCCTTGGATTATCGGGCGTTCCTAAGTCAATCTCGGTTAGCTCGTCAAAGGTTGCTTGTCCGCCATCTTCGAGCTCTTGAGGAGCTTCTTCCGGCTCGGCTATCTCGTCATCATCATTTGATCTTTCGCTGGTCTCACCAACATGGATCATGTAGCACGCTTTGGAATCAGGTTGAATGTAGCCTATGCCCCGTCTATCTGGAATCCGTCCATCGATGAGTGCTCGGACCTGGGGCGGATACCATAGCCCTTCGTAAAACTTTGCTTCGGAATCCGTTTGATATAACCGGCATCCGCACTTCTTAAAGTATTCCCGCATCTCGGGCGCATAGTATCTGGGATTGAGGACGGCTCTTATGCCTCTCTCATAGGGAAGGCACGCGACAGAAAAGTCGTCCGGGTGCACAACGGGGTTTGACCCATAAAACAAGATGCCCTTCTGTCCACTTTTCCTCCCGGGAACGTAGAAAGTTTTCAGCTGGTCCACGGTGGAGATTGATAATGCATCGAGCTCTTTGCACATTTGCTCTGGTACCCTTGTAACGGCTAGGGACCCTTCTGCAACTTCGAAGGTCTCTCGTAGTTTCGCTTGTTGCGTGGGGGTCCAATCTGCACCGCTGTTGCACGACAGGTCCTCCTCCTCTGAGTCTTCAGTGTCACTGCCAAGATGAGGGCGGACTTTGCTGCTAGATGGGCCTTCAGTAATAGATTCGTCCGTATCGCTGCCGAAATGAGGGCGAGTTTTGCGGAAGGACGGGCTTCCAGCGTCGGACTCATCAGAGTCGCTGCCGAAATGCGGGCGCACTTGGGTATTTTTGCTTTTGAAAGTGATAGCCGGCGCAGATTTGCTTTTGAGTCTTGGGGCCGTTCTATCCTCAGTCAGTTGTGGCTTAGCATTTTGGTGGTTCGTAAAGTACCGAGAATCTTCATATCGGACTTCATGCACACCGAACGGCTGGATGTCTCCGTCAATGCGTCTTTCTTCGCCATTTTTAGTGTACTTCATGCATTGATGGAGAGTTGACGGAATGATGCCGTAATCGTGGAGCCACGGCCGTCCCAAGAGAATCTTATAAGATGTGTCGGCGTCGATCACGTATATCTTAGCTTCAGTTTGCAGATCCCCAAATTTGATTGGCAGAGCTATAGACCCCAGAACTTGCTGGCAATTTTGGTTGAAGCCTTGAATGACAATCCTTTCCCTTGACAGGTGTCGGACGTCCATTGACAAACTCTTCAGAGTTCGCAAGTTCATGATGTTCACTGAGGACCCCGGATCAATCAATATGCGATTAATTCGATCTCCGTCGCTGTACCCGGTCACGTAAAGCGGCCGATTATGCTCAGCCGTTCCCAGTAGCAAGTCTTCATCCTTAAATGTGACTGCGGCGGCATACAAAGCATGCTGGGCTTCTTTCATGTTAATTTCCGCAATGTGAGCCTGATACCGCTCGGGGTTTTGCAGAGCGTGGATGAGAACATCTCTAAGCTCCTTAGATAGGACCAAGGCGTCGTAGATGCTCAGGAGAGACGGAAGCTTCCGGAGATGCGCCAAGACATTATAGTCCACCGAGGAAGGACTTATGTTTCCATCAGCCGGTTCTCTGCCATCTTCTTCATTAGCGACTTATTTTTCCTTCCCTTTTGGGGCGTTGCCCTGATTTTACGGTAGAGCCCTGCCGCTTCTGAGCTGGATTTGATTGGCCTTTGTGGTGAGCTCCTCGTCCTCTTCCGGAAAACAGAGATCATCCTCAGAGTCGCTGCCAAGATGGATGGCGTAGCAGGTCACTACTAGAATTTCTTCATTGGAGTCTTCTTCTAACTCCTCCAGAATTTCAGCCGCCTGTACAGGGAAGAACTCCTTCAATTGAATCAATGTTCTTTCCTTTTGCTCATATTCTTCGAGGGAATCAATATACTTTTGAATGGTCGATCTCCCTGCAGACTCTTTTTCGCGCCGAGCTGCACTTTTCTTCTTCTTGAGCTTCTTGGATTTTGAGCCTGATGGAGCCGCATTGGCAGCTGGACTGGTAGGCTTCTTCTGTCCTTCCCATTCCATCCTGGGTTCTTTCCGAAGTAGCTTTATCATCTTCTTCGTCTTATTAGATATGTGCGTACTCCACGGAGGCCGCGATGAGTCAGTTTCGTTTGTCAGGGCAGCGGGTTCGGCTGTCTGCTCCCAGAAGGCTTCAGCTTCCGTCTGTATAAAGTTGGCGGTTGCAACTTGATTGTTCACCAACACGCTTTTGGACAGCTCGATCTCTCCAGCCTTGTACTGCTTCTCGACCCAATCCTTGAAGATACAGCAATCCTCGATCGCATGGCTCACTACTCGGTGGTACGGGCAATACAGGGGATTGTCGGTCATTTTTGCTTCTTGGGGTCTTTTCGACTCCGGCAGTTGTAGGCCATTGTTCAAGGCATCTTTAAATATCTTGCGGACCTTGTCCCTTCTGAAAGAGTAAACCTTGTTCTTTTTCTCCTCTAGGGAAGGCCCATCTCCTCCCAGCAATGGCTTTCGAGACCGGTTGGTTTTGGATTCGCCCGCCCTTCGCTTTTCTTCATTGTCGGAGGTATTGAAGACATTGGTACTGCTGGAACTCCCGCTTCTACGGTTGTCGTCCCGCTTGCTTTTCCAGGTTTTGTCTCTCTGAGAGTCTGGCGGGGACTCTTGCTTCGAGCGTTCCAGCATTTGGACTTTCTTGGTTAGCTCCTGAAACGTCTTGAGGCCCGCTGTACACAAGAAGGGGACCATCCAATTGCTGAGGTTCCCAATGAGAAGGCTGACGGACTGGTCCTGCTCCAGCGGCGGTTCGCACTTAACTGTGAGATTACGCCACCGGGCGATAAAGTCGGTGTTGCTTTCATTCTTCCCCGGCTTGGTCCTCACAAGATCGGCTATAGAGATTTTGTCACTGACGCTCATGAACCTTTGCCGGAACAGAGACTCCATTTGGGCAAAGGTAATGACGGACCCGTCCGGTATACTCGCATACCAGTCGAAGGCGACGCCGGTCAGGCTGTTGACAAACTGACGAAGAAGGAGCGCATCGTTGCCCCCTGTATTTCCGCACGATGCTTTGAAGTGGGCGACGTGCTGGTTTGCATTCCCCGTTCCATCAAATCTTCCGAACTTAGGAATGACGTAGCCGCTTGGGAACTCAATCAGATCGTACTGCGCGGGATATGGCCGCCCACTACTGCCGATTTCTTTCTGAGCTTCAGCTTCGGCCACCAATGTTTTAACCTTGCTGGTGACCAAATCCATTATCCGATCCTGTGTTAGCGGGATAGTGCTATCTGGGGCCAAGGCGTCCCCAGAAGCGGAATGTAGCCGGCTTTCATTCGGCTCGACCAGTCTTGGTCCAAAAGGAACAGGCATTGGCTGCCTCGGATTGTCATCACCCGGCTGATTAGTAGCGGCTTGTGCTTGATTAGGAGGCGCTCGAGCAATTTGAGCCGTAAGCTGCATCACCACGTTCGTTAAGTCGTCAATCTTCGAATAGAGCTTGGCCATCTCTTTATCTTTGCTCCTGAGCTGTTTTCGAAGCTCTTGAAGCAGCTCCTGCTCCGCAGTCCTGGGGCGGAAAGTCGGCTCTTCCTCGCTGTCCGAGCTTGACTCTACGTGAACCGAGGGGTCTATCTGCCTATCATCCTCATCGAGAGGTTTTTCTTCATCCAGCGGGGGCGGCTGTTCTTGAGCGGCGGCGACCACATTCAGGCTAGATTGGGCTTGGGATGTGGTGGCCCCATCCTTGCTTTTGCTGCGAAGGTTGTCGCTGGGGCGTCCGCCCGCCATATAGACCGTATGGATGATGTATCCGGCCGTCTTTTCATCACTGGAAGCTGATTTCACGGATCGCTGTCTTGACTCCCTTGTTTCGGTAGCTGGTAGTCGATTGAAGGTGGCTGGCCTAACCAGGTTCTTGAATGGTGCTGGCGCTTCTTTTCTGGATTTGCCCCGCTGCTTTCGTGCGGCACAGAGCGCCTGATAGACCCTTGAAGAGACAGTGTCATACTTTTTATGTTGGGGCCGGGACACGTCTCTTTGTAGAATCGTTCGGACCGCTATCTTCTTGATTCTGGCGGTCATGGCATTTTTCTGAACCCACTTCAGAGGCTCGAAGGAATTGCTGATTCTTACGTCCGACTCAGCCGTCGTCGCGGGGCAACCCTGCACTTGGAACTTCACACGATTCCATTTGGCCGAAGCCTTGGCCCTTTTGTTGGCTCGATACCTGAGCCGCTTCTGCCTTAACTTTTCTGTTCTAAGCACCTGGCGGACTTCGGCTCTTTGGGAAGACGCCGCAGACCGGTTGATGGAGGGCTTTGGAGATACGCTCGATTGTGTATTTGTTGGAGTCATCGCCTGAGCTCGTACGCAACATTTGATTTTGCCCTTTGTACCGAAGTTCTTGCACCCCGCTGGAGCACCAGAGAATCGTTCAGATACAGTCTTAAGTTTCGGTTGTGGTGCCTTGGCGATCACGACATTCGGCCTCTTGCCCCGTGAGACCGGCTTGGCCACCTGTTCCCCTGGGATCTCCGCCAGATGAGCGCTCCCGGCAGGGTAGATGATGACGGAGCCAAACTGGCGGGGCGGTTCCTCCCACTGTCGACTGAGGCTTGCAGGGAGAACCACACGAGCGTTGATCTTGACCACGTACGGAATCGGGGTCACGTTGGAAGCTGAATTCGTCTGGAGAGACATTGTCATCGAAGGTTGATTGCTGCATGGAAAAAAAACATCATTTCAGTATAGGCAATCGATATGTATATTGATTGAGTTCGCATGAACGTTTAACCCGAAATATGGGAGGAGAGATTTGTCCCACCGGGCGTGCCAGAACCTGTAGGGTGTTTTTCGTCACCCCAGTGAGATGGGAATACGCGAGCGCTTGTCAGGCGTACTACAGATTCCCCCTGCCTAGGTAGGCCGGGGTTTAATGATTGTGGGGATCCGAATCTCCGGCAGCCGCGGACTAAGCTGCCGTTAATTACCCATCGTCTTTGGGGCGAGGGAACCTCCGATTAACGGGTTAAACTGGTCATGCGAACTCAATGTGCAGTGTGCGTGTGTTTTGAAAGGGGGTTTTGGATATATCGGGAGCCACGCAGAGTTTTTTTACGGGGGTCCCGCTACCCGGATAGCGGGCTGGGGGTCAAGAGGGCTAGCAGCCCCCTTGCGGGGTTCGGGGCAGCGCTCCGGCCCGAAAATTTTTTGGAGGGGGAGAATGTGGCGGAGTATGTATATGTGTGAATTTGTATACATATGTATGTGTATATGTATGTACATAAAAAGATAGGGAAAAGGCATCCAAGGGATGCGTGGGGGCCACGTGTCGGCACGCGGGCGCCTTGCGCACTTGCGCAGGTGCGCAAGCGCGCGCGCCACGTGTCGGCGCGCGGGCGCCTTGCGCACTTGCGCACACGTGTCGGCGCGCGGGCGCCTTGCGCACTTGCGCAGGTGCGCAAGCGCGCGCGCCACGTGTCGGCGCGCGGGCGCCTTGCGCACTTACGCAGGTGCGCAAGCGCGCGCCACGTGTCGGCGCGCGGGCGCCTTGCGCACTTGCGCAGGTGCGCAAGCGCGCGCGCCACGTGTCGGCACGCGGGCGCCTTGCGCACTTGCGCAAGCGCGCAGGTGCGCAAGCGCGCGCGCCACGTGTCGGCACGCTGGCGCCTTGCGCAATTGCGCTGCGCGCCGGAGAGGCACAAGAGGCTTTTAGCCTGAAAAATTTCTCAGAAGAGAAATCAGAGAGGAGTTGGACTCCTGAATGTGTTTTTCTTCTTTTTTTTTTGAGGGTTTAGTGAAAGATGTTCTTCTTCTTCCTCCTCTGTTGGCTGGATCTTAAAGATCAAGAGATGTGGGATTTCAAAATCTTTTCTTTTTGAGATCTGATGGAAGATCTGAGTTCCCCTTGATGGGTTTTGTGGTGAAAACTAATTTGTTTTTATAAAAATGAGAGTAGAACTCTTGATTTAATTCAAAAGAAAGAAGAAGGTTTTGGAACCTTGAAGAAGGAAGAAAGAGCTCAGCTCTGAAACTTTTTTTTTTGGAGAGAGAAAAAGTTGTTGGGATATTTCATTATCTTTGCCTTTATAGGCCATACATTTTACACATAGCCCCTTGGGCTTCACAAAATGGCATTTTGCCTATCCCATGGCTCATGTGCCGTTTCTTTTTGCACATAAGCCATGGGCTTTACAAAAATTTGGCTTTATGCCTATTTTTCTTACATTTATCCATAAAATAAAATAAAAGAAAATGCAACAAAATTATTTATTACAAAAATTTTATCTTGGCATGGGGGAAGGCCGGCCGCTTCATGTTCGGGCTCGACCCGGGCATGGGCCCACTTGGCTTGGGGTTGACTTGGATTTTGACTTGGTCAACCGGGGTATAAATTTTTACCCCAACACATACCAAGGGTTTGTCTTGCATCAAACATGCTACAATAAAAAATTTAGGGTGCTAAGTAAACTAACCTAGGATCAAACTAGAAATTTAGGGTAACAAACATAGTATCACATACTAAAAGAGAGTCTAACACTAAGAGATGAGAAATAAAACCTTTTTAGATTTCCCCTTTGTGACTCCTTGGATCAACTTGGTGTTTGTACGGGTCCGCTTGAGTCCTTCGTTGTCCACGACGATCCACCACGGAGTCCCTTGGCTCAAGCTCCTTGCTTCACTAGAACAAAGTAGAAGTGATGCAAACAACCTATACTAGTGGGCTAAACTAGTGTAGATTGGTGATGTGGGTTTGGATCTCACTTAAAAATCTTTTCTTTTTATCTCCTTCACTCACTTTTGAAGAGATAGTAAGCTTTGAGGAAGAAGGAGGAGGAAATGGCTAAGCAAGCTCAAGATAATCGTTATGCCACAAAATAAAAATAATAATGAATATATGAGAGAGTCACACTCACTCCAAACCATGGTTTAAAAATATCTAGATATTTTGTTAGTGAGTTAAAGAATGAATTAGAGATTAAACCATGGTTTGAGTCATGGTTGACTCAAGAAGAGTGTAGAAGAAATCCAACCATGATTTAATCCTAATTATCTTTAATCAATAATCAAAATATATAAATATCAAATCATGTGAGTCTTGCATAGCCAACTCCAATGTATCATCAACCATGACACATGTATGCATGCATGTGTGCATTCATATCAACATATGTACATGCATACATTCATGCATACAACAAATAAAGAAAAGGTTATAAGTAAAATGGCTAATTGTCATTAATAATAAATCAACAATTGATTTAATAAACCGGTCATATCACATACGACCTGACCAATAGAAAATGCCAGATTATAATGCGATATCATATACACGCATTTAATCAAGCACTCGCGCATATCACCATATGCACCCCACATCGTTTCGCCTGAGCTAGGTAACCCTTTTGTGGGACTCTAAAACTCGTCAATACGCCGGCAGTAGGTGATGATCATACCAAACATCCACAAGCAGCAAACGGTCAGCTAAACATAACGGCCACCCGGGTATTGAGCGATCAGAAGAAAAACAAGTGAACCTGTCAAAACTCCTGTCGAGCCAACAGGTAACACTTACCGTACAATCCGTTCTCTTCGTCAGATATGCTGCATATCGAATCTAGGGATGTCATCGTCGACCCCAATAACTCAATAAGTCATGCCGATGTATGGCCTATAACAGATCGAGAAACTACTGATAACACTTATCAGTAAATCTCATCAGCCCTGGCCAGAGACTTACTGATATAGCCAATCAAGCACAGTGCAACATCAACCCCCAATACCGGGAGAGACGAAACCCCTCCTATCGCTCATTTCCTCCATGTGATTCCGGACTGTACCCAAAAGCCACATGTTTGCACGACTCAGTAGAGCCATGGTAGGGTGGAAATCAAAGCACGGTGGGAGAACACACAAGACTCTATGACGATCTCGGGTCTACAGACTAACCTGTACCAGTGTCACCTGAGAACTGCTATCCGACATAGATATAATACCATATAGGAGTTCTCGGCGAGTCCGTCCAGTGTACCCAGTCTCTACTAAGCACCTATATACAATCTTGGTGTCAAACACCAATGGATATGGGATCATCCATCGCCCTTCTCATGGATCAAGAATCGTATACGCTAGTCTACTCTGGAATATCGATGCTCCGTCTCGATACACCTACGACTAGGGACATTTCAGGATATGCTTATGAACTACACATGTCCCACTAGTATGATCTTCATCATAATCAATGCAGTCAAGCAAATATCCTCAGGGCTTTATCAACATGTACCAAATGAATAAAAGCATGATCAAGAGAACATGTCAAGATAAAGTGTAACCAGATAGCAAACTATCATGTCGAGCAAGAATGTCCTCTGAATATATATACATGTAAAAATACATCCACTATTAAATAATGGACTCTGGGGCATACATATATCCAACAGCATGATTCTCTTGCAAGTTTAGATTTGTTATTAGTTTATCTAAACAGGATGGCTCCCACTGTTTCTCGAATCATTCCTCAAACCATAAAAGAAGAATTAGTCAGGATTAATCTCACCCTACAATTCTTGCTTAACCTTTTGGCTAGGCTGTTGTTGGTACTTCGAGGGAGGTTTTCAACGCTTTCGCAAAGTTCCTTAATTACATAACCTCTTTTCCCTGGAGGCGTAGCCCCGCTAACACCATTCTAGGCACCTACTTGGTTTATAACATTGATTGTTTTAGTGAAAAATCTCCCGAGGAGTAGCGGATACTCACAGTAGGATCGGGATCTAAATATCATCGTGTGATAAGCTTGAAGGAATCCTACCAAAATTATCACACTCCAAACGTTATGCAACACTAGCAAATTTCAATTTCCTTAGAAACACCCGATGTGGATATTTTGCCCCATACTCTTATGACCTTGACGAAAGACAACATATCATAAGTCGTAAGTCAAGTTCTACCCGTCATTGTCTAGGTTAATTTGAACCCACCCGTACATACCCTTGACGAAGGCCAAAATAGTAGTACGACTGTCCTAAACCAACGCATCTATCTATGCTACAGATGAATATCCAGTAGCTACCAATCACTATATCTTGGCGAAGGTCAAAATACATAGCTTGAATACTACTGAATACCCATCTGAAATGACGGAGGGCTAAGAATGGTTTTGGCGAAACCGTGAACGTAGTGAACTTGATATAATCGAAGGAACCATGATAGCTTTTAAAGGAGTGGTTTAGGCTCCGCATTTAAAAGTTTATTTTTGAAGAAAACCGCTTGGTTTTGAAACTGTTCCAACGATTCAGCTTTGGTTTGTTTTCTATGCATTAATCAATTAATATTGTCCCATCATTTAACCCTATCATTGCAGAAAGAAACTAAAATACAACGTACGCTTATACCATCCGCATTCTCCATGGGACCCCGTCATGCACCGTTGGGTTACTTAACTAACGGCAAAGCGGGGGCTGGACTAGCGCGGGTGCAAAATATAAGCAACGTCTATTATATATCATATATATATCCATTCATCTCACACAATAATAGGCATTCCAGATCACAGATGAACATACTGGATATACTAGGAATTCCGCGTTTCGTTTAAGCCTATAACGAAAGGCGGATTCCACGGTCGTGATGAATAGCCAACCCCCATCCTAGACCCCTACGGATGCGGCAAACTACCCGCCAAATTCCCGAAGTGAAGCAACCTCCCTCAGTAAAATGAGTAAGCCACTCGGCAATTCAAGAACCCGGTAGTTTGTGCACCCCACCTTGGGTCTATCCTAAGAGCAAAAAACAGTAAATGAAATAATACAACGGTGGATACAAGCTCAACACGGATGTTCCCCGCAAAATAATATTACATCACTTTACAAATTTACATGGATGAAAGAAAAGAAAACACTCTTCTCACATCTCCCGGCTATTCATCCACGACGATCCAATACTCCATATACACAAACCATCAAAACCAGATATGTGCAACCCCCAACTAATCGACGTATAGCAATTAGCGGAAGTTTACGAACACATATAAATAAACACAGAATAATACTTAGCCTAGAACTTTAGAATTTCGATAGAACATATTTTCCGTGCCTACCCCATGTAGAAACCAGCACACAAACAATACTGGGCAGAAACCAAATATTCCAAAAATCACAATTCCAAAAATAAGACCCACAGAAGAAAATCGGTGCAACTCGGCCTCGACTCAGCCGTGGAACCGCGACGAAACGCACTGTTTCGCCACGCTTCCATGGTGGTCTTGGCGAGTTACCTTCTCGTTTTTCTTCTGTGTTCTTACAATTCCTTGCTTGTATTTTTAAGGCCACTGAAATAATTTTCTGATCAGTTTTTAAAAACGACAGCAAGCAAGATCTTGAAGTTGTGATTTCAGGTTTTTTTCGACGATCGAAGTTCTAACTACTTGCTAACTAGCTAGTTAAGGTTTAGTAAGCTTTGATACCATTATAAGTCGATATCACGCACCCCGCGGGTTCGCAGGGAGGCGGAATACGCAAAAAACGATTTTTACGGGCTTCATAACACCGACTAAACTCTAGGATCTTTACTGAAACCTTAACTAACTAAACTAATAGGAGGTTCTAACTACTATGAAGAAAGTTATACCTCCGTGTACTAGTCCTTCGGTTCTTGTTCTGGCCCTCCTCTTCTTGAGCTCCTCGAAAAGTGTACGGGTCGTGCTTGATCGTCGACCTCCTCACGTCAAAGACGATCCACCCGAGAGTATGTACTTTGAGCTCCGACCTCTAAACCAAGATAACTATGGTACTTAGTTCGCTAATCTAAATAGCCTAGGTGATGTAGAGTAGCTAATGGAGTGTTTTATCTTATGAGACTCTTTATTTCACAACTCATGTGAGGGCAAGAGTCTTTGAGGAAGAAAGAGAGGAAACTTGGAGAACAGAAAGAGAATGCAAATGAGCTAGGGTAGTGTGAGTGTGGAGAATGGCTCAAGTCTTCACTCATTGAAGCATGAATTATTTTCACATAGAAAATAGCCATCATGCTTCAATAGTGAACACAAACTAATAAACAACTCAATGAGTCATGCTTCACACCCATGCCATAAATATCTCCAATTACACCTCATTAATCTATTTTGCAAAAATAGATAAACCAAATAATGAGGTGTCTCATTCTAGAAGCATACCATATAAAATTACAAGAATGCCCTCACCGTATATACATACTCATATTCGTATTCCGAAAAATACGAATACAATAAGATGATAACAATCCAATAATATAATACTAGGATCTGGCTTAAACTAAAGCCCACTAGTATTATCCGCTCGAACATCATCCGTGCACAAGTACACGTATGTGATCGAAACCCTGCCGTAAAACCATACGGTCTCTACATGTTTTGCTCGAAGCAGGGAAACCCTCTGTGTGGGACTCTAAAGACTTGACAGTACGCTAGCAGTGGGTTTAACCACAAGTACGTCAGCGGTACTAGCTGCACGTAACGGCTACCCAGGTATCTGTCGATAAGAAGGTCGATGAGCAAGCTCATCCGAACTCCTACTGAGCCTATCTGTGACAATCTCCGTACAGTCCAGTCTGTTCATCTAAGATACTCGCATATCGGGCCTAGGGGGCGGTAACTATCAGACCCCTAATAGCGCAATAAGTCATGTCGGAGTAGAGCCCAAAACACCCTGAGAAACTGGAGTACCTACCAGTAAATCTCGCTTACCCTGGCCAGGGACTTTGTGTAATGGCTTTCCGAACACAGCACGATATCAACCCCCAATACCGGGAGAGACAAATCTTATCTAACCACTACTGTGTCCAAGTGCTTCGGGACCGCACCAACTACTACCTGTTTGCACAACTCATTTGAGCCGTGGTAAGGTAGTAATCTAAGAACAGTGGGAACACACTCGAGACGAAGTAGCGATGTTAAGTCGACGGACTAAGCTGTACTCATGTCACCTGGGAACTTCTACCTGACGATAGGTATAATACCAACCAGCAGTTCCCCATGAGTCCTGTCCAGTGTAACTCATAACCCAATGAGTACCTGCATACCATCTCCAGTACAACGTACTGATGGCTGTGGGACAGACCATCTCCTCTGCTGGGATGAGAAACGTATACACTAGTCTAGTCTGGATTATCGATGCCCCGTCTCGATAATCTTACGACTAGGGACCTGTATAAGGATGTGCTTATAGACTACCCATTTCCCACTAGTGTGACTGTCATCACAACGCTGGTAGTCAAGCAAAGATCATAAGGGCTCTACCAATATGTATAAGCGATATGCTAAAAGAAACACATGCACATATTAAGGTAGAATTAAACCAGATAGCATACTACCATTTTGAGCAAGACTGTTATTATAAATGTGAATATCCCAAGCTTCCAATATGTAATATACAAACCGATACTATAAAATAATAGCTTCTAGGGCATATATCAATAAACAGATTGGCGGAGAAGGCCAAAGGCAAACGATCGGTGGACAGGAGACCCTACGTAGTTCCAGCACGGGCTACCTTTTCCCCTCGTGGAGCGATACCAGTTCACAAGCCGGGTGTTACGCGGATGAAGCGTACCTTCTCACCTCAGCAGCAGCAGTGGAGGGCCCTGTTTTGCGATTATTGCAAGAGGCCAGGGCACATGCAGAGAGATTGTTGCAGAGCCAATACGCAGTGTCTTCTTTGTTGATTTAGCGAGCACAGGGTCAGCGGGTGCCCCCAGAGATCCGAGCTACAGGGAGGGTTCGAGCAACAACAACCATCGTACGGCACTTCAGCTCAGAGGGGTCCACTTATGGTATCCCAGCAGCCGTTGTTCGATCAGAAGCAGACTGGTACAGGACAGAATCAGGGACGGGCTTTCACCCTGTTCGCCGAGCCGGCAGAGACTTATGGAGAAATGGTTACAGGTACCATCCTTATTTATTCTGTACCAGCTAGAATTCTTTTTGATTCAGATGCTTCTCATTGCTTTATTTCTACGTGGTTTGTTGACACGCACTCTATATCTCACGAGCCGTTGTTCAAGGGTTGGGAGATACGTACGGGTAACGGGATTATCGTGTCCAACCAAGAGTGTATGTTATGCCCTATGGTGGTTTGTGGCAGGGAATTTTATGCAAACTTCCTTTTGATTGGGACCGGTACCTACAACGCCATTCTAGGAATGGATTGGTTGAGCACGTTTCACGCTGTTATCAACTGTCGGGCTAGGAGTGTGACTTTTCGCATTCCTAATCATCCAGAGTTCGTGTTTGTGGGCGGCAGCGAATATTTGGAACCATCTAAGTTCCGAGCAAAGACGAAGACATTGATCTCTATGGAGATAGACAAGGAGCCAGCGTCGGAGGTGGTTTGAGAGTTTCTTGATGTGTTCCCTCAAGATCTACCTGGTTTACCCCCGCCTCGCGTGTTGGATTTATCGATTGACCTGATTTCAGGAACGGCGCTGGTTTCCAAAGCTCCCTACAGGATGGCTCCAGTTGAGTTGGCAGAACTAAAGAAGCAGATAAAAGATCTTTAGGACAAGGGATTTATCCATCCAAGCGTTTTCCCATAGGGGCGCTCCTGTATTACTGGTTAAGAAGAAAGACGGTTCCTTGCACATGTGCATCGACTACCGGGAGTTGAACCGAGTGACCGTGAAAAACAAGTATCACATCCCCCGCATTGACAACTTGTTCAATCATCTTGGTGGTGCTCGGGTATTTTCTAAACTAGATCTTCGGTCAGTGTAACGACTCTGTTTTAATTGTACAAAATTTTTAAAAGTTAATATACATAATAGAGTATTTGCAAGCCTGAGTATACTTTAAATGTTGTTTTTTATTTAAGAACAGCAAGAAACAATTTGTGGCTCACTGGTAAAGCCTTGCACTGCTATGACGTAGCCCCTGTGTTCGAATCCCATCAGCCATATATATTTTTTCTGAACTTTTATTTTAAACTTTTTGGAAGCCCAAAAGTTTACACTTACACTGCACATAAAAATGAAAATTCTGAAAAAACAAACATGTGCAAAAGGGTATTTATATAGGCATGGACACGTGGCTCAAATCCAAACACCCAACTCACCATAATGGCCGGCGAGATCGGGTGTTTACCGCCGAAATCCGGGAAAGACAAATGTCTTGCCTGAATTTAGGGGCAGATACTATTTGGATTTATCCGTCCATCTCTCCGAAGATGCCAAGTTGATTTATGACACCGTGCATCGAAGGTCTGGACGGATGAGACCATTGTAGCAGACTTCGTCAGATTCCCCTTCTTTTACAAGGGATTTTTGATTGTGGGGGACGCTCTTCCCTGCAGGGGCAAGCCCCTGCAATTAATTACATTACCGCGTAGCGATAACCAATTTCTCCTGCTCCAGAAGGTCACTTTGTGTTGTGTGTGTTTGTTTCGTTTTTGGTTGCCCGTGGATTGTATACGGAGACTAATTTGTGTTGTCGCCCGTAGGGCGTGGATTAGTCCAAATCCGTATTTTCTTATATTTAGGTTTGGTTTGATTTAAGGATCGTTAAGCTCATTTGGGATTAAGATCAACTTAAATGTTTGTTGAGGATACGCTAGTCTAATTTTAGACTGAGATCTACTCAACAGGACTTTTGGGATCATTCAGACCCAACAGAAGAGCATTCGGGCTCTATATTGTCTTAGTTTAAGGACGTTGCGGTCCATAGCTGGTTTAAGGACGTTGCGGTCCAAGGAGTTGTTAGTTGTCGGGATCCGCCACCTCTCTGAAGACGCTGAAGAATTATAACGACATGTATCAGAGGTGTGAGGAGATAGACCTTTAAACCAATGTCGGTTGGGAGATCTGTAGTTGGGTTTGGTACTAAGACCAATTTGGAACATGATGAGCACATGGGCTCGGTTGATCTGAGTTGGGGATTTGGTTAACTTGGACTCGGCATACTTAATCTTTGAATAAAGTGTTAAACACTTGCTTAGGCTCAGTCCATTTTCTTTGCAAATAATGCTTTACTTTATTTTCCCTTCTTTTTCTTTGTTCTTTTATTTTTTATAGAGTGTTAAACACTCTTTATGGCGCCCACGTATGGAGCACGTGAGGCGCTTGATGTTAGGCACTGTTTGATGAGTGCAGAGCACTTTATGTTAAGCAGCGCCCACTTGACGAGCACGTGAGGCACTTGGCGCTGACCGCCAACCATTGAGTGCTAAGCACTCTTTATTTGAGCATCGCCCATGAGAGGGGCACGTGAGGCGCTTGGCGCCAAGCACCAACTATTGAGTGCTAAGCATTCTTTATCTGAGCAGCGCCCACGTGAGGGGCACGTGAGGCGCTTGGCGCTGTTTCTTTCTTTGTGCATTTTTCTGAAGAGTTCAATTCTCTGTTCTCCCCTGGATCTTCGATCCCCAAGAACAAATCTGTCCCTACGAGAATTAAATTCTCATTTGTGGGAGACTTGTCTCATGGATCTCAAATCCAGGGGAAAGAACTATGTTCTTTATGAGGGTTAAACCCTTAGATATGCAGATGAGATACTATGATCTCTATTATCTTTATTTACCTCAAAGGAGGTTTCTTCTTTCTTCTTTCTTAAAGCTTTCTTATTGCTTGCTTTTTCTTCTTCTTTTTTTTGAACTTGAAGTTTATGGGAGGATTCCTCTGTACAAGACTTGAAGTCTTGGAACCTTTATATAGTGGAGGCAAGTTTGTTGATTTAGTTAAAGAAATCTCTCATTGAGAGATCCTTAATTGATTTGGGGATTTTATCCACCGTTGGATCTTTGATCCAAGGATTTCTGTTTTACAGAAGATATTTTTTCTTGTTTTTAACAAGATTGGGAAAATATTTTTCCATACAGAGCTTATTCTGTAGCTTGGTGATTTTTAATCACTATTGGATTTTTAATCCAACGGTGCTCTGTTTTACAGAGAATAATCTTTCTTATTTAGAAAGATTTGAGGAATATTTCCTCAACAGAATTTAATTCTGTATTTTGATGATTTATCTTCTCCGTTGGATTTTTGATCCAATGGTAGAGAACTTTTAGTTCTGGCACGGGCGCTCTCGTGCAAGGCACGTGAGGCGCTGCCTCAGAGTTTTTAACTCTTGTCGTTGGCGCCCTCGTGCAAAGCACGCGAGGCACTGCCTTAGAGTTTTTAACTCTCGGCGCCGATGCCCTCATGCAAGGCACGTGAGGCGCTGTCTCAGAGTTTTTAACTCTCAGCTCTGGCGCGCTCGTGCAAGGCACGTGAGGTGCTGCCTCAGAGGTTTTAACTCTCGGCACTGGCGTCCTCGTGCAAGACACGTGAGGCGCTGTCTCTTTTCAAATTTTGAACAGAGCCTTGCTCTTTTATTATTGGGGGGAAACAAATGCCCCCCACCGTTGCGCTCACGTGGCTTACACGTGAGTGCAGCGGTGGTAGCTTTTTCACCGTTGGATCTTCTTGGAAGTTGAATCGGCTTCCCCTGCCTATAAGTAGGGCCTTTGGCCCTTGAGATGACTGTTGTTCATCTTCTTCTCTTCTTTCTTCTTCTGAGAATTTAATTCTCCATTTCAGAGCTTAGATCTCTGCCCAAAGAAATCTTTTCTAGAGTTAGAACTCTACCCAAAATTTTGGTAAGGATCATAATCGAACCCATTAATCAGAGCTTTGCTCTTTTTAGATCACAGATCTTAAAAAAGTTTTTTAGGGTTTCTTAACCCGTTAATTAGAACACCATTCATCTTCCACGAAAATCTCTTAGAGTTTGTTTTGCAGATCTTAAATATCTTGGGATTTTACTCTGTAAAAAACTTTGCTTTTAAGGGTTCTGGTAGATTATACCATTGTTTTTTCTGAGCATAGCTCTTTAGAAAAAAAAATTGGGAATTTTATTCCCTTCTTAATTATATTTGACAGATATGATTTCTGTCTGCAGAGCACTGCTCTCTAGGGAGTTCAACTCCTTAACCCAATGAGGTTTCTCATTAAATGAAAATTCTCTCAAGATTTCATCGTTAATGAGTAACTGCCCCACCAATGATGAGACGTCATCTTGATCTTAGTTTAGACTCCAAGAATCTTGATTTTTAATTGCTAATCTTTTATTGAATTTTCTTTCCAGATACTATGGCTGTTTATCTGTATGATCTTGACGAGATTATCTTCTATGAAGACATTTGCGTCCAAGGCCGCTGTCAAGACCAGGAGTTTACGGATGCCCAACGCGCTGAGGTGATGCGTCGCTTTGTTGAACATAACGGTCGACTACTACCCCGTCGCTCCGCTCTTCTAAAAATTATCGTGGGGGCAATTTGGGAGGCACTTCCTGAATTTAACGAGGCCATGCCGCTTGAGGCACTTGATGATGCCGAAGACAAGGTGCACTCAGTATATCTGATAGGCCTGATCTTGAAGAGGCGGCGAGATGATCTTGTCGATATTTTGCATCAGGTCTTCCAACAGACGGCGATAATCTCCGCCTACCAGAGGAAGGACGATATCAGCGGGAATCCCGACGCTTGCATTCGTGAGAAAATGCATAAGAAAATGGTCAGAGAAGCCAGAAACATTTTTCTCGAACTTGCTTCTGAATTCTTAAATCTATGCCCAGGATTCAGTGTCTTGCCCCTGTAAACATTTTGATGTTATTTTGTTTTGTTGTTACCACTGATGTTTAAATTTTCTCAAGTATGAATGGAAAAATTTCCCTTTCTTATATACCATGCTCATAGGTGCCTCATGTGAAGTAGTGGTTACTCATATATAAAATACCAGGGCCCCAATGTTATACGTGTGAGGCACGTGAGGCGCTACCTCAGAGTTTTTAACTCTTGGCGATGGTGTTCTTATGCAAGGCACGTGAGGCGCTGCCTCATTACTGAAGTTGTCTTTTCACCTTCTGTTTCCTATGGGTCAACTATCTTGTTCCCCATGCCCCCTTTCCCGGCCTTGGAAATAGTTCCACTGTGCACAAATTTTTTTCGTGCGTTGATTTGAACATTTCTCTTTATAACCCGAAGCTATGTCTTCCTTATTCTCTTCCAAGAGAAACCCATTTTTATTAACAGAACTCAAACAAACCAAGGGCTATGGCTTGCAATCGTCCTCACGCTTGTCGGCAACCATGGGAGGTGCCCATCGAGGAAACGATTCCTCGCTTTGCTGCACGGCTAGTAGACCCTCTTCTTACCGATGCTCAGTGTGACGCGGCGATGTATGAGCTCCTGACTCGTAGGGGCTCTCCTCTTCCTATGGCTCCATTTGGCTCCGGATGATCTTTATATTCGTGCTTGCCGACATCCCTTCTCATCCGGCAGAGATGACTCCGGCGATTCTCGATGCGGCGGAGGATAAGATCGAGTTCTTTCATGAGGCACGTTTGATTACCCCGTCTTTGAGGGATCGATGAGTCCAGCTGCTAAACCAAATACGGGCTCAACGGGCTATCATGTCCGCCTTTGCTGATGAGCACGGTGCTAATCGAAGGGGAGCAACTTCTCGCGAAGACCGCCGCTTCAACATGGTGGAGAGGGCAGAGAGGGAATTGGAGAACTTTGTATTTTATTTTGTCAACCCTTGTGTCTCTAATCCCATATTTGGTGATCTCTTCCCCGTAGAGTAGTATGTTTACATCAATGTATTTCTCTTATTATTGACTGTTGAATGTTTCTTGTTGAATGCTTCCTTTTCATCGCATATCCATACATGTATCTCACCTCTGTGCATGAGCTTTATACTTTACCCTTAGGGATTTTTGCTAAGTGCGAGCGCCATTGTAGTGTCATACATAAATCAGCACGTTTTGTGCACCATTTCCATTGAATCAGGCATGCCGTCGTGAATGAATGCTTAATGAGGCGTGAACCAAAGACTCTCCTTACCGCCTTGCACAGTACATGATTGGTGCTCGTGGGTTGCACCTTTTTGTCTTAACTGGAGGTGAAATAATCTGCTCTAGCTCCTTTTGAGTCTCGCATTTCAATGCCCGCAGGGCCCTTCGCTAAACGCATATATTCCACGGGCACCGCAAATAGTTGGCGAATGTTGAGAGAATTTATCGAAGATATTGATGCTGAGGCCCTCAGTTTTTCCACGGATTTGACCGTTGAAGTCAATCCAATGCTGGCAACACTTGTGAACTTCCATGATGAAGATCTCATCGGCTCTTGGGTTGATTACTGTAGAAAGACCGAGGCTTGCTTGCACGAGATTGAGCTCAAGCGTTCCGCTCCTAAAGTATTAGCTTCGAATTCCCAGCGGGCTGCGTGGGTCGAGCATAGTGTTCATTTCATTCGACATTTTGAACAAGAGGCGACCCTGAGACGAAAGGAACATGAGGTGGCTTCCAATGAATCTATCCGACTGCACGCCCTGATTGAAACGAATGCTGCATAGCTAAAAGCTATTTTTGACAATCTCCAGACATGTATTTCAGATGGGTTAACGCTGAGGCGGACGCTTGACTTCGCCGAGCGGATCATGCAAGACTGCAAAGCTGCCATGTTAGAAGCTGATGGGAAGATTTCGTCCTGTTTATGGCAATGGGCTTAAGTTGAAGCGGAGTTGGCCGCGGTGGCTGATCACGAGAAAGGATTGAGAGGAGCGCGTGAGCGGCTTGCTGATTTGTTGAAGACGCATTCTCCTCCATAACCGTCTTTGTACCCCTCTTTTTTTATTGACTGTAATCTTGCGATTTATGAATAACATGCATTCATTTTGATTCCTTGTGAAATGTATCTTTTATTCACTTGCATTCATGAATAAAAGACATATTTTATTTCATATCGGCATGTCCCTTTGGCAAATGTGTCCCGTAGATAGTCTATCTTGATCTTCTTGCAGGGCAGCGATGGCTTAGGAAACAGGTTCAGATCTGCAGCCTAAGACTTTTCAACTTTATGAGCCGTGATGGTTTCATAAAGACTTTTCTCCCTACGAGTCGTGAGGATCCCGTAGGTGTGTTTTCTCCTTAGGAGTCATGAGGATTTCTAAGTGCGTTTTCTCTTGAGAGTCGTAGGGATCTCACAAAAGAATTTTCCCCTTTACAAGTCGAGAGGACTCGTCGGTGGTTGTTTCCCTCCTTGTCGATATTTGACTTTGGAGAGTGTGGCCCGTGAATAGTATGCAATAGTCCATCTTGGACCAACTTGCAGGGCCCCAGTGCTTAGGAAACATGTTCTTATCCCCATTGCCTAAGGCTTTTCCCTACGAGTCGAGACGAGTCGAGAAGTTCTCACAGGAACATTATTTCCCCCACGAGTCGAGACGAATCGAGAAGTTCTCGCAAGGATATCCTAATGTCACAGTTAACTCCTGCTAATAGAAGTCTGTTAGGGTATGTGGTACTAGGGTTTTTTACCCGTCGTACCGTTGCGTTGGCCGGTGTATTCCTCGATACGCCATCTTGCTGTTCGAGTAGCCCCGCGACTGTCGTGTCTCTGATCCTTTCAAGGGATGGACAAGACGTCTTCAAGTAATCTTCCAGGTGTTATTACCGTTGAAAGAGCAAGAATTAGGGATATTCCATGTCGCTTTTTACTTGAGCTTAGGCTCATTTTGGGAACCCCGATGAGTTATGACCACTCCGCGCTGGAGTGGGGTGATCTCCAATAGTTTTTCAGGTCTCATTTGAGTTGTCGTCAAGACCCTGAAGCTAGAGATCTTCCTTTGCTTCGTTTGTTGACATTATATCTGCAATATTGCGATGAATGTCGAGGTTGTCTCTGGGTTGTCTGTGAACTGTCGAGATTTAGAACTAGGGGACTTTGCCGTGGCTCCGTTTGTTGACGTCGTGTCTGCATCCTGCTGGGGGGAGGAAGAATGTTGTTGTTGATCGCTAAGCTGTAGATGTTGCCGTCGAGACTTGGAACTAGGGACTCTGCCATGGCTCCGAGATAGTCTCTGGGTTGTCCGTGAACCATCGAGATTTGGAACTAGGGGACTTTGCCATGGCTCCGTTTGTTGATGTCGTGTCCGCATCCTACTGGGGGGAGGAAGAACGATGTTGTTGATCTCTAGGCTGTAGATGTTACCGTCGAGACTTGGAACTAGGGACTCTGCCATGGCTCCGAGGTAGTCTCTAGGTTGTCCGTA
The DNA here is from genome assembly GCA_030015575.1 of Agapanthus africanus. Taxonomy (NCBI): domain Eukaryota; kingdom Viridiplantae; phylum Streptophyta; class Magnoliopsida; order Asparagales; family Amaryllidaceae; genus Agapanthus; species Agapanthus africanus. Next base: position 498,385,864 of record JASDDO010000010.1, read on the forward strand.
AACCGTCGAGATTTGGAACTAGGGGACTTTGCCATGGCTCCGTTTGTTGATGTCGCGTCTGCATCCTGCTAAAGGGAGGAAGAACGTTGTTGTTGATCTCTAGGCTGTAGATATAGCTATCAAGACTTGGCTTCCCTTTGACGAAGCCCAGTGGGGCAACATGGTTCATTTGTCGTTTATGCCGATGGATTGTATACAGGGGTCAATGTGATCTCACCTGCAGGGCAAAAGTTTCATTTCATTTTTTTTCTTTCCGCAATGCTCTATCATTTCATCTTTTTATATTGCGAAAGTCGCGATTGCCCAATCTTTTCGGCTATTTTTCGCTGTGCCCAATCATTTCGGCTATTTTTCTTTTTCTTTACTCGCTGCTTTTTATTGTGAGTTGCCCAATCATTTCGGCTATTTTTATGTGCATATATTTTACTCGCTGATCTTTGTTGCGAGTTGCCCTATCATTTTGGCTATTTCATATGCATTTTTGGCTCGCTAATTTTTTGTTGCGAGTATGAAACTTAAGATCTGATACCAATCTTAGCATCAGCATCGCTGCGACTGGAATATGGCCAGGAGCGAATCATCATTTGCCGTGAAAGAACTTGGAATTTGATACCAATCTAGGCATCGGCATCGCTACCACTGGGATTGTTTCCAGGAGCGAATCATCATTTGCCTTTATCAATTCGAATAAAGGTGGCTTAGCAAACAGGGTTAGGATCCTGTCGACTAAGGATTTTGACTTCATGAGCCGTAAGGGTCTCATAAAGGTGTTTCTCCCTACGAGTCGTGAGGATCTCGTAGGTGTGTTTTCTCCTTAGGAGTTGTGAGGATTTCTAAGTGTATGTTCTCTTATAAGTCGTAAGGATCTTACAAGAGTGTTTTCTCCTTATAAGTTGAGAGGACTTACAAGTGTCGTTCACCACATGAGGACATTCCTTGTCGTTGGTGGGACTTGGTGGGGGAAACGTTTATTTGTGCCCGTGGATTGTATACAAGGGTCAATATTGAACTGCTTATAGGGAAACTTGGGGAGTGTGATGGCTTAAGAACAGTTTCAGATCCCTGTAGCTTAAAGCTTTCGAATCCTATGAGCCGTGAGGGTCTTATAGGGGGGATTCTCCTTACGAGTCATGAGGATCTCGTTAGTGCAATTTCTCCTTAGGAATCGTAGGGATCCCTAAGTGTGTTTCTCCTTTTTGTGAGTCGTAAGGATCTCACATAGGTATTTTCTCCTTACAAGGTCGAAAGGACCTTGTAAGTGTGCATGAATTTTTTTACGAGTTTGCACCCTTGCAGGTTTTCACAAACTCGCCGGCAGTCCTGCTGTTTTTACTCACGGAGCCCTTTCGGGTTTTCATTCGTTCCCGTTTTGCTTGTGGACGTACTGTTTTTTTTTTTGCCCTCCGTTTGCCAATGGCATTTGGGGAGGACTTCGCCACCGGGGCAGCTATGCAGCCAGCGTGGCTTGAGTTGCAATCCTTGCCGCTGGGACTTATGAACCTGAATTTCACTGTCACCGTGTTTGAGGCGACGTATTTAGTTTAAAGACATCTCGGTCCAATGTTAGTTTAAGGACATCTCAGTCCAATGCAGCGTCGAGGTGAAGTTTTGCCGGATACTACTTATAGAGTTTGGACTCGGGAGGACAGCGAGTGGACACGAGCGTCGTCATCTATCGTTAACCTGAGTTGTGGCTTTATCAGGGGTAGTATTTCTTATGGACGCGGCCATTTATTGGTTGGAAGGGTCTTTCGCCATGCATATTCATGAGCAAGTAGGAACCTCCTTGATAAACCTTGTCTATGACGTATGGGTTATCATAGTTAGGCTCGAATTTCCCTCGTTTGGCACGGTTGGGGATCATAGGTCTTTTGACAACTAGCACAAGTTTGCCTTGGCGAAATGCTCTTGGCCTAGTTAGTCTTTCGTATAAGTGCGTCATCCTTGCTTTGTAAGCTTCTAGGTTTTGCTGCACCATGAGACGATTTTCATCGAGGGCATTAAGCTCTTCAAGCCGAAGGTGAGCATTTTCTTCATCCGTGAGTTCATGTCGGACTGCCACTCGTAAAGAGGGTAGTTCTATCTCCAAGAGGAGAACTACTTCTGTTCCGAATACCAATGCAAATGGCGTTGTATTCATGGCTGTCTTGAACGTGGTCCGATAAGCCCAGAGAGCTTCATGCAATCTCTCGTGCCAATCCTTTCTGTTTCTGGACACAGTCTTCTTTATGATCTTCGTCAAGGTATTGTTGAAAGCCTCAGCCAGACCGTTAGCTCGAGGGTTATAAACTGAAGAGTATCTCCAATCTATTTTATGCTGTTGTGCAAAGCGGCTGATCTTATGGCTTTTGTAGGCCGGCTCATTATCCGAGATGATCCGTCGTGGAGTGCCGAACCAGTAGATGACATGTGTCTTGAAGAAATGGAGGATGTTCTCCGTCTTCACCTCTCTTACCGGTATTGCTTCTGCCCACTTGGAGAAGTAATCGGTCGTTGCCAATATGAACCGATATCCTTTGGATAATGCAGGTTCGATGGACCCGATTATATCGATTCCCCATATTTCGAATGGCCAGCTAGCCAATGTTGGGTGTAGCAGATTCGGATGCTTGTGGATGAAGTCCTCGTGAATCTGGCACGAGTGACACCGCTTCGCGTATTCGAGGCAGTCCTGAATCATCGTGGGCCAGTAGTAGCCCATCCTTTTGATTTTCAGCTTCATTTTTGGCCCGGCTTGATGAGAACCACAGATTCCGTCATGACTTTCTTCGACGAATCTCGTTGCTTCTTCTGGTCCCAGACATCTTAGCCACAAACAATCGAATGATCTCTTATATAGAGTATCATTGACGAAGGCGAAAGATAGAGCTCGCTTCATGAGTTGATGTCTTGATGACGCGTCTTCGGGTGTATGATGAGATTTGAAGTAGTCTACAAAGAATTCTCTCCAATCCTTCACCTTTTCTTCATCTTCTAATTGGAATGCCGCTTGTTCGGCCGCTTCCTTTTCTTCAGACGACTCCAAAGATATTTCTGGTGGCGCGAGAATCCAGCGGCTTTGCATAATGATCCTTACATCATCGAGATTTTCGTCGGCCGGTTCTTTAGCGAGCTTGGCTAATGCATCTGCCTTGCTATTTTCTGTCCGCGGTAGGCTTTCCAGGATGTAAGAGGGGATTTGAGTCAGTAATTGCTGCACTCTTTTGCCATATTTTACCAGCTCTGGCTTACACGTCTGATAGTCGCCATTTACTTTGCTAACGACCATCTGGGTGTCTCCATATATGAGGAGGTTCTCGATTCCCATGTCAATGGCGATCTCGAGACCTGCTATCAAAGCTTCATATTCCTCTTCGTTGTTTGTTCTTGGCTCTGTGAAGGAAAGGGCAAAACGCATTATCCCCCCTTGTGGAGTCACAAAGATAAGGCCAACTCCGGCTTTGATTATGGAGGTGCTTTGCTTCCGCCTCTTCATAGACGATGCCTCATCGAAGTAGAGTTCCCATCGGGTACCACTCCCTTCTTTCTCCCCGTCGATTGACGCATTTTCATCCGACAACTCGCAGTTTAAGGGAGAATTAGCTGGTATCGGATGCTCAGCGAGAAAGTCAGCGATGGCCTGGCCTTTTATTTCCTTGAGGGGTCGATATACTATCGAGAACTCCATCAAGAGGAGGGCCCATTTGTCAAGACTTCCCGTTAGTATGGCTCTTGACATCAAATATTTGAGAGGATCCACTTTTGATATGAGATGGACCTCATGTGCCAAGGCGTAATGCCGGAGCTTCGTTACCGCGAAGATTAATGCCAGGCAATGCTTTTCGATTGGGGAGTAGTTGTTTTCTGCCCCCAGGAGAACTCGACTCAAATAGTAGAGAGCTCTCTCCTTTCCCTGATCGTTCTCCTGTGTCCATAGCATGCCTAAAGAACCTTCAAGGGCTGTCGTGTACAGGATGAGGGGTTTTCCCTTGACTGGAGCGGTCAATACCGGCAGGTTCGGCAGATATTTCTTGATTTCGTCCAGTGCGCTTTGGAATTTACGATCCCAAACGAACGGGGTCCCCTTCTTCATTAGATGACTGCAGGGAAGTCATTTGCCGGAGAGGTTAGCTATGAACCACCGGATATATGTGAGCTTTCCTTGAAGAGACCACAGTTGTTTAAGAGTTCTTGGCGCGGGCATTTCCATAATCGCCTTAATCTTTGATGGGTCTATTTCGATGCCTCGGTGTCGTACAATGAATCCTAGGAATTTGCCTGAGGAATCCCCAAACGCGCATTTCAGAGGGTTCATCTTCAGGTTGTACTTCCGAAGGCGCTGGAACACTATCTTCATATACTCCCAGTGCTCCTCGTACGATTTGCTTTTCACCACGAGGTCTTCGATGTAACATTCGAAAATATTATGTATGAGGTCATCGAAGATCTTTGCCATGGCCCTCTGGTAGGTGGCGCCAGCGTTCTTCAGACCGAAGGGCATCACTTTGTAGCAGAGTATGCCCAGCGAAGTCCGGAAAGCAGTGTGCTTTTGTCTTCAGGATGCATTTTTATTTGATTATAGCCTGAAGATCGATCCATGAAGGAAAAGACCTCGTGAGTGGATGTGTTATCGATCATCAGTTCGGTAACCGGTACTGGGAAGTCATCCTTCGGGCAAGCTTTGTTGAGATCCCGAAAATCTACGCAGATGCGTACTGTCCCATTTTACTTCATTACCGGAACGATATTGGCGATTCATTCAGGGTATTGAACTTCTTGGATGAAACCGGAGTCGATTAGCTTCTTGACTTCGGCATTGATGCTCATCTCAAGCTCGAGCCGCATTCTTCTTGGTGCTTGTTTGATTGTCTTGACGTCCGGTGATATTGCCAGTTTATGCACGGCTATCTCTGGATCTAATCCTGGCATCTCGAAATAGATCCATGTGAAACAGTATTTATACTTCATAAGCATGTCTTTTAACATAGTCACCTGTTTCTCAGACAGCAGCTCACTGGCGAACGTTGGCCTTAGCTCGTCTCCCATCCCCAAGTCGATTTTTTTCAGGTTGTCCGCCGTGGTATGTATCCCATCTTCCAGTTCTTTTGGTGATGGTGGAAATTCTGAGATCACCTCGTCTTCATCTTCATTTGCAAAGCAATGGGAGAAGTCATCCATATTCTCATGCTCCTCCTCCTTTGAGAATGTTATCACGTGATAGGTACGAGTTCATTTCCAAGCTCGATGTTGATCTGGACTTTCCCTTGTAGTGTAGGTTGCTCTTGGCTCATGCTTTTGTGGTGGGGTTAGCCTCCAACTGTCATATAGAGCAAACTTGCATTGCTGATACTGGTCTTCAACCCGGTTTTTAAAGGTGAAGCAGTCTTTATGAGGATGTCCTATTGCTCGGTGGTAGGAGCAATAAGCCGGATGGTGGATCTCTTTTACTTTCTCAGGGTGCCGAGACTCCGGGAGTGTCATCATTTGATGCTTCATGACAAGGTGGAATATTTTCCTTGTCTTGTCTTGTCTTGAGGGAAAGAATATTCCCGACCCATCTTCTTCATAAAAGACGGATTCCAGCTGACTTTTTCTCAATCGCGTGACTTCTTGGATTCGCTTCGCTGTTTTTGAACGTCATTCTCGTTCTTCTCCTTGTTGTTTCCTCTACGTCGGGCTTTTCCCTTGCCATGAGAGCGCACAGCGGGCTGACGGTGAAAGGCATCGTCATCCTCCGTAGCCTGCCGAATAAGACGTTGCGTCCTGGTTTTCTCGTAAATGGCCATTTCACGGCTGTGGTCATCCCGAACCTTTTGACCCACTTCCCTTATTAGCTTGTTAATCAGCTCTTCGAATGACGGACTTGATATTCGTACGGCGGGATTTCGCTCTGTTTCAATATCAGCGCTATCTGTAAAGACATTCTCTTTTCCACCGAAATCATTTATAACATGGCAGCCATGGAATCGCTCCCGTTTCTTGGACCGAACGTATCCAAGGCCAGTCGTCTCCATTCTCCCGTTGGGCATCTTTCGCTGAGTCCTAGGAACATCCAAAATCTTGTTATAAAACTAGGCTTGTTGAGCGGTTTGTTTGAAGGGTATGTCTTGGCATCTCAATAGCCTTTTCAGCCCCTCTGCGTAGTATCTGGGAAGACGGATTGGTTGAAGCCTGTCGTGCGCAGGTTCAGTACCGTGCCATACTTCTTTCTCCACTTTGGTCTCCGTGGATTGATAGAAAAGGATCGCTTTCTCACCCCTTTGCTTAGGAGTGACGTAGAAGGTCTGCAGCTCTTGCACGATGTATGTATCAAGTGCTTCAAGTTCTTTGTAATGCCGCTGCGGAGCCATGGTAATTTGTAAACTCCGGTCAGCTCCAGCAAATGTCTTCATTGACGGGCGGACGGAGAACACTGTGTTGGCCTCGTCTTCAGAGTCATTGCCAAAGACCAGAATAGAAGTAGATGGTCCTGGCCTGTTGCTTTGGGGTTGTCCCGAGTAGACCATCTCTTCATCCTCCTTGATATCGCTCCCAAATATTGGGATAATGGCGATGGCTTTTTTTTTATTCTCCGGTTTGCGACATATTTCCATGTCTTCGAAGTCTGGTAAGAAGTACTTGGCGTCTTTATATTTGCGGACTTCATTTATGGAGAATGGGTCCAGCTCCCCTGTAACTGTGTACTCGAGGCCGTCCTTGAAGTACTTCATACACTGATGTTGTGTAGAAGGGATGATGTCGTACTCATGTAACCAAGGCCTGCCGAGCAAAGCGTTGTAGCAAGTCTTGGCATCGATAACATGGAACTTGATGTCGGTGAAGAGCATTCCGAAGCGTAGTGTCAGTATTACAGACCCGAGCGTTTGTGATGATTGGGAGTCAAAACCGGAGATAGTAATTTTATCCCAAGCCAAGTGCTGCACATTCATGCAAATCTCCTTCAACACTCTTACATTGAGAAGGTTAACGGAGGACCCGTTGTCGACTAGGATCTTCCCTATCTTGATATCGTGACAATACCCGGTTACATACAGAGGACGATTGTGCTCGCACGTTCCGAGAAGGAGGTCTTCATCGCTGAAGGTAACGTCAGCCGTGTGGACTTCTTCCAGCTCGTCCTTCATCCTTTCTTCTGCAAGGAAGGCTTGAAACTGGTCGGGTTCTTATAATTTCTTGATCAGGGAATCTCGTACCTCTTTAGATAGGAGAAGGGCATCCAAAATACTCAATTGTGAGGGTATCTTCCTCAAATGTGCCAGGACATTGTAATCCACCTTGTTCTTCTTGGACGGGTACTTGGCTGTGAGTTCTTTGGCGACTCTATCATCGAGGGCAATCTCTTCAGAGACCATTTCCTTCCACTTGTCTTTCTTGCACGAACCTTTATTTGAGGGTCTGAGATTCTTTTCAGGCAACGTACGGTTACACAGCTGAATGTTCTCACAGTTCCTCGTCTCTTCTTCTTTTCTAGAGGTGGATTCCTTGGAGAGAGGGACGAGGGCCATTTCCTTATCCAAATCGCTCCATGTTCCCCTCCGAAAGACGGTCGAGATTGAACGTCTTGCCTGAGATTCGGGGCAGATGCTAATTGGTTTTATCCGTCTACCTCTCTGAAGATGCCAAGTTGATTTATGGTATCGTGTATCAGAGGTTTAGACAGATGAGGCCGATGTAGCAGACTTCGTCAGATTCCCCCTCACTTGAGGGGTTTTTGATTGTGGGGACGCTCTTCCCTTCAGGCGCAAGCCCCTGCAGTTAATTACGTTACCGCATCGCGGTAACCACTTTCTCCTTCTCCAGAAATTTTACTTCGTGTCGTGTGTGTTTGTTTTGTTTATGGATGCCCGTGGATTGTATACGGAGACTAACTGATGCCGTCGCCTGTAGGACTTGGATTAATCCAAATCCGTATTTACTTAGATTTGGGTTTGGTGTTTTAGTTTAAGGATACGTTAGCCATGCTGAGGCTAAGATCAACTTAAACGTTCGTTAAGGATACGTTAGTCCTATTTGAGACTAAGATCAACTTAACGGAAAGAGCATTTCGGGGCTCTATTGTTCCAGTTTAGGGGCGTAGTAGTCCGTTTAATGTATATGGCCGTCGGGACCCGTCACCTCTCTGACGACGTTGAAGGATTACAACGATAGATGTCAGAGGAGTTCAAAGATGTACCCTTGAACCAAAGTTGATTGGGGGATTTATAGTCCAATTTGGGACTAAAGTCTGTTTGAATGTTTAAGGATACGTTAGCCATATTTGAGGCTAAGATCAACTTAAACGGGATCGTTTAGATCCGACAAAAGAACATTTGGGAGATCTATTGCTCCAGTTTAGGGACATAGTGGTCCATTGCCAGTTTAGGGACATGGTGGTCCAACATTCCCATTTTGGGGATGAATATTGGTTTAAGGACGCATTAGTCCATGAGTTTAAGGACCCCACAGTCCGTATTGCCAGTTTAGGGACATGGTGGTCCAACGTTCTCGTTTTAGGAATGGATATTAGTTTAAGGACGCATAATTCCATGGGTTTAAGGACCCCACCGTCCATATGGTTGTGTTTAAGGACGCATTAGTCCATAAGTTTAAGGACGCATAAGTCCGTGGGTTTAAGGACCCCACAGTCCGTATATTGGTTTAAGGACGCATAAGTCCATGAGTTTAAGGACCCCACAGTCCGTATCGATGTGTGGTCGTCGGGACCCGTCACCTCTCTAACGTCGTTGAAGGATTACAACGATAGGTGTCAGAGGAGTTCAGAGATGTACCCTCGAACCGGATGTAAATTGATTTAAGGGAGCAGTCGTGCTCAGTCAATTTAATTTGAAGACTTACGGCCATGATTGGGCTAAGTCCAATTGAGAATGTTCAACGTTTTATTTGCATTTGGCCTATTAGGCCTATACTAGGGCTTTGCCCTTGTTTAATAATTCACTGCATTTTATTTTGGCCTGCTAGGCTTTTCTAATTTGGGCTCTGTCCCTTTATTTATGATGCAGAGCATCTGTTTGGGCTCTCCCCTTTTTAAAATAATGCATAGCGTTTAATTTGGCCTATTAGGCCTTTCTTAATTGGGCTCGGCCCTTCTGTAAATAATGCAGTGCATTAATTATCTGACATTGGCTTGTCAGGCGCTTTGCGCCAATCATTGAGCGCAAGCGTATGTGGAGGTGACACGTGTCACGCTCTGGTGAGCGCAAGCGCAACAGCGCAGTGCGCTGCGTCAGTGCGCTGCGCTGTTGCGCCGCTGACACGTGGCGCTCTCTGGTGGCTTGCGCCAACCCAGGAGCGCAACAGTGTTGTTTTGCAAGTGCAAGGCACTGTTTCAATAACTTGATCCAATTTTGGATTCAAGAAAAGAATTTTTAAGATTCCAGAACCAATGGTTCATAAAAAAGTGCAAGGCACTGTTATTATTTTATATTTTTTTTATTGAAAATCATTGATCTTGTTCTTAGATCAATGATCTATTCAGAAGAAATTCTTCTTTTTCATAAAGGCTTTTACCTTTTTTTTTCTTGAGTTCTTCTCACAATTCTTCAGAGTTCTCTCTGTTTTGTTGTTTTTGAAGTTCTTGATCTTCTCGATGTTGATCTGTTTTGAATTGGGGTCTAGGGGCCTTTATATAGTGCCCATTAATTTGTTAAATTTGTTAAAGAGATCATTCTCTGAGTGATTTGGGGAATTTTCCCCACCGTTGGATCTTTGATCCAAGGGCTTATGTTTTACAGAAAACAATCTTCTTGTTTTAACAAGAACAGAAAGATCTTACTGGAATTTTAATTCTGTTTGGCACAGATGCACCAGCGCTTGACACGTGTCACGCAGCGCACAGCGCAACTGCGCCGACACGTGTCGCCAAGCGCACAGCGCAGCGCAAGTGCGCTGTCACGTGTCGCGCGGCGCTTGCGAAACTGCTCTGACACGTGTCGCGCAGCGCAGCGCTTGCGCAACTGAAGCATTGCTTCCTTTAATTTTTGTTTTAAAGAGAGCCTTGCTCTGATTGGGCGCGCTGTCTTGGGCGCTGCGCTAACGTATCAATTTCTGACACGTGGCGCGTTGCGCACAGCGCACAGGATTTGAAGCGTTGCTTCAATTTTTGAATTTTTGAAATTCAAACAGAGCTTTGCTCTGATTGGGGGAAACAAATGCCCTCCCACCGTTGCGCTCACGTGGCGCACACGTGAGTGCAGCGGTGGCAAGATCTTGGTCGTTGGATCAACGGGTGAGTTGAAGGGACGCAGGCGCCTATAAATAGGACCCTTGGTCCTTAGTAAATGTTTTACCATTTTCAAGAATCTTGAGTTTTCAGAGCCTTGCTCTTGTTTAAGAATTTTAGAGCCTTGCTTTCGTTTCTTCCTAAGAACTTCAAAGTTCAAAATCTAGAATCATCTTAGGTAAAATTTAAATTAAATTTAATTTAATTTAATTTAATTAACAGAGCATTGCTCTCATAGATCTTTGATCTAAAGGAAACCCCTTTGGGGTTTCATCAACAGAGCCTTGCTCTCAAAAATCTATAGATCTACAGAGATCTTGTTCATGGGCTTTAACCTATGAACAGAGCTTTGCTCGTGGATCAAATGTAGATCTTTTTTGATCCAAAAATGGAGAACTTTTTATAAGTTTTCATGGATTTTTTTTTTAAGATCCCATATTTTTAATCTTTAGGAGTTAAAATTTTCTTTTGATGGATCTTTCCATCATTTTTACAGAGCTAGGCTCTTTTTAGGAAATTTTTATTCCCTTGAGACCAGAGTTTGACAAATGTCACTCTGTGATAGAGCTTTGCTCTGAAAGAGGAGATTTTCTCCTTGTCTCTAGGGATTTCCCATTAATGAGAATATTCTCCTGGGGATCTCTTCATTAATTAACAGTCTCATCCAATGATGGAGCTGTCTTATTAACTGATGCACTGTCATCCAGATTTTGTGGGTCCCCATTTGGTCCCCTACCTACTGCCTTGCAGTGTGGTGTAAATTTTTAAAACGCCAAGTGTCGGAATTACAACACTGACGGCTAATTTTTGTCTCTCCACAGGAAAAATGCCTGCTGACCTATCATTCCCGTTTGTTCGCTCGGAGGGAGGATTTCCCCAGGCGCCAGTGGACCGAGTGGTGTTCTCTCTCATCAGGGATCATGACCCCGAGCACAAGAGCCTTCACCTGTGGGGTAGGTGGTATAATGAGATCATCCAGGGTCGCCGAAGTTTCGGTTCCGCCACGCCGACTGAGCCCATATCTTCTCTCCCCTATGCGGATGAACCCCCGTTGAAGTATGCCGTGGAGGTTAAAAATTAGAATTCGGATGACCTCCTCCAACCCGCGATTGGTGCTATTCCCGTGCAGCCGCCGCCGGCAATAGACATTTTAGGGAGGCGAATCTGTCAGGGTGAAGCACTCCCTTGGGGACAGGCATATAACATTGGATTGATCCCGCGACCACCCGCCGGATATTTACAGTGGGCCCGGTACATCTTATCGGCGAAAAGGACTCATCTGATGAAGATTGGTTTGTATTCGGCCATCTACGTCTCGCTCTTTGAGTATCCCTCTCCTCCCACGTGGTGGATTAAGGCTTTTATCGAGCAATAGAATATCCCCACCCACACCTTCCTGATGACGGACAGGGAAGTCTCTATCTCCTTGGAGGAGTTTGCTGAAATCTCGGGTCTGCCGATGAGGGGGGAGCATTACGAGGAGCTGCTTCCTCCTGACGAATACGTCTTTGCCACCAAGCCACTGGTGTTTGATCTGACTCCGGAGAACGCTATTCAGCACCAGTTTCCGGGCTTGGTGAAGGTGTTGGACATCTATGAAGGGATCTATCTGAAATCGGGCATCCTGGGAGTCAGTTTCGCAGATTTTATCGCCCGCTTTGTTCGACCGGAGTTTCTATCGGAGCGGAGCGAGAAATTCACCCATCTTGATGACCCCTTTGGCTTCGGCTTGGATCGTCGACCCATATCGGAGGATGATCACAAGGACTTTTATCTCCTCGGCGCCGCCGTTATGCCTCTTTCAGAAATCGCCGTCCCGGGCATGGATGAGGAGACCTTTTTTGTAGGGTTCCTGGGATTGTGGCTGTGCAGCTTTGCGCTCTCCATGCACCCGTGCCACATGAGGCCATCTGTTTTCTACCCAGCGCATCGGATGGTGGCTGGTCTACAGTTGACAGTAGGAATCGCCGGGCTGGCTCACCTTTATAATGGACTTAGCGTAGCGGCGGACGCTAATGAGCCTGGGGTGCAGCCTGCTAACTTCCCGATGCACTATTTCACCTCTTGGATAGAAATGCATGTGCACGGGGTGTTCGGCGCCCATAAGATCCCTCCATTTTTTGAGAAGTGCAGACTCCCAAGAGCCATGCGGTTGGTCGGCGCTTCGATCGTGGTTGCATCTCCGCGGGAGGCTAGGGGGTTGCTCCTTCGTCCACACCTGGTCGAAGCGAAGGTTTCTTTTTTGGATAAATTCATAACCATAGGCTCAGAGACCACCAAGTCGGTAGTGCCGCTGCGCGATGATTTTAAGGACGGGACTTCCATATTGAAAGCTCGGGAGATCCTCCACCTCTACTCCATTCGGCCGGGCTACCTGGTGTTTAGGCAGAATGAGATGGCGCTCTTCATGACGTATAACCCTCACCGGTTCGCTCAGCAATCGAGCTATCACCAGAGGATCCCAATGGAAGCGTTCTTGGAAGAGCCCGTGGCTAGTCGAGAGGGGATAAAGAGTGCGATGCACCATTTCATGCGGCTTAACACGGGCTCCTATTTCTTCATCAGCGAGCCGAGCTGCGGTCCCAAGGTCCTCAACGCGTACGTGGATTGGTATGCACATGCAATGGGTCCAGTTATCCTTATGGAGAAACGCATGCAGGTTGACCGTAAGGGCGCGCCTCCCGGCGGCGACCGCAAGGCTCCCCTGAAGCCAAGGACCCCGGTCATTCCTCCGCTGAAAGATGCCGGAGTTAGGCCACCGCGCGTGCTGAGCCCCCCATGCTGATTGCCGCTTCCTGATACGGTAGATGCGCCACCAGCGCCCCGTGCTCCAGCGGAAACGGTCAATATGGTATCGCCGGAGTCCGGCGTGGGCACGGATGTCGGGACCCGCCGCCCTAAGGTGCCTGCAAAGTGCAAGTCAATCTCGGGTGCACCCAGGGCTGGTGGGCAGAAGAGGAAGAAGAAGTCGCTCCTCTCTCTCGATGCTATCCTCGGTTTAGAGTAGCCTCAGGCCCCTCTTACCGAAGGTATAAGCGAGTATGGCAGCAATAAGGGCTTCTCGGTAGACCCAGCAGACACCAATCTGGCGGCCGCCATTGTGGCTTCTGAGCGATCAGCCAGACTTGAAGCGTGGTTGGATAAACTTTCTCGAGCAGGTAATCATTAGCTGTACTCTTCGTCATTTTATAGCATTTTTATCATTATCTTCGACTAATGCTTTCTCCCTTTTTTTAACAGGTGTCACTACCGAAGAAGCCGTCGCTGCCTCTTTAAAAACCTTCCAGGAGGAGGAAGAGAAGCGTGCTTTAATGGGCGTTGGTACGTCTCACCTTATTAAGTTTTTATCCTCCTTTCTGATGGCCAATCTAACCTTTTTTCCTTTGTTTCTTTGCAGGGGCTGCGCCAGCTGATGCGGGGACTCTCCTCGGGCCCGCTACTGAAGTCCCAGTCTCCTCGGGGCTGCCGCGAGAGCCTCAACTCGACAAGTCGACGAGGGATGCCTTGAAGGATTTGGAGGCATCCCTGTTCACGGACGAGGACGTCTCAATGAAGGAGGCTTTAAAGAGGTCAGTCTCAACAGCTCGGGAGGAAAGAAAGCGGCTAAGGCGCGAAGCGAAGGCACGCAGGGCTGCTTTGGCCGTAGGAGCTGACCCAAGCACCATCCCACGTGCTGATACTCCCTCAGAAGAGCCCCCGGTCACCTTGTCCACAGCTCGCAGACAGGTGGCGCGTGCAGCTCGCGGGGCTAATGATAAGTCCACTTCAGGTAATGTATCTTTCAAGCTTTGTTTGTAAGCATTGTAAACTTGTCAGTTCTTATATATCTTGTCCTGCAGGGCCAAGTCCAACCGAAGGGGAGACGGAAACCGTCGAACCTAAGGGGACAGAGGAAGAGGCACCGGCTGAACCCGACCCGACGGTAGGCAACGTTGCCGGGGTCGCTGAGCCTGAGCTGGAACCTGAGGGAGCTGCACCAGAGAAGGTCGTTGATGCCGAGTCTGAGGTTGCGGCAAATGAGATGACCGCTATAACTGAGCCTGGGGCGGCGGCGGGCGGAGCATCTAAAACCAGTGACCCTATGGTAATGGCGGACGAGACAATGGCGACCGCCGAGCCCGAAGAAGTGGCGGGTGAGATGGGCACGACTCTTGGGGAAAAACCAGCCGCTCTTTCTCAAGAGTCTGGCAATGCTCCAATTATTGCTCTCTCCGTCTACGGCCCTCCTCCGTCTCCTGTTCGGGCGAGTACGACGACAGCCCCTGTCGAGTCCGGTGATGAGGCCACAGGAGGTGGACTCGTATCGATGGAGGAGGGAGACGCCTCCGTTTCGGCTGGCGGCTCATCAGGTAAATTTTGAGTTACTGTCCCTTTTTTATCTTGTAATCCTTTCTGACAAGTTTATCCTTGTTTTTGACGCGGGTGCGGCCAGTGCCGATGCTCCATTGCTCGAGGGAGCGCCGTCAACTACTGCCTTGGCGGTGGTCACCTCTCAGCCTTCCCTTATACCTTCGCAGATGTTGGAAGGTATGGATTTTCAACCCATTAGTTTTATCTTTCAGCCGCATAATTTATGTACTAAAGTCGTACTATTGTGTCTTTTCAGGGGTGCTTTTTGATCATCTCTATCAGGTGTTGCACCCGCACTTCTCTTTCCCATCTGAACTCGCTTCCTCCTCCAGTGGCGCTGGTGAGTATAGTTTCCAACTGATGTCCTTCTTTTTTCAGTAATGGAATTATTTCTAACTTTCCCTCGTCCTGATTGCAGTGCTACAAATCGAAGAAGGGGATGAGAGATCGGTCACACCACCGGCCCTTCCGGCCTTGCCACATGCTGCAGCTGGTATAGTAAATTATCGCATCGATGACTTTTTTCGTATTTCTTGAACCATCATCTAATCGTATTTTGTCTTTTCAGCTGTCATTCCGATCCCGGCGCCCTTTGAGTCTCGTGTCATAATGCCGGCAGGCCCCTTCCTGAGACGTCCGTCTTCAAAGAGTGCCGTAATGAGCTTAGGTATGCTGAGCGGATGCGTCGAGGAGCTTGACGCAGACGCTCTCCCCCCTGCCGCGGATTTTGCTGCGGAGGTTAACCCGATGTTGGCGGCGCTTGTGAATTTTCACGATGGAGGCGTCGTCGAGCTTTGGGTTAATCACTGCGGGGAAATCGAGGTCCGCCTGCATCAATCAGAGTTTATGCGCTCTGCTCATGAGACCTTAGCCGCAAACAATCAAAGAGTAGTGTGGATTGAGCAAAGCGCTTCTTACTTCTGTCACTTGGAACAAGAAGCGGCTTTAAAGCTGAGGGAATGCCAAGAGACCTCAAACGAGACGGCTCGTTTGCGCGCTGAGGTTGAGGCGAACGCTGCCCGGGTGAAGGATATCTTCGAGGGACTTCTGGAGCGTATCTCTAATGGGTTAAACTTGAAGCGGAAGCTTGATGCCGCCGAGCGTGATGCCCAAGGCCGCGAAGCAGCTCAGCAGGCCGTCGGGGAGCAGCTTGCATCCTTCTTGCAGCAGCGGGCTCAAGTGGAGGCGGAACTGGCAGTGGTGGCCGATCAGGAAAAGGCATGGAAGGAGGTACGCGAACAACTGATAGGGCTATTTAAGACGCTTCCTTCCCAGTAGTTGCCCTTGTATCAATATACTTGTAAAAAATTTCTTTTTCGAATAAGATGTATCCATTCTTTATTCTTTTGTACGATTCACCTTGTACTTGATTGAATTTATAAATAAAGATACACATTTTTTCTTTGCAATGTCTTGTATCATTTATTTGCTTTTTCTCTTCTCTTATTATCAGCATGTTGTCTTGATAAACACGGTTGACAGATAATAGAGTAAGCATCTTGGTTTCTTCAAAGGATAGCGATGGCTTAGGCTGCATGTTCAGATCTGGTGCCTAAGACTTTTCAATTCTATGAGCCGTGAGGGTCTCATAGAGACTTTTCTCCCTACAGATTGAGAGGATCTCGTAGGTGGATTTTCTCCTTAGGAATCGTGAGGATTCCTAAGTGTGTTTTCTCTTATAAGTCGTAAGGATCCTATAAGAGAATTTTCCCTCTTACGAGTCGAGAGGACTCGTAAGCGGTTGTTTCCCTCCTTGTCGAGATTCGACTTTGGAGAGTGAGACCCGTGGATAGTATACAAGAGACCATTTTAGGACGACTTGCAGGGTCCCAGTGCTTAGGAAACAAGTTTTTTGCCGAGCAGTTCTCGTCAAGGACACTAATTTCCCTGAGTTGAAGTATTTTGCCGAGGACACTGGTTTCCTCGAAGTTGAAACGAATCGGAGTATTCCTGCGGAGACACTGGTTTCTCTGCTGGCCAACGCGAATCAGGAAGCTCTCATCAAGGACGCTAGTTTCCCTGAATTGAGGTATTTGCCAAGGACACTGGTTTCCCTGGGGTTGAAACGAATTGATGTATTCCTGTAAAGATGCTAGTTTCTCTGCGGGTCGACGCGAATCAGGATGTTCTCGTCAAGGACACCGGTTTTCCTGAGTCGAAGTATTTTGCTGAAGACACTGGTTTTTTCAGGGTTGAAACGAATCGGAGTATTCCTGCGGAGACACTGGTTTCTCTGCGGTCCGACACGAATCAGGAAGCTCTCATTAAGGACGCTAGTTTCCCTGAATTGAGGTATTTGCCAGAGACACTGGTTTCCCTGGGGTTGAAACGAATAGATGTATTCCTGCAAAGACGCTAGTTTCTCTGCGGGTCGACGCGAATCAAGGAGTTCTCGTCAAGGACACTGGTTTCCCTGAGTCGAAGGATTTTGCCGAAGACACTGGTTTCTTCGGGGTTGAAACGAATCGGAGTATTCATGCGGAGACACTGGTTTCTCGGCGGGCCAACGCGAATCAGGAGGCTCTCATCAAGGACGCTAGTTTCCCTGAATTGAGGTATTTGCCAGGGACACTGGTTTCCCTGGGGTTGAAACGAATCGATGTATTCCTGCAAAGACGCTAGTTTCTCTGCGGGTCGACGCGAATCAAGATGTTCTCGTCAAGGACATTGGTTTCCCTGAGTCGAAGTATTTTGCCGAAGACACTGATTTCTTCGGGGTTGAAACGAATCGGAGTATTCCTGCGGAGACACTGGTTTCTCTGCGGGCCGACGCGAATCAGGAGGCTCTCATCAAGGATGCTGGTTTCCCTGAGTCGAAGTATTTTGCCGAAGACACTGGTTTCTTCAGGGTTGAAACGAATCGGGGTATTCCTGCGGAGACACTGGTTTCTCTGCGGGCCGACGCGAATCAGGAGGCTCTCGTCAAGGATGCTAGTTTCCCTGAATTGAGGTATTTGCCAGGGACACTGGTTTCCCTGGGTTGAAACGAATCGATGTATTCTTTCAAAGACGCTAGTTTATCTGCGGGTCGACGCGAATCAGGATGTTCTCGTCAAGGACACTGGTTTCCCTGAGTCAAAGTATTTTGCCGAAGACACTGGTTTCTTCGGGGTTGAACTGATATGTGGTGGTCTTTCAGGTTTTATATAAGTTACCGTCAAAACCGTGAAGCTAGGAATTTGATCTTCGCTTCGTTTGCTGACACTGCGTCTGTTGCATCAAAACGGATTCCGCGGTTGTCTCTAGGCTGTTGGTGAACCGTCGAGATTTGGCTTCTCCTTCTGGCGGAGCCTGTTGGGAAGGTATGGTTCCCTCTTTGTTTGTGCCCTTGGATTGTATACAGGGATCGACGTGATCTCATCTGTAGGGCAAAAGTTTCATACATTTTTTTTATTATTGTTTTATTTCCGCGATGCTCTATCATTTCAGCTTTTATATCGCGAAGGTCGCGATTGTCCAATCATTTCGGCTATTTTTCGCGGTGCCCAATCATTTCGGATGTTTATTTTATTTTTACTCGCTGTTTTTTATTGCGAGTTATCCAATCATTTTGGCTATTTTGCATGCATACATTTTTACTTGCTGATTTTTATTGCAAGTTACCCCATCATTTCGGCTGTTTATTTTGTATGCATGCGCGGCTTGCTGGCTTTTCGCCATAAGTATGGAATTAGACACCGATTTTGGCATCAGCACCGCTACAACTGGAATATTTCCAGGAGCGAATCATCATTTGTCTCTGTCGATGTCGAACAAAGGTGGCTTAGCGAACAGGGTTAAGGTCCTGTTGACTAAGGCTTTTGACTTCATGAGCCGTAAGGGTCCCACAAAGGTATTTCTCCCTACAAGTCATGAGGATCTTGTAGGTGTATTTTCTCCTTAAGAATCGTGAGGATTCCTAAGTGTATGTTCATTTGTAAGTCTTAAGGATCCTACAAGAGGGTTTTCTCCTTGTTAGTCGAGAGGACTTACAAGGGTTGTTCACCATGCGAACATATCCCCAGTCACAGATGGGACTTGGTTAGGGAAATGTTTATTCGCGCCCATGGATTGTATACAAGGGTCAGAATTGAACCACTTGTAGTGCAAAATCGAAGGTTGTGGAGGTTGCTTAAGCACAGGTTTAGGTCTCTGTAACTTAAGACTTTCAAATCTTATGAGCCGTGAGGGTCCCATAAGAGAGTTCTCCTTACGAGTCGTGAGGATCTCGCAAGTGTATTTTCTCCTTAGGAATCGTGAGGATCCCTAAGTGTGTTGCTCCCTTGTGAGTCGTAAGGATCTCACGTGGGTGGTTTCTCCTTACAAGGTCGAGAGGATCCTATAAGTGTCCTTTAACGAGGTTGCGCCCTTTCGGGTTTTCACAAACACTCGCCGGTAGTCCTGCTGTTTTTACTCACGGAGCCCTTTCGGGTTTTCATCCGTGCTCATTTTGCTTATGGACATACCGTTTTGTTTTTTTTTATTCTCTTTTTTTTACGAGGTCGCGCCCTTTCGGGTTTTCACGAACACTCGCCGGTAGCCCTGCTGTTTTTACTCACGGAGCCCTTTCGGGTTTTCATCCGTGCCCATTTTGCTTATGGACATACTTTTTTTTTATTTATATTATTTTTTTAATTTTTTTTATATCGGCTTTGTGATGTTTCAATCCACCGTAGTTTATCGACATCTCGGTCAACAGCTAGTTTTAGGACGTAGTGGTCCGTCGTTAGTTTAAGGACGTTTCGGTCCGGTCAGTAAAAGGCCGGCTACTACTTATAGAGCTTGAGCTTAGAAAGATAGCGAGCGGACATAGTCGTCGTCATCTATCATTGACCTAGGCTGTGGCTTATTAAGCGTAGTATTTCTTTAGGAAGCGACCATTTATTGGCCTGAAAGGCCTTTCACCGTGCATATCCATGAGTAGATAGGCTCCACCCTGGTAGACCTTGTCTATGATATACGAGCCTTCATAGTTCGGCTCGAATTTTCCCCGCTTAGCGCGATTGGGGATCATAGGTCTTTTGACTACTGGCACGAGCTCGCCTTGGCAGAATGTTCTCGGCCTAGTCAATCTTTCATATGAGCGCGTCATCTTTGCTTTATAAGCCTCCAGATTTTGTTGCGCTATGAGCCGTGTTTCATCAAGTGCATCAAGCTCCTCAAGCCGAAGGTGAGCATTTTCTTCGTCCGTCAGCTCATAGTGGACTGCCACTCGTAGAGAGGGTAACTCTATTTCGAGGGGAGCAATGCTTCTGTACCGAATACCAACGCATATGCGTTGTGTTCGTGGCTGTCTTGAACGTAGTTCGATACGCCCAAAGAGCCTCTTGCAGTCTCTCGTGCCAGTCCTTATTTCGGGACACCGTCTTTTTCATGATCTTTGTCAAGGTCTTATTGAAGGCCTCAGCTAGACCGTTAGCTCGCGAATTATAAACTGAGGAATATCTCCAGTCTATATTATGCTGCTGCGCGAAGCGGCTGATCTTGTGGCTTCTGTAGGCTGGCCCGTTATCGAAGATAATTCTTCGCGGAGTTCCAAACCGATATATGACGTGCGTCTTGAAGAAATAGAGGATATTTTCCGTCTTCACTTCCCTCAACGGTACTGCTTCTTCCCATTTAGATAAGCAGTCAGTCGTCGCCAGAATGAAACGACGTCCTCTAGACGATGCTGGTTCGATGGGGCCGACTATGTCAGTTCCCCACATTTCGAACGGCCAGCTAGCCACCGTTGGATGTAGTGGATTTGGATGCTGGTGGATGAAGTCCCCATAGATTTGGCATGAGTGACATTGCTTCGCATATTCGAGGCAGTCATGGATCATCGTGGGCTGATTGAGTGAGATTTAGCGTGCTTGCGCTTTCTAAAAGATAGATCAAAAATATTTGTTAACCGCAATCAAGAACGGCATCGCTTTGCAGCTAGCCGGTGAGTACGGGTCGGTCCACAGGGATGTTGTGAATTTCCTAGTCGCGCTAACGAGTTAATTCCGAAAGGTGTTCGGATTAATTATTAAATCTAAAAACCTAAATTATCTATACTAAAATTATCTAGATCTAAATCTTGCTAGCGTTAGGTTTAGGAATGGTTTGGAAATGTAAATAAATCTCAACGTTTTCTATAC
The DNA here is from genome assembly GCA_030015575.1 of Agapanthus africanus. Lineage (NCBI taxonomy): Eukaryota > Viridiplantae > Streptophyta > Magnoliopsida > Asparagales > Amaryllidaceae > Agapanthus > Agapanthus africanus. The sequence continues at coordinate 498,406,516 of JASDDO010000010.1, forward strand.
CCAAATTAGGATCTAAGAGGAGTTATGGTAATTATCAATAAAGGGGATTAGATCCATTCGGGAAGGTGTTCCCTCCTCTAGGTTCTTGTCCTTCCTTTATCAATCCTTACCCTAACCTCCATGGAAAACATCACAACCGGGCCTTTATACTACGGTATCACCGCTACCTCGAGGGATAGGGTGCCGTAGGGAGCGGTATGTGCATGTATGCATGGAGTCCTATAGATTCTATGTGATGGGTAAGAAAGGGATGAGAGATCTCATCTCTCAAAAGCCTTTCCTAAAGCTAACATCTAAGGCAAGGAATTAAAATCTAAATTAGAGCAATTAAATAAAACTACTTACAGATGTATCCCTCCAATCATCCATGCAGGGTTGTCAGATCTGAATTTCTGAATGGAAAAGAAACACCGATGCTCTCCAAAAGATTTCTAAATTTTATTCATAAAGGGAGGCATGAAAAGAATACAATGATTTGGGTTTCTATTTATAGGAGATAGAAACCCTAGGTTACAATTGATTCGCATGTCTACATTTACCAAAATATCCTTAGGAAGACCTAGTCAAAGTAGACTTCCAAGCTTTGGTAAAATTTTATGTCTGGAAATTTTGGAACTGATTCTGGGCTTCTTGGGCTTTTTATTTCTTTGGATCTTTATTCAATTTGGCTTCTCTATTTCTTCCAGATCTCCAGTGAATAATTGCGGTGGACTTTTAACCGTTCGCTTTGTAATCTTGGACCTTGCATTGCCTTGTACTTTGTGAATTTTATCTTTGATGTCGGCTTGATTAAGATCCTTCTATTGGTTGGTCAAAAGTCCCTTTTTGCATCGTCTTTTGTCTTTTTCACTGTTTTCGCTCCAAGAACCTGTAACCTGTAATATGTAGCAGACATGCGTCAAAAGCACCTGTTTATTTATAAAAAGAATAAGAATGGGGAATACAATAATGCAATATTATGGTGTGAACAAATACCCCCAAACTTATCTTTTGCTCGTCCTCGAGCAAACTTATTTTTATTCACTAAAATCCTAACCGCACTTTCGCAGGGAAACGCGATTGCACTGAGCTCGTGCAACAAGCCGTTAAACCTCTAGGTGTCCCTAGTAGGAGGAGTGTTGTCTCCTGAGGGTTTTCAGCGGATTACACCCACAAAATCCTATCAATTCGGTTTTTCGACCTTTGTTTTCTAATTAGGTTTTCTAACAAGGAATTATATTATCGTCGACCCGCAAATTATCTACCCATATTCTTCACACTCTCTCATCATTTAACTTAAGATTATACATGTTCTGTAGAATTACTTAGCTTTCGGCATTTCTTAAGTTTTCCTTCTAGGGTTCTATCTCCACTTAGGAATTTCTATCAACTCTACTAAAGATACAAGTTCTATTCTTCATTCCTCTCTCTTATCTAAACTCCAATCACATATCCCCACGTGTGTGTATAAATCACCCCTACACTTGGAAATTCAAATCAACCAATCATACCCTTGTCCGTTGTCCAAAGCACTTCTTAATTGGTGAATTTTTAATTGAATTTTGCTTACACATCCTTCATGCGACCGTTAATACTTCTTGAGGTATCAACAACCGATTACAAGATATGTTTGCAGTTTAAAGCGTAATTCCTAGTCTTGCAACACCCAAGGCTTTTTAGCAGTGACTCCCAAACCAGTTGGTCTAAGGCACTAGGTGATGAAGCACCCTCGCTAAATATTTTTCTATTTTTGCAGCCTTAAGTAATCACAAAAACCAGTGTCCATTTTTTTATTCTTTATTCACACTTTTTTCTTTTATTTTCATTGTACTAAGGACTTTAGACAAGAGCATTTCAAGGTCTCTTCTACTATTCCAAGTTTCAAGGTGCGTGATTGTGCAAATTGTAGGGTATACATTTTCAGAATCTAGACTTAAGCTAGGAACTATTTTTCAAACTTATACTCTAATAAGAACATCAATACTTTTCCTTTGTTTCGACTTAGCCCAAGAAGTGAACTCAAAATTTGCCTATTTCTAAATAAACTACAAAAACATATACTTTCTACAGTTAAATTTTAAGGAAGGTTATTTTTATGGTTTTTAATTTACTACGTCAAAGATCTAGTTGTTCCTAACTAGTTAACCTATCTATCAAACTCTAGTCAAATAAGCCAAAATTGAATACAATATTTTTTTATAATTTTTGAAATTTTTCAATTTTTATGGGTTTTCAAATAAGTATGCAAATGCAAAAATATGTACAAATGAATGTGAAGGAAGAAGACGTACCGAGCATACCCCCAAACTTGAACTTGACAGTGTCCTCACTGTCATACTAAATCAAGAGGGTCAAAATACCGGCACTCCCCTGCTTATTTATTTACATTTTTTTTTTATATTTTTTATGTTTTGAAATTTTTTTATATTTTTTTATAGAAAAGAAAACAAAAAATATATACATATATATAACAAGGTTCCCCCCAAACTTAAGCTTGGCCTTACACAAGCCAAAGGTTAGCACCAACCATATAAAAATCTAATCGTGGAAATGGTATAGTTGGTGCAAGAAAATAAGAAGCACGCGAGACCGTGTGGAAAGAAGAATGGTAGAATATGGTCTCGGTGGGGGAGAAGAATAGCGAAAAGAAGAGGGAAGTGGAGTACGATCTTGAGGTTGTAAATTGAGTGAATAAATTAGCGCAGTTTGTGATGACCGATGTGTTAAAAGCGATTGCGCTAACCTTTCAACCCGTCGAGAAATGGGGTCAAATCCCTCAAGATTCGCAAGAAGACACGGGTACGCCGAACTTGGTATTCGAGATGAAAGCGTCACGGTCACTTGCACGGTCGGAACAATAGGAAGGACGAAAGGAAGTGAATTAGGGATAGTATCATTCTCACCGTAGTAAACTGCGTCGAACTGGAAAGATTCCATCAATGGTTTGAAACGACTGTAAGTAACCGAGTCTGAAGGATTAACTAACTCATCTGAAAATGCAAAGGACTCAAACTCGGGCGGTGAGACTTCAACATCGTCCGAAAAAGTGAAACACTCGTAAGTGTCATCGGCTGTGGGAACTGTGTCAGATTCAAAGGAAAAGTTTTCAAGCTCACAGTCGTCAAGAGTGAAATGAAGCGTGGTCTGAACGATGGAAAAGAGGGAGGGTGATTTAGGTAAAGGTTCAAGAGGATGAATTGGAAAATCCGACACATCAAAGAAAAATGGTTCAACCTCAATATGATCCTCACTACTCTCCTCAATATTATCCTCATAATTCTCCGCAATATTCAACTCATCCATGCCATTATCATCAAAATCAAGACGCATATGAGATTCGGGAGAAACATTTAATAACTCGGGATGATGATTTGAACATAAAATTTCAATTAAATCGACAGGTTCATCATCCGAAATATTCCCGGCGTCTATATCCTTGATCAAGTGAAAGTCAATTTCTTTAGACACCTCCTCAAAAGCATGGATGTTTATCAATGTAGGTTCTAGAGTGGAAGTGTAAAGGTCAAACGGATTAGGTGTTGTTTTACTCGAAGGGAGTTCCTCACAATTTGGCAAATCAAACACTACAAAGTCGCACAACTCGTTTTTATTTTGAACTTGTGAATCATTTAGGACATTCGATGGAAAACTGGGGTTGTGGGCTTCAATTGGGTAAGGGTAGGTTTGATTTGGAAATCCTCTCTCATTCTCACTCTGTCCAACTGCCGCCTCATACATTGAAAAATTTGGAGCTAGCGGGACACTAGCTACCGGTTCACTAGCTTGCTTAAGGGTGGCCATGGACGCTTCCACATTCCTCATCATTTTATTTGTTGCAGCAATATATGCCTCCAACGACTCTTCCAAACTAGACTTTGGTGGTAAGGGGTTTCGGTAAAAGATTCGAAATTGTTTGGATATGTAAATCTCCCTAATGGCTGTGTAGAAACATTGTCTAGTGACGGTGGGAAAGTCGGGTAAGACTGGTAGGAAGTGGGTGGTTGGGCAGGGGTAGGGTCAACATATGGATAAAAAGGTGAATAGTCGTGTTGATCCCTAGAACTGGATGAGTGGAGAGGGGTGAAAGATCGACTGCGAGATTGAGCAATATGCTCAATAATGGACATCGGCTTAGGAGTGACAGAAGGACTTGAAAAAGTGGTATCAACATATGGAGGTGGTAAAAGTTGACTTGGTTGACACAAAGTGGGTTGAAAAGTCAAACCGTTTCTCCTAGACGCCTCTATTTGATCTTTCAAAGATATTTTAGGCAAGGAAGGATCGTCTTTAAATTGATCGAACAAATTGCCGAACGACGCAAAATTAGGTTCGGGATACCAAAGTTCGGCAAGTGATTTGTTATGTGGGGTACCCATGTTAGAAGAAAGGGAGAAAGAAAGAAAGTTTGTTGGTGCAAGGATTTCCGAGCGACAAAAGTTGCAAGTCTTTTTTTAAAAATTTCCTTTTTTCTTTTTCTCTTTATTTGAGACTGTTTGCAGAAAAAAATTTCGATAAAGGGCTTAGATACAAATGTAATCAACCAGAAATGCACAATCAGACCTAGATCTAGGGTCACCTAGGTCAGCTAGACAGCTCCTAACTGTTCCAAAAGGCTAGAAATAGGACCTCAAACCGTCTCTTCACCGCCAATTGCGGCCAGGTAAGTGCCAGGTAAGTGGAAAGGAACCACACTGTGGGCCTAATTAAAAACCACTAGCCTTTGACACACTTGCCTAATCACCGCAAAGACAAGTTAGGATAAACGGCCGATGCCTATACTAGTCCTCTGTCCTATTGAGCGCGACGTCCTTAAGGCTGAGTCTAATAATTTTTTAATTAAGAGTGGTCAATGCAAATGCTTTATTTGATTTCTGGGGTCCTAGGAAGGGTGATGAAATCCCCACCCAATTTGAATTGGTCAAAAGCCCCTTAAAGTCAGTTTTAAAGATATGCAAAACAGAAAAATCACTTTCAATCAAATCTTTTTTTGTGTGAATTTCAAAGTTTGCAAGTTTTCTAATTAAAACTTTCCTTTTTTCTCTAGCTCTTTATTTGGAAAGATATTTTTAGCAAAAAGATTAAGGATATGCAAATCAGAAAAGATCACTTGCAATCAATTATTATTTTAAGCATAGCGCAACGAATCTTTATTTGAAAAGAATTGTTGCAACAAGATATTCGAGAAAAGATATGCAACAACAAAATATTTCTTGCAATCAATTTAGTTCAAGCGGGGCCCAAAAATCCTGCACAAGACTTGTTATATGGAAGAGAATATACTTTTAAAGCACACAAAATCTTGCAGGCATTATTCAGAAAATATATTAAAATTTGCAGAGGAGAAATAACAGAGAGCTTACAGTGCAAATTTCATCACCTGAAAACACCATAAGGCCGCGTTTCCGCGGTTTAAATGCATTAATGCCGCGTTTTCGCGGCGGTCTCGTCAGCACGAACCCCCAAAAATTTTCTGACGTTCTGATTCTCCAAGATGGCCGCGGTTGCGCGGCCTAAGGTGGGTTTTGGCCGCGGAATTGCGGCGGTTTGGGGGAGTTGGATCTCCAGAAAAATTCTTCTATTCTATTATTCAAATTCTCTTCTGTTCCGATATTTTGTTTCTTGTTTTGCTTTCTGGAAATCTCCAGATCCGAATTTGTATATCCTGCAAAAATTAAAACAACAAAGTATCTCTTCCAAAAATAACAAAATATATATTTTTATATTTTTTTTGATTTTTCAGATTTTTATTATTTTTTTAAATTTTATGATTAACCCGAAATCGCGAAAAGGAAAGTTCTACGCTATCCCCGGCAACGGCGCCATTTGATTGAGTGAGAGTCGCTTGCTAGCTAGCCGGTGAGTACGGGTCGGTCCACAGGGATGTTATGAATTTCCTAGTCGCGCTAACGAGTTAATTCCGAAGGGTGTTCGGATTAATTATTAAATCTAAAAACCTAAATTATCTATACTAAAATTATCTAGATCTAAATCTTGCTAGCGTTAGGTTTAGGAATGGTTTGGAAATGTAAATAAATCTCAACGCTTTCTATACCCAAATTAGGATCTAAGAGGAGTTATGGTAATTATCAATAAAGGGGATTAGATCCATTCGGGAAGGTGTTCCCTCCTCTAGGTTCTTGTCCTTCCTTTATCAATCCTTACCCTAACCTTCATGGAAAACATCACAACCGGGCCTTTATACTACGGTATCACCGCTACCTTGAGGGATAGGGTGCCGTAGGGAGCGGTATGTGCATGTATGCATGGAGTCCTATAGATTCTATGTGATGGGTAAGAAAGGGATGAGAGATCTCATCTCTCAAAAGCCTTTCCCAAAGCTAACATCTAAGGCAAGGAATTAAAATCTAAACTAGAGCAATTAAATAAAACTACTTACAGATGTATCCCTCCAATCATCCATGCAGGGTTGTCAGATCTGAATTTCTGAATAGAAAAGAAACACCGATGCTCTCCAAAAGATTTCTAAATTTTATTCATAAAAGGAGGCATGAAAAGAATACAATGATTTGGGCTTCTATTTATAGGAGATAGAAACCCTAGGTTACAATTGATTCGCATGTCTACATTTACCAAAATATCCTTAGGAAGACCTAGTCAAAGTAGACTTCCAAGCTTTGGTAAAATTTTATGTCTGGAAATTTTGGAACTGATTCTGGGCTTCTTGGGCTTTTTATTTCTTTGGATCTTTATTCAATTTGGCTTCTCTATTTCTTCCAGATCTCCAGTGAATAATTGCGGTGGACTTTTAACCGTTCGCTTTGTAATCTTGGACCTTGCATTGCCTTGTACTTTGTGAATTTTATCTTTGATGTCGGCTTGATTAAGATCCTTCTATTTGTTGGTCAAAAGTCCCTTTTTGCATCGTCTTTTGTCTTTTTCACTGTTTTCGCTCCAAGAACCTGTAACCTGTAATATGTAGCAGACATGCGTCAAAAGCACCTGTTTATTTATAAAAAGAATAAGAATGGGGAATACAATAATGCAATATTATGGTGTGAACATGGGCCAGTAGTAACCCATCCGTTTAATCTTGAACTTCATCTTTGGGCCTGCTTGGTGAGAACCGTAGAGTCCGTCGTGAACTTCCTGAACGACTCTTTTCGCTTCGTCAGGTCCCAGGCATCTCAACCACAGAGAATCAAATGACCTCTTGTATAGAGTATCATTGACGAAGGAGAAAGACAGAGCTCATTTCATAAGCTGATGTCTTAAGGATGCATTTTCAGGCGTTCGACGGTATTTGAAGTAGTCTATAAAGACTTCTCTCCAATCCTCGGCCTTTTCCCGGTCTTTTATTTGCAGGGTCGTCTTCTCAGTCGCTCCCTTTTCTTCGGATGATTCCGGAGATATTTCTGATGGGGCAAGCACCCGACGGCTCTGTACCACAATTTTGACGTCATCGAGATTCTCGTCAGCCAGTTCTTTAGCGAGCTTGGCTAATGCGTCCACTTTGCTATTTTCCGCACGCGGTATGTTTTCCAAAGTGTAGGAGGGAATTTGGGTCAACAGTTGTTGCACCTTTTCGCCGTACTTCACCAGCTCTGGTTTGCACGTTTGGTAGTCGCCATTTACTTGACTGACGACCAGTTGGGATTCTCCATATATGAGGAGGTTTTCAATTCCCATGTCAATGGCGATCTCGAGGCCTGCTATCAAAGCTTCGTATTCAGCTTCATTGTTCGTCCTCGGCTCTGTTAAGGAGAAAGCGAAGCGCATTATCCCTCCTTGTGGAGTCACGAAGATAAGGCCTACCCCTGACTTGATTATGGGCGTGCTTTGTTTGCGCTTCTTCATGGAAGATGCTCCATCGAAATAAAGCTCCCATCGAGTATCACTACCATCAATCGCGTCAAACGCATGTTCGTCTGGCAGATCGCAATTCAGAGGGGAATCGGCAGGTATCGGATGCTCAGCGAGGAAGTCGGAGATGGTCTGGCCTTTCACTGCCTTGAGAGGTTAATAGGTTATCGAGAACTCCATCAAGAGTAGGGCCCATTTAGCGAGTCGTCCCGTCAATATGGCCTTCGACATTAAATATTTAAGGGGTTCCACCTTCGAAATGAGACGGACTTCATGCGCCAACGCATGGTGCCTAAGTTTTGTTACCGCGAAGATCAACTCTAGGCAATGTTTCTCAATGGGGGAATAGTTGCTTTCTGCCCCCAGTAGGACTCGACTTAAATAGTAGAGTGCTCTTTCTTTCCCTTGGTCATTCTCTTGGGCCCATAATGCACCTAAGGAACCTTCGAGGGCGGTTGTATAAAGAATGAGGGGTTTTCCCTTAACCGGAGCAGCCAACACTGGCGGGTTCTGGAGGTACTTCTTGATTTCATCCAGCGCTTCTTGGCATTTATGATCCCAGACGAATGGAGCTCCCTTCTTCATCAAGTGGCTGTAAGGACGGCACTTTCCTGAAAGGTTAGCTATAAATCGCCGTATGTACGCGAGCTTCCCTTGGAGAGACCACAACTGCTTAAGAGTCCTTGGCGGAGACATTTCCATGATCGCCTTGATTTTCGACGGATCTATCTCAATGCCTCGGTGTCGGACGATGAATCCCAGGAATTTGCCCGATGAAATTTGCATACATACGGCGATTTATAGTCCCGAGGAAAAGAGTACGCTCGACCCATTTTCTGAAGAGGGTTTAGACTCCGGCAGTGTAAGCACCACCATCATCAGTCTTTGGAGTTGGACGCGGCTTCAACATCCCTTCAGTGATCTGAGGTTCCAACGGGTTCTTCCACCTGATCGCTGGGCATGTTTGAAGATCGTTTAGCATCCTCTTTGTCTTGGCTGATAGCACAACCTCCCATGGAGCTTCTTCAACGAGGGAGCATGTTGCGTATTCATCCTTTTAGGGGTGTGAGGCTGCGGCGGATTCACCTTCCATCTGTCGGACAACGCGAACTTGCCCCCTGTTGGTACTGGTCCTCAATCCAATTTTTAAAGACGTAGCAATCTTCGATCGGATGACCCAGTACTCGATGATAGGGACAGTAGTTGGGATCGTTGACATCATTTGGCTGCGACGGACGTCTTGGATCCGGCAGATTTATGAGTCGGTTGCGCAAGGCTAGCTCAAACAGTCTCCTCGTTTTATTTCGGGGAAACGAATAAGGACGTCCGAGCCTTTCCTCAAGGGGCGTGCGCAGACGCATATTATTTTTACGGACAGCCGGTTTCAAGTTGCTCGGCTGTTGTTGAGCATTAGCGACAATGATCGCTTTTCCCTTCCCCTTCTCGTTTCGAGAGTCCGGCTTTGGAGGGGGCGGTCTATGACCCATCTGGTCCATTTGGGCCAGTTTGTCGATTAGGGCTTGGAAAGTAGTCGGCTTGAAGAACATCATGAATTGGGATATGGTTGCCTGTGGATCGAGGGTTCCAACAAACATACCCACTGTCGGTGCCTCTTCAATGCGTTGTTCGCATTTTGACCATAGGTTGCTCCACCGTATAGCATATTGAACCCATGTTTCGCCTGGTTTCACCCTGGCATTAATCAATGCCGTTATCGGGGTACGCTTGCTGGCACTCGCGAATCGTTGCGTAAACAGCAGCTCCATCTCCGCAAAGGTCTTGATAGAGTCGTTTGGGAGCTCGGAGTACCATTCGAATGTTGTATCCGATAAGCTACCAACGAACTGGCGAAGCAACAAATTATCATCACCGCCGGTGTTGCCGCAAAGCGCCCTGAACTGGGAAACATGCTGGTGGGGATTGCCAGTCCCCTTATACACATGGAATTTCGGTATTGTATAGCTCGTCGGGTACTTGATCTGATCGTACCAGCTTGGATACGGTCACCCCGTCTTGACAACTTGGCCGGCTGCCTCAGTCGCCTGATGAACCCGGATCTGCTGAGCTATATATTCGTTCAAGTCAGCTTTGGAGATTGTTTCCTCCTTGGCTGTTGACAGAGCCGGTGGAGGATTTGATGTTTCTCCCCTGTCGTCTTCAAGGACGATCGGAGGATCTTCAGCAGGAGGATCTTGTTGAATCATCATTCTCACCATGTCCTGGAACAGGAGGGCCATTCTCTTTATGTTGGCTGCTTGTTCAGCAGCCTCTTTATCCTTCTTTTCCAATATCCGGCGAAGGAATTCAGCGTCAATTTCTTGTTCTTAGCGTTGATCCGAGGACGCTTCAGGGCTTTCTTTTGGACCAGTGAGTGCGGCCATCGAGTTCATCATTTCCTGGAGCTTTTGCTGTTGCTCCTGAGCTTTGGTCACTGACCGTGTAGGCGGTCTATGACCTGTAGATGCACGGCTATCCTCCTTTCCCGACGCCATGTATACAGTATGGACTATAATGCCCCCGAACTTAGGGCGTTTAGGCTCACCGCCTTTGGCATTTGCCGCGGGCGCGGGGATTTTCTCTGGCCTTCTTCTCTTGTGCATCGTTGAAGTTGAGGGGGCTGTTGCAGCGGGCACCCTGGCGGTTGTCGTCCTTTGCTGTTTGATAGGACGTCTCTTTTCTTCCTTCACTTTTGCCCTTTTCTGTTGACGAGAGTGATCTGGGTCGATTACCGAGTCTGGAACCCTCCACCAAACTTTATAAATTTTGGAGGACAGCCGTTGAGGGGGCTGCTCCAACTTCGTTTCTGTAATCCTCTCCGCAGGTGGAGGAGATCTCTTTAGCGTAGTAGTCGGAGAGTTTTTACGTACCCTCCTTAGTGGTTCAAAGTTGTTCCCAGTTGGAATAGCAGCATTAACTTCCACCATTGGAGCGGGTGGAGTTAGCCCTGAGGGGGAGTTGCCCCAGCCTTCCTTACTCGGCGCCAGTGGTGACGTCGAGCATGACGAGCCGTTGGGACTGGCTCGGCGATAGGGACAGCTTCATCTTGCCCCCTGTCCGAATGAGGCGCTGCTGGTGCCAGCCTCTTAAAGACTGAGGTTGTCCTTTGAGTGGCGATATTCAATCTGTCAAAGACAGATCCTCGAGTAAGGGCAGGAGCCGGAATAGTCAGCCTTGAAAAGACTGACTCTTTGACAGGAGAAGCCGCCTTAGAGACTTCAGGAGCAACCGTTGCTGCCTTCCTTGGGACAGCCACTTCAGGGTTCATAGGCTTCTTGGCGGGCCCATCAGAGTTCTGATCCAGCCTGGCAAAGACAGAGGCTGCCGGTTTGATGTTGGACGACCCGTTGAAAGGGGTCGTTATAGCAGTGAGCCGATCGAAAACCGACTTCTTGTTCGCTTCTGGTGCGGACACTGGCATGGTGAAGCTTGCAGGCGGGAGCATGGTCCCGAAAAACAGGCCGGTGGTAGCCTGGGTCACCTGTTCTACTGGCATGGCGAGGATGGAGGCCGCTTGAGGCCCATAGGCTACGCCTTCAGGTGAGGCGGAGCGTTATTGCACTTGCATTTTGAGCAGCTCAAGCAGTTGGAGGCCATTGATGCTTGATTTTTGTGCCAGGCAAAAGACCAAATCTTAGTAACTTGAAATCCAAAGGCAACCATTAACAAACCGCGATTCGTTCGCGAAGATGACACACGAAGTGTGGAGTGGAAAGAGGAAAAGGTCCCACCGGGAGTGCCAGAATTTGTTCCCCTCCGAAAGACGGCCGAGACTGAACGTCTTGCCTGAGATTCGAGGCAGATGCTAATTGGTTTTATCCGTCTACCTCTCCGAAGATACCAAGTTGATTTATGGCATCGTGTATCGGAGGTTTAGACGGATGCGGCCGTTGTAGCAGACTTCGTCAGATTCCCCCTCACTTGAGGGGTTTTTGATTGTGGGGACGCTCTTCCCTGCAGGCGCATTCCCCTGCAGTTAATTACGTTACCGCATCGCGGTAACCACTTTCTCCTTCTCCAGAAATTTCACTTCGTGTCGTGTGTGTTTGTTTTGTTTGTGGATGCCCGTGGATTGTATACGGAGACTAAGTGATGTCGTCGCCCGTAGGACGTGGATTAGTCCAAATCCGTATTTACTTAGATTTGGGTTTGGTGTTTTAGTTTAAGGATACGTTAGCCATGCTGAGGCTAAGATCAACTTAAACGTTCGTTAAGGATACGTTAGTCCTATTTGAGACTAAGATCAACTTAACGGAAAGAGCATTTCGGGGATCTATTGTTCCAGTTTAGGGGCGTGGTGGTCCGTTTAATGTATATGGCCGTCGGGACCCGTCACCTCTCTGACGACGTTGAAGGATTACAACGATAGATGTCAGAGGAGTTCAGAGATATACCCTTGAACCAAAGTTGATTGGGGGATTTATAGTCCAATTTGGGACTAAAGTCTGTTTGAATGTTTAAGGATACGTTAGCCATATTTGAGGCTAAGATCGACTTAAACGGGATCGTTTAGATCCGAAAAAAGAGCATTTGGGGGCTCAATTGCTCCAGTTTAGGGACATAGTGGTCCATTGCCAGTTTAGGGACATGGTGGTCCAACATTCCCATTTTGGGGATGAATATTGGTTTAAGAACGCATTAGTCCATGAGTTTAAGGACCCCACAGTCCGTATTGCCAGTTTAGGGACATGGTGGTCCAACGTTCTCGTTTTAGGAACGGATATTAGTTTAAGGACGCATAATTCCATGGGTTTAAGGACCTCACCGTCCGTATGGTTGTGTTTAAGGACGCATTAGTCCATTAGTTTAAGGACGCATAAGTCCGTGGGTTTAAGGACCCCCACAGTCTGTATCTTGGTTTAAGGACGAATAAGTCCATGAGTTTAAGGACTCCACAGTCCGTATCGATGTGTGGTCGTCGGGACCCGTCACCTCTCTAACTTCGTTGAAGGATTACAACGATAGGTGTCAGAGGAGTTCAGAGATGTACCCTCGAACCGGATGTAAATTGATTTAAGGGAGCAGTCGTGCTCAGTCAATTTAATTTGAGGACTTATGGCCATTATTGGGCTAAGTCCAGTTGAGAATGTTCAACGTTTTATTTGCATTTGGCCTATTAGGCCTATACTAGGGCTTTGCCCTTGTTTAATAGTGCACTGTATTTTATTTTGGCCTGCTAGGCTTTTCTAATTTGGGCTATGTCCCTTTATTTATGATGCAGAGCATCTGTTTGGGCTCTCCCCTTTTTAAAATAATGCATAGCATTTAATTTGGCATGTTAGGCCTTTCTTAATTGGGCTCGGCCCTTCTGTAAATAATGCAGTGCATTAATTATCTGACACTGGCTTGTCAGGCGCTTTGCGCCAATCATTGAGCGCAAGCGCATGTGGAGGTGACACGTGTCACGCTCTGGTGAGCGCAAGCGCAACAGCGCAGTGCGCTGCGTCAGTGCGCTGCGTTGTTGCGCCGCTGACACGTGGCGCTCTCTGGTGGCTTGCGCCAACCCAGGAGCGCAACAGTGCAGTTTTGCAAGTGCAAGGCACTTTTCAATAACTTGATCCAATTTTGGATTTAAGAAAAGAATTTTTAAGATTCCAGAACCAATGGTTCATAAAAAGGTGCAAGGCGCTGTTATTATTTTATATATTTTTTTATTGAAGATCATTGATCTTGTTCTTAGATCAATGATCTATTCAGAAGAAATTCTTCTTTTTCATAAAGGCTTTTACCTTTTTTTTCTTGAGTTCTTCTCACAATTCTTCAGAGTTCTCTCTGTTTTGTTGTTTTTGAAGTTTTTGATGTTCTCGATGTTGATCTGTTTTGAATTGGGGTCTAGGGGCCTTTATATAGTGCCCATTAATTTGTTAAATTTGTTAAAGAGATCATTCTCTGAGTGATTTGGGGAATTTTCCCCACCGTTGGATCTTTGTTCCAAGGGATTCTGTTTTACAGAAGACAATCTTCTTGTTTTAACAAGAACAGAAAGATCTTGCTGGAATTTTAATTCTGTTTGGCGCAGATACACCAGCGCATGACACGTGTCACGCAGCGCGCAGCGCAGCGCAACTGCGCTGATACGTGTCGCCAAGCGCACAGCACAGCGCAACTGCGCTGACACGTGTCGTGCAGCGCACAGCGCAGCGCAACTACACTGACACGTGTCGCGCAGCGCAGCGCTTGCGCAACTGCGCTTGTGCAACTGCGCTGACACGTGTCGCGCAGCGCAGCGTTTGCGCAACTGCGCTGACACGTGTCGTGCAGCGCAGCGCTTGCGCAACTGAAGTATTGCTTCCTTTAATTTTTGTTTTAAATAGAGCCTTGCTCTGATTGGGCACGCTGCCTTGGGCGTTGCGCTGACGTATCAACTTCTGACACGTGGCGCGTTGCGCACAGCGCACGGGATTTGAAGCGTTGCTTCAATTTTTGAATTTTTGAAATTCAAACAGAGCTTTGCTCTGATTGGGGGAAACACTCCCGAAGGTAAGAACTTGAGATTTCCCTTTTTTGGGGATGGCATCAACCATATGACAATTACCGGCTGTTCCTTTATGATCATATGTCGTGCTTCTCTGCTCCCGAAGGGCTTTGCGCTTTATTCGCTTGAAGTGTTGTCGGTGGGCAACGTATCCCTGCCACCACTTCTTGAAGGCATTGCACTCTTCGGTAGGGTGTGTGACCCTCCGATGATACAAGCAGTATTTCGGATGTACATCCGATTCGTCAGGGCACGTACTCCCGGAAGTATTTTCTTTGAAAGGTGGCGGCTTCATTCACACTGACAAAGCTTTGGCAAACTGCTTCCTTATCTTGATTCTGCTCTTGCTGGTGGCAAAGGCGCTTCAATCCGGTTGAGGTACTTTATGGATTCTCATTACCGGAGCTTTTTCAGCCTGACACCGACGCTTGGCCTTTTCGTATATGGCCGCTTCATGTTCTCGATCAGCTTTGCTCTTTTATAGAGCTTCGTTCAGCAGTTTGTCGATCAGGTCATCTGACGGTTCCATGGATTTTGGTTCTGGATCTGCCCCCGGTTTCTCTACGTCATGAGCTTCTTTGCTATCTATTGACGAGTGAGAGATCATATGGCAACTCGCCACAAAATCATCGGGTTCTTCTGAAGAATCGTCTCCTTCATCAATGCCACTATTTCCGTTCTCAAGAACATGCTTGAAGAATTCTTCTAGTGTGACTGGGGTCCGTGCTTTTTGGTTGTATTCCTCCAGTGCGTCGATGAATTTTTGCAGACCCGTACGATTGTCGTCGAGCTGCACGGGCTTCTTGGCCTTTTTCTTTTTCTTTGAAGACGTCGGAATCTTGGCCTAGAGGCTTGTCCTGGAGGCTTGGCCTATCGTTACCAACTTTCGGCGTTGGGCGCGGTTTCAGCATCCCGTCAATAATTTCAGGCTCCAGCGGGATTTTCCACCTAATCGTCGGACATGCTTGAAGATCCTTCAGCATTCTTTTAGTTTTGGCCGAAAGGACAACTTCCCACGGAGCTTCCTCTACAAATGAGCATGATGCCTCTGGCGTATTCACCTTTTTAGGAGCGTGCTGTTGTCGCGGGTTTACCTTCCAGTTTTCGGACAGCGCGAACTTTACCTGTTGGTACTGGTCTTCAACCCAGTTTTTGAAGACGTAGCAATCTTTGATTTGGTGGCCCACTATTCAGTGGTAGGGGCAATAATTAGGATTGTTGACGTCGCCCTGTTGCAGTGGACGTCTCGGATCCAGCAGAGTGATGAAACTATTGCGCACCGCCAGTTCGAATAGTCTCCTTGTTTTATCCCGGGGGAACGAGTAAGGACGTCTCAACTTTTCTTCGAGGGATCTTGGTTTGTTGTTTTGGCGAGCTACCAGTTTCGGGTCACTCGGTTGTTGTTGAGCGTTGGTGACGAAGGTCGCTTTCCCTTTGCCCTTTTCATTCTGAAGATCCGTCTTTGAAGAGAATGGCCTATAACCCATCTGGTCCATTTGGGCCAGTTTGTCAATCAAGGCCTGGAAGGTGGTTGGCTTGAAGAACATCATAAACCAGGATATAGTTTCCTGGGGATCAAGGATTAACACGAACATGCCCACGGCAGGCGCTTCTTCTATGCATTGTTCGTATTTTGACCATAGGTTACGCCATCGAATTGCGTGTTGAACCCAGGTCTCTCCTGGATTCACTCTGCCATTGATTAACGCCGTGATCGGGGTGCGCTCACTAGCGCTTGCGAACCGTTGCGTAAACAGTAGCTCCATTTCTGTAAATGTTTTGATGGAGTCATTCGGAAGCTCTGAGTACCATTCAAATGCTGTCTCCGCTAGGCTGCCGACAAAATGGCGAAGCAATAGTTTGTCATCGCCTCCAGTATTTCCGCATAGAGCTCTGAATTGAGCAACGTGCTGGTGTGAATTGCCCGTCCCTTTATACACGTGGAACTTAGGGATCGTATATCCCGGCGGGTGCTTAATTTGATCGTACCAGCTTGGATAAGGTCGCCCAGTTATAACGACTTGACCAGCCGCTTCACTTGCCTGATGAGCTCGTATTTGTTGAGCTATGTAGTCATCAAGGGAAGCCTTAAAGATCGTTTCTTCCTTGGCTGCTGAGAAAGCCGGAGGATGATTTGATGTCTCTCCTCTATCGTCTTCAATGATTATTGGAGGGTCTTCGGCTGGAGGATCCGGTTGGATCATCATCCCCACCATGTCTTGGAACAGAAGCACCATTTGTTTTATATTAGCTGCTTGTTCCACGGCCTCTTTATCTTTCTTTTCAATCATCCTTCGTAGGAATTCGGTGTCGGTCTCCTGCTCTTGACGTTGTTCCGACGATGCTTCCGGGCTTTCTTTCTGCCCAGTGAGTGCGACCATCATTGTCAACATCTCCTGGAGCTTTTGTTGTTGTTCCTGAGCCTTTGTCACAGACCGTGTAAGTGGTCGATGACCCGTGTAAGTACGGCTTTCCTCTTTCCTGGAAGCCATGTACACCGTGTGTACCACCATGCCCCCAGACTTGGGGCGTTTGGGTCCACTGCCTTTGAAATTTACCGCAGGCATGGAGATCTTCTCTGGCATTTTCCTCTTATGGGAGGTCGAAATTGAGGGGGCCGTTGCAGCAGGCACCCATGCAGATGATATCTTCCCTGGTAAGATGGAGGGATGGTCCTCCTCTTGCCGAGTCTTCGTCTTCTTCAGCCGGCGAGAGTAATCTTTGTCAATTACAGAGTCTTGGACTTTCCGCCAAACTCTGTGGATCATGGAGGACAACCGCTGAGGAGGCTGTTCCGGCTTCACCTGTGTCAAGCTTTCAGCAGGCGGAGAATACTTCTTCAATATGGCGGTTGGAGAGTTTTTGCGCACTCTCCTGAGCATCTCGAAGCTGTTCCCAGTTGGAACAGCATCGTCAATTTCCACCATTAAAGCTGGTGGGGTAAGTCCAGAGGGGGAACTGCTCCCGGCTTTCCTCACTCGACGCCAGTGGCGACGTCGATCATGTCTTGCGGATGGGATCACCTCAGTTGTAGAAGCGACCTCGTTATGCCCCTTCCTTTGATGAGAGGCTGTTGTTGGTGCCAGCCTGTCGAAGACTGACGTCCGTTGAGAGGGAACGTCTAACCTGTCGAAAACTGACTTTTGAGTCGGGGAAGCACTTGTAACGACCTTACCCGCAGCAGGAGTTGGAACGTCCAGTCTTGAGAAAACCGATCCTCTAGTAGGAGAAGCCCCTTTGACAGCTTCGTCTGTCGAAACAGGAATGGATATCCGCTTTGGGATAACCCCTTCAGGTATGGCGAGCCTCTTTGCGGGCCTACTTGAGCTTAAGCTCAACCTGTTAAAGACTGAGGCATTGAAATTGGATGACCCGTTAAGAGGGGCCGCAGTGGTTGCAAGCCGATCGAAGACCGACTTCTTCGGAGCCTCATGTGATGTCACTGAAGTATTGCAGCTCATTGGCGGAAGCATGGTCCTGAAGAACAATCTAATGGTGGCCTGAGTCACCTATTCCACCGGCATTGCAAAGATGGAGGCCGCTTGGGGCCCATAGGTCACTCCTCCGGCGGGGACAGAGTAGGAGTTGCTGTTGCAGTTAATGCAGCTGGAGGCCATCGATGTTATCTTCTTTTCTTTATAGAGAAAGACACCAAATCTTAGTATCTCGAATCCAGGGGCAACCATATTAAACCACGATTCATTCGCAAACACGACACATGAAGTGTGGAGTGGAAAGAGGAAAAGGTCCCACCGGGCGTGCCAGAATCTGTTTACCGCCGAAAGCCGGGAAAGACAAACATCTTGCCAGAATTTGGGGGCAGATGCTATTTGTATTTATCCGTCCATCTCTACGAAGATGCCAAGTTGATTTATGGCACCGTGCATCGGAGGTCTGGACGGATGAGGCCGTTGTAGCAGACTTCGTCAGATTCCCCCTCTTTTACCAGGGATTTTTGATTGTGGGGACGCTCTTCCCTGCAGGCGCAAGCCCCTGCAGTTAATTACGTTACCGCGTAGCGATAACCACTTTCTCCTGGTCCAGAAGGTCACTTCGTGTCGTGTGTGTTTGTTTCATTTTTGGTTGCCCGTGGATTGTATACGGAGACTAATTTATCTTGTCACCCGTAGGGCGTGGATTAGTCCAAATCCGTATTTTCTTAGATTTGGGTTTGGTTTGATTTAAGGATCGTTAATCTCGTTTGGGATTAAGATCAACTTAAATGTTTGTTGAGGATACGTCAGTCTAATTTTAGACTAAGATCTACTCAACAGGATTTTTGGGATCATTCAGACCCAACAGAAGAGCATTCGGGCTCTATATTGTCTTAGTTTAAGGACGTTGCGGTCCATAGCTAGTTTAAGGACGTTGCGGTCCAAGGAGTTGTTGGTTGTCGGGACCCGCCACCTCTCTGAAGACGCTAAAGAATTACAACAACATGTATCAGAGGTGTAAGGAGATATACCTTTACACCAATGTCGGTTGGGAGATTTGTAGTTGTGTTTGGGACTAAGTGTAGGGTTTCTAGGCATGCGCACAAGGGTCTACGAGGCACAAGCATTCCCGATTAAAAATTTAGCCGTGCCGAACAACCCGAAGCCGGATCTTTAAACTAGAGATTAGGCGAAAATAAACATGTTAAACTCTTTAACACTAAGTGAGAGGGATTACAACCTTTGTAGATCTGGTCCTTCACTTCTAAAGCTCCGTGTTGAAGTCCCTTCGCTGCGATCATCGTATTCCGGACTCTCGAGAGGTTCCACGAAGAGAAAGATGCAGTCTTGCTTCCGATCTTCAATACAAAAAGGATCTACCTTGAAGTTTCGTTAACACAAGCTAGCACTCATAATATGAAGTGAACACCCTCATCTAAATGGCAAGGATAGATGAGGATGATGAAGTGGGATTTTTGCTCTCTTTTATTATCTTTTTCTCACACTCTTTCATCACAAAATCAAAAGCAAAAAAACTTTTCCATGAAAAGAAAAGGAAGAAGAAGAAGAAGAATGAATAAAGAATAATATCATTAGAAACCTTTTGTGATGAATAATGAAAGATAAATATGATGAATAATGCAACCATGGTTGAATAAACCATTGTAGAGAATTAACCAAGGCTAGGGTTTGGGTTAGGTTAAGAATGAGTCACCACAAAATATCTTTTACAAAACAAAACTAAACCTTCTAGAATCACCTAGAAAGTATTAACCCAAATCAAACCCTAATCTTGTTTAATCTCTACTAAACATGTTGCATTAGTTATCATATCATGTTACAATATTATATATCACATATATAATATTTATTGTAACCAAATTAAAATAATACAATTAACATTTATCGCATATATATCAATGTATTACCCGAGTGAGAAAAAGAATCTTTTAGTGAGCAAATATTAGTTAATGTAATTTAATATATCATATATATTAATATACATTAAATTATCGAATCAACACTTGATCCGACAATCCAGCTATATCGCATATAACTGACTAATATTTATCCGTAACGATTCATCGAATCAACACTTGATCCGATGACCCGGCTGATATCAAATATCACGAGAATAGAATACGGTATCTCATATCGTATTACCCTCGGTCCCGCACATATCACATATATGCTGCTACTCCGTTTTGCCTGAGCCAAGAAACCTCTGTGTAGGACTCTAAAGAATCGTCAATACGCCGGCAGTAGGTGATGATCATATCAAACACCCACAAGCTGCAACCGGTCAGCTAAACGTAACAGCTACCCAGGTATTGAGCGCTCAGAAGATCAACAAGAAAGCATGTACATTCTCCTATGAATCCAAACAGTAACACTCCCGTACAGTCCGGTCTCGTCGTCTGATATGTTGCATATCTCGCCTAGGGGTGGTAAACGTCAGACCCCAATAGCTCGATAAGTCGTGTCGATATGAGGTCTATAACAGTTCGAGAAACTACTGATAACATTTACCAGTAAATCTCAGCAACCCTGGCCAGAGATTTCCGGTTATAGCCAATCGAACACAGCACAACATCAACTCCCTATACCGGGAGAGACGAATCCCCTCCTATCGCTCATTGCCTCCATGTGATTCGGGACTGTACCCAAAAGCCACCTTTTTGCACGCCCTCTTGGACGTGGTATGATGGAAATCAAAGCACAGTGGGAATCATACAAGACTCTATGACGATCTTGGGTCAACAGACTACTCTGTACCAGTGTCACCGGAGAACTGCCATCTGACGTGAGGTATAATACCATCTGGGAGTTCTCGGCGAGTCCGTCCAGTGTACCCAGTCTCCACTGAGCACCCGTACACCATCCTTGATGTCAAACACCGATGGATATGGGATCATCCATCGCCCATCATATGGGTCAAGATGCGTATACGCTAGTCTAATCTGGTGCATCGATGCCCTATCTCGATACACCCTCGACTAGGAACAGTTATAGGATGTACTCATCGACTACCGTGGCCCCACTAGTATGATCTCATCATAGTCCCAGTAGTCGAGTACATATCCTAAGGGCTTTATCAACATGTAACATAGAGACAATCAGAGTACATGTTAAGATAAAGTACAACCAGATAGCGTACTATCATGTCGAGCAAGAAAGTCCTCCCTATATATGTCCAAGCATCCATTACAATATACATCGTATGTACAGTAATGGCCTCTAGGGCATACATATAACTAACAATCTCCCACTTGCACTAGGGTCATCTGTTGTGGTATCGCATACCCAACAATTAGTTGTGGTTGAAGTATCTCATACTCAACCATCCCATAAAAGTCTCTACTGGGAAAAAGGCCTTTGTGAGTGGATCCGCGCTGTTGTCCTCTGTGTCTATTCTCCTAACCTTGATCTCCCTGGAGATCAACCATCTCCATGATCAGGTGATACTGCCTAAGAATTATATCTGGATTTCAGATGGGACGGGGGGTTCCTTGGCAAAAGCCACAACTCTATTGTCACACAATGGTAGGAACGAAGTTCATCTCATGAACTTATATATCCAGACTGCCTCTTTGGTAGCATCCTTGGTAACGATGTATCTTGCCTTTATATCGTCTAGTAAGTCACGGTATCTAGATTGGAACTCTTCCAACATACCGTCCCTCCACTGAGGGTAAAGACAAAGCCTGCGACTGACATTCAGTCGTCCTTATCACCCTGGAACCTTTCCGGTGATTCTCCCGAAGATGGATTGATACCATCTCACTACAAATAGTGAGAATCCTAACATCCAATTAGATCTATCTCATAGATCCAAAAACCCAGGATTTAGGAGGTATCAATTTGATCCTATATGGAGAATCCTTGTGATAAGCGGAGATTGACCGAGCGTAGCATAGGAAACTCCTTCCCTATCAAGAGTATGTCATCCATGTACTCTACGAGGATCACCACCATACTCTCTACTACCTTTTTATATATACAAGGTTCATCTACCATTTTAATGAAGTCAAACTCTTTGACTACCACATCAAAACAGATGTTCCAACTCCGCGATGCCTGCTTTATCCTATAAAGCATCTTGCACAAGTTTCCGCTGCTCCCACTGTCTACGAAGCCCTCTGGCTGTGTACTTATAAACGCTCCTTTCCAAATCATTATTTAGAAAAGTAGTCATGACACCCAACCGCCAGATATCGCAGTCATGGTATGTAGCCGTGGCAAGTAGGATCTGGATGGACTTAAGCATAGCTTTGAAAATCTCAACTTTTCCATGTACACCAAGTAATCTTCTCAAGATATACTTGCTCCTGATGGAGATTTAACCCTTCAGATAAAGCAACTAAAGTCCATACTTTGTTGGTGTATAAGGATTCCATCTCAGATCGATAAGCATCCAGCCATTCTAACAGAGTCCCACTCCTGATGGCCAGCTCGAAACTAGTTGGGTCATCATCTCATGATGCAATCCTCACTCACACTGTCATAGAGAAAACCGAAGTATCTCTCAGGTGGGTGAGGAACCCTACTAGATCGGCGGAGAGGCTGAGGTTCGTTAGAAACTATTGAATCCTTTGGTTCTACCAAATCATCAGCTGCAGTTTGTATAGCTGGAACCATTCCAGTTCTATATAACAGACCTTGCCTCGAGCTTATCCGGATTTTGCTTTTAGACATAGGTCGGACAACCCCAAATCTTAACCAACTTAAGATATGGGCTCTTCCCTTTCCATATCACATATGAAGTGGTAGGCAACTGATTTGATTTGAACCCTATTCAATAGGTATGCAGCTTCTCAAGTGCATAACTCCCAAAAGGAAATAGGAAACTCAGTAGTACTCATCATAGAGCACACCATATCAAATAGGGTGCTATTGCTCCGCCCCGATACACCGAGGTGCTGTGGTGTATTCGGAGGAGTAATGCTGAGAGAGAATCTCATTCTCTTTTAGAATAGTCCAGGAATTCCGTGCTCAAGTATTCTCCTCCTTGATCTCATCGAAGGACATAATACTTATACCCGTTTTTGGTTCTCTACTTCTAACTTATATTCTGTGAATATCTCAAAAGCTTCGGACTTGTGTTTCAACAGGAACATATGTCTGAATCTTGAGAGATCATCAGAGAATGTAATGAAATACAAAGAACCGGTCCTGGCATATGTAGACAGGGGACTTTCATACATCAACATGTATCAATCCCAAGAGTTCACTAACTCTTTCTCTGTTTCCAATAAACAGAGCTATGGTCATCTTATCTTTGTGACATGACCGGCAAGTTTCACAAGATGTAAATTCAAACTAATTTAAATATGCATCTATATGTAACTTTAGCTAGTCGAGTCGCATTGATATGACCTAGTCTACAATGCCTCAAGAAGGATTCGTTCATTTCTGAACTCTTCCACTTGTGTGTATTCTGTATACTAAGAACTGTAGTTTGATTTAGAACGTCTATGCTTTTAGATAACGTGCCTGAACCGATCAACTCTTGATATAGGAAATGTACAAAACATTATCCAACAATACAAAATTATATCATGTCTTTACCAATAAAGAGACTGATATGATGTTGTATATCAGGTTCGGTATCTAATAACATTCGTTCAGAATCAATGTATTCCGGTGATACAGGGTGATAGTGACCAACAGATTTGGCTGCAACACTTGCACCGTTTTCTGTCTTATGAAACTTATCACCCGTTCTCAGTTCTCTACCTTTCTGTAGCCCATGTAACAGATTACATATGCGGGATGCTGATCCAGTATCACATACCCAGGACGTAAAGGATACTGAGAAACAGTTCTCTGTAATGAACACACCCGAAGATGATGCATCAACATGCACTTTCTTCGTTTGGGCGGCACGGGAAATCTGGTATTCCCCAATTTCCTGCTCTATCTTATAACAATTATAAGTTGGAGCGGGACCAACGTTCCCCAGCTCGGTATAACAAGCGGGTTCGGTCAATTCATCCGTTTTATTATCTTGATTAAGGCGTGATATGGTCGCTACCTGGAGAGAGAGAGAAGAAAACACTCTGCGTAAGCTCTCGCAAGATTAGATTGGTTATCTAATATATCTAATCAGGATGTCTCCCACTGTTTTAGTCAAATCTTCCTTCAAACCCTAAAAGGAAAGACTAGCCGGGATTAATTACATGCTACAAGTTCGCCAATCTTTCAGCCAGGCCAGTGCCGGTACTTTGAGGGAGGTCCCCCGTGCTTTCGCACGAACCTAATTAAAGTAAACCTCGTTTTCCCAGGGGCGTAACCCCGTTGACACCTTTCTAGACACCTACTTGATCGGCTAATTGTAATGTGTAAAACTCTCCCAGGAGTAACTCTTACTCGCAGCAGGTATCGGGATCCAACTATCTCATAGAAGGTATGCAATCTCATTGCAAATTTCAACACTTGAAATTCCCAATAATATTTTACCCCTAGCGTCCCATGACCTTGACGCAGGCCAACAAACCACAGTGCGCTAGTCAAGTTCAACCCGTCATTTCTTGATTGAATTAAACCCACCCGCACGACCCTTGATGCAGGCCAACAAATTCGCACGACTACTCTAATCCAATCTGCATCATATGCATAAACAGATAAATACTAGTTAGCTACCGCACACTACGCCTTGACGCAGGCCAACAAACGTAGCACGAATACTAAGTAGGACTTATCTGAAATGACGGAGGGCTATGATAGGTTTTTATGAAAACTCTTTGCGTAATGAACTTGATATCGTTGTAGAATCGAGTGATTTTAAATGGAGTGTTTTTTAGGCTTTTCTAGTTTTGCTAAAGAGGTCACTCCCGGTGAAGGGATCGTCGGCCCTTTCCTCATCGAATAAGGTGCAGGATATTTCACAAATACCACTATACAAAGCAAGAACTATAGAAGCAATCAAAAGACAAACCGAGTTTGTAGTATCTGCTAGTTTCACTAAAGAGGTCACTCCCGGTGAAGGGATCTCGGCTCTTTCCTTATCGAATAAGGTGCTGGATGTTCTACAAGGAACACCGCTATACAAAGCAAGAACTAGAGCTACCAGTTTTTAAACAAGTTTCTACAACATCTTAGGTTTCTTTTAGTTTCATTAATCTCATTAATGAAGTCCCATTTTATTATGCTTTACAAGCATCTCATTTGAAACGAAATCTGCAATATAACATATATCTCATATATATAATATAAACATTCGTCACAGGCAGTAATATGATCTCATCACAGAACATTGCAGCAGAAGAACATATATGAAATATTGGATATACTAGGACGTTCGTGTTTTAGTACGAGCCTGTATAAAACACGGATTCCACGGTCGCGATGAATAGCCAAACCCACATCCCTAGACCCCTACGAGAGCGGCAAGTAACACTGCCAATTCTAAGGTTAGGAGAACCGGTCTCGACTCCTCGAGATGGTCTCCCACTGGACCCTAGAACCCGGTTACTTGTGCTCCCCGCCTTGGGTCTACCTAATGCGGAAAAGTAAATAATATACAACGGTGACATCATCCTCAGCCCGGAAGTGCCCCAATAAAAGAATATTACATACAAATGAATTTTACATGAATGAAAAAGAAAAACTCTCATCTCACATAAAACCCCCGGCTATTCAGAACGCGACGATCCAATATAACATATCACAGCAACACATAATATCTCATATCATCAACGTAAGCAAGTATGCGTATCCCGATTGTCGTTGATGTATAGCAATGAAGCCGGCGATACACCACATACTACGCTTACGGTCACAGAAAAGAAAGTGTAAAACTACAATAGTTGGAATCCGCAACCTCCTTAGACA
Source organism: Agapanthus africanus (assembly GCA_030015575.1). NCBI lineage: Eukaryota > Viridiplantae > Streptophyta > Magnoliopsida > Asparagales > Amaryllidaceae > Agapanthus > Agapanthus africanus. Next base: position 498,432,055 of record JASDDO010000010.1, read on the forward strand.
TCGCATGCCTAACCAAATGAATTCCTTAGATATCGCATGCCTAACAATTATAAACCCCGCATTTTAGTCTCATTATCGAAAACACTTTTCAATATCAAGTCGGGCAATTCAACAACATTCCCGACATCCTGATCGAATGTTCGTCGCAAACTTTAGTAGATGGCTGCACCCCCGGATGCCGTCGACGAAGTGCACTAAGGTGGAACACCGCTGCCGCGAGCACCCGAACGGATGCTTTTGGCGACGGGGTTCTCCTACAGTCACTTGGTCGGGGCTATGGGGTGTAGCTTTCTATTAAGTTTACCCAGCGAGTATCCGCGTACGCTACGTTATTGCGACGGACTTTTGATCACATCAAAATTCCGTGGCAACCGATCATCTGAGACTGAACTGCTAGATTTATAACATTCAAATTAGTTATCTCATAACTACATGTGGATTCCAATTATTGTATCACATTCCAGATAAATAGACAATGTTAAACTTTTCGATCGAATAATCAAACACCCAAGATTTCCCCAATATATCTCAACACTTGAAATCAGTTTAAAAAACATCCATCACATGCCACAGTACCAATGGTCAAGCCGTAGAAGGGTCAAGTCAACGCCTCACATGTGGCACGCCGTACTGCCGCAAACCCTAAGGTTTAGAGGCGGTTCAAGACGGTCACATAATCGAGTTAAGGTTTGTTGTCTTCTAGAGGGTCCACCGCGTTACTTGCATGACTTAAAAGTTTCAAACTGGAGAAAAATCCAACTTTTGAAAAAAATTCCGACTGGGGAAAAAGTGAGTTATTGATATCCGTTCGAACTTTTTAACAGTTTCTAAAATTATCTGGACAAAACTAAACAAAGTTAAAATATCCGATCGAATCATTAAGTCCCCAATACAACCCAGAAAACTTAACACTTGAGTGAAAATAAAAATATCCCAAAAGAATTAGGAAAACCGTACGGACATTACTGTGCAAATATATTACATTAATTAGCTTCTACGGCCGCGAAACCGCCGCGGGACCCATGCTCCTGCCGCGGTTCCGCGGTGTCTTAGACGAATTAAAATGTAATTTTTTACACGTGTCCATACAATTCCCTGCTGATTTTTTTAAGTATTTTTAATATGAAAAATCACAGTTTTTGAAAAATTTCCAAAAACTAGGGTATATCGGGTTTTCCGGGTTCGATCGGACTTTAAACTTCGTCCAGACTTCGCCTAAAGCTCTAGCTTGGCTCTGATACCACTGTAGGGTTTCTAGGCACGCGCACAAGGGTCTACGAGGTATCAACCATGCCCGATTAAAAATTTAGCCGTGCCGAACAACCCGAAGCCGGATCTTTAAACTAGAGATTAGGCGAAAACGAACATGTTAAACTCTTTAACACTAGTGAGAGGGATTACAACCTTTATAGATCCGGTCCTTCACTTCTAAAGCTCCGTGTTGAAGTCCCTTCGCTGCGATCATCGTGTTCCGGACTCTCGAGAGGTTCTACGAAGAGAAAGATGCAGTCTTGCTTCCGATCTTCGATACAAAGAGGATCTACCTTGAAGTTTCGTTAACACAAGCTAGCACTCATAATATGAAGTAAACACCCTCATCTAAATGGCAAGGATAGATGAGGATGATGAAGTGGGATTTTTGCTCTCTTTTATTATCTTTTTCTCACACTCTTTCATCACAAAATCAAAAGCAAGAAAACTTTTCCATGAAAAGAGAAGGAAGAAGAAGAAGAAGAATGAATAAAGAATAATATCATTAGAAACCTTTTGTGATGAATAATGAAAGATAAATATGATGAATAATGCAACCATGGTTGAATAAACCATTGTAGAGAATTAACCAAGGCTAGGGTTTGGGTTAGGTTAAAAATGAGTCACCACAAAATATCTTTTACAAAACTAAACTAAACCTTCTAGAATCACCTAGAAAGTATTAACCCAAATCAAACCATAATCTTGTTTAATCTCTACTAAACATGTTGCATTAGTTATCATATCATGTCACAATATTATATATCACATATATAATATTTATTGCAACCAAATTAAAATAATACAATTAACATATATCGCATATATATCAATGTATTACCCGAGTGAGAAAAAGAATCTTTTAGTGAGAAAATATTAGTTAATGTAATTTAATATATCATATATATTAATATACATTAAATTATCGAATCAACACTTGATCCGACAATCCAGCTATATCGCATATAACTGACTAATATTTATCCGTACCGATTCATCGAATCAACACTTGATCCGATGACCCGGCTGATATCAAATATCGCGAGAATAGAATACGGTATCTCATATCGTATTATCCTCGGTCCCGCACATATCACATATGTGCTCCTACTCCGTTTTGCCTGAGCCAAGAAACCTCTGTGTAGGACTCTAAAGAATCGTCAATACGCCGGCAGTAGGTGATGATCATATCAAACACCCACAAGCTGCAGACGGTCAGCTAAACGTAACAGCTACCCAGGTATTGAGTGCTCAGAAGATCAACAAGCAAGCCTGTATATTCTCCTGTGAATCCAAACAGTAACACTCCTGTACAATCCGGTCTCGTCGTCTGATATGTTGCATATCTCGCCTAGGGGTGGTAAACGTCAGACCCCAATAGCTCGATAAGTCGTGTCGATATGAGGTCTATAACAGTTCGAGAAACTACTGATAACACTTACCAGTAAATCTCAGCAACCCTGGCCAGGGATTTCCGGTTATAGCCAATCGAACACAGCACAACATCAACTCCCTATACCGGGAGAGACGAATCCCCTCCTATCGCTCATTGCCTCCATGTGATTCGGGACTGTACCCAAAAGCCACCTTTTTGCACGCCCTCTTGGACATGGTATGATGGAAATCAAAGCACAGTGGGAATCACACAAGACTCTATGACGATCTCGGGTCAACAGACTACTCTGTACCAGTGTCACCGGAGAACTGCCATCTGACGTGAGGTATAATACCATCTGGGAGTTCTCGGCGAGTCCGTCCAGTGTACCCAGTCTCCACTGAGCACCCGTACACCATCCTTGATGTCAAACACCGATGGATATGGGAACATCCATCGCCCATCATATGGGTCAAGATGTGTATACGCTAGTCTAATCTGGTGCATCGATGCCCTGTCTCGATATACCCTCGACTAGGAACAGTTATAGGATATACTCACCGACTACCGTGGCCCCACTAGTATGATCTCATCATAGTCCCAGTAGTCGAGTACATATCCTAAGGGCTTTATCAACATGTAACATAGAGACAATCAGAGTACATGTTAAGATAAAGTACAACCAGATAGCGTACTATCATGTCAAGCAAGAAAGTCCTCCCTATATATATCCAAGCATCCATTACAATATACATCGTATGTACAGTAATGGCCTCTAGGGCATACATATAACTAACACTAAGACCAATTTGGAACATGATGAGCACATGGGCTCGGTTGATCTGAGTTGGGGATTTGATCAACTTGGACTCAGCCCACCTAATCTTTGAATAAAGTGTTAAACACTTGCTTGGGCTCAGTCCCTTTTCTGTGCAAATAATGCTTTGCTTTATTTTCCCTTCTTCTTCTTTGTTCTTTTATTTTTTATGGAGTGTTAAACACTCTTTATGGCGTCCACCTGTGGAGCACGCGGGGCGCTTGACACTAGGCGCTGGGAGTTGTTTGATGAGTGCAGAGCACTTTATGTTAAGCAGCGCCCACGTGAGGGGCACGTAAGGCGCTTGGTGCTGAGCGCCAACCATTGAGTGCTAAGCACTCTTTATTTGAGCAGCGCCCACGTGAGGCGCTTGGCGTCGAGCGCCAACCATTGAGTGATAAGCACTCTTTATCTGAGCAGCGCCCACGTGAGGGGCGCATGAGGAGCTTGGCGCTGTTTCTTTCTTTGTACATTTTTCTGAAGAGTTCAATTCTCTGTTCTCCCCTGGATCTTCGATCCCCAAGAACAAATTCGTCCCCACGAGAATTAAATTCCCATTTATAGGAGACTTTTCTCATGGATCTCAAATCCAGGGAAAAGAACTATGTTTTTTATGAGGGTTAAACCATTGGATATGCAGATGAGACACTATGATCTCTATTATCTTTATTTACCTCGAAGAAGGATTCTTCTTCTTTCTTCTTTCTTAAAGCTTTCTTTTTGCTTGTTTTTTTCTTCTTTTTTTCGAACTTGAAGTTTATGGGAGGGTTCCTCTGTACAAGACTTAAAGTCTTGGAGCCTTTATATAGTGGAGGCAAGTTTGTTGATTTAGTTAAAGAAATCTCTCATTGAGAGATCCTTAATTGATTTGGGGATTTTATCCACCGTTGGATCTTTGATCCAAGGATTTCTGTTTTACAGAAGATATTTTTCTTGTTTTTAACAAGATTGGGAAAATATTTTCCCATACAGAGCTTATTCTGTAACTTGGTGATTTTTAATCACCATTGGATTTTTAATCCAACGGTGCTCTGTTTTACAGAGAATAATCTTTCTTGTTTAGAAAGATTTTAGGAATATTTCCTCAACAAAATTTAATTCTGTATTTTGATGATTCATCATCTCCGTTGGATCTTTGATCCAATGGCAGAGAACTTTTAGTTCTGGCACGGGCGCCCTCATACAAGGCACGTGATGCGCTGCCTCAGAGTTTTTAACTCTCGGCGTTGGCGCCCTCGTGCAAGGCACGTGAGGCGCTGACACAGAGTTTTTAACTCTCGGCGCTGGCCCCCTTGTGCAAGGCACGTGAGGCGCTGACACAGAGTTTTTAACTCTCGGCGCTAGTGCCCTCGTGCAAGGCACGAGAGACGCTGCCTCTTTTCAAATTTTGAATAGAACCTTGCTCTTTTATTATTGGGGGGAAATATCGGGTATAACCACGGCGCCGACGGTTGGGCCGTAGGGAATGGCCCCCATTCTCTTGGCTTACCCCCATTACCCCTATGCTGTTTATTTTCCCTGAAATTATCCAGAGAATTGGTTTTCATCATAAATCTCATTTTTAATGCATTTTTAATTCCCTCTTCAATTCCAAACCCCTAATTTTACACTATAAATACAACCCCATACCCTATCCCTCTTCATTCAGAAATCTTTTGTCAAAAATTCTCAAAATTTCCTAAGTCAAAGAAGAGTACCGGTGGAGTTAGCCCAAGGTCAATTTCCTCGTGGTAAGACAGATCCTGATCCGAGCTAAGTCCACTTCTCACTCTAAGCATGCATACTCAGGTCGTCAGAGCGACACAATAGCAATATATATGAATGTGTAATATGTGCAATGACGATAAACATAAAGAAACAAGAATAGAGTAATGATGCGAGCATAAAATAACCGGTACATATAACGAGAAAGCAGGTGTATCAGATCAGTAATCAATGCAACGTCCATGTCACTAAAGCTATCAGTCTTTAAGCCTCAATGTCCAAGTCACTAAACCTATCGTCAGTCCAAGTGTGAGCGTCAACCACCGCATGAGTATCCCCTAACCAAAGGGTAGGCCCCAGGGGCAAGGGAATACGTGCCTGAATCACGCTCGCTAATAATCAGAAACACCATCCATACAACTCCCGAAATCTCTATATATGCCGGCAGTGGGACTCCTGAGATTTTGTTGATTGCACTCACACTCAAACTACCCCACACCCCGTGGTCTACATCAAACACTGACCATGAATTCAAATACTAGTCGCTCTATGACAAGTTTACACGAGAACTGAAGACAGGGTCTCCATCAAGCATGTCTCGACTGGTATCCATGATAAATGGACAGTGCTCAATATCTTACCTATGACATTAATATAAGTGCTTCCATAACCGTCCCATTCCAGTTATAATTAAACTTATATATATATATATATATATATATATATATATATATATATATATATATATATATATATATATATATATATATATATATATCCCATAGGCGTCGACAATATAATAACTAATTGGTTCCGCTGATTGTGTATAAGTACGTGTCACTTTACTTATTCATTCACGCTTTTACACCGACGTACTTGCCACAATCTAATTACTAACATTTATCACTTGGTAATACAACACGGTCACTAGATTATCGATGCAAATGAATACTATTTACAAGAGTATGACAATCATGCACATGATGGGATATAGTAAATGCACTGCTAAAAACATATGGGCAACCGGTGTCGGTTGGACTAGAAAAATCACATAAAATCACACGTGCATAATTAAGCAAAACGATATAAAAGGAGTAGGCAGTAGATTTAATTATCTATACAGAAAAATTGGTTTCGTGTAAATCGGGTTTCAGGTTTGTGAGTTATGGTCATTCCATTTTAAGTGTTCACTTTTGGAAACCCAGTTTCAGAACTGGAAGTCCGTTTCGTAACACGTTTTAATCCTTGTTGGGATCATAATTAGGCGACACTACAGTTAGATAATATTTAGATTTATCCGTTATGTTTCCAACACATCATACGGATCAATAATATCCACTGTACGCAGGTAGATATGCACTATCTAAGGTTAACGTATACATTCTGTCTCTGCATGAAACTGCAGAACATATCAACGGTTTAAAAGGTGTTATAAATATCAAAAAACACTGGATGCAACAAGACCAGCACTGTTAGAAATATAATTCGATTATCTAAACTTCTATGTATGGTTCCGCACACTTGTGTGCTTAAACAGCAAGAAACATATTCCAAAACGGGTAAGGGTAAAGATTCTTGCTTTGGACAGCAGTCCAGAGCCATGAATCGCCTCAGTTTTAGTCTTTACAACTTATTAAAATTCAGAGATCAACTATGGGATACTGTAGGTTTATCTGTTGGCTTCGATACGAGCCCTAAAATATTAAGTTGCGAGTTGTATTCAATTTAATATGGATTTTAGAACATGGCATGTGCGGTGAATTCCAGATTCAACGTCGCCTTTTGGGGACGTCGTTTCTTGTGCGAAACAACATTATTTTGCCTTCAAATTTCTACACGATAATTATAAACAGTAAAGGTATTTATTAATCATACGTTTTGCTATTTTCATTTAATTTTTGGTTTAGGATTCGTATCGAACACTCTTGCATTATATACACGTCACGATTGAAACATTGGTTTTACCTAATTAATTAAAGTGTGATTTAATCACTACAAGTTCTACACGATACTAGAAAGGTAATATTAAACCCGAATGTGTTCCACTCAATATGATTAAATAACGACGGTCACACATTAGAATGTAGCGATAATTATAATGTAAATATAATATCAATATAACTATAATTTGACAACTATTAACTTATAGCATATAGAGCAAGTGAGGGTTCACATGCCTCGGTCGCTGACATGAAAGCGACGAATGTGCAGACTATTCGTCTTTACACACGAGATGGCTACGAACGTGGCGGAATCGGGCATGACGTGATGCGAGGCTCGAGCGTGATACGGACTGCAACGGACAGGCGTTGACGTTGCGACGGCTATTGCGTTGAAAACGAGGACGGTCAGATCGATCGAGGCCACGGTTTGGACGGCGACTGGGGAAACAGTGGCGACGACGGTCATAGGTGTTCGATGAAATGCCAAGCTCGGCTTGGTTAGGGGTTTAGCACGGCTTAGGGTTCAAGCTTGGGCTCAAGCTTTGAAGTTGGCGCAGTGTTGGTGGAGAGGAGATCGGGTGTTGCTATGGTGGTGGCCTGCGGCAAGGAGAAGCTCGGTTGCGGCTTGAGGTGCGAGGAGGTCGGCTCGATGCGATGGAGGCTCGGCGATGAGGTTCTCGGCCGGGTCTAGAGTTGTGCTGCTCGGTGAGGGGCTGGTGTTCAGTTAATAAAACTGCACATTTAATACGATATTTTTCCTACTATTTCTTTATAATAAAAGGTGTTTATTATAATATATGATACATGTGAGGGTTTATCTGTAAAAATACTATTTTCATGTGTTTATATATTATAATTAACATTTGGCAGGAAAATGTAAGCATATAATATCCATATAACATTTGGCCCATTTAAATATGCTTACCTTATTAAATACCTTTGACCAATTCTTAATGGTTAAGTTAATATCTCAATAAAACAAACTCTACTAATATCATTTGTTGAGATATTGTGCAAAATTTGCAGGGCTGAAATCAAGGAAATCAAAGTTGGTAAAACAAACCTGCCTAATTAAGAAAGTAAATCAAAGAGATCAAGGCTGGCAGTGACTAAGAGAAGATTTTCAGTTTCCGGAGATGTTAAAAGATCACCACGTGTCAGATAGACAAAGCCCCAGAGAAACAACCCAACGATCTTACTATAAGGCCGCGGATCCGCCGCGGATTTGAGGAGATAGGAGTTGGGATTTTGTTGTTAGTATCTTAACCATTGGTTTCCAAATTAGGAAACTAGGGTTCTGGCTCTGGGACTATAAATAAGGACCGAGAGCCTCTTGGAAAAATTATCAAGCTGAAGAGATCACGAAGTCCAAGACAGCTCACGCATCCAGGCTGATCATCAACTGTTCATCTACCTCCTTAGAAGAGATCGAGAAGCAAACTAGCATTTTGTAATCATTTTCTAAGGGAACAAAGTGTAATTGATTCTGTTGATTAATAAGGGTAGTTCTTTTTCTTATTCTATTTCTTTGTAGTTTTAATATGATTTCTCTCTTCATCTCTTCTTCTCCCATCATGCGCGAGTAATTCTCTGCTTGTTAGGGTTCGTAGGATTAGGGTAGATTAATGGATGATGAAGATCCTTAAACTCTTTTCACGTCCTATAAAGTTTATAAACTTCACCAAAAGAATCATTAATATCATAATCAGGCTCGCTACCAATTTATTGTTAGTCTCGACCGCGATTAGAGATTAGATTAATGATTGTTTTGGTAAAAGCTAGATATGAACGGAGTTCCATGTCGAGATAGGGGTTAAGAGTGGGAACCCTTTTCCCTCCAGAAACCCGAATCTACATGCATCACTGTCGTTCTAGTTTTAAATCTATTAAAGGATAAAAAGAGTAATCTTTAATTAATCATCCATGACTACTAAATCCTAATGAACCCTACAAGCCCCCTTTTTATATAAACCTACATCCGTAGTTAATCTAGATCTATATTTTGCATCCGTGTTTAACGTAGATCTAGAACCTACAACCATTTTTAACCATTCTTTATTCTTCCTCCTTTCTTTCTCAACACGCCTAAAGTAAGAATAAAAGGTTCCACGTTTCCCTGAGGACGACCCGTACTCATCTCGGTCTAGCTACACGCGACACCGTTCTGATTGCGGTTACACTAAAACATACTTTTTCACATCAATCAAATGGCGTCGTTGTCGGGGATACGTGCGTAAATTATTTTTCTTATTATTCGTGTTGAATTCTTATTCGATCTATATCATAAAAATAAACAAAACTGCAAATTATATATTTAACGATTATTGTGTGAATTTTGCAAAGGGGTCTAGAGTCACGGACTTGAAGAAACAGAGAGCCAGAGACATTCATCAAGATCCAGAGGAGCAAAGGAGGCCACGTAGCAAAAATCTTCATCAGATCTTCCTAGTCGGCGGTGGAACCGCGGCGCAAAGAGCACATTGGCGGCGGAACCGCGGCTTTCTAGGGGATTTAGGGTTGAAAACTTCTCTGGTATCTTCTATACATCTTTCTCTCTCCTCTGAAATCCAATAATTTGCAAAATATCGCCGCTCAAAAAAAAATCTTTTTGCAAAGTTTTGTGATCGGTTTGTTAATTCATATTTTAATACGGATTTTTAAGGGGCAAAGACCAAATCCAGATTATGTGGGGATTTTATCACCCTTCCTAAGCCCCACAAATCACAAACCGAGCATCTGCATCAACCCTATATTAATTTAAAAAATATCTAGACAATACTCTAAGGACTGTCGCGCTCAATAAGGACAAAGGAAGGTCGTGGGTAATCTATCGCTTATCCACATTACTTTTGTGGTGTCTAGGCAAGTGTGTCTAAGGCAAGTGGTTACTTAATTAGGCTCACTACTTACGTAGTGGATATATCCCACTTACCTGGCACTTACCTGGCCACAAAAGTAGTAAAGAGGGGGTAGAGGATTGATCCTACGGCTTGTCCTTTGGAAGTCTAGGAGCGGTCTAGAGACTTGACCTAGGTAACCTTAGTTTTAGGGTTGTTTGTGCATTTTTGTGTGATTTGTCTTAAGTCCCACTTTTTCAAAACAGACCAATTTTAAATCACACACACGCTGTCACTTGCGCTAAACCCGCTTAGTGCATACTTGGCTGGACACGGGATTCCAGTGCCCGTCTTGTCCGCTTTCCTGCTATCGACTCCGAGGTCGATACTTCTTCATCTTCTTTTTCCCCACCATCCACCACATCGACCAAGATGGACGGTACTCCATCAAATTATAACACCACGCTGCCACCGCCCGTAGGTGAGCAGAATCCACCGCGCATCTCTCTCCAAGAGAGATGTTATCCTATCTGTGGTCCACTTCCTACTTGTTTATCTATTCCACCAGCCAACGGGGATAATTTTGAAATTAAACCCCACTACATCAATCTGTTACCCAAATTTCACGGGCTTGAGTCTGAAGACGCGTATGTTTTCATCACTAAATTCGAAAACATATGCGTAATGATGGGTACTTCACAACTGACTGTGGATATTATGCGCTTGCGTCTTCTCCCATTCACTTTGTGCGACTTAGCAGAAAAATGGCTTTATAATACTGCCGCACACTCGATCACTAATTGAGATGAATTTGTAATAGCATTTCTTAAGAAGTTTTACCCAAACTATAAGACCGCCCGTGTTAGGAGCGAGATCAATCAGTTTACCCAGCTTCCCAATAAACCATTTTGGAAGTGCTTTGAACGTTTCAAGGATCTGCTTGTCCAATGTCCTCATCATGGAATCAATAGATGGGATTTATGTCGAATTATATATGAGGGCATTAATCCAGCGACAAAGCAGATGCTTGAAACAAATTGTCAATGCAATTTCATGTCTAAAGATGATGGTGAAGCTTGGAAATATCTGGAAGACCTCGCTGAAAACACTTTGCAGTGGGAAAGCGTAAGACCACCTTCATCTAGGGGAGGAATTCATCAGCTCAATATTTCTATCGCAGTAAATGCCGAAATGGCAGCGATGCAGAAGAAATTCGATGCTATTGAGAACAAATTCTCATCAGCCTCCCTAAATCAGGTCACGCTGTCCAAGACCGTGTGTGGTTGCTGTTCAGATCCTTCACACTTGACGGAAGAATGTCTTATGAATGCATCGTTTCAAGGTCATGAGCAAACTAATGCTGCTTTTCAGCAGCGACCTAAAAACGATCCTTATTCTTCCATGTACAATCAAGGATGGAGGAATCATCCCAATTTTGCTTGGAACCAAAACCAACCCCAAAATCAAAACCAGTTCCAAAGCAATTATCAAAGACCTCCTCCACAGCAACAGCAACCACAACCACAAAGTCAGCATCCCTTTCAGTCACAAAATTTTCAAAATCCGGCCAACACTTCTGCACCACAAGTGGCCGGTACTGATAACTCTTCACTCGCACAAACTTTGGATTTGTTTATGACGCATTCCATTCAAATGTTGGCTGATATGAAGTCTTCTATTGATACCATAAAGAAAGACACCGCCTCCCACGGCGAGAGTATTAAATCAATAGAAAACCAAATTGCACAGTTGAACGCCGCAATGAGTGCGAGAGAGAAAGGGAAACTCTCATCTTAACCCCTACCGAATCCTAGCCACTCACTAAATCATAATGTGAATGCCGTTACTACGTTGAGATCGGGGAGAGTGCTAGATAACCGAGTGGGTAAGAAATTTGATGATACCAATGATACCCCAGCTTCTACTTCTTCCCCTAATTCGTCTAGTCTCCCACCTTTATCCCAGTCTATTCTCCGTTTTCCCTAAGGCTCGAACGCTTCACCCAATCTATCTAAGACGATTCCCACTCCAATTTTGCGATCGAATCCGTCCCCACAATCATCTCCACAAATATTGGACCCAAAACTTATTGATCAAGCTCCATTTCCAAACAGATTAAGGGCCAACAGACTTAACCCACAAATGGAGAAGATTGTGGAAATGTTTAAGCAAGTTAACATAAATATTCCTCTCCTATGCAAGAATCCTTATAAACTTTTGCACTGGGAAGAGAAAAACTCAAGTGCCTAAAAAAGTTTTCATGACGAGTAATGTTAGCACAGCTTTTATCCAGCAAATACCAAAGAAACGTAAGGACCCTGGCTGTCCTACCATCTCTATTTCTATTGGGGGTAAAAATATTGATCATGCTTTACTCGACCTTGACGCTAGCGTTAACTTGCTTCCTTATTCAGTATACGAGCGGTTAGGAATTGGAAAGTTGAAACCCGCCCATTGTACTCTCCAGAAGGCAGACCGATCAATCACCAAACCTCGGGGTGAACTAGAGGATGTGTTAATTAAAGTCGGGGAATTTATATTTCCTGTGGACTTTATCGTTATAGATACACAACCTGTAGCGAACCCACGGAACCAAATTCCGGTGATTCTCGGTCAACCCTTTTTGGCCACTTCCAATGCTGTAATCAACTGTCGTAATGGCTCTATGACCCTATCCTTCGGAAAGATGTCGATAGAGCTTAACATTTACAAGTTGGGGAGTGTACCCTCCGAACCTTCTGCTCAAGCTTGTTCTGTCGAATTAATGGATGTCGACAGCAGCGAATTTGATCAGCTTCATGATACTGATCTAGACTCTTTTCATATGTTGTTGTTTGACCCAACCATGTATTATACACATACGGACTCTTACATTGAGTTGTCCGGGTCAACATCTAACACTGATTATGAACCTTTCATAGAGTCGACGATCACCCCGTTTTTTCTGATGAGATTATTCTTCGGGGTATCGATGAAAGCTTTGAGGAAATTTTCGCTGATGAACTCGTATTTTTAAAAGATACGGGTGTTGAGATGAATCAACTTCAAGATGAAGAAATTGAACCTCCACCCCTTCTTCTAGACTATAAAAAGAATGTGAGTGATCCATCACAATCACTATGTCGTCTCTCCAAAACGAGACGCAAACACATTCCATCCCACCACTTATCTTTTCCCCACTTCTTCCTGGCTCTCTACAACATGTTCCTCCACCAACATTGGTGCTTCATCGATAAAATTTTTGAATAGTTGGTGTTGACTTTTGGTCTTTGTAAGGCTTTACTTTGACCACTAACTTTAACCCCAATAATTTTTAAATGCTTAATACGATTTTACTCAAGTTTGGGGGGGATATTTTGGCTCTTGAAAGAAAATAATTTTTACAAAATTGTGAGCCAAAAATAAGTTTGGGGGAGAATTTCACTTTCATTATTTCTTGTCCCCTTTGATAACTTTTCCTCCCAAGTCTACAGATTTTGAGATTTAACAGATGACAACAGTGAGGACACTGCTGCAAACAGGTTTGGGGAAGGTTTGTGTTTTTTTACACAATACTTTGCATTATATTATATATAGCACAAAAAAAATTATAATAAAAGAGTAGAAAGTGAAAAATTATATTTGAAAGATAAGAATAGTTTAAGAAAAACAAGAAAGTTAGAAGTTTTCTTAAACGAACTAGTAATAAGTAGTTATGAGCCGTTGTCCCAAGGGTTAGTAAAATGAAGGAAGTCACTAATCTGAGAATAAAAATAAGTCTGAAAAATTGTTCCTATTCTGGAAGCCAAACATTTAAACATTGATACCCTACTATACGCACTTACACACGTCTTGAAACTTGGGATAGTAAAGATACCTTGAAATGCTCTTGTCTAAAAGCCAAAGTATAAAGGAAATAATAAATGAAGAAAATATAAAAATGGTGAAGAAAAATGAACACTGGTTTTGTTATCGCCAAGGCAGCAATAAAAAAAATATAGCGAGGGTGCTTCATCACCTAGTGCCTTAGACCAACTGGTTTGGGAGTTACTGCTAAGCCTTAGGTGGTGCAAGAAGAGGAAAATACTATCACCTAATCAGCAAGCACATGAGTAATCGGTCAGTTAGTACCTCAAGAAGTATTGACGGTCGCATGAAAATTGTGTGAGCAAATTCAACTAAATATTCATCGATTAAAAAGTACTGAGGCAGATGGACAAGAGTATGATAGCTTGAATTGAATTCTCCGAGTGTAGAGATGTTCTTTACACACACGTAGGGTTATATGATCGATGTTTGGAAGAAAGGTAGGAATGAAGAATAAAGGAGATGTTTTATTGAGGGATATTGTGATTTCTAACATTTTTCATGACCATTAAGATATGGCTCATAGCAACTGAAAAACTGGTGTAGTTGAAAACTCTTATTTTCAAGTTCTTTCTTTCATAGTTCTTATCTTTATATGTAACTTTCACCATCTCTCTTTTATTATAGGATTTTGTGGGTGTAATCCGCTGAAAACTCTCAGGAGACAACACTCCTCCTACTAGGGACACCTAGGGGTTTAACGGCTTGTTGCACGTGCTCAGTGCAATCATGTTGCCTAGAAAGTGTGCTTACCTAGTTCTTCTTCTTTTTCTCCTTCTCTTGAATAAACTAGTTTTCTCGGGACGATCAAAAATAAGTTTAGGCGTATTTGTTCAGTTGATAAAACTGCACATTTAATACGACATTTTTCCTACTATTTCTTTACAATAAAAGGTGTTTATTATAATATATGATACATGTGAGGGTTTATCTGTAAAAATACTATTTTCATGTGTTTATATATTATAATTAACATTTGGTAGGAAAATATAAGTATATAATATCCATGTAACATTTGGCCCATTTAAATATGCTTACCTTATTAAATACATTTGACCAATTCTTTATGGTTAAGTTAATATCTCAATAAAACAAACTCTACTAATATCATTTGTTGAGATATTGTGCAAAATTTGCAGGGCTGAAATCAAGGAAATCAAAGTTGGTAAAACAAACCTGCCTAATTAAGAAAGTAAATCAAAGAGATCAAGACTGGCAGTGACTAAGAGAAGATTTTCAGTTTCCAGAGATGTTAAAATATCACCACGTGTAAGATAGAAAAATCCCCAGAGAAACAACCCAACGATCTTACTATAAGGCCGCGGATCCGCCGCGGATTTGAGGAGATAGGAGTTGGGATTTTGTTGTTAGTATCTTAACCATTGGTTTCCAAATTATGAAACTAAGGTTCTGGCTCTGGGACTATAAATAAAGACCGAGAGCCTCTTGGAAAAATCATCAAGCTGAAGAGATCACGAAGTCCAAGACGGCTCACGCATCCAGGCTGATTATCAACTGTTCGTCTACCTCCTTAGAAGAGATCGAGAAGCAAACTAGCATTTTGTAATCATTTTCTAAGGGAACAAAGTATAATTGATTATGTTGATTAATAAAGGTGGTTCTTTTTCTTATTCTATTTCTTTGTAGTTTTAATATGATTTCTCTCTTCATCTCTTCTTCTCCCATCATGCGCGAGTAATTCTCCGCTTGTTAAGGTTCGTAGGATTATGGTAGATTAATGGATGATGAAGATCCTTAAACTCTTTTTACGTCCTATAAAGTTTATAAACTTCACCAAAAGAATCATTAACATCCTAATCGGGCGCGCTACCAATTTATTATTAGTCTCGACCGCGATTAGAGATTAGATTAATGATTGTTTTGGTAAAGGCTAAATATGAACGGAGTTCCATGTCGAGATAGGGGTTAAGAGTGTGAACTCTTTTCCCTCCAGAAACCCAAATCTACATGCATCACTGTCGTTCTAGTTTTAAATATATTAAAGGATAAAAAGAGTAATTTTTAATTAATCATCCATGACTACTAAATCCTAATGAACTCTACAAGCCCCCTTTTTAGATAAACCTACATCCGTAGTTAATCTAGATCTATATTTTGCATTTGTGTTTAACGTGGATCTAGAACCTACAACCATTCTTAACCATTCTTTATTCTTCCTCTTTTCTTTCTCAACACGCCTAAAGTAAGAATAAAAGGTTCCACGTTTCCCTGAGGACGACCCGTACTCACCTCGGTCTAGCTACACGCGACACCGTTCTGATTGCGGTTATTCTACAAACACTTTTTCAAATCAATCAGCTGGGTTTGGTGATGATGGGTGTTGTTGCGACTAGGGTTTGAAGGAGGTGGTGATGGGGCTTTAGCGGTGATGCAAGGGGCCAGGATGATAGTGGTGTCGTGTTTGAGAGAGAGGAAATGGAGGTTGGTGGTGTTGAGGTTGGTGGAGAGGGAGCAGTGGTGGCCTTCGATGGTGGTCGCTGGAGAGTGATGGTAGCGGCGAAGTGGTGCAGGCAGTGGGGGATGAAAGGCTTGGGTGTTGGGTTGAGGAAGGAGCTTGGGTGTTGGAGGGGCTTGGTGGAAGTATGGTGAAGGTGGTGGTGCTGAGGTGAGATGAAGGGGACGAGGAGGTCGTAGGGGAGATCGTCGGCGATGAGGTCTACGGTGAGGTGGTGAACGACGGTGGTCGCGGTGGATCAAGGAGGAAATGACGGGATGGTGAAGAAGTGGAGGTGGCCGGCAGCGAGGGAGTGCTTGATGATTGATGTAGGAAGGATGTATCGGCGGCGGCAGTTCAGGGAGGATGTTGCGGTGGTGACGAGGCGCCGGCGGCGGTGGCTTGTAGGGATAGGAGGTGAGAAGGAGTTTGAGAAAAGGGAAATGAAGAGGGATAGAAAGAAAGCGAGAGTGAAAGAGAGGGGGCGAGATCCCGGAGGTGGGCACATGTGCAATGGTGAGGATGGGGGAGAGACGTTGGAGCGATTTCGAAAAGAATGAGGGGGGGAGAGAGAATGCGAGAGGAGGGGCAGTTGCGAGGAGAACATGGTCATGGAGGAGCGGGGGTCGTGTGGCGAGCGTGGTTCTCGGGGAAGTCGTTGAGGGGATCTCAGGGTTGGGAGTGGGCTTCGTCGTGGGAGCGAGTCGAGCGGGAGAGGAATGAGACGTAGGGCGAGGGAGAAGGAGGGTCGTGGTTTGAGCAGGGCGTGGGGCGTGGTGGGCGGTCGTCGTGGCACGGGCACGAGAAAGGAGGAGACACGGAGGGAGGAGGAAAAGAAAAGGGAAGAGAAAAAGATGAAGGGAGTGGGGAGTTGGGGAGTGGGGGAGCGGGTCGGGTCGGGTAGGGAAAGGTTTGGGAAAGAGGGAAGTGGGTAAGGGTGAGGGAGTTGGGCCAGGGCTTGGATTGGGCTAGGAAAAAATAAGAATTAGGAAAAATAAAAGGTTAGTGTTTAATTTGGGGTAAAGGTTTATAAATTAGGTTTTAAAAATATAGAAAATTATGTAGGAAAATTTGGGGGGGGGGGGGGGGGGGATATTTGGAAATTATTTATTAAAATACGGTTACGGTATAATCGGAACTGGGTATTACAAAATCTTATCTATAATGCCAAAAAATATATGGAAAAATATTAATCATGTACGCAATGAATTAAAGCTTTGCCTGTATTAAGATACAAACTTAATATAAATTGTTGCTTGTATTATACTATTATACACTCAAATGACCTTGTACACATGGTCTTATATAGAATACAGACGAGTAATAGAAGAGACCTAAGAGTAGAAATTATTGTGGAATATAGATTTTTGATGGAAAAATGGTGAAGCATATAGATTTTTGATGCCACCTGACGAAAATGCCTCATATGACCTCTTTTCTCGATTATTCTCTCTATATATATATGTGTGTGTGTATTACTATTACTATTATATTATTATTATTATTTTAACATGGCCAAGAATATAAGGAAATATATTAATGACAAAAACATTGATTTCGTGGGTGCAAAATTAACGGTTTGCCTACAATAGAACTTTTTATATTGCCAATTCAACGGTGAAAATATGGTAGAATCACATAATCCACATCTTAGATGATAAGGATGAAGATGATGAGTTCTGATAGTCGGATAAAATCGTGGAGGGTATATTTTTTCGATGCCATAGGAGGAAATTCTATCCTATGGCACCTTTCCTCCATTACGCACACACTATATTATTATTACTATTATATTATTATTATTTTAACATGGCTAAGAATATAAGGAAAGATATTAATGACAAAAACACACGCGAGCGCACACACACACAATATATATATATATATATATATATATATATATATATATAAGATTAATGGAGGAAAGAGGCAATAGGAAGGGATTTCTTCTTATGGCGTGGAAAAAATACAACCTCCGCCATTTTTTTCGACGATCGGCACCCATCATCATCATCGTTATCATCTAAGATGTGCGTACACCAAATTTCATGTGATTCCACAACTTTTTCACCGTTGATTTAGTAGGTTCAAAATTAACGGTTTACCGACAATAGAACTTTTTACATTGTTAAATCAACGGTGAAAAAGTTGTGGAATCACATGAAATTTAGTGTACGCATATCTTAGATGATAACGATGAAGATGATGGGGGCCGATCGTCGGAAAAAATGGCGGAGGTTGTATTTTTTCCACGCCATAGGAGGAAATCCCCTCCTATGGTCTCTTTTCTCCATTATTCTCTCTCTCTCTCTCTCTCTCTCTCTATATATATATATATATATATAAGAATATAAGGAATGATATTAATGAAAAAACCTAAATTTAGATATATATTATCATTACTATTACTATTACTATTACTATTATATTATTTTAACATGGCCAAGAATATAAGAAAAGGTATTATTGGCAAAAACCTATATATAACATTGCCATGATTCAGTATTCAAATGATTCAACATACTAATTATCATGCTATATCATAATAATTATTACATTTATGTCCTATAAAGAATCCCTGGTTAATCCTTTCAATCCAAATATTAATTTTGTTACAGGTAACCGAATTCCTAAAACCTCGCAAGTTCGCGCTAAATTTAAAGGCATATGAAGAATGAACATACATTATTGATCATAGATAACGGCAACGGTAAAAACATCTCCCATTGTTTGTGTAATACAGAAGAAAAGGACTCTTTAAATTTGCAAAGCATCATATATCAAATGATTTTCTCTGTATTTTTACACAACATAATGAGTATTTCTTGATTAAATGACCGAATATTATGTACTAACGACTTCAGGGGTTCAAGAAATCAGCTTCTGATCTACGGGAGTTCAGGCATGACAAATTTCAAATAGGCAGAAGATATTTGCTATCGCAGATAACTATAAGAAAATGCAAGCGGAGAGTTTTCCCAAGCTTCCTCAAAGCCCTAGAGAAGAACCTGACAGCTGAGACAGACGATGCAGAACTACAAGAGGAAAACGAAGGTGTTATAATAGGAGAGCTTAGAGTTACAGTCTCAGATTGCTTATTACAAAGCACTCGAAACAGAGCTGCGGAAATGGCTCACATTATGTTTAGACAAGGAATGAAACAAAAGTATTCATCATATATGGCGATAGAAATTGCGAAATACTACCATTCACAGTTTCCTTTGTTTTCATTCTACAAATCTGTGTAAAGAAAAAAATCAAACAATTAATTCAACCCTGCACTCATCCTATTTTTCTCGCGTACCAAGAAATATAACCAAACTTGCTGCATGTAAGAACATTTTAGAAATTCTACAAAGCAAGTTGCGCCAGAAAGTTGTAAGCGGTTTACAAATTACAATCGCTACAGAAAAAGCCTAAGAATCCAAATCAATACAGTTTCAGATATTTCCAGAACTAGAAATGTGCAAACCAAGCGGAAGAACATCATATCACAAAACTGTTGCAAGAAACATGGAACAAGAATAATAGATGGTCGTAATAACCACGGAAGATTTCCAACAAGTCCATATATCCTTGTAGACTTCACCATACCAACTAAACAACATTTGACGCAATGATTCCCAACTCATATAGTCTACAGACATTTTTATTTTTATCGACTCTAGAAGAAAATTAACGACCACTCGTAAAGATGTAAGACCAGAACACGTGTTCGTTTATCTAAACATGTCTACTCTGGAAGAGTTGATTTGAGCTCGCCATTGTTAGAAAGTTCCATTATAATATCGCAACCGCCAATCAGCTCACCATTGTAGTAAAGCTGAGGAAATGTTGGCCAATTGGAGTAAGTCTTCAATCCCTGCCTAACTTCTTCGTCGCTTAAAATGTCAAAGGACCCAAAGCTAATCCCTTCCTTCTTAAGTGCGTTGACAACTTTCGAGCTAAAACCACAACGAGGAGCATCGGGTGTACCCTTCATAAAAAGCATCGCGGGCGATGACGAGATAAGATTCTTCAACCGATCCTCAAATGTTTCTACGGGAGTGATGCCTTTCTCAGTCAAAACTTTCTTTAACTCGCCACTCTTTTCCATCTCCAACACAATATCAGATCCACCAATCAGCTCGCCTTTTATATAAAGCTGTGGATAGCTAGGCCAGTTTGAGAATACTTTAAGGCCTTGCCTCACTTCATCATCAGAAAGGATATCAAAGCTCCCAAATGTAACTTTTTCTTGATTAAGGATGTCAACAACCTTCCTGCTAAAACCGCACTTAGGCTCCTCTGGTTTCCCTTTCATGAACAGCATTACAGGGCACCGGTTGACAAGTTTCTCAAGACGAGATGTCAATGCAGCACTAGGACCTAAGGAGTCAGAGACACCCCCAGATGATTCTGGGCCCTTAGTTTCCTTCGAGACAACAGAAACCCCATGATCTGCGAAAACATCTTTCAATTCACCGCTTTCATGCATAGCGGCTACGATATCGCAGCCACCGAGAAGCTCGCCCTTGCAATAAAGCTGAGGGAAGGTAGGCCAGTTGGAAAACAACTTCATGCCCTCGCGCACCTCATTGTCCGTGAGTATATCAAAGCTTCCGAATTCAACACCTTCATCTTTCAAGATATCAACTACCTTTCTGCTAAAGCCACATTTGGGTTGCTCGGGAGTTCCTTTCATGAACAAGTACACAGAGTGAGAATCCACAAGCTGCTGAAGCCGGTTCTTTAGGGAGTCGGTGATACCAGTGTTTGGAGTTTCAGAGTGGGAGGATCCATTTTGCTTTGCTAGCTCTTTGACTGATTCGAGAACTGTGGGTCCAGCAGCCATTCCAAGACTCGCAGGTGCTGCGGACTTTCCATGGTCAGCAGAGCCGGCAAGTTTTGCAACTTTGTTTGCCAAACTAGATGGATTTGCGCCCACTAGTGTATCAACAGTCTTACCATCCTGTGAGGGGGGGGGGGATTAATGGATATATTTTCAACAATATTTTGAAAGGGTGCATCAAGCTTATGATCAGATTTCTCTCCTTTTGGCTCCATAAATCATAAAAACAAGAGTTAGCAATGAAATTAGATACTTAACGAAATATCAGTGTAAAAGAAACAGTACTAACATCATTCAACACGGAAAATGAGTAGGTACATTCGGAAGAACAAGTAGTGCAAGCAATCCAAACATGGGAACTATATAGTTTATGATATTGTTAATTTATTGGTCAACAAGAACTATAATCCATACTTTCAGAGGTGGCATCAAACATGCAATCTTAACTTGAATTGCAATATGTTGACGATGCATAATTTAAGAAGGGTCCTACACGAAACAGTTTTGAAGTCTCTAGCTAGTTCATGATTAAAGTTGCTCAATCCTTAGTGGCCCAAGAAAAATAGAGATCCAAATTAAGAGTCCTCCATCATTTAGGATCAACAGAAAATTAAGACACAGATTTTCATATGAAACTTACACCCAACATTCCAAGTCCGACCTCTCAAGCACTTTAACGAGATAGTTCACTTTCTAATCTTCGTGTAGAATCTTTTATCCATATATTGCTGATGGAGGAATCCAATTAAATTCATTCATCACAATTCTGCTCTTTGTTGCATTGGAATTCATAGTAACCAAAAGTCTCAAGTTTGAAATTAAAAAAGCCATACATTCTTTACCAATCTATATGACATTCTATATGAATTGCTTCCCAATCTATATGACAAAGGCTAATCCACACCATTCATTACAATCTGTTTGTTTAAAACAGTTGTGTACAACAAAATAATGCAATTTTGATGCCTCAAAACCATGCATCAAGTTGTTGGAAAATGAATGGATTGTTGATAATTGAACATATGAGAACCCTTGAAAGATGGTTAATAAACGTCTAGATAATTTATACCCAAACATTTTAAGGCACGTGGATCCTTGAGTGGTGTGGACCGTCCATTTGGATGGTCCACCGGAGGATTTAATTTAGTTCGTAACATAGGGAGTCAACCTTAGGAACACATGCCCCATCTACATAATATATCTATAAAGCTATATGAGAGAATATTTCTTGAAATATTCCATTGTCTAATTTGGTCTTTAGTCGAAAATTTGTTGTCCAGCCTCTAATTAATTCTCTTACTACATTTGAGTCATGGAAATTTTTTATTGTCTCCCTACTCAATATTTATCACTTTTATCCGACACATGAAACTCATATAGAGGTGAAATTATATAAAATCTTTTTCTATTTTCCTCACTGTTCAGGTTTTACTAGCAAAATATTGAAAAAAGTCATGATTTCTATGTGCTACAAAATATTGAAAAAAAAAATAGAGTTAAAAATTTCACAATTTTCGTTTAGTACTGCAAAAGTAAAATAGAAAAACCAAAAAAAGAAAAATGGCATTTTTTTTTGGAAAAATCGACAATTTCATGTGCCGGCGAACAAAAAATATTGAAAACGGAAGAAAACAAAAAATTCTTGAGATATTCGAAGATTTTGCAATTTCCTGTGCAAGCAAGAAAAAAACATTGAAAAAATAAAGAAAACAAAAAATTCTAAAATTTTTTGATTTTCATATGTTATAAGCAGCACAATATTGAAGCAGCACAATATTGAAAAACCAAAGAAAACATAATTTCAAGATTTTTGAAAATTTCATGGTTTCTTTGTGCTAAAGCGTGCAAAATATTGAAAATTTAAAGAAAAATATTTGAGTTCTTAAAATTTTATGATTTTCGTGTGTTGCCCAGAGTTCGTAATCATTCGGACCGGATTTCTTTGTTCTGTCGGATTTCTAGTAGAATCAACGACCTATTCTTTTCTTTTTTTTACTTCACAGATTTTATCTTATTGATACCCTGAAGTTCTCTAAAATTATGAGTAAGTAAAATATTGGAAAACAAAAAATTCTGAGATTTTTGAACTTTCATGATTTCCGTGTGCCATGCATGCAAACGTGTGCTATGCATGCAAAATAAGGAAGAAAACATAATATTTTCGAGTTTTTTTGAAAATTTTGCAATTTTCATGTGTCAAAATATTTTTAAAAGTGAAGAAAACAGTAAAAAAAATTGAGATTTCTGAAATTTCTGCAATTTTTATCCGTCATATATAGCAAGCAAAATAATAAAAACCCAAGGAAAACAGAAAGTGTTGGGGTTTTCTAAGATATTACAATTTTCACGATCTATAAAGCAAGTAAAATATTATAATCGAAGGAAACAAAAAATTCAGACTTTAATATTTTGCGGTTTACGTATGATAAAAGCAAAATATTTTTAAAAAAAGAAATTAGAAAATTTTGATATTTTTGAAAAGTCACGACCTTTGTGTGCTAGCAAGTAAAATACAAAAAAATCGAATAAAATGAAAAATATGAGATTTATGATGATTTCGTGATTTTCATGTGTTGTAGTGTTACCATAAATCGCTAAACCATTAGCTGTTTGACCGGTCGTTCCCAAGCATGGAACACGAGCGATCCAGATCGGAAGAATTGTCGATCCAATCTAAAAATAGACATAAAGTCGGCTTTGTGTTACGTTTTCCATTAATATATAAGTGTATCCAAGAAATTAAATTATATATGATACATACATATACACGTGCATATACAAACTATCCAAAAACCACTCCATGTTCTAGAGCTAAGTTTACCGTTATGTATAAATGTATCGAAATAATACCTCTATCGTACCACGTTCCACGATCAGTATCGTTCCGTGTTCCCGTTTTCGTTCAGCGTACCGAAACGTTTCGCATTCCAAGTAACAGTGTTGTACTTTCGACACTCATATCTCTATTGTTATAATGACGGGTCCTAGAAAGAAGCCAATTGTCTCATGACAATTAATCATTTGTGGCACGCGACTTTCTTAACTAAAAGTGGATAAATTACAGAAAAAGAAATTAATCAAGAAAAAATGGTCTTGTTATAATTTAGAGTACTATTTTACAAAATTATACATACCTTATTTGTCGTTTTGAACTGCACGTGCAGATCACATTACACAAAAGCAGTCGATCACGGCACAAAGTTGGAAGAGCGATTATCGCGAAGCCCACGCCTCGGAGAAAAAAACACAAACGCGCGTATGCGATGAGATTGATCGCAAGAAAAAGCAAATACTTCTCCTTTTTCGTCAAGCTGTAGTCTCGCAGCGTAAGAAAAGAAATGAAGCTAATTGTCACAAGATAATTTATCAATTTGTGGCAAGCTACTTTCTCAACTAAAAATGGATAAATTACAGAAAAAGATATTAATGAAGAAAAAATGCTCTTGTTATAATTGAGAGTTAAATAAATAAGGAATCGTATATTCCTAATTTGTCATTTTGAATTGCACGGTCCCAAGTCCGGATGAGAAAGGGTGAGGGTTGTGGTAGGCTTGTGACAGCCAACGTAAAACTGTCACATTCTATGACATGAACCATAATAAGAATATCGTTGGGGCGTCCCCTACTCAGCAACACGCTACATCGGATCCCGGGTGTAGTGTTAAGCATGCAAGGGCTTCTAGGTCGTCGTCCAGATGCGGCGCGCTACGGCGCGCTACATCGGACCCCGGATGTAGTGACAAATAAGTAAGGGTTTCATAGGATCCGTCTAGCTTCGTGGAATATAGGTTCCCTTACGGGTAGACTAATAGAATTAGTGGAGGTGATGATTAGGAGGAGAGTTGGTATTATGTGTTTGCAAGAAACTAAATGGGTAGGTGAAAAGAGTAGAGTCATAGAGCCTTGGGGTTATAAGCTTTGGTATACGGGTAGAGATAAAAATCGTAATGGAGTAGGCATAATCATAGATAGACGGTTGCTTGAGGATGTAGTTGAGACTAGGAGAAAAGGTGATAGAATTTTACTGGTTAAGCTTATTCTAGATGGAGAGATCCTTAATGTTATTAATGCTTATACACCACAGATGGGTCTTGATGACGCTAGTAAGCGTCTATTCTGGGAGGATTTAGACGAGGTGGTGCAAAGTATACATAGTGGAAAGAAGTTATTTATTGGTGGTGATCTTAATGGACATGTAGGTACTAGTCGTAGTGCGTTTGATACTATCCATGGAGGTTTTGGTTTCGGACAAAGGAATGAAGTAGGTGACTCGATTCTAGATTTTGCTTTATCTTATGACTTCATCTTAGCAAACACCTGGTTTAAGAAAAGAGAGTCCCACCTTATCACTTTTAGGAGCGGATCAAGTGCTAGTCAAATAGACTTTTTTCTGACGAGAAGAATAGATAGAGGTTGTTGTATCGACTGTAAGGTGGTGCTATGTGAGAGTGTAACCACTCAACATAGACTTTTAGTTCTAGATTTTCGATTTAGAAGAAAACCTAGGAAGATTAGACGTAAGGTAGAGCCTAAAATTAAATGGTGGCGATTGAAAGAAGGTAACCAAAAGACTTTTATAGATCATGTAGTACAAGAAGCGAATTGGCAGTCGGAAGATGATCCAGACAAAATATGGAACAAAATGGCTAGTTGTATCAAGAAGGTAGCTAGAGATCTACTTAGTGAGTCGAGAGGTGGTGCTCCACCATCTAAGGACATATCATGGTGGAATGAAGATGTAAAGGCTGCTATTAACATTAAAAGGGATTCTTATAAAGATTTGAAGAAAAGTAGAGATGTGGAGAGATTTGAGAAGTACAAAATGGCTAAAAAGGAAGTTAAGAAAGCTGTTCGGGAAGCTAAATCTAAGGTCTACAAGGAGGTGTACGAGAAATTAGACACTAAAGAGGCTGCAAATGATATATACCGGATTGCTCGGATGCGGGAAAGGAAGACTAGAGACTTATGTGCGGTGAAGTGTGTCAAAAATGAAAATCGGAAGGTTTTAGTTCGAGATGAGGATATCAAGGATAGATGGAGAGATTATTTTGACAAATTGTTCAATGAGAGCTTTGCTAAGAATTTGGATGAACTTGTCATTCAATCTCAAGATATAAACCGTGATTTCATGCGTAAAATAAGACTTCCTGAGGTTAAAGAAGCTTTGAACAGAATGGGTTTAAGAAAAACGGTTGGTCCTGACGAGATTCCTATCGAGATTTGGAGATACTTAGGAGAAATAGGCGTTAAGTGGCTGACAGACCTATTTAATAAGATTTGACAGACAAAAAAGATGCCAAATGAATGGAGGAAAAGTATCATTGTACCTATCTACAAGAACAAGGGTGACATTCAAAGTTGCTCAAACTACCGTGGAATAAAACTGATGTGTCACACCATGAAACTTTGGAAGAGAGTGATTGAACACCGGCTAAGGAAGGATATTAAGATAACAGAGAACCAGTTTGGGTTCATGCCTGGACGATCGACGACAGAGACTATTCATTTGCTTCGTCAACTTGTCGAGCATTTTCGAGAGAGGAGAAGAGATTTGCATATGATATTTATTGATTTAGAAAAAGCGTACGACAAGGTACCTAGAGAGGTATTATGGGGGACAATAATGAAGAAGGAGGTCCCCGTCAAGTATATTGACATAATCAAGGATATGTACGATGTAGTGGCAAATGTCAGAACTTGCGGCGGCTTAACGAGTGATTTTCCGATTACTATTGGTTTACATCAAGGATCTGCATTAAGTCCATTCATGTTTACCATAGTGATGGATGAGCTTACTAGAACTATCCAAGATGAGGTACCTTGGTGTATGCTATTCGCTGATGATATTGTTCTAGTAAATGAGACGAAAACAGGGGTTAATGCCAAATTGGAATTATGGAGGCAAACTTTGGAATCTCGGGGATTCAGATTGAGCAGGTCCAAGACAGCATATATGCACTGCAAATTTAGTAGCCAGAGAAGTCAAAACCATATTGGTATAACATTGGAAGGGCAAGAGATATCACCGAGCGACCAGTTTAGATATCTAGGTTCCATCATCCAAAAGAATGGGGAGATCGATAGTGATGTTAATCAAAGGATCCAAGCTGGTTGGTTGAAATAGAGGAGTGCAACAGGGATTTTGTGTGATCGTAACTTTCCGTTAAAATTGAAAGGAAAGTTTTATCGGAGCGCTATTCGGCCTGCCTTATTATATGGTAGAGAATGCTGGGCTCCTAAGAAGCATCATACACAGAAGATGCACGTAGCGGAGATGTGCATGCTTCGTTGGATGTGCGGTAACACTAAAAAAGATAAGATGCGAAATGAGGATATTCGTGCAAAAGTTGGTGTAGCACCTGTGGAGGAGAAGATGCGGGAAAACCGGCTAAGATGGTTTGGTCATGTGCGACGCAGACCTATGGAAGCACCGGTTCGACGAATAGATACTCTCGATATAGGCAATGGCAAAAGGGAGACCGAAAAAACATGGATGGAGGTGATACGAAACGATATGGTTGCCAAAGGACTCAATGAAAGTATATTGTTCGATAGAAGTGAGTGGAGACAGAGGATCCATGTGCTGGACCCGGCGTGATTCTCATGTTGGTTCATGTAGCCTACCCCATATGCTTGGGATAAAAGGCTCAGTTGTTGTTGTTGTTGAATTGCACGTGCAGATCACATGACGGAAAAGTAGTTGACCACGGTACTAAGTTGGAAGAGCGATTATCACGGGGCCCACACCTCTGAGAACAAAACACAAACGCACGTGTACGCACGTGTGATGAGATGTGATTGATCGCAAGCAAAAGCAAAGGCTTCTCCTTTTTTGTCAAAGCTATAGTCTCGCGGCCTAAGAAAAGAAGCTAATCGTCTCATGACAATTAATCAATTCATGGCAAGCGCCTTTCTTAACTAAAAATGGATAAATTACAGAAAAAGATATTAATAAAGAAAAAATGGTCTTGTTATAATTTAGAGTCCTATTTTACAAAATTATGGAAAATAAATAAGTCGTATATATCTTATTTACCGTTTTAACCTGCACTTGCAGATCACATGACGAAAAAGCAGTTGACCACGGCACCAGGTTGGAAGAGCGATTATCGCAGGGCCCACACCTCAGAGAAACAAACGCGTGTGATGAGTTGAGATGAGATTGATCGCAAACAAAAGCAAAGGCTTCTATTTTTTGTCGGGTTGTAATCTCGCAGCATAAGAAAAGAAATGGGAAGACGAAACAAACACGTCCTCTTCATAAATCATCAAATCGGAGGCGATGGAGAGAGAGAGAGCGATAGTGATCGAAATGCTACAGAGAACTAGACATATCGTTGCACAGGCAACGATGGCTGCCACTTCTAGGGCGGAAAAATATTGAAAATTTGAAGGAAGGAAAATTTTAGGATTTTTGAATATATAGTAATTTCCATGTACAATAGCAAGCAAAATATTAAAAACCGAAAAGCATTGAAAATTTTGAGATTTTTTAAATTTTGCGATTTTCGTGTGAGCATGCAAAATATTGAAAAAACGAATAAAACTGATTTTTTTTTTAAACTATGAGCAAGCAAAAAGTTGAAAAAACCAATGAAAATAGACAGATTTGAAATTTTTGAAAATTACGCAATTTCCATGTGGTAGCATGCAAAATATTGTAAATTTGAAGAAAACAAATAATTTGGGATCTTTGTAAATTTCATGATTTTTATATGGTAAATGGCATGCATAATATTGAAAAAAAGAAAACAGAAAATTTTGAGATTTTTGAAAATTCGCGATTTTCGTGTGCTATATATCATAGAAAATATTGTAAAACCGAAGAGAAAAAAATTTTAAATTTCGAGATTTTCTTATACTAGCAAGCAAAATATTGGTAAAACAAAGAAAACAAAAATTTTAAGATTTTTAAAATTGTGCCATATTCGTGTGCTATATCATGATTTTTATATGGTATATAGCATGCATAGTATTGAAAAAAAGAAACATAAAATTTTGAGATTTTGAAAATTTCATGATTTTCGTGTGCTATATATCAAGGAAAATATTGTAAAACCGAAAAAAACAAAAAAAATTATTTTTTTAAAATTTCAAGATTTTCTTATGCTAGCAAATAAAATATTGGCAGAACAAAGAAAACACAAATTTTAAGATTTTTAAAAATGTGCCATATAGCGTGCAAAATGTTGAAAATTTGAGAAAACAAAAAATTTAGGATTTATGTACGTTTTATGATTCTTGTTATGCTATGACAAGTTAAATATTGAAAAACCGAAGGAAAAAGAAAATTTTAAGATTTTTAAAAACTTCACAATTTCCGTATGCTATAGCGAGAAAAATATTGAATAGCTGAAGAAAATGCCGAAGTATTTGCAAATTAATCCTTCATAAATTTAAAATATAAAGTTCATAAATATGAGATATTACAACTTACATATACAAATCATATAACAATAAACTTTTAAATTGATACGATTTTTCTTGACTTTGGACTCCATGCGCAGGCATTACGCGAGGGCCTCGCTAGTATAATTCAAATATATATGACTTGTTTATACATACTAACATCCAACCCTATCCCATAGGGTACAATCCATTTATGCATTATGCGGTGGCCACCAAATAAAGAATGTCCATGGTTTTACGACATTGTTTATGGGATTACATGTACACATATTACATGATATATGAACAAGAATTTCTTAAGCATGGCATAGAATTCCAAAATCGTAAGATTCATAACCAACACCTCGAAAATAGTTTACACTTTACACTTAAATCATTGAAGTTATTAACATAATAAGGGATAACAGGGATAAAATTAGAGGGTAAAAAGATTTATCAAGGTATCAAAAGGATAAGATTATGTTATATCTTGTTTCCCTAAATGAGTATACAGCCCTAAAGAAAAATCTAATGATGAGCATCAAACCTAATAATAACGAGGGTAGCTGCCACTTCTTTTGCAAAAAGAAGAAATCCAATAAGTCTTTTGCCCTAAGGGGATTAGGTGGACAATTTAAGTGTCTTACGACCATGTTATAAAACAATATTGTCCTTCCTCCCAAAATAACGTAAAAACAACTCATCTAACCCAAAAGGGGGGGAAAACATCGGCACCAACACTAGAAATCTATGGATGATGTCAGTTTCGCACATAAAACTAGATGGCAGCATATGCATCTCCACAACCTTATTTTCATACGAAGCACGAACAGAACTAATGTCCAGTCACTTGGTATCAGACACATGTCATACACCACATGAGGCACAAAACATCAACGCAGTGTCCATACTTATGTTTTTGGAGAGTTTTTTAAAATTGTGTCACGATTATGTCACGTTATGCCGGTAACATGTTTGTGCCGATGTTTCTTAGATATTTTATCAAAATGATGTCAGCAATGAGAAAGGTAACTAAAGTAACCAAATATTGACCACATTTTTTATGTCAGCTTTAAGCCAAATTAAGAAATCGGTGTCAAGTCCCCTCCCTATCCAGAGGGCCAAATGGCAATGAATCGATAAAGAATTTAAGATCATAAAATTGTAAAACATCTTCTTAAAGGTCCCTAAAGCTTTTTTGTGCCTAGACGATGAGGGATTAATGAAAAGTGACAACCTTTACTTGAAGAACATTCAGCCATCTCTATATACTCACTCTAGTAAAGCAAGAAATTACCAGCTAAAGCCCTCAACGTAAGCTATTCTGGCTTTGAGTAGGACGTCCACTACTACAAATCCCTGTACACAAAATAGTCCCTCAATGATCAATTTCTAAATTAGCACCGTCAATACTGGCCACTTGGATCAGGGTAGGATGCCCACCACTACTAATGCACCCTTAATATTAGCCATTTTGCAACATATTATAAGTGCTATAACAGCAAAGCAGAATCCTTAGTTCCCTTTCTTACAAACTAAGACAATTATTAAAACACCATGTTCAAAATGAGATTTTAGACACCTATTATCACGAGTGTGAAATAGATTATGTTGGAAATAAACCAATAAAAATGAGTACATAAAGGTAAAAAAATAAGCCAAATATAATAAGTTAATAACACATTCAAAAGGTCCAAACATTTGACAACATCGGACATGATCTTATATTATAGTATGGTGCCAAAAGAGCAACCAAAGAAAACTATACAAAGAGTAAAAAGAGCGGTCAAAGAACATTTTACAAGAGTAAAAAGAGCAACCAAAGAATACAATTCAAGGGTAAGAAAAGGATTGAGGAACAAGATATATGTAAATGCATGATATAATTAACAGACATGCTACATATGAAACCATACTAATTAAACCTGAACATTCGAAGCAGAGCATCTTCCTTACTTTCGGCTAATATGGTAGCTTGGCTGTGCAGCTCATACTGTTGAATTCAGAAACTTCCAGATCAAATCTATGATCGATAGTTTTTCCTATTACACCAATATAAAATTATAAAAGTTACTTGCACATTTCTAAGGTAACTAGATCCCCGATTGTTCAGCCACCAACTGTACTTTCAAGTGAGTTTCAAAAGCAAAGCTGCTACCATGGTTCATCACGTGAGGACCACAGAGGCCGCTCGCAGCTACTTAGATGTTTATATGTCAAACTCCCAAGGTTTGTATGGGCAGTGGTGCAAGAGTATACAGCAACAGCTACAGCAAGAAGTCTTCATCTCAAATTTTAGGGGCCGGTTATATAAATCCTTCTTTTCCATTCCTCTCTGTCAAGGGCCGGTTGTTCTGTTACATTAACAATTAACAATTAACATATCATTCTTAATAGCCTTTATCCATGTTCGTTTAAGGTCTACCCTACCCCTAGTTGTGCTAATAACTTGTCACTTTTCGAACCGGAAAATCCCTTGGTCTTCGTTGCACATGTCCAAATCATCGCAATCAGTTATCTTGCATCTTATTCTCTATGGTGTAAAAGCATACACTCTAGCAAAATGGGAAATTAGCAGTTAATACCTTCGATTTTAGCCATTTTGACTCTCCGCATGCGTCCCCTAATACTAATCATTGTACACAACATAGTTCCCTGATGATTAATTTCCCAACTTATCTTTGCAGTTTGTTTTCCAGAATGAACATCACTTGAGGGGCTGCTGAGGCCCTTAGCAGTCGCTTAGATGTTTATACGTCAGATTCCAAGGTCCGTATGCACAGTGTTGCAAGAGTATAAACTCACTCTAGAGAAGTAGGAAATTACCGGTTAACATCGTTAATCTACACCATTTTGACTCTCAATACACAACCTAATACTAATCAATGTACACAACATAGACCCCTGATGACCAATTTCTAAACATATCCTTGCAACTCGTCATCTACAATGACCATGCTTTTGATGTATAAGGCTAGAGAAGAAAGCAACAAATTACCATTGCGATATCATCAAAACAAATCATCAGTTCCCTTTATTAACAACTAAGACAATTTTCAATACACTGGTTCAAGATGAAGTTTGGGACACTCAATAGCGAGTAAGAGAGTAAAATAAAGTTTATTGGAAAAACAAATATAAACGGTATGCATAGAGGAATAATAAGCCTACATGATAGCATATTCAAAATTTCGAAAGACCTGCAACAACATGCACGATCTTATAGATTATATAACCTCTGATATGAATTGATGGTGTACGTAGAGCCTTAGAATTTATACTATATGTTGCGGCCATAGAAAGGAAGAGATTTGTGATCCGTCATTTTACTCTATTAGGAAAAAAGGAGAAACACAAATTTCAAAGTCGATTCCTAGACTATATGCACATAAACTCCTAGACTATATGCATATAAAAGCTAAGGTTAAAATGATTGCATAAGCAAAATTACAATTACAAACAAGTTATCTAATTAAATAATTTAACAGTATAGGCTCCATATACCTTGCAAAAGACAAAATACGGCACTGCTGAAACCGCATAAGCCTCCGAAATTTCTGGTTGCTCCTCTGCTTCAACCTGTTAACATAAGTTAGAAAAACATCTTAGACACAAACCTGAATCCACTAGGTAGAATTTCCATAACGAATATACAAAAGAAAAATATAATTGAATATACACTGATAAGTTGAAAGTAGATAAATTCCCCACCAAAGATTCAACATCAAGCAATTAAAATATTTAATATATATTAGTTGTTTAACATATAAAAGTAGTTGATATCATGGAAAGGATAAAAGCCTTTGGCTCGTTCAAATAGATCAGAGGTGCCCTGTATGCATCTTCGTTCTTCATTATTGTCCGTCGCCTAACACCATTCCAACAAGGCATCCTAAGTCCCTAGCCATAATAAATGGCTTCACATGATGCAAGTGAATAAGGTTTGAGACAGCATGCTAATGATGCACAGATGCATCAAGGGTCGAGCTAGAGTACTGGTTTCATGATGCTTCTTTATAAGCTAAATCTATGTCCAAATTATGCCTTTATTACGCAAAAATCTCTCGGGTTTTAATAGGCTGCATATCCATTATTTAGGAAATTTTCTAAGCCACGAGAGGTTAAAGATCAATGGATCAGGTTGTCGACTTCATAGAATTATCAAGATCCGAAAGAAAGTGATATGATTTTACCTAGTCAGATTAGAAGAACGAGAATGGAAAGAAAACATAAAGGTATTTTTCATGTTCGTGTTGAAGAAGTAAGGGCGTATTATTCATGTTTGATTCAAAACTCCCTTGTGTATAACTAAAATACAGTTGTGAAAAAATTTAAGAGAGATTGGGTTAAATATTATTATGACGAGTTTTATATCTCTACTACCTCCTCTAGGACAAACATTATGTAAGCATAGTAAGCCTATATCAAGAACAAATAGACAATAATTAAGGAAACCCAAGCATAAGCATTTGGGCCATTGGTGTAAGATACAGGAAAATATTGTGTAGCTAGTAACATTTTGTTAAAAAAATTACAATTCTAGAATCTTCCTTGAGAGGAAAAACCCACCAAAAGCCTAGAGTAGATGAAAGTTTTCTAAGGTAACTACCTGCTCTTTGTTATAATCATTCTAATCAAATGCTATTGACCCTCAAGCAAGCAAGATGCATTGGCTTCTGTAATAACCTTTCTCTGTTATTTTTATTTCTTAAGTGAAAGATTGTAGTTACCTAGTCAATTATTATTATGAAATAGATCCTAAAATGTCTACACACTACAACAACTGAGCCTTTTATCCCAAGCATGTGTAATGACCCAGTTTTTACTATACTGCTTTTTTAATAAATAAAAATATACTTTTTTCGAAATGACATGTTTTATAAAAAGAATAGGTTTTGAAAGATTTTTAAAAAATTTAGTTTGATATCTTTAATATAAAGAATTTATTCTATATTGTTTTGAAAGGAAAATTTTGGAAAGAGGATTTGTTTTGTTTGAAAGAGTGAAAATTAGTTTAAAAAATGATTTATTTCGTTTAACTTTTAAATTATTCTCTTTTGAATCTCTGGATATATTCATTTCTATTTAATTCTATGCAAAAGTTACCTTATAGCACATTGATTAATTCCTTGATTTGTTGTTCTATAGGTTGCATATTCGAATCTCGGGACTTGTAATTATTTTTATCATTTTTTTAAACATCTCATAACCTACAAATAAGATCTTTCATTTTCTTTTACCCCCAAATGAATAGTGACCCTTTCAATTTCTCCTTAACTTCCATTATGAATTTATATTAATTTGAATTAATATGACATAACTTTTATATATTTATCTTACTCTTTCCTTCTTATTCCTTTAAAAAAAATGAGAGAGAACTTATCTCTTTCCTTTCTTCCTCACAAATATCATTCATTTCCTTCTCCTTTTTTATCTAGAGTACTCGAAGAACACGAAGAAACTTTCAAAAAAAAGGTCTCTCTAGTAACGCGAGGCTATCGTCGGATAGACAAGCCCGGTGACGATACCGGCTTGTGCATATAAGTTTTCTCCATCTCTCTCCCCTCCCTCTTTTCATCCCTCTTTAATTGAATCTCTCTTCTCTTACCATGTTGCCATGCATGCTTTGTGTCCTCCATCGGTAAATTCCATGTCTAAATTATATATATATATAATGAAATGATATCTAATACATAATTGGTTCGTAAATGCGTACGAATTGAAATGGTCTTGTTTCATGTTTATAAATGAATGCTTATTACTAGTAGTTGCGAGTACACATGAATCGTATTATAAAACATTATATGAAAGAAAATATAAATGATGCATAAGGTTAAGATTTTAAACCATTTTAAGTATTTGCCACTTATTAGATAAATTTCCTTATTTACCGTATTTATTAGTGTCATATTCTTTCGCTATAGTTTATACTCGAAATAAATATACGCATCTTGTTTTGAAATGAGAACCAAGATCGAATTTTATAATTGGTAGGATTTTTGTGCAATACCTCACCTCGTGTTTGTATGGAGTATCATATAAGGGTAAACTTATGTTTTCTTTTATATAAAATTCTGAGAAAAATAGGTAGAATAATAGATAGATTTCACATGCATTATAAAAAAAATTCTGATCGAATCGCTTAACGGTTTATGAATTACATTGTTTTTATTCACAGTTTTTCAAAACAGAAAACTGCTTTTATCGACCAATTTTTAAGATACATAACTTGGTCTATTAATGTCCAAATTGAGTAAACCCGGGTGTTTTGGACATCTACATCAAAAGATATAGTTTTTCTTAGTTATACCAATTCCCTAAAAATCAACGCAAATTATAAAAAACTGTGATACAAAATTAAGTAACAAATCTGTCCTGATTCGCACACTGTTGTTAAATTGGATATAACTCGAACTCACAATGTCCGTTCGTGGCAAGCTTTATATGTATAGATGCGCAATTGATAGACCTAGAATTTAATATATACCTGGTGACCCCAAAATGCGTAGGACGACGCGATTTATGTCCGACAGTACACCAGTTGCTGTCCAGAAATCTGAATTTCAGTTTTAAACCCTAATATTAAAATGACCATAACTAGAGTTTCGGAAATCCAAATCAGACGGAACTTAGTGTTTTGGATAATTAAATCGAAAGACCTATAGATTTCTAATAATCTTTGAAACCTGAAAACCGAAGGAAATTAACCCAAATTGTGTTTCAAAAATTTGCGACGGTGCTGGGCTGACTTTGATCTTTTCTGTGCGACAAAAAGAAATGGGTATATCTCCTAAACCGCTAGTCGTATTTAGGCGCGACTGGAACCAACGCGTGCACAAGACTTAAAACTATATTTCTGTTTATATTTTGCATTCGATTGACTTGGGTAATTAGTCGTACACAACATTTTTTTACAGCGTTGTTTATGATCGTCACTTGAATAATATACTTGTCTCATTTCATACTATTCAAACATGTATACCTTGTTTTTTTTGGATCTCTGAATTGTTGCATGTCCATGAAGACATAATTAGATATTATATATTTGATTTAAACCTATTACATGATAGACTTGACTCGAACCATGAATACAACTTAATACGAATTCTTGAATTTGACATGAATACTTGAAACACAATTTGAACCTAAACGTATACTCTTTATATTCATAGATTCGGTTAAGACCTGTAAACTTGATCTATATAATAATATACACGATGATAAGGGGTAGATTGATAAAGAATGTATGACGTGGCACGAGAGTTCACTAAAAAACACCTAATAGAATATCATGTGTTGTCGTCCCGTGGGTTTGACGAGGCCTTGTATTCCTGTATTTTTGGTCCGCGAATACGACGGACTAATCTCGTATACACGCATATCTTCCTTATTAAACTACAAACAATCACGTTAGAGTAGAATAACCAAAACCTTATATACATCGACATGCTTATATACATTGTTATGGTTATATACTTGTTCTCGATGCTCATGTTACATTGCATGTTAAATAGGACTGCCATGTTACATAAAATTTCCATGCTTAGTTATTAGTATTACTCGTTCGCAGCTTAATGATAGTAGCTCTCAATTTATATACTTGTCATTATCATATCTACACTTATCTTTTTTTGGACTTACCAAGCGCTAGTTCGCTGATGGGCATTCCACCCACTTCTTTCTATCATTGGAATATTCGTCAGATGGTAATGAGACAGAAGAGATAGAAACAGTCGAAAAGGAGTACAACCAGTTCGCATCATAACTGGACGTTTAGTTCCATTCAACTTTTCATTTTATTTCAGCTTATTTATGCATGCCTCCTTATTAAGATTTATCATGTTATCGTATCTTATATTCAAATATTTTGTCAACTGTGAATTTTGAATGTAATAAGTCAGAGTTGGATTTTATTCTTTTACTTATTCTTGTTACTTCATGTTGCTTATAAACGTCTAGCGTATTTATTACAAGAAACGACCTCAGAATAAATATGTCGCGGACCTCGTCACGTGTCATTACCGCTCTTTTGGGAAGCGTGACGTGACAATATAGGGTAGGCTATATGAACAAACATAAAAATCACGCCGGATCCAGCACATGAATCCTCCGCTTCCACTCACTTCTATCGAACAGTATACTTTTATCGAGGCCTTTGGCAACCATATCTTTTCATATCACCTCAATCCATGTTTTTTTCGGTCTCTCTTTTGCCTTTTTGACATTGCTTATATCGAAAGTATCCATTCATCAAACCGTTGCTTTTATAGGTCTGCATCGCACATGACCAAACCATCTTAGCCAGTTTTCCCGCATCTTCTCCTCCACAGGTGCTACACCAATTTTTTCACGAATATCCCCATTTCACATCTTATCTTTTCTAGTGTTACCACACATCCAACAAAACATGCGCATCTCCGCCACGTGCATCTTCTGTGTATGATGCTTCTTAGGAGCCCAGTATTCTATACCATATAATAAGACAGACCGAATAGCGATCCGATAAAATTTCTTTTTCAACATTAACGGAAAGTTACGATCGCACAAAATCCCTGTTGCACTTCTCCATTTTAACCAACCGGCTTGGATCCTTTAATTGACATCACTATTGATCTCCCATCCTTCTGGATAATGGAACCTAGATATCTAAACTGATCGCTCGGTGATATCTCTTGCCCATCCAGTGTTATACCACAGTGGTCTCGACTTCTCTGTTTGCTAAATTTGCAATGTGTATATGTTGTCTTGGGCCTGCTCAATCTGAACCCCGAGATTCCAACGTTGTCTCCATAACTCCAATTTGGTATTAACTCATGCTTTCGTCTCATTTACTAAAACAATATCATCAGCAAATAGCATGCATCAAGATATCTCATTTTGGATAGTTCTAATAAGTTCATTCATCACGATAGTAAACAGGAATAGACTTAATGCAGATCCTTGATGTAAACCAATTGTAATCGAAAAATCACTCGTTAGGCCCCCGTAAGTTCTAGCATTTGTCACTACTCCATCATACATGTCCTTGATTATGTCAACGTTTGTCTCCATAACTCCAATTTGATATTAACCCTGATTTCGTCTCATTTACTAGAACAATATCATCAGCAAATAGCATACATCAAGATATCTCATTTTGGATAGTTCTAATAAGTCGATCCATCACGATGGTAAACAGGAATGGTCTTAATGCAGATCCTTGATGTAAGCCAATTGTAATCGAAAAATCACTCGTTAGGCCCCCGCAAGTTCTGACATTTGCCACTACTCCATCGTACATGTCCTTGATTATGTCGATGAACTTGACTGGGACCCCCTTCTTCATCATTGTCCCCCATAATACCTCTCTAGGTATCTTGTCGTACGCTTTCTCTAAATCAATAAATATCATATGCAAATCTCTTTTCTCTCGAAAATGCCCAAGTTGACGAAGCAAATGAATAGTTTCTGTCACCGATCATTCAGGCATGAATCCAAACTGATTCTCTGTTATCTTAACATTCTTCTTTAGTTTGTGTTTAATCACTCTCCCAAAGCTTCATGGTGTGACACATAAGTTTTATTCCACGATAGTTTGAGTAATTTTGAATGTAACCATTGTTCTTATAGATAGGTACAATGGTACTTTTTCTCGTCTGCCAATTTTTATTAAACAAATCTGTCAGCCATTTAATGCCTATCTCTCCTAAGCATCTGCAAATCTTAATAGGAATCCTGTCTGGATCAACAGTTTTTCTTGATTTCATTCTCTTCATAGCCTCATTAAACTCAAGTATTCATATTTTACGCATAAAATCACGGTTTGGATTTTGAGATTGAATGATAAGTCCATCCAAATTCTTAGTAAAGCTCTCATTGAACAATTTGTCAAAATAATCTCTTCACCTTTTTTTGATATTCTCATCTCGAACTACTTCCGATCTTCATTTTTGACACATTTCACCGCACATAAGTCTCTGATCCTCCTTTTCCGCATCCGAGCAATCCTGTATATATCATTTTCAACCTTCTTAGTGTCCAACTTCTCGTACACCTCCTTGTTGACCTTAGTTTTAGCTTCCCGAACAACTTTTTTAACTTTCTTTTTAGCCATTTTATACTTCTCAAATCTCTCCGCATCTTTGCTTTTTTTCAAATCTTTATAAGAATCCCTCTTGATTTTAATAGTAACATTTACTTTTTCGTTCCACCATGATGTATCCTTAGATGGTGGAAAATCATCCTTCGACTCACCAAGCAGATTTCTAACTACCCTCTTGATACAAGTAGCCATCTTGTTCCATATTGTGTATAAATCATTTTTAGACTGTCAATCCGCCTCTTGAACTACACGATCTATAAAAGCTTTTTGGTTACCTTCCACGGTCGCCGCCACTTAATTCTAAGCTCTACCTTACGTCTAATCTTCCTAGGTTCTTCTCTAAATCGAAAATCTAGAACTAAAAGTCCATGTTGAGTGGTCACACTCACCTGGTACTACCTTACAGTCAATGTAACAACCTCGATCAATCATTCTCGTCGGAAAAAAAAGTCTATTTGACTTACACTCGATCCACTCCTAAATGTGATAAGATGAGACTCTCTTTTCCTAAACCAAGTGTTTGCTAAGAGCAAGTCATATGACAATACAAAATCTAGAATCGAGCTACATGCTTCATTCCTTTGTCCAAAACCAAAAGCTCCATGGATAGTATCAAACCCATTATGACTAGTACCTACATATCCATTGAGATCACCACCAATAAATAACTTCTCTTCACTAGGTATCTTTTGCACCATCTCGTCTAACACCTCCCAGAATAAACGTTTACTAGCGTCATCAAGACCTATCTATGGTGCATAAGCACTAATAATATTAAAGATCTCCCCACTTAGAATAAGCTTAACCAGTAGAATCCTATTACCTTTTCTCCTAATCTCAACTATATTCTCAAGCGACCGTCTATCTATAATTACGCCTATCCCATTACGATTTTTATCTCTGCCCGTATACCAAAATTTATATTCCCAATGCTCATTGACTCTACTCTTTTCACCTACCCACTTAGTTTCTTGCTAATACATAATACTAATTTTCCTCCTAATTATCATCCCACTAATTCTGTTAGTCTACCGAAGGGGACCTATGTTCCAAAAAACTAGACGGGTCATATGAAACATGTGCTTATTTGTCACTACACTCAAGATACGATGTAGCGCGCCACTTCCGGACAACGACCTAGAAACTCTTGCATACTTAACACTACACCCGGTATCCGATATAGCGTGTCGCTGAGTAAGGAACGCCCCAACGATATTCTTATTATAGTTCATGTCATAGAATGTAAAAAAAAATTACGTTGGCTGTCAAAAGCCTACGACAACCCTCGCCCTTTCTCATCCGGACGGCAACGATGGGTTTCTAAAATGTCTACACTGATCATTATACTTATATGTTAATAACTCTAGAGTAAAGTAGACGCACTGGATACTACCCATTCCCTATTATATCTTGGAGACAAAAGGTTTTAGCTGCAAAACCAAGATATCTATATTAAACACTATACTACCTCCAATAATAGCTGTATGACACCATCCTGCTTGAAATATTATTACATTCCCAGTTGACCATTTTTATCTAACCCATCATGACTGGATGGTTTTAGTTACTAAGTATTAATACTTGTTGAGAAAGCAATGACCATATTATCGTTTTGCGATACAAATTAAGATATTAAAATATACTTTTCAATTGGAAAGAGTAGAAAACCTAGTATTATATGTTATGCATTCTGTGATGTACGGTGGTTGCTATACACCTAACTTTTCCCCTCGTTATGTTCCTTCCTCTCCTTGTCAAATCTATAAGATCCTTACTTGACATTGAGATTACTCTATCCTGTTGACGGTAAATACAAAGCCAACGAGACGTCGAACATAACTTTGGTCTTGATTCCTCCATCTCCTCTCTTCCTAGAATCATCAACTCGAAGCCCTATCATCTATTCTACCTCCCTCTCTCTCGCTTCTGGAATCACCCAAGAACAGCATCGCCTTGACCCGACCTAACTGATTTGGTACGGTCCAACGTGGTCAGACCCTAGCTTCCCCAACCAACCCAGTCTACAATGAAGTCGAACATTACCTCAGCCCTAGTCCAATTTACTCCAACTTGGGTCAGGCTCGGG
The DNA here is from genome assembly GCA_030015575.1 of Agapanthus africanus. Classification (NCBI taxonomy): domain Eukaryota; kingdom Viridiplantae; phylum Streptophyta; class Magnoliopsida; order Asparagales; family Amaryllidaceae; genus Agapanthus; species Agapanthus africanus. The sequence continues at coordinate 498,473,669 of JASDDO010000010.1, forward strand.
CTGTCTATGTTGGGTAGAAGGTGCAGACAGAATGGATTAGCCTTCAACTTGACCTAATGAACATGACTTGCAACTTACTCTGAACGAAATAGGATCATGATATGACAAATTTCGCAAACAACTTGATTCAAGCCATTCTATGTAACTTGTTTTGCTATAATTCGAGGACTAGAGCGAAATTAGCATGGCAGCAATGCATAGTGAAAACGGGAAGTCGGGTATTAGATTATGTCCTGTCGGTATAGGGTACATGTGATAAAAAGTTACACACAAGAAAGGATTTTGTGGATTTCCTGCAACTTCAACTGTCTATTTGAACCATATGTGAACCTGAAAATTCGTATTTTTAGAACCATAACTATATGACCAAAGGCAAGAACAAATTTTATATTCAAGCAACCGAAGGTATATACTCAAAAGCAATTCCGTCAAAAATTGAGCTATGATTTTTCCAGATGAAAGGTTTCAATAGATTACAACATATCATTAACAATCGATGTGATTCCAAAAGTTACTGTTGAAGTTCATTACATAACTTAGCAAGTAGCGCTTTTTCCACATGGAATCTTGGTTGAAATCACAAAAACTATAAAGCTATTCACAGACCCAAATGTTTCAATGAACAACATGCAAGGCTCAAAACCCTAGTTTGGATTACAGGTGAAGCATATACTTCCAAAAGAAACATCTTTTTTAAGAGTCTAAATAAATATCAGAACAAAACCCTAAACTCAAAGCCACAAAAAAGGGAAATAGATGCGATAAGTTATTGAATCGAATGAATGGAAAGGAAGAGGGACGAACCCTAAGGAAGAGGGCGTGAGGGAAATCGGTGGAGAGATGGGAGAAGACTTGATCCATCTGCTTCGATGCATCGCACCACGACGCCCAAAAGTGAACAGCCACCGGTGACGATCCATTGATGGCTGCGTCGAGCTCTTGCTTCGATCTCACGTCCTTCACGCTTCCCATCTTGATTTTTCTTTCTTTTATCTCTCTATCGAGAGATAGTCGAAAGGTTTTTAAAAGAAGAGAGATGCTGCGGCTGTGAATGTGATAGCGGCTGCTGTTATTTATTCGCCGTCGCTCTCTAGGTTTTCTCTTTTTCTTTTCTTTTTTATTTAAAATAATTTTTCTCTTGGCTTGAAATTTAATTGGTTGACGTAAAAGGAGAATTGGATGCGTTTAGAGATGGCTGGCACCAGCGGGATGCCCGTGACCAGCTATGGCCGTGACCAGCTTTGGACTCGAACTCTCGCTTCTTCTTTCTTGAATTTCTTTTTTCAAGAATTATTTAATGGTAAGATCTTCTCCAGCGTTTCGGATCAATTTACAGAAGCTGAAAATTAAGCACGGTTAAATGTATAGAGGTCAAGATTGATGCATACCATACGCTTAAAAATAATGCCTGCATCACCTCCATGAAATTTTGCTTTCAGACTAACAAAAAATATAGTTCTTATGCAGGCTGTATTAGCTTGATCATAAAATGAAAACGTTGCTGAATTTCTTGTCAATGGCCTAAGCGCTCCAGGATCAACTCATTAGTCAGAAGGTCCCAGTCCGAATCGTCCAATTCAATTTTTAAGGCTCAAAAGAACTCCGTTACAGCAAAGAGATACAAATACCAACAAACTCCAAATGTTATTAAGCATTATATCCTAAATAATTTGTACAAACTTTCCTTGAACACAAAGGTTAAAGATAGCGGATAAATTAATCCTGGTAACTGAGGAAAAAAAGAAAAGGAAAATGATACCTTTCCTTAATTTACCTGCAACTTAAATCTACAAGTCATTAAAGCATCAAACCATGGAAGCGTTTCTGGAGAACACAGCCACACACAAAGTCAGTATGGGAGCTTCAAAACCTGAAGTAAACAAAAGGAACTTCTGCCCCGCAAAGGTTGAAGGTGCTGCCTCAATTTCAGGTTCTAGTATGAGGTGCATGACAAGCACAAAGGATTCAACTGAAAACAACACAAATAAGCAACTGGATTGTTTGCGAAAACAAATTCCCAATACAAAGCACAAGAGCATAGACAAGGCATAGATCGAGCTATACATTTAGGCTACTAAATAATCAAATAACGCTTGTTGAAACAAATGCTACAAACACAAAAACGAAAGCCGCAAAGCGAATGGTGATTGTAAGATAAGAAAATGCCGCTTCGATTTCTCGACAATCCAACATCATCTTCATGAATATGCCAAACTAATTTTCCTAAGAAAAATGCAAACATAGTCAAGATTTTGAAATAAAATAAAATAAATAAACAAGCAAGACAAGGCATTTCCAATCAATTAAAATGATTTTTTTATGAATAGTGAATCCAGCCTATTGCTAACTATTGCTCCTTCTAGTTACCAAGTAAGCACCTTCTCAAAGAATAAGCACTTTATTTCTCTAACATGCAATAACCAGTGCACTGTAGCAGTGTAGCTACAGGCTACAGTCCAATTCCTCAAATTAAAACAGCTCGGTATCAGACATGGTACTTCACTTAATTTTAAATGCATGCAAAGAATAAGTTAGCAGGATGCTGAGTCCCCTTACCAACTAGAGACGAAAAATTAAAATTTATTTAACCTCTATCAACCCATACGGCTCGACGTTTGATCCACATTTTTCTACCGAAAAGGCCACGTGTTAACAATCAATCATCTATCAATTCATAGAATCTTTACATGTTCACAATGTATTTGTTAGCAAAAAGCTGTACCAGGGGAGGAAAACTAAAAACTAAACTAGCTTTCAGAAGCTTTGCGAGCATCTAACTCCTTACTGCACTATTTGATCAACAACGGTATACTAGCAAGTATCAGATCATACACCTGCACAACTATCATGTGTACATGATTATGAAATCTACATGATTATGAAATCATGTACACCATCAGTTGTAAAATTTCTCAGTACCTAATTCTAAAGTCTAACAACTATGTTCAGCAACTTGATAAATTTTTTGGGAACCTGACTTTGTCCACCTTTGGTCTTCACAGAAACCTGTAAGAACTTTCTGCTGCATTGACTTCTATTCATCAGCTCTATAGAAACAAAGCAACTTCAATGGCATCACCTTTTCCTGTGGCAAAAGCAAAGATTGTTATATGATGACACACAGAAATTATTTCCTTAAGCACATGCCAAACAAGTCACCTGAACATGGCATTTCTCTGAGGAATCAGACATAAAATGAAGGCCAGTAGAGCACTGCATGAGAATTTCAGGATCTTTCATCCATGTCTTCTGCGCCTCAATGACCTTTAGTTTATGAAGGAACATCTGAAAGAATAGTTTGTCGCTAACATGTGAATGAAAACTTTGATAACGGGTATAAACTGATATGTAAACATATACCTTAACAGACAAATGACTTAGAGGGATGAAACTGATTGTAACAGCTCTATATTACAGCTACATCGACGAACCTGAGAAAGAGGAACAGTTGGATTCTCCAGTTCACCTCCATTGACATTTATACCTGTACCTTGGCACTCCGGACAAAATATGGAAACACGTTTCTTCTGAGCTACTTTAGCTTTCCGACCTCGTGTGTTCGCCTTTACATTTGTTGGATAACTACTCCATGTTTCATATTCACAAAAAAGAATCCAGTGGATGAGGCATGAAGTATGGAATAAATGAAAAGCCTGCATATCAAAGGGAGAGATCAATAATGGAACAACCCTCATAAGGTAAGCAAGCATTAATCGTACTCACCCCATTTATGTTTCTACTGCTGCAAGCTAATCTACCGCTTTTGCAATTCAACAAGGTAGAAACATCTTTCCCAAGAAGCATAAGTTGGCCACAGATATCGCAAGCTCTTTCTGCAGTCGTACTCTTCTGCTTCCTCAACTCTTTCCTGACAATTGACCTGCCGGATGTAGGTGAGGAATCTTCAGGATCGGAAGAAGGTCTCAACTTCGTAGAATCAGGAAGTGGCCTTGAAGCACCTGAGGAATCTGCAGGATCGGAAGAAGATCTCTTCTTCGTAGAATCAGGAAGCAACCTCGAAGCCCCTGAGGAATCTTCAGGATTGGAAGAAGATCTCTTCATCCTCTTCTTTCTAGGGCGACTCAGGTCATCAATCTCGAAGGAAGCAATAGGAGAATGAGGATCCTCTATCTTTTGCGAAGTCGCCTTTCTACCCAAATCAATCGTATAAGAGAAAGTCACTATAGCAAAATCACCTTTCGGTGATGATAGTAACTCACTGCATTCATCAGAAGCACCTTCCCCCAGCCAAGCACACCAAATTCTATTAATATTTCGACAGCCCTCATTGGTTTCCTGAACTCTAGATCCAATATGACCATACCCAATAAACTGCGCCGTCAAATTCTTAACTTCATCCTCCTGCAAAACACCTGGGATAACTAGACCATTACCCTTTCCATTATGTTTCGAAACCTTATCTTGACCATTAGTAGCCACTGGACTCTTTTTAGAGCCATTTGCAAAATTGCCGCCATTACAGGAATTTGAGATTACCTCATGGCCATTGACACCGTTCTTGCATGAAGTACTGAAGAAAAGGACACCATCACTGAAAGGCCATCGGGGGAGACCAAGGAGAGTTAATTTGGCAGCAGCATACCGTCGAGAATGGCGACTGCCATCGAGATGATCATACAGCACAGTCTCATTGAAACACGGGGCTTGACATAGAACACAGAAGAAGATAGTTCGCTTCCCGACTTTTCTCAGCTCGACATAAACATGACCTTTGAGACTGGCCTCTCTGAGGGTTGTTCTTGCCGCAACTTCACTTAAATTTTGTCCCCATGTGTTCTTCACTGCTGATTTCTTATCCCTCATTAAAACAAACCAGGAGTTACACACCAAAGCTTTCAAATTCAACTTTGAGCACCAATTCTACTCTAACAACCTAAACTTGAAGTTGCTCCTGAAAACTCCTTGCCAAAAGCCTTCGAACCAAAATAACCGAATCTTTAGAGTTCAACTTACATGGCAATAAATTTGATGGTATTTTTTTTGCAAATTCAACAAGAAACCCTAGCGAGACAGAATCTTGACAGTAAAGTCCAAAAATCTCAAGACCTAAAGCAATTTCAAACAGAAAGGAACTAATATTTACATATTCCAACATTTATGAACAGTAAATCCTGGAAAAGGCTTTCGAAAGAGATATAGTCAACATTTCAATAATCTAACAGCAAACCCTAGAGACAGTAATTTTTCTTTTTCTTTCGCAAATTCAACAACAATCCAGAGAGAGAGAGAGAGAGAGAGAAAGAGAGCATCTCAACGATTAGCATTTAGGTACTCTAACGTTTTCGTTCATGTATCACCATCAAATCCAAGAAATTGTTTTCGAGTTAGACATCGTCAAGATTTCAAGAACCTAACAAGAAACCCTAGAATCTCAAGATCCAAACATTTTCGTCCATATATAAACACCAAACCTCAAGAAATGCTTCCGAAATAGATATCACGAAGGTTGCAAGAACTTTTACCTTTCAGAAACCCTAAAAGGCGAGAGCGAGAACTTGGAAACCCTAATTCCGTAAAGCTTGAGGTCGATTAGGTATAAAAGATATAGGACTGGCTCGAACTCGCCGCTTTTTGCCGGAGACGACTTCGTGAGCGCGGGATGTTTCGATGTGTGCAGCGAGATCTTCGATCTCCATGGCCATGTCCAAATCGATCTCTGAGATTTCTAGAGGGAGAGAGAGAGAGAGGAGAGAGAAAGCAAGCTGTCCTAACGATATTTGGACCAAATGGATTTTAGAGGGAGGAGAGAGAGAGAGAACAGAGCCTCGGATGGGAATAGAAAGAGAAGATGCTTTGATTTTATTTTATTTTCTTGCGTTTGAAAGAGGGCGGAGGGATAACGATATGGTTCGCTACTCTTATTAAGCTTCTTTTTCTCTCATCTGAATCAAGTATATCTTTTACTGTTAAAACCCTCAAAAAGTTTCTCATTTCTTTTAGAGTAATAATTTTCATACCGAAATTTATCTATCCAAAAGTTTACTCAAAAGTCAAAATGGCGGGATCCACAACATTTCGGTAACATCGTCAAACATGTACGTCCATGATGTTTGGTTTTTTGATAAACTTTTAGATGGATAAATTGCAGCAGGAAAAATATTTTTGTTTCTTTCATAGAATACTAAAAAGGAAAAAAAAATCTAGGGAATGATTCTAGTGCAAAAGTGTGTCACCCTTATACCTTTCAACAATATCTATATAAAATATTTTTTCTTTAAAAATTGAACAAACTTATTTTTAAAATCTTTGAATTTATAACCATCAAGAAATGGTATAAAATTACTGTGCATCTAACCGCACCAATTCTAGTTTGATTAAACTGTGAGATTTTAACATGCTTTTTAATATTGTTTATTGCATTTGCCGTCTAATTATCTGGTGTTATAAAACAATCTTATATAGGGTTATGCAGAGAAATAATTTCTTTGTACGAGAAAATTGCAAGCATAACACTGAATAGAAATTACTTTCATGATTGTACTTCTTGAAGAAGCCGTGAAAATTGCTACATATATATTAATATTAAACCTTTCTAATGGAAGATTGTAATTATAATAATCCAAACACGTCCGGCTCTAAAAATTTCGGCGCACGGATCTCATGCCAGATATTTAGCTTCTTTCTTTGAAAAATATAAAGATATTAAATTTTTAGTTACGACGGGTTAAATTTAAATCATAAATTTAACGGATATCAAATTAAACACGATATGCGGAATAGATAAGACGGTTAAAACACCAAACAAGACAACCATATTTACATGAAAAACATTTACAGGAAAGCCATAGGAGGATGGCGGTCCTTTTCTTTACATGAATATCCTTTAATGATGGATTACCCAAAAACCGCTATGAAAAGACTTGAGAGGACATCACCTATTCCGGCAAATCAATTTGCATGTGTAATTAATTTGCATGGGCATGGGCTTTTTAAACAGCCTTCTACTTGGGCTTAGGACTTAATGGGCTAATGTTTGAAGCAGCAGGGCAAAAAGAAATAAAGAACGCTTTCGCCATTTGTTGGGAGGGCCCAAACCTTGGAGAACAGTGCAGCCAACCCAACAACATTTGGTTATAATTTAATAGATCACCATTGAATTTCAATCAGCATTGAAGGTCATATGGGGATTATTCTATTCAATCGTATTTTAAACAAGTTAAGGAGACTGATAGTTTTCATACATCCTTCCATGTTCAAATGGGATTTATGGTCACGTCCAAATCTAAACCTCCTACCAACCTGAACAGCTTACAAATTTAATGAAAATTTTTGGCATCAATACTTATTCAATTTGAACAATCGTTCATAAAAAGGCCTATCTGTCTGCAATTTAGCCGCAACTTAAACTTCAATAAGTTATTGAGGCATCAAGCTTGGAAACATTTTGGAGCACATACACAACGTAAGTCAGAAAGAAGCAGAAAAGATTCAACAGAACCAACACAAAAAAGTAATATTGAAGATTAAGAGATATTTAGGATGTTAAATAATAATTGTTTTTTTTAAACGCCGCCTAAAGCTTGTTATTTACAAAATAGCCCCCAATTCTAACCAATCACAAAAAAGTCTCCCAATTCTTTTAAGTTCCACAAAAAAATCTCCGGCTATCCAAAAAGAGAATATTCTACCAACTCTGTTAACTTTTAACGGTTTTTGTTTATTTTTTATTTAAAAATAGTTTAATTCTTAATCAAAGTATTTAAATCAATAAAAAATATAAATCATTGGGAATGAGAGTTGCTGGTGACAAGACGAATGGGACATGGAAGCTCGTGGGAGTTGAGGATGAGATCTATGGACGGCGAAGGAGAGGGTGTGGATGAGGATGTTAAAGAGGTCGTCACGAAGAAGGTAAAGGAAGGACTTAAGGGAGAGGAGGGGAAACGGCGGCAGAAGAGGAGATGTAGGGCCATGGAGGAGCGACGAGAGTTGAGGGGAAGACCGAGACGAGGGCAAGGGAGAAGAGGGAGAAAGGGAGGAGTGGAAAGAGGAGGCGAAGGATGGGGATGTCGGGGAAGGATGGAGGAGGTCGGGGAATAAAGGGGGAGGTCAATGGAGGGGAGAAGGTCGAACGGAGGTCGGGAAAGAAGAAGAAGATGATAATGATGGTGGTGGTGGTGGTGGTGGCGGCGATCGGAGGAGGGGATGGGGGATAAAGAAGAAGATGATGGGGATGGGGATGGTGAAGATTGTTAGGATATGGTCAATAAAATTCCAATATTTTCGGATTCAAAACAACCTACGAACCGATCATAGGTTGTTAGATGAAATCGAGAGGATGAGAATGTCATAAGCGATTATCTTTTGGGGCCGAACATGGATGTGGGTGCATAGCCTACATGTAATACCCAGTTCCGAATATACCGTAACCGTATTTTAATAAATAATTTCCCAAAATCCCCCCCCCCCCAAAAAAAAAATTTCCTGCATAACTTTCTATATTTTTAAAAACTAATTTATAAACCTTTACCCAAATTATTTTTCCCCAAACCAAACCCTCTTTTTAATTTTCCAATTTCTTTTTACTAACCCACTTCCTCAGCCCAAACCCCAACTCTCCTTTTTCCTTTTCTTTCTCCCCGAGCCCGGCCCACAAAAACCACACCCGACTCGACGCGCACTTTCTCCTCCTCATCTTCTCTTTCTCTTCTCCTTTTCCCGCCTTCCTCTCGCTACCCTCGCCCCACGTCCCCTCCACGACCGCGTCACCCTTGCAACGACTACTGCCAACTTCCTTGTGCCCACGCCGCGATAACCGCGCCCGGTCTCCAACGAACTCCCCACGGCTGTGCCTCAACCCAACGTTCTCCCTCGGATCTTTCGCCCACCTCCATCACCACAGCGAGCTCCTCCTTCAACCTCATCACCATCGACTCCTTCCTCTTCCTCTTTCACCCGAGAGCCCAACTTCGACCGCCACCTCTCTTCACAGCCGAACCCAACTCAATCCACACCCGAACACTCATAGCCGCCCACTGCACCCTCATCTCCTCCTCCGACCGCGGGGAACTCCACCGTCGACCTCCAACAACGCCGCCTATCTCCTCCTCGTTACCAACACAACACCACCATCATCACCATCGCTGCTAACCTCATCGCGGCAAACCCCACTGCACCGAGCCCCCTCACCTACAAATCCACCTTCTCCCCTCATCTTAACCGAGCACTTCCAGCTCCCAACGACACTACCCCCGTCACCACCTCCTCTGCCACCGCGACCACCACTAGACAATCGCCGCATCCTCCTTCTTCTTGCAGCCCGACCCCAGCATCACCAACTCCTCCTTTGCAACTGTCGCATTCCGCTTTCTACTGTAAGGAAAGGGGACGTGCCACGTCCCGCTTCCCAAAATACGGAATACGGGAGGCGACTAGGCCAGCCATGCTCTTACGGTCACGGAATAATCGTGCCGTAGTCACACTTCGGCTTCTAGCATCACATGGTAATCAGTAATCACAGTACAGAAGTAAAGAAAACACATCACTAGTTTATTACACCAACTTTCATTGTTCATAATCTACAACAGAACGAAAGAAAAGAAACTACTAACCAAGTGCGAATATAAGGCGATTTATGGAAAGCGGTAAAAAGTACTGGAGGTATGACCGTCTAAATCTCTGCGAGCTCGAAGGATAGGTCTGATCCCTAAACTGGTTTTTCTCCAAGGTTTGAGCATGCAAACTCAGGTCGTCGGGGCGACACCATAGCAATATATTATAATAATAACAACGAGGCAAGGAAAATAAAGTAAAAAACGGTGGAGACAATAAATGCAGGTAATCAGTATGTCATTAAACAATGCAATGAATAATTGTGTCCCTATCGGACTCTAAGTCACTTCTGAAATCGAGTCGTGGAAAAGAATGATCATGTTTAACGAGGGTCTCATACGTACCTGAGACCGCGGCCCGCTGTTGCCCGGGACATAACCCTGTTAGCTGGACCGCTGGGTCCAAACCTAATATATAAGAGTCGATGTTCGAATGATCATCCTCTAAATCACTGACCTCGTTAAATACAAGTTCCTTTTTACTTCGATTTTCCCTTTTTCCCCATGTTTCACTATCTATGAGTATGGGCTAGTTGTGTACAAGTACGCATCAATAACACTGCTTTAATTTCTTTTCGCTGTATCATTCACTATCACGAATCATTCATTTTTCACTGGCGTACTTGACACAACCAAACCAATGTTGTTCACGTTCGACAATGCATTATACACTGAAGATTAATAAGGATGCTCACTATCGCTAGAGGTATTACAGTCGGTTAAATTGTGAATCATGCCGCTAAACAATTTATATGCAATACAAGTCATTATGCGTCCCGAAAAATCGCATTAAATCATACGTACAGAATTAAGTAAAATGATGTAAAAGCGGTAACAAGTAAACTCAGTCAAAAGTTCAACGAAATTATTTTTAAGTCAATCGGGTTTCGGGTTCACGAATTACAGTCGTTTCATTTTAAGTGTTCTCGGTTGGAAATTCAATTCCTGAACTGAAAGTCCATTTCGTAACACAGTTTTCACCCTGTTGAGATCAAAACTAGGTGATGCTATAGTTGAAAAATATTTAGGTTTATCAGTTAGGTTTCCAAAGAACTAGACGGATCGATAATATCCATAGTGTACTGGGAGTTATGCATTGTACAATACTGGGGTATACGTTCTGCCCTTGCTTGGGACTGCTGTATGTACTGATGATTTAAATTACAATTAAAATAGTAAATGACGGTAAAAACGAATGAAACCACTTCCAACGGTTAGCTAACATATTTATCTTTGTAAGGTATAGGGTTACGCATAATACCATTTTCACACAGAAACATGAGAGCCTTTCAAATCGGGTATCAACAAGTAGTGCTGCTCTAGACTGCAGTCCAGAACAATAAATCTATTCAGTTTTCACTATTTAAACCACATGATATTCTGTAACCGTATACATGGATTCATAGATTATTCAGTTCTCTTCACAACAAGCCTAAGCACGCCACAATCTTATTTTTATATAATTTATTATGAAGTTGACGAGGCTGCATGATAAGAAAATTCAGTTTTGACGATGCATCCTGAGTGCATCATATCATGTTTGGAACTTCAATATTTTAACACCAATTTTATACACATTACCAGATAACAGTACATGGATCTTTTAATCATAAATTTAGGGAATTTCAAACGAGGTTTTGGTTCAAGGCATTTGATCGAGAACGTAGTATACACATGAAACTATCGATCGGAACTTCGAGTTTCGTCTAATCAATTCACACGAATTTGATCCCCCCGATCCCTACATGTCTTAACCCCGGGTTTTAGACCCGAATCCAAATGATCACGCATAACTCCAAACAATTACAGGTCGTAGTAGAAAACTAGTTGGTAACAATACAACAGACACACACACACACACACTTTCAATTGTCACATTTGTATCTAATTGAAATTAAAGAATGCTAATTCCAATTGTCTAATCCGTTTCAATTGTCTCGTAGGTTCAAGATATAGCATGATAAGCAAGTAGAAGATACTTGCTTGCGATGACCGACGGTAACGAAGACGATGATGGCGGCGACCTACGACGACGGTACACACAAGGCTACACATGGCTAGGATTCATGCTTGGCCTCGGTGATGGAGACGGGTTGCAGGGCGGAGTCGCAGCTGATCGGCAGTGGGGGATGTGGCTCCGGAGCAGGGGAAGCTCGGGGTAGACGTTGGCGTTGTATGTTGAAGGAGGAGCTGGGGTCGATGGAGGTGGGTCACGGTGGCGGGAAGGAGGTGCATGGATTTGCTCGGGTTTGCAACGGGGGAGAGAGAGGTGAGACGAGGTCAAGCTCGGTGGTGGGATTAGGTGCTGAGAGGAGGAGGTAAGGAGACTTAGGGTCGCGGATTGTAGAGGAGGTGGAATTTTGTAGGGCGAGACAAGGTCGAGGGTGAGTGAGGTTCGCGGTCGTGGGGCGAGGAGCGGGAGACGTGAGGGAAGCGACCGTTGAGGAAGCGAGCGGGACGCGCGTCGTAGGGGAGTGGGTGCGAGGAGTGGGCGCGGGCGCGAGCACGAGAAGCGGTTGCGAGGGGAAGTGGCGGGAAAAAGGAGAGGAGGGAGGAAGAAGGGGAAACGGGTGCGGGTCGGGTCGGGTCTTGTATGGGTTAGGATTTATAGTTTTAGGTAATAATAAAAATGTATATAAAATGGAAAATTTGAAAAATACGGAAGAAAATTATATACGGAACTGGGGATTTACATCATACCCTCCTTACAAAATTTCGTCCTCGAAATTAAAACGTAAATAACGGAACAACAACACTACACAAACAGATGCGGAAAACGTGCACAGATGTCCTCCTCACGTTCCCAGGTAGATTCCCCAGGAGAACGACCGCCCAAGACACCTGGGCTAACGTAATGACTTTATTCTTTAGCACTTTCTCCCGACGATCGAGGATGGTGGTGGGTTTTTTCTCGTAGGACAGGTCAGTGCCCAATGTCAGCTCCGAATGGTCCAGAACATGGCTGTCATCCCGAACATAGCGCCTCAACTGAGATACATGAAAAGTGTTGTACACACCAGCTAGTGAGGGAGGTAAGGCAAGTCGATAGGCCACCTCTCCCACTCGCTTTAGCACCTCAAAAGGTCCGATGAAACGGGGACTGAGTTTCCCGTGACCTCCAAACCTGATAACACCGCGGATAGGAGAGATCTCCAGAAACACATGATCTCCGGCCTCGAATTCTAGCGTTCTCCTGCTAGCATCCGCCCAACTCTTCTGTCGGTCCTGAGCCGTCTTAATGCGTTGTCTGATCATCTGGACCTTGTCTACCGTCCGAACAATAAGTTCAGGGCCCAGTAATCTCCGCTCTCCCATGTCATCCCAACAAACAGGTGATCGACATTTCCTTCCGTAAAGTGCTTCGAATGGAGACATCTGGATGCTAGCTTGGAAACTGTTGTTATAAGAAAGCTCCATTAAGAAATTCAGCGTCGCCCTAATTTGTAAAATAGCTTAAAAATAACAAGCGTCGTCCAAAATGGACGTATCATATACCAAAACAAAGATAATTCAATAAGGTTTTCGTTTTTATAAGTTCAAATATCTCATATTGTTCCTACAAAAAGTTATGAACGTTTGAAGTTGAAAGTTTGCTGCCGGAATTTCCCTGGACAGCAGTTCATAGGTACTTTCATTTATAATTTACGTTATTTAAACAGTTTATTTTGTAAGTAAATATTTCACAGAGTTATAGTATTCTGAGTTATCTTCGTAAAGAACTAAAAAACATGTGTTAATGATTTTTCTATGATTTATAATGAATTTTATAAGGTAAGGTGTACAGTAAATTCCAGATTTGTCGTATCCGCTCAGCGATGACGTTTCATGTGTAAACTATAATATTTTCAAACTATATTTTGCATAACGTTATAAAATGCAGATTATAAAATAATTAATGATATACGGATTATATAGATATAAACGGTATAATGATAATAATAAGAAATATCACCACGATATATATATTTATAGATATAATTATAACCTGCCGCAAGTTGTAAACTTGCATACACTGTATATTATAAAACTGATCAACGTTAAATAATTACGGTGTATAAATTATATAAATATACATGTATGATGATGATGATGATAATAGCACGACAATATATAAGTAAATCACGTAAAGCATAGTATATAGCAGGTTGTAAATTTACCTCGAAACAAACACGATGAACTGAAACATCACGACGCTATACAAATCAACACCAAGTTTTGATGGCTCGGTTAAGATTCTAGGATGCGGTTAGAGTTGCGCCGGCGAGGATAGATGTGAGCTTGAAGAACGAAAAAGGAGAATATATAAATTGATGAGGGATAGATTTAGTTAGAGGAGAGAGAGAGAGTTTTCTGCTTTATAAAATGCAAAGTGTATGCTTGTGTGTGTGTGTATTAGGTTATAAATATATATTACAGTTTAATACTACTATAGATAATATCAAACCACACTCCGTCTCCACCAAAATCTCATAAAAAAATATTTTGGAAAAAATAATATATATATACGTAATCTTTTTAACCATAATGCAAGAATATTATTTAAATACCTCATACCCCTAATTTAAGATTTAAAAGTATTCTAAAAATATATTTAGATTTAATAAATATTTGATATTAAATATCTTGAGATTTAAATGCAAAAAATAAAAGAAAAATAAGGTATTAGATGGCAACCATATGATAACAGTTAACAATTACAAATTATCCTTAACTTATGCATACACAAAAAATATGTGGTGATTTAGATATTATACATAGATATATTATACTAGATTCGCATAGATTTAGTTTATCGATAAATATTAGATATAATCTAGCACCATAGTGGATTTCAGACATGCGGGTTAGGTCGGATAACTATCTCTACCATTCGAATCGATTGCAACCCAAAAGAATAAAATAAAGCAAGTTTTAAAATACCAATTAATATTGTAAGAACGTGCTATGGTGTTACAATTATATTGAAAATTAATTAAAAAATTGAATTTCTCTCTTTCCCGTGGATTCGGCACTGTCGTAGATTCAACTAAACTTTACGGTTTCGTCATCTTGCCCTTAGCAGCGGCGCGTCCAGCCATCCGGGCTTGCAGAACTTAACAGTTCTCTGCATTCCAATACGTCGTTCGATACTCTTCGGATATCTTGTCGCGTCAGGCACCCTTTGGACAACTTAATGAGATCCGTATTCTTATATGTTTTTTTTCTTTTTGGATCATAAATATATAACTGGCGCATTGGAAAAAAATTCTAGTCCCCCAATATCAATCATCTTTCCTTTGTGTGGCGGTACATTCATAACTAGAATTAATGACGCTTTCGGGACAAATTTATAAGTCTCTTGGTTGCGTGTGTGCTATATGCTTTTGTATATGCTTTTGTATGGTATGTGTATGAATGTGTGTGTAGGCATAGGTTATAGCTTATGGGACAGTGCCAATTTATTTTTCTATGCACTGTCTGTAATAAATACACGTGCATCGCACGTGCAATATACTAGTAATAATAATTCAAAGTTTTGTCTCGGATAGAATATAAACAGACGGTTATTTATTTCTTTTGTCATGGCTTCCGTATTATGCTACTCAGCAAATACATATGCTGATCTAATAATTCTCTAACAATATCCAAACCAAGCACATAAAACACACAATACATGATGGTTTAAATACATATAGAAACAACCCATCATTAATCGGTGATAGAGCTCAATGATGCAGCGTGCACCAAGTGCAAGGATGATCTTATACTCTTTGAAACCAGCCTCAGAAATGATCTTCCTCAATTCGTTTTCAGTCCATGGCCTGCCAGTCAAGTGAACCATCATCTATATGTCGAAGTAGATCTGGGCCTCGGTGTGTTTCGGATGCACGCCGTCGGGCATGACATCCAGAACTTTTTCCACCATTATTATTTTACCTGTTTTCTTTTCTTGGAACGGCCTCTTTGCACATTTTCAGTATCTTTACAGATTTTTCGGCATCATTACCCACTGCAAAATTATATGAACGTTGGATGGGGGATAACCGTAAGTTCATTTAGGCCCCATTATTAGAATATGTCCAAGCACAGGGCTTAATTATCCAACTTATTCCTCAAAAAAGATGTTAAGATGATACCATATAAGAAGAGGTTTAAAAAGTATGTAAGGTTTGTTGGGGTAAAAGTTTACACCCCGGTTGACCCAGTCAAAATCAAAATCAACCCCAAGCCAAGTGGGCCCAAGCCCAGATCCAGAGGGCCGATGCCCGGGTCGAGCTAGAACATGAAGCGGCCGGCCTCCCCCCATGCCAAGATAAAAATTTTGTAATAAATAATTTTGTTGCATTTCCTTTATTTTATTTTATGGATAAATGTAAGAAAAATAGGCATAAAGCCAAATTTTTGTAAAGCCCATGGCTTATGTGCAAAAAGAAATGACACATGAGCCATGAGATAGGCAAAATGTCATTTTGTGAAGCCCAAGGGGCTATGTGTAAAGTGTATAGCCTATAAAGGCAAATATAATGAAATATCTCAATAACTTTTTCTCTCTCCAAAAAAAGTTTGAGATCTGAGATCTTTCTTCCTCATTCAAGGTTCCAAAACCTTCTTCTTTCTTTTGAATAAAATCAAGAGTTTTACTCTTCCTTTTTCAAAACTAAATAGTTTTCACCACAAAACCCATTAAGGGGAACTCAGATCTTCCATTAGATCTCAAAAAGAAGCGATTTTTAAAAAATCTCACAGCTCTTGATCTTCAAGATCCAGCAAACAGAGGAGGAAGAAGAAGAACATCTTTCACTAACCCCCCAAAAAAGAAGAAAAAACACACTCAGGAGTCCAACTCCTCTCTGATTTCTCTTCTGAGAAAATTTTTCAGGCTAAAAGCCTCTTTTTCTCGCCGGCGCTCAAGCGCAGAACGCCCGCGTGCCGACACGTGGTGCGCTTGCGCTCAAGCGCACAGCGCCCAAGTGCCGACACGTGGCGCGCTTGCGCTCCAGCGCAAGCGCTCGAGCGCAAGTCGCCCCCTTGCCGACACGTGGCGCTCTTGCGCAAGTCGTCCCCGTGCCGACACGTGGCGCTCTTGCGCTCCAGCGCAAGCGTCTGAGCGCAACTCGCCCCGTGCCGACACGTGGCGCTCTTGCGCTCAGCGTTCGAGCGCAAGTCGCCCACGTGGCGCGCTTGCGCCCAAGCGCTCAGCGTCTGAGCGCAAAGCGCCCACGTGCCAACACGTGGCGCGTTGCGCTCGAGCACTCTGCGCTCGAGCGCAAAGCGCCCACGTGCCGACACGTGGCGCGCTTGCGCTCAAGCGCCTAGGCGCTGGCCCCACGCATCCTTTGGATGTCTTTTTCCCCTTTATTTATATATGCATGTATATATATACATATGTATACAAATATACGCATACACATACTCCACGACACTGCCGCTGTTAGAAAAAAATTTCTAACGGGGCGCTGCCCCGCACCCCCAAGGAGGCTGCTAGCCCCCTTGACCCCCAGCCCGCTATCCGGGTAGCGGGACCCCCGTAAAAACTCTGAGTGGCTCCCGATATATTCAAACACCCCCTCTAAAACAACACACACGCACACTGCACATTGAGTTCGCATGACCGGTTTAACCCGTCAATCGGAGGTTCTCTCGCTCCAAAGGCGAGGGGTAATTAACGGCAGCTTAGTCCGCGGCTGCCGGAGATTCGGATCCCCACAATCATTAAACCCCGGCCTACCCTAGGCAGGGGGAATCTGTAGTACGCCTGACAAGCGCGCGCGTATTCCCATCTCAATGGGGTGGAGAAAAACACCCTACAGATTCTGGCACGTCCGGTGGGACAAATCTCTCCTCCAATATTTCGGGTTAAACGTTCATGCGAACTCAATCAATATACATACCTGTATTTATACTAAAAATAATGCTTTTTAATGCAGATTTTCAAGCAATCAACCTTCGACGACAATGTCTCCCCAGACGAATTCAGCTTCCAACGTGACCCCGATTCCGTACGTGGTCAAGATCAACGCTCGTGTGGTTCTCCCCGCAAGCCTTAGTCGACAGTGGGAGGAACCGCCCCGCCAGTTCGGCTCCGTCATCATCTACCCTGCCGGAAGCGCTCATCTGGCGGAGATCCCGGTGGAACAGGTGGCCTAGCCGGTCTCAAGGGGCAAGAGGCCGAATGTCGTGATCGCCAAGGCACCACAACCGAAACTCAAGACGCTATCTGAACGATTCTCTGGTGCTCCAGCGGGGGGCAAGAACTTCGGTACAAAGGGCAACATCAAGTGTTGCGGACGAGCTCAGGCGATGACTCCAACAAATGCACAATCGGGCGTATCTCCAAGGCCCTCCATCAACCGGTCTGCGGCGTCTCCCCAAAGAGCCGAAGTCTGCCAGGTGCTTAGAACAGAAAAGTTAAGGCAGAAGCGGCTCAGGTATCGAGCCAACAAGAGGGCCAAGGCTTCGGCCAAATGGAATCGTGTGAAGTTCCAAGTGTAGGGTTGCCCGGCGACGACGGCTGAGTCGGACGTAAGAATCAGTAATTCCTTCGAGCCTCTGAAGTGGGTTCAGAAAAATGCCATGACCGCCCGAATCAAGAAGACAGCGGTCCAAACAGTGCCACAAAGAGACGTGTCCCGGCCCCAACAGAAGAAGTATGACACTGTCTCTTCAATAGTCTATCAAGCACTCTGTGCCGCACGAAAGCAGTGGGGCAAACCCAGAAAAGAAGCGCCAGCACCATTCAAGAACCTGGTTAGGCCAGCCGCCTTCAATCGACTACCAGCTACCGAAGCAAGGGGGTCAAGACAGCGATCCGTGAAATCAGCCGCCAATGATAGAAAGACGGTCGGATATATCATCCATACGGTCTATATGGCGGGCGGGCGCCCCAGCGACAACCTTCGCAGCAAAAGTAAGGACGGGGCCACCACATCCCAAGCCCAATCTAGCCTGAATGTGGTTGCCGCCGCCCAAGAACAGCCGCCCCTGCTGAATGAAGAAAACCCTCTCGATGAGGATGATAGGCAGATAGACCCCTCGGTCCATATAGAGTCAAGCTCGGACAGTGAGGAAGAGCCGACTTTCCGCCCCAGGACTGCGGAGCAGGAGCTGCTTCAAGAGCTTCGAAAACAGCTCAGGAGCAAAGATAAAGAGATGGCCAAGCTCTATTCGAAGATTGACGACTTAACAAACGTGGTGATGCAGCTTACGGCTCAAATTGCTCGAGCGCCTCCCAATCAGGCACAAGCCGCTACTAATCAGCCGGGTGATGACAATCCGAGGCAGCCAATGCCTGTTCCTTTGGGACCAAGACTGGTCGAGCCAAATGAAAGCCGGCTACATTCCGCTTCTGGGGACGCCTTGGCCCCAGATAGCATTATCCCGCTAACACAGGATCGGATAATGGATTTGGTCACCAGCAAAGTTAAAACATTGGTGGCCGAAGCTGAAGCTCAGAAAGAAATCGGCAGTAGTGGGCGGCCATATCCCGCGCAGTACGATCTGATTGAGTTCCCAAGCGGCTACGTCATTCCTAAGTTCGGAAGATTTGATGGAACGGGGAATGCAAACCAGCACGTCGCCCACTTCAAAGCATCGTGCGGAAATACAGGGGGCAATGACGCGCTCCTTCTTCGTCAGTTTGTCAACAGCCTGACCGGCGTCGCCTTCGACTGGTATGCGAGTATACCGGACGGGTCCGTCATTACCTTTGCCCAAATGGAGTCCCTGTTTCGGCAAAGGTTCATGAGTGTCAGTGATAAAATCTCCATTGCCGACCTTGTGAGGACCAAGCCGGGGAAGAATGAAAGCAACACCGACTTTATCGCCCGATGGCGTAATCTCACAGTCAAGTGCGAACCGCCGCTGGAGCAGGACCAGTCCGTCAGCCTTCTCATTGGGAACCTCAGCAATTGGATGGTCCCATTCTTGTGTACAGCGGGCCTCAAGACATTTCAGGAGCTAACCAAGAAAATCCAAATGCTGGAACGCTCGAAACAAGAGTCCCCGCCGGACTCTCAGAGAGACAAAACCTGGAAAAGCAAGCGGGACGACAACCGTAGAAGCGGGAGTTCCAGCAGTACCAATGTCTTCAATGCCTCCGACAATGAAGAAAAGTCGAGGGCGGGCGAATCCAAAACCAACCGGTCTCGAAAGCCATTGCTGGGAGGAGATGGGCCTTCCCTAGAGGAGAAGAAGAACAAGGTTTACTCTTTCAGAAGGGACAAGGTCCGTAAGATATTTAAAGATGCCTTGAACAACGGCCTACAATTGCCGGAGTCGAAAAGACCCCAAGAAGCAAAGATGACCGACAATCCTCTGTATTGCCCGTACCACCGAGTAGTGAGCCATGCGATCGAGGATTGCTATATCTTCAAAGACTGGGTCGAGAAGCAATACAAGGCTGGAGAGATCGAGCTGTCTAAAAGCGTGTTGGTGAACAATCAAGTTGCAACCGCCAACTTTATATAGATGGAAGCTGAAGCCTTCTGGGAGCAGACAGCCGAACCCGCTGCCCTGACAAACGAAACTGACTCATCGCGGCCTCCGTGGAGTACGCACATATCTAATAAGACGAAGAAGATGCTAAAGCTACTTCAGAAAGAGCCCAGGATGGAATGGGAAGGACAGAAGAAGCCTACCAGTCCAGCTGCCAATGCGGCTCCATCAGGCTCAAAATCCAAGAAGCTCAAGAAGAAGAAAAGTGCAGCTCGGCACGAAAAAGAGTCTGCAGGGAGATCGACCATTCAAAAATATATCGATTCCCTCGAAGAATATGAACAAAAGGAAAGAACATTGATTCAATTGAAGGAGTTCTTCCCTGTACCAGCGGCTGAAATTCTGGAGGAGTTAGAAGAAGACTCCAATGAAGAGATCCCAGTAGTGACTTGCTACGCCATCCATCTTGGCAGCGACTCCGAGGATGATCTCTGTTTTCCGGAAGAGGACGAGGAACTCACCACAAAGGCCAATCAAATCCAGCTCAGAAGCGGCAGGGCTCTACCGCAAAATCAGGGCAACGCCCCAAAAGGGAAGGAAAAACAAGTCGCTAATGAAGAAGATGGCAGAGAACCGACTGATGAAAACATAAGTCCTTCCTCGGTGGACTATAATGTCTTGGCACATCTCCGGAAGCTTCCGTCTCTCCTGAGCATCTACGACGCCTTGGTCCTATCTAAGGAGCTTAGAGATGTTCTCATTCACGATCTACAAAACCCCGAGCGCTATCAGGCTCACTTTGCGGAAATTAATATGAAAGAAGCCCAGCACGCTCTGCATGCCGCCGCAGTCACATTTAAGGATGAAGACTTGCTACTGGGAACGGCTGAGCATAATCGGCCGCTTTACGTGACCGGGTACAGCGACGGAGATCAAATTAATCGCATATTGATTGATCCGGGGTCCTCAGTGAACATCATGAACTTGCGAACTCTGAAGAGTTTGTCAATGGACGTCCGACACCTGTCAAGGGAAAGGATTGTCATTCAAGGCTTCAACCAAAATTGCCAGCAAGTTCTGGGGTCTATAGCTTTGCCAATCAAATTTGGGGATCTGCAAACTGAAGCTAAGATATACGTGATCGATGCCGACACATCTTATAAGATTCTCTTGGGGCGGCCGTGGCTCCACGATTACGGCATCATTCCGTCAACTCTCCATCAATGCATGAAGTATACTAAAAATGGCGAAGAAAGACGCATTGACGGAGACATCCAGCCGTTCGATGTGCATGAAGTCCGATATGAAGATTCTCGGTACTTTACGAACCACCAAAATGCTAAGCCACAACTGACTGAGGATAGAACAGCCCCATGTCTCAAAAGTAATCTGCGCCGGCTATCACTTTCAAAAGAAAAAATACCCAAGTGCGCCCGCATTTCGGCAGCGACACTGATGTGTCCGACGCTGGAAGCCCGTCCTTCCGCCAAACTCGCCCTCATTTCGGCAGCGATACGGACGAATCTGTTACTGAAGGCCCATCTAGCAGCAAAGTCTGCCCTCATCTTGGCAGTGACACGGAAGAGTCAGAAGAAGAGGACCTACCGTGCAACAGCTGTGCAGATCGGTCCCCCATGCAGCAAGCGAAACTACGAGAGACCTTCGAAGTCGCAGATGGGTCCCTGGCCATCACAAGGGTGCCGGAACGGATGTGCAAAGAGTTCGACGCATTGTCAGTCTCTACCGTGGACCAGCTGAAAACTTTCTACGTGCCCGGGAGGAAAAATGGACAGAAGGGCATCCTGTTTTACAGGTCAAACCCCGTTGTGCACCCGGACGATCTTTCTGTCGCGTGCCTTCCCTATGAGAGAGGCATAAGATCCGTCCTCAATCCCCGATACTATGCGCCCGAGATGCGAGAATACTTTAAGAAGTGCGGATGCCGGTTATATCAAACGGAGTCTGAAGCAAAGTTTTACGAGGGGCTATGGTATCCGCCCCAGGTCCGAGCACTCATCGATGGACGAATTCCAGATAGACGGGGCATAGGCTACATTCAACCTGATTCCAAAGCGTGCTACATGATCCATGTTGGTGAGGCCAGCGAAAGATCAAAGGATGACGACGAGATAGCCGAGCCAGAAGAAGCTCCTCAAGAGCTCGAAGATGGCGGACAAGCAACCTTTGATGAGCTAACCGAGATTGACTTAGGAACGCCCGATAATCCAAGGCCGACCTACATCAGCTCACTCTTGTCGGAGGAAATGAAAGAGCAGATAATTGCCCTGCTGCGTGAGTTCGTCGACTGCTTCGCGTGGACATACAAAGAAATGCCTGGCCTTTCCCCTGAGGTAGCCGTGCATAAGCTGGCTATATCTCCTGATGCTAAGCCAGTCAAACAAGCTCCTCGAAGAATGAGAAGGGAGTTGGAAGAAAAGGTCATCGAGGAAACCAAGAAACTCATCGATGCCGGCTTCATCAGGGAAGAGAAATATGCAGACTGGATCGCATGCATAGTCCCAGTGAAGCAGAAAAATGGGCAGATCCGAGTTTGTGTCGATTTCAGGGACCTCAACAAGGCATGTCCTAAAGACGACTTCCCGCTACCGGTCATGGAAATGATGGTCGATGACACCTCAAATTACGAACTGTTCACCTTTATGGATGGCTCGTCTGGATATAATCAGATCAAGATGTCGCCTGAGGATGAGAAGCACACAGCATTTCGAACCCCGATCGGAATATATTGCTATAAGGTAATGCCATTCGGACTGAGAACGCAGGTGCTACATATCAAAGGGCAATGACTAATATCTTTGATGACCTAATCCATAAAGTCGTCGAATGCTATATTGATGATCTGGTCGTCAAGACTAAAGCCAAGGCCGATCATATCCAAGATCTCAAGACCGTTCTCACCAGACTGAGGGAATACGATCTGAAGATGAATCCTCTGAAGTGCGCTTTTGGCGTGTCATCGGGAAAATTCCTGGGCTTCATAGTCCGACATCGAGGGATCGAAGTTGACCCATCAAAGATAAAGGCCATCATGGAGATGCCCCCTCCGAAGAGTCTGACGCAGCTAAGATCTTTCCAAGGCAAGCTTGCTTATATACGGAGGTTTATCTCAAATTTATCGGGGAGATGTAGGCCCTTCTCAAAGCTCATGAAAAAAGGAGCTCCTTTTATCTGGGATGCCAAATGTCAAGTAGCGTTCGAAAGCATCAAACAATACTTGTTGCACCCTCCAGTGCTGGCCGCTCCCATTCCAAATAAACCGCTGATTCTCTACACTGCCGCGCTGGACGAGTCACTCGGTGCGCTCCTTGCCCAGAATAACGAGGAGGGAAAAGAAAATGCCCTCTACTACCTCAGTCGAACTCTAGTCGGGGCGGAACACAACTACTCCCCAATCGAAAAGCAATGCCTGGCTCTAATATTTGCTGTGAAGAAGCTGAGGCACTATTTGCTCGCTCATCGGGTTATGCTGATCTCCAAGGTCGACCCGCTTAAACGCTTGATGACCAAAGCAAGACTAGCCGGCAGAATGGCAAGATGGGCTGTCATGCTACTTGAGTTTGACATAGTTTATACCCCTCAGAAAGCAGTAAAAGGGCAAGCTCTTGCAGACTTTCTCGCTGCTCATCCCATACCAGAAGGGTCGCCGCTAAATTGTGAGTTACCCGACGAACAAGTGCTGCACCTCGAGGAAGATGAGCCATGTTGGGAGCTCTACTTCGATGGGGCCTCATCAATAAGGAGCTCCGGCAGATCAAGCGTCCCGGAGGTAAAAGCGGGGATAGGATTGGTGTTCATCACGCCATCAATGGGAACCCTACGGCGTTCTTTTGCTCTCACCGAGCCTCGGACAAACAATGAAGCTGAGTATGAAGCTCTGATAGCTGGTTTGGAACTCACCATAGAAATGGAAATCCTTCGGCTACGGGTTTACGGTGACTCCCAGCTCGTCGTCAACCAAGTAAGCGGTGATTATAAGATATACAAACCCGAATTAGCTCGGTACAGAGGCCGAGTCGTGGAACTCATGAAACGGTTCACTCATATTGAACTAACGAGACTCCCTAGAGCGTTGAACGGAAAGGCCGACATACTCGCTTGCCTAGCCAAGGAGCTGGCTGATCCTGACATGGACGAAATTCTGATCACAGTCAGGAGCCGGCAAATTCTACCCCCAGTCTCTCTACGAGAAGAGGAAAGCGCGGAACAGAAGAGCAGTTCTGCGGAAGAAGCTTCGATCATCCAAGACGAGCCCGATTGGAGAGAACCCTTCATAGAGTACCTCCGATGCGACAAGCTGCCCGAAGAAAAATCTGCGAGGATTCAGCTGAAGAAAAGAGCTCTCCGATACGTGTTTGTAAATGACACGTTATACCGCAGGTCATATGACCAACTCTGGCTCAGGTGCCTGTCATTGGCCGAAGCCCAAAAGGTCATGAAAGAAGTTCACTCGGGCGTTTGCGGTGCTCACCAATCTGGCCCCAAGATGCGACTTCAAATTAAACGGCTTGGGTATTACTGGCCCACCATGATACGGGATTGCGGAGAGCATGCAAAGAAATGTTATATCTGCCAAATTCACGGTGATTTTATTCACAAGCATCCCAATCCATTGCATCCTACGGTGGCGTCGTGGCCCTTCGAAGTCTGGGGCACCGACATTGTTGGCCCAATTGATCCTCCGTCATCTAAAGGCCACCGGTTCATACTGGCCGCGACAAACTACTTCTCCAGGTGGGCTGAAGCTGTCCCGCTAAAAGAAGTCAAGACAAAAGATATTCTGACATTCTTCCAGCATAATATTCTATACCGCTTCGGTACACCAAGAAGAATCATTTCTGACAACGGGCCTTCTTTCAAGAGCTTCAATGTCTCAAGGTTCGCTACTCAGCACAAGATAGACTGGAGATATTCCTCCATCTATAATCCAAGAGCCAATGGGCTAGCCGAAGCCTTCAATAAGACTCTATGCAAGCTCCTGAGGAAAAATGCTTCAGCCAACAAGAGAGACTGGAATCTCAAGCTTCACGAGGCATTGTGGGCATATCGTACCACACACCGTACTCCAACTCAGTCCACTCCATACTCATTGCTCTTCGGAGTGGAGGCGATCCTCCCTCTCGAAGTCGAAGTTCCAAGCTTAAGAATGGCCGTTCAGCATGAGTTGACCGAAGAGGAAAACGTGCTCCTTCGACTTGAAGAACTCGATGCCCTCGAAGAAAAGAGGCTCGCGGTGCAGCAAAATCTGGAGCTATACCGAGCCCAAATGTCACGGGCCTATGGCAAGATAACTCGTCTCCGCGCTTTCAAGAAAGGTGAATTGGTGTTGGTCCTCAAAAGACCGATCATCCTCAATCGACATGCCAAGGGAAAATTCGAGCCAAACTGGGAAGGACCATACGTCATTGAGAAAGTGTTCGACGGAGGATCCTACCAACTAATAAGTGCCGAGGGAGAAAGGCCCATGCCACCCATCAATGGCCGATATCTCAAGAAATACTACACATGAATGCTCCAAGTCGCAGGCGAATTGAGCACATCAGCCCTACGGTCTGGATCAGACATCCTGCAAAACCGTATACAATCCACGGGCGTAAATGACCCCTATTTCTCCCAAATCCTGCCGGTGAGACTACTTTAAAGTCCCACCAGCGGCAAAAAAAAGGAAAAAAAAAGAAAAAGAAAAAGAAGAAGAAATAAACGGTATGTCCACAAGCAAAATGGGCACGGATGAAAACCCGAAAGGGCTCCGTGAGTAAAAACAGCAGGACTACCGGCGAGTCTGTGAAAACCCGAAAGGGCGCAAACTCGTGAAAAGAGATGAAATACACTCGCAAAGTCCTCTCGACCTTGTGAGGAGAAACCCCCTGCGTGAGATCCTTACGACTCACAAAGGAGCAACACACTTAGAAATACTCACGATTCCTAAGGAGAAAATACACCTGCGGGATCCTCACGACTCGTAGGGAGAAAATGCTTTTATGGGACCCTCACGGCCCATAAAATTGAAAAGTTTTAAGTGATAGGGACCCAAACCTGTCTCCTAAGCCATCGTTCGCCAACGGACGACGGCAAATGATGAGTCGCTCCTGGCATTCGCTTCAGTGTTAGTGGTGCTGATGCCGACCAAAAACCCAAATCCCAAGTCCTCCCAAGCCAAATGATGAGTTGCTCCTGGCATTATTCCAGTGCAGCAATGCTGATGTCAAACAAGATCCAAATTCCAAGGCCCCAAACGGCGAATGATGAGTCGCTCCTGGTACCACATTCCAGTGCAGCGATGCAGACGCCAACCAAAATCCAATTTCTCAAAATTCTCCCAGCCCTACGGTCAGTCCCCAAATTGACTACCGCATACAATCCACGGGCTCAAATAATTCTCGTCATACCCATGCCCCACCACAATTACCAGTTACGCGGCTGGTCTCCGCCTTTGGAATTATGCTTCATTGAGAAGACCCACTCATGTGTCCTCACGATACATGAGGAGAACAAACCTTTGTGGGATCCTTATGACTCATAAAGGAAAAACACACTTAGGAGTCCTCACGACTCTTAAGGAGAAAATACACCTGCGGGATCCTTACGACTCGTAGGGAGAAAATGCTTTTATGGGACCCTCACGGCCCATAAAATTGAAAAGCCTTGGGCGATAGGGATCTAAACCTGTCTCCTAAGCCATCGCTCCCCAATCCCCAAATGGCGAATGATGAGTCGCTCCTGGTACCATATTCCAGTGCAGCGATGCAGACGCCAACCAAATTCCAAATCCCATACCCCAACGGCGAATGATGAGTCGCTCCTGGTACCATGTTCCAGTGCAGCGATGCAGACGCCGACAAAGTCCCAAAATTTTTCCGTCCCTACGGTCTGGATCATACATCCTGCAAAACCGTATACAATCCACGGGCGTAAAACAATCCCAATTTCTCCCAAATCCTCTCGGGGCAAATGATGAGTTTCTCTTGGCATTATTCCAGTGCAGCGATGCAGATGCCAAATAAAAAAAACCAATTCCCAAATCCTCCCGGGGCAAATGATGAGTTGCTCCTGGCATTATTCCAGTGCAGCAATGCAGATGCCAAACAAAAACCAAAATCCCAAAATCCTCTCCATGACAGATGATGATTCGCTCCTGGTACCATATTCCAGTATAGCGATGCTGATGTCAACCCAAATCAAAATCAACAAGTCAACTTCCACTCCGACGCCACAGAAAGCGGAGCAAGTCAGAATCCAATCTCGACACCACAAGAAGCGGAGCAAGTCAAGTCTACCCCTGACACTGCAAGAAGCAGAGCAAGTCAAATCAAGCACCGACCGTCCAAGTCGCAAAAAGGGCAGAATCGACCGTCCAAGTCGCAAAAAGGGCAGCATCGACCGTCCAAGTCGCAAAAAGGGCAGCACCGACCGTCCACGTCGCTAAAATGGCAGCATCGACCGTCCAAGTCGCAAAAAGGGCAGCACCGACCGTCCATGTCGCAAAAAGGGCAGAACCGACCGTCCAAGTCGCTAAAAGGGCAGCACCGACCGTCCAAGTCGCAAAAGGGGCAGCATCGACCGTCCACGTCGCTAAAATGGCAGCATCGACCGTCCAAGTCGCAAAAAGGGCAGCACCGACCTTCCATGTCGCAAAAAGGGCAGAACCGACCGTCCATGTCGCAAAAAGGGCAGAACCGACCGTCCACGTCGCAAAAAGGGCAGCGCAGGATTCCTACAAATCGGGAACCAGATCACTCCGGGCCAGGGAAAACGTCTATCACGGACACTCCGTCTCGGAGACATGTCAAGCAACGACCGTCCATGTCGTAAAAAGGGCAGTGCCAGCTTCCCAAAAAGCGGGAACCAAATCAAGTCGCCTCCACGTGAAAGAAGATCCATCAATTTCATGCACACGACCCACATCTGTGGTGTGCATTTATTGATGGGGGGCAATTTGTTGGGGTAAAAGTTTACACCCCGGTTGACCAAGTCAAAATCAAAGTCAACCCCAAGCCAAGTGGGCCCAAGCCCAGATCCAGTGGGCCCATGCCCGGGTCGAGCTAGAACATGAAGCGGCCGGCCTCCCCCCATGCCAAGATAAAAATTTTGTAATAAATAATTTTGTTGCATTTTCTTTATTTTATTTTATGGATAAATGTAAGAAAAATAGGCATAAAGCCAAATTTTTGTAAAGCCCATGGCTCATGTGCAAAAAGAAATGGCACATGAGCCATGGGATAGGCAAAATGCCATTTTGTGAAGCCCAAGGGGCTATGTGTAAAGTGTATAGCCTATAAAGGCAAAGATAATGAAATATCTCAACAACTTTTTCTCTCTCCAAAAAAAGTTTGAGATCTGAGATCTTTCTTCCTCTTTCAAGGTTCCAAAACCTTCTTCTTTCTTTTGAATAAAATCAAGAGTTTTACTCTTCCTTTTTCAAAACTAAATAGTTTTCCACCACAAAACCCATTAAGGGGAACTCAGATCTTCCATTAGATCTCAAAAAGAAGAGATTTTTAAAAAATCCCACGGCTCTTGATCTTCAAGATCCAGCAAACAGAGGAGGAAGAAGAACATCTTTCACTAAACCCCCCAAAAAAGAAGAAAAACACACTCAGGAGTCCAACTCCTCTCTGATTTCTCTTCTGAGAAATTTTTTCAGGCTAAAAGCCTCTTTTTCTCGCCGGCGCACAAGCGCAGAGCGCCCGCGTGCCGACACGTGGCGCGCTTGCGCTCAAGCGCACAGCGCCCAAGCGCAGAGCGCCCGCGTGCCGACACGTGGCGCGCTTGCGCTCGAGCGCAAGTCGCCCCCGTGCCGACACGTGGCGCTCTTGCGCTCAGCGCAAGCGCTCGAGCGCAAGTCGTCCACGTGCCGACACGTGGCGCGCTTGCGCCCAAGCGCTCAGCGTCTGAGCGCAAAGCGTCCACGTGCCGACACGTGGCGCTCTGCGCTCGAGCGCAAAGCGCCCACGTGCCGACACGTGGCGCGTTGCGCTCCAGCACTCTGCGCTCGAGCGCAAAGCGCCCACGTGCCGCGCTCGAGCGCAAGCACGCCACGTGTCGGCACGTGGGCGCTTTGCGCTCGAGCGCAGAGTGCTGGAGCGCAACGCGCCACGTGTCGGCACGTGGGCGCTGTGCGCTCGAGCGCAGAGTGCTGGAGCGCCCACGTGCCGACACGTGGCGCGCTTGCGCTCAAGCGCCTAGGCGCTGGCCCCACGCATCCTTTGGATGTCTTTTTCCCCTTTATTTATATATGCATGTATATATATACATATGTATACAAATATACACATACACATACTCCACGACACTGCCGCTGTTAGAAAAAAATTTCTAACGGGGCGCTGCCCCGCACCCCGCAAGGAGGCTGCTAGCCCCCTTGACCCCCAGCCCGCTATCCGGGTAGCGGGACCCCCGTAAAAACTCTGCGTGGCTCCCGATATATTCAAACACCCCCTCTAAAACAACACACACGCACACTGCACATTGAGTTCGCATGACCAGTTTAACCCGTCAATCGGAGGTACCCTCGCTCCAAAGGCGAGGGGTAATTAACGGCAGCTTAGTCCGCGGCTGCCGGAGATTCGGATCCCCACAATCATTAAGCCCCGGCCTATCCTAGGCAGGGGGAATCTGTAGTACGCCTGACAAGCGCGCGCGTATTCCCATCTCAATGGGGTGACGAAAAACACCCTACAAGGTTTACCTTAATTTATCATTATCAATTTGTTAGAATATATTTACTTCCATATATTCCACTTTTAGGTATAGTCATGCGTGGCCTAAAAGTATGTTGAGACATTAATTAAGTTATTAATTAAATTAGCTTGTTGTACATTCTAAATCCTCACTGGTCAATAGCTTGGGCTTTTGGCTAAGATGGTTCAAGATGAGGCATCTAAACCATCCATGTTCAATTTTAGTCGGACACTTTTAAGAACTAAACAAAAAGAAAGAACACTTCAAATGGTTTATGCAAGAATGTTAGGACACAGAGATATATTTCTATTGACACTATAGTGATGGATATTGAGAGATATATTTTTATTTTCTAACAACCTTAATTTACCTTCGTAACAAGTGCATCTATGCTCGGAATCCCTTCAAACATATCACCTGCCACCAATGTTGAGATATGTTGATAATTTTTACTATTTTACGCTACCCATTAAGAAATCAAATTGAATTCACTTTTCTGTTCAAATAGGCTTTTAATTGGATGAGAGAAATTAAATTAAGGGGTGTATATATTAAAAGACGACTATCAAAACTTTTACTCATATTTATTTAATAGAGTATTTTTATTTATTTATTTAAAATTAAATTTTTGGTGGAATTTAGTAGAGTACTTTTTAGACTATATAGACTATACAAATAGACAATAGATATATTAAGAATTTACATAATTAATTTTTTATCATAAAATAGTTCGTAGAGTGCAAAACTAAAAAAAAAAAGAGAGAAAAGAAGGATAAGTATATATTAGATATCTTTATGTAAAGAAAGATTCTAAGCTTTTACAAAAAAGTATAAATTATAATAATAAGATACTATTAGCAGTTCTCAAGCTTTTCCAAATTGATATAATGACTATACATCAAAATCTAATGATAACATACAAAGATAGGGAAAAATTATTCAACACACAAATATTCACACTTAAATTGAAAATAGGAATACAAACTTTTACACATATAACATTACCTGTTGATCTACACGTAAGCCTTATAGTTCAAGGATTAAAAATATAATTTCCTTAAATGAATAATTTTCGGATAAACTTACAAATATTTGAACTTAACGAAAGCCTTTAAATGTTCATGCTATTACAACCCATTTTCATATTTGATTCCCTCTTAAAATCTTATTGATCTTTATTACTATTAGTAGACACAAATCAAATTAGAAGAGTGTATATAACAAAAAGGACTACAATGACTACCAAAACTCTTTCATCATTTTCTCTTAGCAGAGTGTTATAGACAAAGAATTCGTACCTCTGATAAGTAGCCCAATTAATGATAATATAAATTTAGCAAAATCAACTAAATAAAAAAAGATATAATAGAAAAGAAAACAGAAGCTCATGCGGCAGAGAAAATTTCTTTAGATGAAGTCGCGAAAAGTTAACCCTTGACCATTTTTTCGACGATCGGTATCCATCATCTTCATCTCCATCGTCTAAGGTAGGAATACACCAAAAATCCTGTATGTATAACACCATTTCATCTTTGTAAAAATATTACCAAATTTCTATTATTATCTGAATTATACCATTAATTTTGCATCCATTTAATCAAAGATGAAATAATCGCCCTGAAATTTTGTGTATATAAAATAAAATGAATACTCATCTTGAATCTTTATTCCACCTTTCAAATTAATGGACAGAAGATGTTACATATCATCATGTTTCCAGTAGCAAAAACAAAAAGCACCTCCAGGATAAAGGAAAACGTTGAATTGTAAAATAAGACATTATCAAATTTTTAGATTAGAGCTAACCTACCGATATCTTAAAATTAATGCAGAGAAGACGTTAAACACCACCACTTCGTATAGCATGCTTATAACTTAAAAGAGGGTTCATGCTGTATTTAAAGTTCGGTGACGTTGTCTCAAAAAAACCTGAAAGTTTAATGATGTCTTACAAAATTTATCCTGTGCATATACATAGTTTATGATGAGTTTAATTTGATATATGACTTGGTTTTACATTGAAAAGATAGTAATTAAGTATCTTTACCATAATAACCAGAAGTCCTTAGATGATGTCATTAATCAAAAAAAAATTTTAAAATACAAAAAACGACAAAATTCCATACGTCTTAGAAATTTATACATAAGCCCTTGTATATTTGTTATTCGGTATTACTCCCAAATTTCTCAATTCTAATATTACCACATTTGTTTAATTTAAATTTTGAAAAGCTATGTTTATAAATTTTCATGTTATGTACAAAATATAAAATTGCACACATGCCCGCCTGTGTGTTGTATATGCGGTTTAAAATATACAGAATTATATAAAATGAGCATGATATGATACTAACCCATGAGTTCATATATTTTAAGGGAATTATTAATAAAACCATGTCTACAATATGTCCATTTCTTAATCACATTAATTAAGCATTTTTGGTAAAATGTCTTTTCAAGCGAGCTATGACAGGGCCATTCTAATTTTGTACGGTATATGCTATAAGTGGATAGTACTCCCATTTAATGACAAATAATTTAAATTTCAAAATCAATAAGCAATGCCCGCATTTTAATTTCCTTTTTTTTAATTGCTTGTGTAACACAGGGCAATTTTTTTATATTAAGTTGAGCTATATATGCTTAAATGAGATTGAGATATCTTTTGCCCGTACATTGCAATGAATTTATTTGAGACATGTCAAAAGATCCATTTTAATCAAAAGATTAAGCTGTTGGGTTATGAGATAACAATGCATATTAAGATAACATTATATTTTAATACCCCCTCATACGGGACTCTAAATTTCAGAGCACATGAAAAGAAAGACCTTTAGCGGAAAATCTTGCTAGTATAAGACAGAATAAATGGGGTAAATAAATATAATTTAAATTGAGAATTACAAGGTTTGAAGCTGGGAGCTCTGAACTTAACATGTTAGGTTAGATTATGTGACAATAATGTCTGGACAACATCATACTTTAATAAGAGACTAGGGTTCAACCCAAGCAATGCTTATTTTAGGTAAATTGTAAAAAAAGCCCCAGCCCACTCAGGAGTTATCTTAAAAGCCCTGTAATTTTCGAAATTGTTGAGAAAGGTCTACCGTCCGAAATCTTTATGAAAAAAACCTATCAGGCTTTGTATTCTTTTAACTGATTGGATATTACAGACGACTGTCTGGATATTACTAACAACTGTTTAGATATTACAGGCAGCTGCAGCTGCTTAGATATTATTGCAAACACTTAAATATTAGAAGTGTCTGCTTAGATATTAGAGGCAACTGGTGTACATAGGGTTTTGATTGAACACGGGGGATTTTTACGAAGAGCAGAAAGCCTAGGGTTTTTTACACAAGTTTGATGCGGGCCGGGGGCTTTTTAAAAATTTACCCTTACTTTACTGGCACACATTTAAAGGCCTTTGGGCTTTAAAATTTTGTATAATGTGGACAAATATATATCAGGCTCTGTAAAATAATGGGCTGATTTAATTTTTGGATCTTGAGTTTTGGTTATGCCAACATTTGATCCAATCTTTTCACCCCGCCGAAAAAATACAGCATTTGATCCAATCGAACAAATATCTATTCCAATCATAACAATTAGGAATGAGCATCTAAATGAATATGAATAATCCAAGCTGTCTCTCTATCCGTGTTCAATTTTTTATTTTAACTACGGATAGGTAATTCATTTTCCGATTGTTATCTATATCCGTATCCACATCAGCCAACAATCATGCTAGATACCGATATGGTAACACATGACTTGATCGGGAATTTTCATTTCATATCCGTATTCGTATCCGAGTTTTATCAAATTAACACATAAAGTAATTTGCATTAAGGTAGGTAATAAGTATCCACATCCATATTCGAATCTGTCTACAGCTATTAACTATTGGTCTGTTTATATATATGTCAACCCTATATAAAATATGAACGATACGGAAAGGATGATCATAAACTGCCAGATTCTTGAGTTTCTCCTTTTTTGTATTTACTTTGGATATTTCTTAGTTAATTGCTTAGATTAGTTAATTGGATAAAGAACCCAAAAGAAAGAAAAGAAAAAAGAAACGCTTACTTATATAGGTTTGTCAGTTACCGAATTCATTAATTTGTCAAAATATCATCTTATTTACATATTAACTGTTACAATATTAGTCAAATAAAATACAATGTTCCAAGCTTTATTTTAGATAGAATTTAAATCATTATCTATTTCTTCTGCCCTGGCTTCCATAATATGCCAATGTACTGTCATCCACTCCAACTAAATCAATTTTATTACCAACTAATATAATTACATAAACACATCTTTAACATCAAAAAAGATATCATTGTAACTTCTTCCAAAAAAGTAAAAGAAAAAAATTTCATTATTTTAAATTTCTTTCAGCACTTGTTCATTGCGACGCTTGGACATTGTAATATCCAATCATAATTAAAATTATTCACTAATAAGCCTAGTCTCAACCTTCTCTTTTCTTTTCTCTCTTTTTTTTTGGGTTTGTTGTAACAACCTATAAGCGTATTTGGAGGAGGGGTGGTGGACTCTTAGATCGGTTGAAAACCACTCCACATATTTAGCCGAAAATTCGTCCTTACCATTGCAAGCAGGGGATCAAGACCTAGGGCCTCCCACCTATGGAAGAGTGTCTTTTCCCCTCGGGCTAAGCCATCTGGCAACTCTAGTCTCAACTAGCACTTATCTGTTTACATTATAAAAAAAAATCGGTGACAACAACATGCCAACAGTTTGTTGGCTCGTGGGCTACCCCGTAGGTATTTATTTTGTACACTTTAACCATGTAAACTAATTAATAGCCAAATTTGTACAACTTGCAAGTTATTTTAATCAAGCCAGTTGCATAAAAAAACGCAAAAGCAAACTTAGCTATACTACGATCAATCTCTTGTCTTTGATTAGTGACTTGTAAAGTTGGCTGCATGCATGCATGTATAAATATCACTGTATATGAGATGGTGCTTCTCCTTTGCTTATTAATATCAACAATTGATCATGGTACCAGAGCTATAAATATAATTCTTTTCCTCTTGATTTGCAAATGCTTAGTCACCCTCCACTACTACCACACGTATGTACACTTTGGATATATATAGTTGTAAAGTGCCATGGATGCAGAATATCCTAGGTGTATATATATAAAGGATATTGATTCTCTCTCTTTTACTACTTAGCTTTTGAGCCATGCAAGAATGTGATAGCTAGGTCAAAGGAATGATGAGGCACCAACAACCTTATCTATGCCAAGCAAACTAGAAAAGCTGAAGATTAAAGCAAGGGGATTGCTATATTTGAGAAGAAAAAAGGAGGAAAAATTAGAGCTTGAATATGTGTTCGATGACTTCATTGCTAAGATGGCTCTAATTAAGGGGGTGTTTTATGAACAATATATAAAGTGATGATGCGAATTCTTGCTTTGTGTCGGGGGGATTGAGGGCCCTAATTGGTCTTTGTTGATTTAGTATTGACTTTGAGGCCATGCATGGTGGTTAGTGGTAAACATTTAAAGATATCATATTATTGCTTGATCCATCACCTTTTAACTAGTGAAGCCCTAGCTGGTTTGTGGATAACCATTAATTAGCTTTGTGATCTGCAGTAATTAATTAATGGTTTTTTTTATAATTGTAGTTGTGATGCTTTTCCTTAAAAATGGTAATCTATGACTATGGGGAGGTTGGATGAAGTCCCCAATTATATATTTCATGTAGTAGGAGAAGAATTGAAGAAAATACTTGATTTCACTTAGATACAATGAAAAAATTCTACCATATTTGGTAGATTTTCTATGGAAAAGATTAAAATGGTTACGACTATTATAGAAAACCGGAAATATAGTTTACCATTAAGATTGCAAATTTCATTTATGGTGTATGTAATCTTCATGTTGTAGAGTATTTTGATCATGATATTCATGCAGTACTCGTTTTCATATGAGTGTATATTAAAAATAAAAGATGAATAAAAATAGTTAAAAGTCGATACAAACTCAATACAAACTCAAGCTCATTTGCGAGCAGATATTTTAACTTGTGTCAAGTGATTTTTTTGAATAAAAATAAAAATAATGGCAAAACTCTAAGAGATTAATACTTTTCATGAAATAAGTATAAAAATATTATATAAATAAGTGCTTAAGGTTTATATATGGTACGTAGTGAGATTAACCTATGTTTAAAAGAAGAAAAAAGATAAACTATTAATTAATAGTGAAAACACTAACTAGATCTACTTTTTCTTAGTGAGCTCATGACCTTTGTCCCCCTTTGAGCAAACTAACACATAGAGTGAGACTTTGAGTGTCACGCTCCACCCCCAATACAGAGAGTATTGTCCGTTTTGGCCGAAACCGCACGGTTTTTCCCTTTAGAGCGAACCGGACCCGACCAGGGGCCACTTCCCAGGAGGTCACCCATCCCAAGACTTCCCTGGCCCGAGCACGCTTAACTACGGAGTTCTTAAGCTCCTGTAGTTCCGGTTCACTTAAAAGGCGCCTCTGCCTGCTCGGCGGTCAAGGTGAAAGCCCGTCCCTGACCGCGACCTGTAAAGGGTTGCCTCTGCTCCTGCGGCTTCTGCTGTGGCGGTCCAGAACCTCCATGTATCTCTGCCCGCTCAGGGCAACTGTTAATCCTGTGCTGACTGGAACCGCAAATTAGGCACTGTCCCTTGGCACGGCGACAGTCCTTCTGGGTATGTCCTCCTCTACCGCAATAGCCGCAAGTTACGCCCTGTCTTTGGGGGCGATGTTGTGGTATAAATGGGCGCTTCATTTATGTCGTTCCTGCTCTGTGAACTGGTATGGCTCCTCGAGAAGGCGTGTGGGTATGTGCTGGAACGACTGGGGGTCTTCTGAACTTGTTAATCAATTGCTCCTGAACTCTCGCCGCGTTGAGTACCTGTGCGAAAGTCTGCAAATCCAATGATGCAATCAACTGCTGCAACTCGAAATCTAGCCCCTGAAGAAAGCGTCTGGCCCTGGTGGCCTCTGATTTGACCATGTATGGAGCAAAGCGGCTCAGACGGTTGAACTCTGCCGCATATACGTCCACTGGGCGTCCATTCTGCTTTAAAAGAATAAACTTTTCCTCCATTTCTGCCTTGGCTGTGGGAGGAAAATAATGATCTAGGAAGCACTCCTTAAACTTGCTCCATTCAATCGGCTCGTCGAGTCTGCTTTCTTCCACCGACCACCATGTACGGGCTTCGTCTTCTAATTGAATCTTTATCACGTCCACTCTGTCTTCCTCTGGAACCCTGGCGGCTGTCAATAAATTCTCCATGTTCACCAGCCATTGCCCCGCCTCAAGGGGTTCAGCTAGCCCTGTGAATGCAGCTGGGTGTAACCGTCGGAAGTCTGATACGGTACCAGCCCTAGCCTGATAAGCTGGTGGAGTAGCGCCCTCGGGGGCAGTAATGAGTGCGGAGGGTCCTCCTGCGGCAGTAATCGCCCTGAGTCCCTCAGTGAGTAAATCTGTCTTTCTCTCCTGAGCTTCCGCGAGAGTGGTCAATGCACTAAGTATTCTTTCCGTGCGGTCCTGAGAGCTGGAGTCCGAGGAGGGGTCGTTAGGGGACGTCATATCACTGGAAGATTCAAAAGAATAGGATCAGATTCAAGGATGGAAATCAAGAGTAGTGAAACAAGAATAACGTAATACAGCATAGTTGATGTTATCCCTGGATACTAAACACAGGCTTTGATAACAAATAAACCATGTCACGCCCCGCTTCCCAAAATACGGAAAACGAGGTATGACTAGGCCAGCCATGCTCCTACGGTCAAGGGATCATCCCGCCGTAGTCACACTTCGGCTTCTAGCGCTACATGGTAATCAGTAAATAAAGCACAGTATTAAAGGAATCACATCACTAATTTATTACATTAAAATTCTATTGTTCACAAAATTACAGATAATAAGAACAATAACTAACCAAGTTCGATCTCATGATCACTTTTATGGAAAGCAGTAAATGAAGAAGGTACACCAAACTATATCTCCGTGAACTCAAAGGGTAGATCCGTCTCCCGTGCTGGTCCTCCCGCGGAATTTGAGCATGCATACTCAGGTCGTCAGAGCGACACAATAACAATATTATTATAATAAGATGAAACAGGTATATGAGGTAATACTGGTGTAGAAACAATACAAGTAATCACTATGTCACTATATGATGCAGAATATGTTATGTGTCCCTATCGGTCTCTAGGTCATGTTTGAAATCACATAGTGGAAGGAGGATCATGTTTAACAGGAGTCTCGTACATACCCGAGACCACGGCCCACATGCCCGGGACATAACCCTGTCAGCCGGATCGCTAGATCCTACCCTACACGTATCAGTATCACGGTTCGAATGATCATCCTCTAAACACGGTCCCGCTAAATACGATACTCTTTCCACTTTGATTTCCTCCTTTTCCCCAGGTTTACACTATTTATGATCTTGATCTAGCTGTGTACAAGTATACCAATGGCACGGTTTTATCACTGTTCACTGTATCAATCACTGTCACGGATATTCACTTTCCATTGGTGTACTCGTCACTCCTAAACCAACATCTATCACGCACGATAATACAATGTCCACACGCACTAACACTGAGTATATGGCAAGGGTATGATATATGTATTGTATGCTACCAATACGCTCTGTATGTTATGAATCAACATGCATGTCATCGACTAAAATAAATTGCATAACTTAATATATTAAGAATTAAGCAAAATGATACAAGTAAGATAAATAGAACACTCAGTCAGCAATTTATCAAAATTTGTTTCAGTTCAATCGGGATTCCGGTTTTCAAGATATAGCTATTTCATTTTAAGTGTTCGCGGCTGGAAATTCAGTTTCAGAACTGAGCGTCCGTTTCGCGACACGAATTGCACCCGATTGGGTTCAGAATTTAGCGATGTTACAGTTAAATGAAATATAGGGTTTTCAATAGAGTATTCAACGCAACAGACGGATCCTCAATCGCATCTGTACGTTAAAAGTTATACACGGTTTAACCTCAGCGTGTCATTTCAGAATCTGTTCTGGACAGTTATACGTTCTGCCCTTTTAAATACAGTTTAAAATAGCAAACGGCGATGAAACGGAATGGAACCACTTGTTTTGTTTAGCCAACAGCATTATCTTTAATCTACAGTAATGTTCCATAACATACTACTTCAGGAAACACAGTGACACAGGTCTTGGGACAGAACACAATAATCAGAAACGCTCTGGACTGCAGTCCAGAGTCGCATTCCGATCCAATTATCTTCACAGTTACAGAACAGAAATCATTATTATTTTACATAGGGTTAAAGTTTGTCGAATGGGCTTCGATTTAAGCCCTCAAACGTATCATTCCAGTTTGAATATAATTTATGGTGATTTTATTCGTTTTCAGGTACGAGAAAATTCTAGTTTTAACGGCATATTTGGGAGTATTAATTTTGTCACTAACAATCGTATTTTCTGGCGAGATTCATACACGATATTCATCATCGAAAGGGCCAACAGAAAATATCAGTTTCCGTCAAAATAAACTATTATCTCCATTGGGATCTATCATCGAACACTTAGGTCATGATATATATCGGTAATCGGTAAATTTAATAACTATATGATTTAGGTTTGTATTACAACTATATTAGCATGAAGCAAGTAAATACTTGCCTGGAAATGCCTCGGGGTCGTACGGCAGCAGTGGCGTCACGAACGCGTGACGTACGCCGTGAAACAAGTTCGCGCGAGCTTGGCTCGAGACACGGGTTTGACGTCGGAGTTCCCCGGAGCCGTCAAGTGCTTGCGGGAAGCGGAGGTGGTGCTCTGTGGTTGGCCTGGGACTTGCTGGGGTCGACGATGTCGGCGATGGTCGCTCCGGCGATGTGCACAGTGAATGCGCAGTATGGGGAGAATGTGGGTTTTTGGTGATAAAGAGAGAGAGAGAGCAGTGGGGACTTGGGAATTGTGGTGAGGGTGATGATGCTGAGGAGGTGGAGGTCGACGACGTGGTGGGGGTCGTCGGCGTCGAGGAGGCGTGCAGGGGTGACTCATACTCGGTTGGGTGATGGGTTTCTGTGTGCAGAGGTATGGGTGCAGGGGGTCTCGAGTTGGTGGATGTGGAGTCGTGGAGGGAGGAGGTTGGTGGAGGAGACGTGAGGGATCGCTGAGGAGCTGTCGTCGTCAGAGGTGGAGGTGGCAATGGTTTCAAGGAAAAAAATGGGTGTTCGGTGGTGCATAGAATTTGAGATTTTAGAATGAGGGAGAAGTGATATGAGGGTGAGAGGGATGAATGAGGGTGTGATAGGAAACGTCGGGGGTTGAAGTCGTGAGTGTAACGGCAGGAGCGGGGGCGTGAGCGTGGACGCGAAACGCGACGGAGGAAGGGATCGCGCGCGCGCGTGAACAGTGGAGGTTACCGTTGGGAATTTTGAAGAAGAGGAACAGTGGCGTAGCGGGTCGGGTCAGATGGAGGCAGGCTGAATGGAGAACGGGCCGGGCTCGTAAAAGAAAAAGAAAATTAATTCCCAAAAATATAATGAAGTGGGCTGAGGAAATTTAAGGGGATGGGCTGGGGAAAATTTCTATAAATTGGTTAAGAGATTAATAGTGGGCTGAGGGAATTTTATAAATTGGTTAATAAAGAAATGAATGTGTGGGTTAGGGTTTTGGTTGTTAAAATTTTGGTTTTAGTTTTTATTTAGCCTTGGTTTTAAATCTTGGGTTTTCACTTTTAGGGTTAGGACTATGATTTCAAAAGAGTTGGAAAAAAAATGTTAAGCCTAAACAACCAATTCAAACACGAAGGGAAAAGAAGCCACTGGAATTCAGAAAATAAGAAACTTTTGTTAAAGTGGAAACTGGGATTTACATTGAGTGTCTGCTATATTCACTTTGCTTCTTTGTTTAATCCCCCCCTTACAAAAGATGCTCACTCAAATTGTCATGTTTGCTTCTTGATAGTTAAAAGCCGGTTCATAGCTTCACTTGACTATAACCATAGCTCACTCCACATTTTTTAGATGTTCGCGTTAAACTCTATTATTATAACTCAAACTCATGGAGTCAACACAATTTTTTTTCTTCATTTTTTCATTAAAAAAAATTCAAAAAAGAGAGAAATTCATGTGAGCATTCTAGAGTATGAGCATGCAATGTCATTCTCTCATGCACATGTAATTTACCTTTATGCCGTTCAACAATTTTCAATACAAAATGTATTCTTTTTGGAAAATGAACAAATTTAATAAAAAATTCCTTGGACTGTTGACCATTAAGGAAGCATACAAAAATCAAGACACAGTATGGTGATTTTTCATCTCACACACGTGCATAGCACGTGCATGTTACTACTCACATATAACTGGACCCAAGGTTGCCAACAAAGCCCACGATGTTTTGTCCAAACCACTACTCACATTGAATTTAACAAGTAGCCGCCAAACCTATTATCATTCTTCACCAATTTTTTGATGCTGATTATGAACTTAATTAGTTAATTAATATTCAATTCACTCGTTAAACCAAGGTTTATCCAATCCACCTATTAATTAAGGGAACTTTCCTAATGTTGAATGATGATGATTATTTCATTTCACCCACAAGATTAGCAGCTTGCTTTGACTGGTCGATCCAATTCTATGTTAGCATTAATTATTCTTAGACTATTGTCAGATAAGGGCATTGGTTAGATTAGCAGCTTGCTTTGACTGCTCGATCCAATTCTATGTTAGCATTAATTATTCTTAGACTATTGTCAGATAAGGGCATTGGTTTTCTTTTTGACAAAATTTTGATTCAAATTCGACACACTCTTTTTCTTTGAAGATTCAAAACAGATAAAATTCACTTATTCCCAAAAACAAAACCATTGATGGGGGTCCTAGAGCTTATTTGATTTTTCTCTTTTTTCCTCCAATCCTTTTAGCTAGAATTTTGTATATATTAGTTAGTTCATAAAGCATTTGAGTGGTGGTTATTTCAGTTGCTTAGCTAGCACTGTTGTCAAACGAAGGCAACAAGTGGCACATGAGAAAGTTGAAAGCCGACGTGTCAAAGTTGTTGAGAGTGGGCTCTGGGCTGCGGGCCAACCTCTATTAATAATTTATATCTTTGGTGGATATTGTGGGCCACAGAAAAGAATAGAAAACAAAAGGATTGCCTCATCTCTGACCAGTTAATAGCCAAAAGCTCAACTGTGACCTGGCTCCACCTCACTCATGTCCCTCCTTATAATGCAAGTCCTTGTTTGAATCGCATGCATGTTGTGCTCGCCCATGTGATATTATATCTTCCATCGCTCGCTATATATGTATGTCCACACATATAAAATAATCATTAATTCCACATTTGCATCCCAAACACTAGAAAATTAATTAGGACCGGTGTGAAGAAACAAGCAAAAAGTGATAACACTTTCATATTTATCTTTGTAGAGTACGAGTTTACACGGTTAAAAACTGGAATGACGCGGTTTGCTGTGAAGATCAGAGTTTTACGCGTCCGATCAACAAGATAAATCTTTAAAGAGTTTGTTTTCAGGCAAGCAGATGAGAAGCTTGTCTTGGTGGCAAATGCCTCAAGGGCTCCATAGAAACTACTCTTCTGTTCATTTTCCACCGGGAGTTAGGGCAAAACCACAAGAACTTGAACTATATTCAAACGAATTCCAGCAGTTTTAACGGCTTCATAGTTCATTTTCTTGTCGTAATATTTTCAGCAACAAAAAATACTTCTTTTTTATATCACGGCAATGTTGCAAGATTCCGATACGTCAAACACTGATGTAACAAAATCCAAAATGCTTATAGATCTATCGATCTTATTTCCTTTTCAAGTAAGAAATGACATTTGATTGGAACCTATTTTGTTGAAATCCGACAATATTTTACGCTGGCTGTCAGCTATTTAACACGACCCTTCTAATTTATCCTGATCCGCGACAAAAAAAAATGAAGATGAAAGAATGAGACATTAAAAACAAACACCGACAGAATTTTTCAAGTAAGAAAATGAAGCATATCAATTCTTCTGGGATGCATAAAATGCAAAGAAACAAACACAAATTCTAGTTATTATACACATTCCAAAAAACAAAGAAATGAGGAGTACAAACTGCTACAAACAATACACATTAATGAAGTCTAGTAATTCCTACTCTAAACATTAAGTTTTGTCTCGTCAGATGCGCCCAATAGCATGCGCTCCTCTACAGCTAACGTCTCTCTATCAAAGCCTACCAGAGCCAGCCATTAATTCACCAATAAATCTTTTTTTTTTCTTCAAGAAAATACAATAATACTAAAAATAATATAAGAAAGAAAGGCCGGCAATTAATAAAAATAAAAAAATAGCGCCCTTTCAGCTCAGCTCTTTTCCCCAGTTTTGCACCGAATCATTCCCCACATGACAAGAGATTCCCCGCAGAAGACGACAAATCGGCTTCCCACAACGTACATGCCTCCCACGCTAGTGGGGCCTACCCGCAACCAATCTCCACGTCAGCCCAAGCACAACGAGCCAGATCGCAAGCGGGCTGGCCATCCGCGCTCTCGAGCTCGCACTGCTGCTGCTGTACTCATCGCCGCTCAAAAACACCATCGTGCTGTTTATCAACGGCAATGCGGCCTGTGGATTGTTGTTGTTGTTCTGTCCCGATTTCTGACTGGAATGGAAAGCAAACAATCGCTCAAATTCAGTCCATCTTGTTTACAACTCGAATAGATTGTAAACCCCATTTTTTTTAAAGAAAAAAAAAATTGACATACACAGACATACACGTACCTCGTCGTGCCGGGACAGAATGTGATGACATAGTTCGCGTTAGCACAAGTGAACGTCGACGTAGCGTCGTCGTACGCGTAGCTGTACGCCCTCGGGCATGCGTTCTTGAAGAACTGCGAATACGACGACGGCTTGCACGTGCTCGGGTTCCCGTAGGCCCCGCTGCAGCAGTACTGCGGGGACCCGAACGCCTCGCACGCGCTCTTGCACGCCACCCCCTCGCCGTCCGGTTGCGTCACCTTCAGATCCGACGGGCACAATCCGTTCAGATCCACCAAGCATCCCGTCGAGCTGCAGTTTCCGCCTCCGGCGCCGCCCTGAGGGACGACGAGCATGGGGAGGTTGTAGCCGTCGACGAGGCTGACGTCGTAGAAGTCGAGGTTGTCGGCGCCGTTGAGGGTGAACTCGGCGAGGGTGGTGGGAGGGGCGGCGCCGCTGCCGGAGCACTGGAGGGTGCTGGATCCGCAGTCGCCTGTGGCGCAGGTGAACTTTCCGGTGGCTTCGGTGGAGCAGAGGGTGCGGCCCCACAGGCGGCCGGACCAGCCGGCGGGGACCTGGAGGGACTGGGACTCGCCGGAGGTAAGGGCGAAGCCTGTGGTGGACAAGGGGGCGGTTCCGGCGCCGGAGAGAATGCCGGGCCACACCGTGTACTGGCAGTTGTTGCTGATGGTGAATGTTGCAGAAAACACCCTCAAGATTTGAAGAGAGAAGAAGAAAAGAATAGGAGAAATCGCCATTGCTGCTGTCAGATGCAAATTAATGGGATCTGCTTGCTGCTTGAATCTAGAATTTATAGAGGATGGGAGTGGGGCCCACTGAGATCTTATTTTAACAATAGTGCGAGGGTAATGTCGGCAAGTTTCTTCTTCGGTTCAGCGAGGAGGTGAATTCAGAAGCAAAGCGGCTCTTGAATTTTATAGAAAGACGAAGGAGGGGTGGCGGCGGTGGGGGGTGTTCAAGTGTAAAATTATATATTTTGCATCTGATGTAAATGTGGGTTGGGGAAATTAAGAAAATGGGAGCCGCCAGTTGGACCTGGGCCTTGAAGAGTGATAGGTCGGCAGCCCATTGAAAGGATTAGTGACACGTGGTCAATTAGGCTCCAGGATTCGCGGAGGTAATTACAAGATTAGCCCGAACGGAACGGAACGGAACGCAACGCAACGGAAAGGAAATGAGTGAGAAGCTGGAAATGTTGCAATTCGAAAGTTGATTAAACGGTGAAGTTAAGATAGTTTTTGGGTCAAAATTTGGTGAATTAAGAAAGGACACGGTCAATTTAGTTGGTTTGATTAAATCTAGAAGCATTAGGTTCAGCTGCACGTAGACAAGTTTAGGAAATTTGGGTGAATGGAAATGTCGAGGGAGTTGGTGAACTTCAT
Organism: Agapanthus africanus; assembly: GCA_030015575.1. Classification (NCBI taxonomy): domain Eukaryota; kingdom Viridiplantae; phylum Streptophyta; class Magnoliopsida; order Asparagales; family Amaryllidaceae; genus Agapanthus; species Agapanthus africanus. The sequence continues at coordinate 498,518,547 of JASDDO010000010.1, forward strand.
ATATTCGTGAGTTGCAAGATTTTGATGATTTGAATTCAAGAGAAGTTCAGGTCTGAGAGAGATTATTCAATATATCAAGTGCAACGCATCTGATGTGGTTAGAAGTTGGCCAACACCGAAAATAAGTTGGGTGGAGGGGGGGGGGGGGGGGGGGGGTGGGGGGCGAAGCAATGAACAGATGGTATTGATCCCATAACCCTTAAATAAACCAATCTAAATTTTCTCCAACGTCGTTCCTCTGAAGCTCAAGTCAATGATACAAATAAAGATGAGGATTGATAGGATTTATTGGATCATAAAAGCATCTCTCTCTGGGGTTTTACCTCTTGTTTATATAACTCAGTTGAGTGTAGTTTAGTCATAGTGGAAACTATAAAAAAAAAGTTTCATCTTTTGGGCTACATATATTGAGACATATTGTATATTATATTTTAATCAATTGTAAATAATATTTTTCCTCTCTCAAATTCAATGGTTTCTAATATAATATCAGAGCTATATAGGTTGATCGAACATTTGTGGTGGATTCGTACTTTATAACACCACTAAGAGAAAGCTGTCTACATGTCTCTGAGAGACTAGCCTTTACACGTGTCACAAGACCTCTGTGAGAGAGTCTTCTATATGCCTCTAAGACACTAGCGTCTACATATGTTGTACGATCCACGTGCAACATAACCACGCTGCACGTGAGTGGGAGCGTTGAGATGTATGGATTAAAATAGTCCCACATTGGAAAAACTATGAGTAGTGCTTCAGTATAAAATATAAGATAGGTTAAACCTCCATAAGGCATGATCCTTATTGGATGGAGCCCGTCTATATTAAAAATCCGTGTACACTCATATAAATATAAATATAAAATTGTTTCGCCACTTCGTTCATGGATATATATAAATAAATTTAATAGATAATGGTAGCGAGCGAATCTACTCTCTAGATACCCACTATGAGGTATGTGTTCCTTGTACTTTTCATTCGGCCTATTATGGTTCATAGTTTTAGGTCCAACCCGATTTATTCCTGATGATGCTCATAAGTGGGAGCTTTTCGAATAATCCATGCCGAGCTTCTCAGCCCTTCGCCTCCGAGCTATCACGGAGCCGAACTAGTTCGGTCTACCGCCCTCTTTTAGGCCTCTCGCCGAGCTAGGCTTCCTTCGTTCTATCGAACGACCTTGAACGCAGATCACAGGCGTCTCCGCCACGGCTCCGCGAATCTCGCCAAACGCGAGATATCCGCCGTCGCACGATCCCGCGTTCTACGCCGTCGTATCCTCCATTAACGAGTGAATCTTGTCATTAATGGGGGATCCCACCATTCTCGCAGGTGTAACGCTAGGGGTGTAACGGCGGGCGAGAATCTCGCGCCCGCTAGCAGATCACAGGCGTCTCCGCCACGGCTCCGCGAATCTCGCCAAACGCGAGATATCCGCCGTCGCACGATCCCGCGTTCTACGCCGTCGTATCCTCCATTAACGAGTGAATCTTGTCATTAATGGGGGATCCCACCATTCTCGCAGGTGTAACGCTAGGGGTGTAACGGCGGGCGAGAATCTCGCGCCGCTAGCCCATGGCTGCCGCTATATAAACCCCTTCTCTCAGACAACCCAGGTAGGGCAATTTTTACCCAATAGGCCGCTACTCTACCCAAATACCTTGATTAACTTGATCGTCGGAGGCTCCACGGTGGTACAACCTCCCCGGGACTTCTTTGCAGGTAGCTCGGCTTCACACCAAATCAAGCCCATTGAGATCCACACGCTTCAGGAGACAACTCTCAAAATCAATCTTAGCCCTTCATCAACGCTGTCGGCAGATCGATGGAAGGCAAAATCTGAAGGAGATCCAGACCTCCATCGGTTGGTGCCGTCTGTAGGAACCTCGAAAATTCCACTCATCGAAAGTTGATCTTCTGATCTCGAACTGATGGTGAGTGATCATCGCGACGATCCCAGCACAAGCCCCCGTCCTCCACACAACGGAGGCGCGGACGGATCCTCTCTTCTCCCTAACGTCGTTCACACCCTGTCTGCACGAATCGACAGGCTCGCGTCCATCGTGGATGCCCTTGTCCGTGTCCAAACAGCTGGACAAGCCCTCCAGGTTGCCGTTCCCCTACCTCGGGACCGTGACCTCCGCATAGGGGGAGATGACACTACCCACGCTGGCACGACTGACAGCGTCTCGCTATCTCCACCGGCCACAGGTCCCCGTGGCGACCAATTCAATGACCAACTGGGCGCCTCACAGCTATACGCCGGGGTCTCGCGAAAAAGCGCCCCTCCCTGAGGCCCGTCGCCCCCCTGTCCTTCCCGAGGAGGTGTCGGTCAGCTTGCCTGCTCTCAGGCATGGTTGACACCCTCTCCCTCAACGGGGTTGCGCGGACGGCGCTCACCACGATAACTCACGAACAACCTCGTCAGGAGATCTGAGAAACCTCATAGAACAGAACCGGAGTCGCAGCTAGGTGCAGGCCGCCAGCGGGAGAGGCCATAACTCCGAGTACGCCGAATCCTCGGGGTACCACGACCGTCTCGTTGCCCTCGAAAAGAAAATCGAGGGTATACATCGGGAGAGTCGTCCTTCAAGCGAGGGGGCCAGGTATGCCACCGACTCGCATACGAAGCCCTTCACTGAAGAACTGCTCGATGTCCGCGTCTTCTCCAGAAACAAGCCTCCAAAGGTGGCCCTTTTCGACGAGAAGTCTGACCCGAAAGACCACCTAGACGCGTTCACAGCGGGGATGAGCTTCCAGGACAACTCTGACGCCGTCCAATGCCGAGCGTTCCCCGCCACTCTCATCCACGCCGGACGAGATTGGTTCCGAGGACTCACGCCACGCTCTATCTCTACCTTCGATGAGCTGGCCGCCCAGTTCCTCGGGCATTTCGTCGGGAACAGACGGCAGAAGCGGACCGTCGATTACCTCTTCATTATAAAGAGCGGGGACAATGAATCCTTCAAAGGATACATCACCCGCTTCTACAACGCTTTTCTTGAGGTTCCATAGCACCGGGACGAGACTGTCATCACGGCCCTTAGGTCGGGTCTTAGGCACAAGGAGTGGCTCCGCTCCTTTGCATTAGCGCAACCTAAGACCATGGCGATGTAACACCCGAGGCCCAATAATACTATTTTTGATACTAGTTGAGTGTTATGCATTGCTCATTTCAATTATCCCGATTGTTTGGTGCTTATTGCTAAATTTTAACCGGTTAAGTCATTTTGGCACATAACAAATTTTAACACCTAAAGTGAAATTAAAAATATCAATGTTGGCCTACTCGTCGCCACTAGTCGCGTTGGTAGCGTCCGCGCGTCGAGATTTCATCCCGTTCGGTGAAACGGACGAGTTTGGACGGCTACGCGCGCATGCAAGTGTCCGACTTGGGGGCATGCATTTTAATCATTAAACATCTCTTTTCAAAATTTGGAACTCGCTTAAAATCCTATAATTTGAATTTGAAACATTTGGGCGCAACCCGTGCGCGATTTGGAAATGTTTCATTTAGCGCCGAAACGCCCATTTAATTAAATATATTAAATCTACATAATATATATACTGTTACTGTTATAGCGTATAAATCCTTTTGAATCTTTAAAAAATTTTCCTTTTAAAATTTTCTCTTCGTTGGCAGCCAATCACGAGGTTCCTTTCTCGTGGGCCCTGCCTCTTAATCCCCTCTCTATAAATTCCCTAACTCTCTCTCTCTCTAACTGTCTCTCTCTCTCCGTCATCCTATCTCTATCTCTCTCTCTCCTATAACCCCCCCTCTCTCTCTATCTTATATTTTTCCCCACGATCCTTCGTTCGCAGAAAACGAACGCGAGGAAACCCACGAACCCCGCGAGAAACCCTAGCCGCTCTCTCGCCTCGCCGCCGACCTCCCCACGACCTCGCCACCATCACCCCATCATCTTCATCGTAACCTCCTCCACTTTCCGTCGTCGCCACCCCACCTACAGTCCCGCAACCCATCGCCTTCGGGCGCGTTTCCAGCAACTCCTCACCGCCGGCCACTCCTCTAGCCTCAACCCCGATCTCCACCACCATTGCCACTGCCACCTCGAGCCGCTGCCCTCGCCTCCTTACAACCGATCGAGCAACCCACATCCGTTCACCGAGCACCTCTTGCCGTCGTCGCAACGCCCAAGAACCCATCACCCGACCTCGTCGCCTTTGTCTTCGAGGCCGCAGTCGGCGCGTCGCTGTCGTCGTCTCCTTCAAACTCCAGAACCCGCACCCCTTACTACCACTGCAGCCCATTCCATCACCTTCGACCACCATAGCCCGCCGCCGGTTCACCCATCGTCGCCGTCGATTCAAGTTTCCGCATCGCTACAGTCTTCTTCCTTGGCCGAGACCTCACCAGAGCCGACATCCAAGCCAAGACCTTGCTTGGGTCGTGTTCACATCTCCGCCTTGTCGTATCCATCGTGGTCGCGATCGTCGTGTCGAGCGAAAGTCTAGCCGTGATCGTGCATCAGCAGTTTGTGCTTCATGTTTGCATTACCGTTCGGTTCCCGAGGCAAGTAATTGATACTTGCTTACATGCTAGTGAAGCTTTAAACTTCCTTTAATACAAACTTTAAAGTTGCCGTAATATTTACTCATGATATAATAAGGTATTATTCAGTAAATCACTTTACACATATTGCTTCCTGTTCAACCCTAGTAGCATGCCAGATTAATTGTTTTCCTATTAAATCCCTACATAGAAGTGATAACAGTAAAGTTCCCATTAACCGTATCAGGCTCCGCTGTACCTATATGTTTTCGAACTTGAGACTTGATCTCGCATCGAATCATTCATACCTAACAACCCCGTACGTGATAGATTACATTTTGATTTACTATTATGGTGCTTTTATTCCAGTTAAGTTATCAGATATTCATGTACAACTTAAACCGGTCAAATTACAATTGCATTCTTTAAATAGATTATACTTGTCATGGCATTCTTGGAACACTCAATGTTTTATTAATCTGATTCCAGTAGTTACATTTACCATTCTGTATTCACGTTATATTGTTACCATCTTTTAACACAATTGAAAACTGTACTGCTAGATAATAAATCCGCTTTATTGCTTTACGCATTGACTAGATCCTGATGGTTGCTTATATCTGCTCGTGAGCACACCCACGATATTGCCTATATCTCGATCTAACATGGCCACATATATATATCGTGATCCACCTGACATGGTACCGTGTACTGTTGACTTGATCTGATGTACCATGACATGACTTGTTACCTGATCTCATGCCTAATGCCAACAAACCTGACGGGGTCCTCATGGACCATTCCTGTTGTCTATCCAGACAAACCTGACCTGTTACCTGATCCTGTGTTGGCATTAGTCCTTGATTATTGAATACCTGACCTGACATACATAACTTGGGGGTATGGGGAAATCAAAGGTGAAACCGACTTGTAACTCAACAGTTCGATACCTGTTCTGATCAGTCTTACGGGCTTGGCCAGTCCCGGAGTGATGATGCTGACATCACTCGCCCATCCTGCTACCTATTACTGCCTAGCGGCACGTCTCGGATTCAGCCCCGAGAATCTTGACCGTGGTCCCGGGCACGCACGGGATACTATTGAGTTATATCGACGAGTCACCAATTGATTTCAAAGACTTTAGAGTAGAAACCTGATAGGACAGTTTAGTTACCTCTGCACATTACCCTACACTGATATTTCATAGTACTGCTTTATTCAGGTTCATCCCTGCATTGCTTATTACCATGTTCATATTTTATTGTTGGTTGACATGACGCGCTGACGTTTGGGTTTTGCATGGCCCAGATTCCTTACTACTGTCGCTGACCGAGCAGGAGTACTGCAGCCAGCAGGCGGATTTGTGAGTTCTGTGGTGGTTAGTTTACTTATTGCATTTTATTTCTCGGTGCGATCCCGCAGTACGGGACGTACTATTCATTTATTGCATTGGATCACTTGCTTCCGCACTTATTGTTTATTGACTCTTGTTATTATGGATTTGGACATGTGTTAGATTAGTTTATTTATCTTGTTCTTGATATCTCTACAACCGTAATGCGACTGTGGATGGATACTTCCTACCCACAGGTAGCATGGTTGGCTATGTCACGTGCCCAATCTTGTGTACTCTGGGAAGCGGGGCGTGACAGCCGAGGTCAAAGCCTGGACCAAGCGAGAAATCCAGCTTGAGTCCGAGGTAAATGCGAACCTATCCTGGAGCGACCGGGCCGATCAAAAGAAGAGGGGTAGAGAAGAGAATAAGAAGGCTGACTGGCCAAAGCCATACTTCCCGAAGTTCCTGGAGTATACTCTGCTTAACATCTCCTAGACTGAGCTGTTGGAGGAGGCAAAGGGCGAGCGATTTTTCAAGCTCCCTCCGGTCACTAGTAGAGTGGCCAAACGGATACAAGGCCCTTACTGCGCCTTCCACAGGTCGCAGGGACATCCCACCGAGAACTACAAACAGCTCCTCGACTACATCGAGGAGTTGATTCGCTCGGGGCACCTGGCAAAGTACTTGTGGGAAAAGCGAAAAGCAAACCAGGAGCAAGAGAACCATCCCCCTCCCGGCGAGTTGACGATTGGCCAAATCATGGTCGTATCAACGGGGATTGCGTCTGGAGCCGGCAAGATTCGATGCCTCCTGCCGGTCGAGGGGACTAGCAGCCAGCCCCGGAAGAAAAACAAAGCAGCCGAACCCATCACCTTCACCGACGAGGACCTCCACAGGATATCCTAGCCTCACAACGACCCCCTGGTGATTATAGCACGGGTCCACCGCTACGAGGTTCAAAGGATACTAGTCGACTCGGGGAGCTCGGCAGACATCTTTTTCTACGACTGCTTTTTACGTATGGGGCTCGGCCCGTCGGACCTGAGGCCGATCGCCTACATTCTGACGGGGTTTACTAACCACTCCATCCCGGCAAAAGGAGTGGTCACCCTCCAACTTAACATCGGGAAGGCATGCCGTACGCGAACCGTACCAGTGGAGTTCATCGCCACTAGAATTCTATAGACCTACAATATCCTCCTGGGACGCCTGACGCTAAACTTTCTTCGGGCCCAGATCTTGACCTACCACCTCACGATCAAGTTTCCACTTGACCAATGGGGAACAGGACAGGCCTACGGGAACCAGCATACCGCAAAGATTTGCTTCACAGAAACATCTACGCCCGAGGAATGAAGCGACGACCTTAAAAGTGCGGGTGATTTCAGGGGTCCTTGGATACTCGGGATGAACAAAAAGAAATCCGAGGGGCCCCGGTGGATGCGCTAACAGAGGTCCCCCTTGTTGGGGTAAAAATTTACACCCCGGTTGACTAAGTCAAAATCAAAGTCAACCCCAAGCCAAGTGGGCCCAAGCCCAGATCCAGTGGGCCCATGCCCGGGTCGAGCCCGAACATGAAGCGGCCGGCCTCCCCCCATGCCAAGATAAATTTTTTGTAATAAATAATTTTGTTGCCTTTCTTTTATTTTATTTTATGGATAAATGTAAGAAAAATAGGCATAAAGCCAAATTTTTGTAAAGCCCGTGGCTTATGTGCAAAAAGAAATGGCACATGAGCCATGGGATAGGCAAAATGCCATTTTGTGAAGCCCAAGGGGCTATGTGTAAAGTGTATAGCCTATAAAGGCAAGGATAATGAAATATCTCAACGACTTTTTCTCTCTCCAAAAATTTTCTAGATCTGAGATCTCTTCCTCCTTCCTCAAGGTTCTAAAACCTTCCTTTTCCTTTTGAATTAAATCAAGAGTTTAACTCTTCCTTTTCTCAAAATAAGTAGATTTCCACTATAAAACCTACAAAGGGGAGCTCGGATCTCCAATCAGATCCCGAAAAGGGGAGGCTTTTAAGGCTCATCCTCTTTTCTCCAAGATCCCGCCGGTCAAGAGCAAGAAGAAGGAGACCCATCTCCAAAAATCTAACTTTGGACAGACCCAAGGCTCAAAAGAAGAGCAATAAATCCCCAGGAGTTTAACTCCTTTCTAAAGTTGCTGGAGTTTAACTCCATAAATTAATTTCTGTTGGAGTTTAACTCCATAAATTTATTTCTGTTGGAGTTTAACTCCATAAATTTGTTTCTGTTAGGAGTTCAACTCCAAAAATTCCCTTGGGAGTTCAACTCCCCAGCCTAGGGGCTAGGCTTCCCTTTCCGCGGGTTTTTCCCGCGGTCACGTGTGCCCACGTGACCCCTGGGGCGCCAAGGCGCCCATCGGTCACGTGTGCCCACGTGACCCCTGGGGCGCCAAGGCGCCCATCGGTCACGTGTGCTCACGTGACCCCGGGGGGCGCCAAGGCGCCCATCGGTCACGTGTGCCCACGTGACCCCGGGGGGGGGGGGGCGCCAAGGCGCCCATCGGTCACGTGTGCGCACGTGACCCCGGGGCGTCAAAGTCCCCTTCGGTCACGTATGCCCACGTGACCCCGGGCATTAAGGCGCCCACCTGCCGTGCGAGCGTCCTTTAGACGCCATTTTGTTTTCTTTTCCCCCTCGTTTTACGTGCACTCCCCAAAAAAATCCCTTCTGGAGTTTAAACCCTTTTTAAAAAAAAATATTCTTTGGAGTTTAACTCCACAATAAAGTTCTACTTTAGGAGTTTAACTCCGCATAAAATTCTTTTAGGAGTTTAACTCCATTTAAAATTCTTTGGAGTTTAACTCCACAATAAAATTCCTTTTGAAATTAAACTCCACTTTAAAAAAAAAAAGAAAGGGGGGGAAGGAAAACATACACAGACTCCACGACACTGTCTTCCGTTAGAAAAAAAATTTCTAACGGGGCGCTGCCCCGCACCCCGCAAGGGGGCTGCTAGCCCCCTTGACCCCCAGCCCGCTATCCGGGTAGCGGGACCCCCGTAAAAACTCTGCGGGGCCCCCGATATTTCCAAAACCCCTTCAAAACACGATACTGCACATTGAGTTCGCATGACCAGTTTAACCCGTTAATCGGAGGTTCCTTCGCTCTAAATGCGAGGGGTAATTAACGACAGCTTAGTCCGCGGTTGCCGGAGATTCGGATCCCCACAATCATTAAACCCCGGCCTACCCTAGGCCGGGGGAATCTGTAATGCGCCTGACAAGCATGCGCGTATTCCCATCTCAATGGGATGACGAAAAACACCCTACACCCCTCATCGAAGGGAATAATGAACGAACAGTCCAAATCGAGTCACTCTTAACGGCGGCTCGACGCGACGACTTGATCCACTTGTTCAGAGGAAACTCGGACGTGTTCACTTGGGCGCCCGCCGACATGCCCGGGATTGACCCCAAGTAATCTCACATAAGCTCTGGGTCGACCTGACGGTCCGACCCGTCAGGCAGAAGAAACGAAGCTTCGCTCCAATCAAACAAAAGACAATCGAGGACGAAGTTGACAGGTTGCTTGCAGCCAACTTCATTTGAAACGTGGCCTACTCAGAATGGCTGGCGAATGTGGTAATGGTTAAAAAGGCAAGCGGAAAGTGGCGCATGTGCGTCGACTTCACAGATCTTAACAAGGCCTTCCCGAAAGACAACTATCCCCTCTCTCGGATAGATCAGCTTGTCGACAGCTCGGCAGGTCACGAATTACTCAGCTTCATGGATGCTTTCTCCGGCTACAACCAGATCCGTATGAATCCAGCAGACAAAGAGCTCACCGCATTCACAACGGACCGGGGGGTATACTTCTATAAAGTGATGCCTTTCGGCCTAAAAACGCCGGAGCTACATACCAACGCTTGGTCAACAGGATGTTCAAACCACAAAACCGGAGGAACATGGAGGTTTATGTCGACGACATGCTCGTTAAGTCGACCTCGTCAGATGAGCACTCCAAAGATCTTAGCGAGATTTTCGTCATCCTCTGCAAATACAAAATGAAGCTGAATCCCGCCAAGTGCGCGTTCAGGGTCACTAGTGGAAAATTTCTCGAGTTCATGGTTACCCACCGAGGAATCAAGGCCAACCCGAAGAAAATCAGTGCCATACTCAATATGGCCACGCCGAAGACCAACGTCAAAATCATGCGGCCCACAGGGAGAGTAGCCGCTATGAGTCGCTTCATGTCAAGATCCGGAGAAAAGTGCCTCCCATTCTTCAAATCCCTGAGAAAGATCCCAAGGTTCAAATGGTCGGAGGAGTGTTAGATCGCTTTTGAGCAATTGAAAATACACCTGGCGACTCCCCCACTGCTCATCCAGCCAATTGAAGGAGACGAGCTATCACTGTATCTAGCGGTGTCCTATCAGGCTGCAGGCTCGGTGCTCGTCCGAGAAGTCGAAGGAGTCCAGAAGCCGGTCTACTACGTAAGCCACGTCTTTAAGGATGCGGAAACAAGGTATCCGGCCATAGAAAAGATTGTCTTGGCGTTTATCGTGGCCTCAAGGAAACTACGGCACTACTTCCAGGCACACACCACCCTTGTCCTCACCAAGCGTCCCTTAGGGGCTATTCTCGCCTCCCCCGAGTCATCTGGTCTCTTGGAGAAATGGAGGTGAGAGTTATCTCAGTTCGACATCAAATACCACCTAAGGCAGGCTATCAAGGCATAAGTCCTGACCGACTTTATTGTTGAATGCACTATCCCCAACAAGGAGGCAGTGTCGGCGCCAGCCCCCGGGTCTCAACCCTCGATCGAGGAGAGGCCCGACTCCGTCCCCGATTAGGTCCTTTACGTCGATGGATCATCTACCGAGGATGGGAGAGGTGCCGGCCTCATCATTCGAGGACCGAATGAGGTAGAGATGGAGTATTCTTTGAAGCTCGGATTCAAAACCTCAAACAATGCCGCAAAGTATGAGGCCTTGCCAGCTGGACTACTGTTTCCTGATTTAAAGTCAGGAAAGCTTCTGGGAAAAGCTTCAGAGGAGAGTCACGTGCTTACACGTGACTAGCGGTCACGTGTTAGCACGTGACACCTAAAAAGCATCATCAAGTCGAGTTCAGTCTCCTGACTACGCTGAAGAAAATGGGCTTCAGAAAGAGTCACGTGCTCCCACGTGACCAGGGTCACGTGGCGACACGTGACATTTAAATGCAAGCGTCGAAGACACACAAGTTCTCTGATCAAGTCAAGAAAAAGGATTCAGAAGAGGTCACGTGCTTCCACGTGACCAGGGTCACGTGTTGGCACGTGACGTTCAAGACAGTAGACTCGTTCTCCAGACGAACCAAGGAAAGAGAGTTCAAACAAGGGTCACGTGCTCACACGTGACCAAGAGTCACGTGGTGGCACGTGACGCTTAAGCAACAATCAGAAGAAAGGAAAAGGCTCATTCCGAAGGGGGTCACGTGCTCACACGTGACCATGGGTCACGTGGGCACACGTGACCGGCTTTCAAAGCCCTTTTTGTCAACAGAATTAAATTCTGAGAGAAATGCAAATCTTTCCAAAGGAACGCAACTATATGCATCCAATCAAATTAAAGATTCGGAGGTCATTTATCTATGGAAAATCTCGGGTTTGGAAAGATTTCCCCCTTAAATCTAACCAAAATAACAAGGGAGAATCTCTGGATTTGAAATCCAACGGTGGATAAAATTCACCTAATAATCCAAAGGTCCAGAACGAATGAAGGATGCAAATCAAATCTCTCAATGAAGATTCGTCACAAAACTAACTGATTCAGCTGCTTCTCCTATAAATAGGAGCCAAGAGACACAAAAAAGATATATACACGCGCAGAAAAAGAAAAAAGGAGAAAAGCTTTGATACTTGGAAAAGACTTGGATCTTCTGCAAAAACCCTAGGTAAGAAAGGGAAGGCCTTTTGAAAGAGGGGGAATTTAATTCCCAACAGAGTTTAACTCTGATACATAAAACAGAAGAGCACATTTCTTCCCTCTCTGATAGAGGATCTGCAAAGTGCACATCTCCCCTTTAGGTTGAGAATTTAATTCTTAATGGGTTGAGATCCTGCCATGCAGATCCAAAACATAGAGAGGGAACGCAAGCATGAGAATTTAATTCTCGCAGAACTATAGGAATTCAATTCCTTTAAAAATAAAATTAGGGCTCGACCCTGTATCATGGGAATTTAATTCCTTCAAAACAAAAGAAACAGGGTTGAACCCTAATTAAGAATGTGGTTCTGTGGAAATAGCAGGAATCTAATTCCCTTAATTATAATTCTTTAAAATGGGAAGTATAATTCCTTGAAAGCTTTTATTAAGGGTTGAACCCTCTTCAGTTCTCCACATAAACGAGGAATTTAATTCCTACAGAAAATTCAGAGTTCAACTCTACAAGTCTTCAAAAGGAAATAGGAATTTAATTCCTCTGAAATTTAAAAGTTTGAGGAATTTAATTCCTGGAAAAAAAAAGGGAGTAACAGATCCTCTAAAAAAAAAAACATAGAGGTAGGGTCACGTGCCACCACGTGACCCCCCAAAACCCCTACAGAAAGCCCCTTCGAGGCAGCACCCCACGTGACCCACGTGACCTTGGCAGAAGCTCTAATACACAGGCATTTGAATGCCCCTCACGTGATGGCACGTGATACTTTGAAGGAGATGATAATTTCAGCAGAACAAAAGAAGGGAGGGCGCTCTCACGTGCTGCCACGTGACCCTTCTCGCCTTAGTGTTTAACACTAAATTTAAAACTCTCAAGCCCAGTGTTAAAACACTGTCGGGCCTTAGCATTCAATGCTGATTAAAAAGCCTTATTGGCAGGGTTCAACACTGATCTGTTTTAGTGTTTAACACTAATTTGGAAAAGCCTTATTGCTGGTGTTTAGCACCAATTATCTCTTAGTGTTGAACACTAACTCAACAACCTTATTCCCAGTGTTCAACACTGATTGCTCTGAAGTGTTTAATACTAGGCCTTGGCCCAATTGGCTAAAGGGATAGAGGCAAGCATTCTCCCTCAATGGACCAACAAAGAGTCAATATTCCAGACCAGACTGGACTTAGCCCAAGCTGGCCATAAGTCCTCAATTTGTGATTAACTGGGCCGATAGGCTCATAACATAATTGATCAGTCTTGACCCAAATTGGGCCAAGGACTATTTAATCCACCCCGGTTCTAGGGTACATCTCTTCACTCCTTTGATACTTGGCATTGTAATCCCTCAATGTCTTCAAAGAGGTGACGGGTCCCGAAGACCATTCATGATATGGACTGTGGGGTCCTTAAACCCACGCATAATCAACAAAATTCCTGGTCACGTGGAACGTGGATAACGTCACTCTTTGACCCCACGGAAAACGTCCAGAGCGGATCCTGGTCCTCGCAGAGCACGGCAGTGAACCCGTGTGAAGCATCCAGAGCGGAGCCTGGTCCTCGCTTAGCACGGCAGTGAACCCGTGTGAAGCATCCAGAGCACATACCGGACTGTGGAGTCCTTAAACCCATGGACTATGACGTCCTTAACCTTGACCGAGATGTGTTAAAACTACCCACGGACCGCAATGTCCTTAAACTACCCACGGACCGCAATGTCCTTAAACTACCCACGGACCGCAATGTCCTTAAAACTACCCACGGACCGCAATGTCCTTAAACTACCCACGGACCGCAATGTCCTTAAAACTACCCATGGACCGCGATGTCCTTAAACTAGAACAATAGAGCCCCTAGATGCTCTTTTGTCGGATCTAAATGGTCCTGTTTAAGTTGATCTTAGCCTCAAAGATGGCTAATGCGTCCTTAAACCTTCAAGCAGACTGGACTATGAATCCCCCCAATTAACTCTGGCTCGAGGGTACATCTCTGAACTCCTCTGACATCCGTCGTTGTAATCCTTCAACGTCGTCAGAGAGGTGACGGGTCCCGACGGCCACATAGACGATGGACCGCCATGTCCCTAAACTGGAACATTAGAGTCCAAACACTCTTTTGTAGGATCTAAATGATCCCGTTAAGTTGATCTTAGTCACAAAGTTAGACTAACGTATCCTTAACAAACGTTTGAGTTGATCTTAGCCTCAAGTATGGCTGACGTATCCTCAAACCAAACCCCCAAACCCAAATTTAAGATAATGCGGATTTGGACTAGTCCATGCCCTACGGGCGACGACATAACTCAGTCTCCGTAAACGATCCACGGGCAATGAAACATAAAAAAAGAACACACGACACGAAGTGACCATCTGGAGAAGGAGAAAGTTGTTACCGCAAAGCGGTAGCGTAATTAACTGCAGGGGCTTGCGCCTGCAGGGAAGAGCGTCCCCACAATCAAAAACCCCTCAAACGAGGGGGAATCTGACGAAGTCTGCTACATCGGACGCATCCGTCTAGACCTTCGATACATGGTGTCATGGATCAAATTGGCATCTTCGGAGAGGTGGACGGATAGCACCAATTAGCATCTGCCCCGAATTTCAGGCGAGACGGCCCGACGTCCCGCGTGTCCGTTCGGAGGGGAACAACTACGAATCGCCTCCGGAGTGGGGCTAAAGACGATCCGAATTCGCAGTGACTCCGCCCTGGTCGTAGGCCAGGAGACTGACCGTTTTAAGGCACATGAGCCTTTGATGGTGAAATATTCAGCCAAGGTAAGAAGGCTACGAAAAGACTTCGACGAAGTTCAAATGGAGCAGATCCCCCGGCACCTAAACGCCCAGGCCGACGCTCTGAGCAAGCTGGCTTCCTCCTATACGGCCAACAACAAGAGAAATATCCTCTTCGAGGTCTTGCTACGGCCCAGCGTAGAAGACAGAGCAACAGCAGTTCAAGTTTACGCTGCCCGGGAAGAAGACCGGGATTGGAGGAAGCCTCTCGTAGAATTCCTGAAGGACGATACGCTCCCCGGAGATTGAGGGGAAGCATTCCGCCTTCAAGCTAAAGCCCGCCATTTCGTTTGGAGCAGTGGAAACCTCTACAAGAAATCCTTCACACAACCTCTGCTTCGGTGCGTCGACCCCCACGAGACTGACTACGTCCTCCGTGAGGATCACGAAGGGGTCGGCGGAGCACATCAACGGGCCCGCACCTTAGTCCAGAAGACGCTACTCCAAGGATACTATTGGCCGACCATCTATCAGGATGCTCAGAAGCTCGTCAGAAGATGCAAGATCTGCCAACTCCATGGCAGCATACCCCGTCTTCTGGCTACCGAGCTAACGGCCCTGACCTCCCTATAGCCGTTTTCCCAGTGGGTAATGGACATGGTAGGCCAACTCCCAACTGGTACGGGCGGGCACAAATACATCCTCATCGCGGTAGACTACTTTACGAAGTGGATCGAGGCTATCCCCATCAGAAAACCGGACGCCACCACGACCATCAAATTCCTACAGAACAATATAATATCCCGGTTCGGGATCCCGAGGTGAATCGTTACCGACCACGGTACGAACTTCGAAAATGACCGAGTCAAGGTATTCTGCAGTGAATACCACGTACTCATGAAGTTCGCTGCAGTCGCGCATCCTCAATGCAACGGGCATGCCAAGGTCGCTAACCGTGATGTAATCCGAGGTCTTCGAACTCGTCTGGAAGGAAGGCAAGGCAGTTGGGTCGACGAGCTACCCCGCGTTTTATGGGCTCTGCGCACATCGAAGAAGACCCCCACCGGAGAAACCCCCTTCAGCCTCTGCTACGACACCGAGGCGATGGTCTAACAGAGATCGGACTGCCCAATTACAGAGTCGAGCAACGATGATGAGGCTAATACCTTGACGCTCTGAACTAATTTGGACATCTTGCTGGAGAAACGGTACCGGGTATAGATGAAAGCCGCCGCTTACCAATAGCAAACTGCTCGCTACTATAACGCACGAGTTAAGCATCGCACCTTTAAGACTGGGGATCTGGTCCTAAAGCAAACCGAGTTCGTAGACCAAAGCAAGTTGCACAAGTTTTCCCCGAAGTGGGACAACCCATTCCTTGTCTCCGAAGTATTGCCCGGCGGGGCCTTTCGCTTGCAAGACGCGGTGGGTCGCAAGTTTCCACGACCTTACAACGCCGAGAAGCTCAAGTTGTACAAGTGAATTTGAAAATTGTATCTATGAATATATGTTTCTTCTTTACCAAAGCGATGTAAATTTTTCTAAGTCTTTTGAATTAGAAGAAACTTCTCCTATGTGTTTCCCTCTTCCTCGGTTCAAAGGTCACAGGTTTCGTTTTATGAAAATACTCAAACACACCAAGAAGACAAAAAGAAAACAATAGTACGTCGCAAAAGGAGAATTTTATTTATCATGGGTATTGTGGGCTCCTCAGCCTTACACGAAAATTAAAATTACAACAGAGGGGGTACGGGATCGAGAAAACACTGCTGGTGGTATTCCGTGGAGATCTCAGCCAGTCGAGCCCTGGCCTCTTCAGCCCGCTTCCGCTGATGCTGCCCACGTACCTGAGACGCCATGGAAGTACCGGGCCTTCCATCCGTAGGGCAAGGGACTGTGATTTGCCTCTTTTGGAAACACTCCAAAAGAAGGGCTGTCGACCGATCATGCCTGTTCTTCGAGATAAGGCCGAAGACATACAGCGTGTCTAACTTATCGAGCGCCTCATCTTGCAGTTCCTCGGAGAGAGGATTGTACAACCCCGGGGACCTCTTCCAAATTGCATACATCAACAATTGTAGGAGAGACGACCGACGAGGAAGTAGACAGCCGAAATGGTCCTCGATGTGCTGGACCACACCCCGGTATGTCTCCTCGGAGAGGGACTGGTTGTACAAATAGACGTCATCGGGAGTGACGATCTCTTCAATCGTGTGGATGCGCCTGGCCATCTTAGAAAAGTAATGCTGAAAGAAACCCATCTCCTTCTCTATTTATAGCCTCAAAAAATTCCCTCACGGGCCGAAATTTACACACGCATGGGCGCCAATTCTGGGATATTTTCAACTCTTCCAATACCGAACTACTACATGGCGGGCATCCCGTGTCTCACGGCCAACCGAAGTCGAAACGACGCGGATCTCGGAACGCCTCGCCTCACCTATGCGTTTCTGCCACGTGTCGCCCGCAATGATCACTCTTCCAGATTTTCACACGCCTGGGGAGATTGAACGACGCATCGCAAAACCAAGCAGCTTCCTTGCTCGATCCATCCTTAGCGGGTAGCTCCTGCCCATCCACGCTAAGGATCAAAGACCTCATCAAGAGGCCACCGAGCAGCTTCCCTGCTCGATCCATCCTTAGCGGGTAGCTCCTGCCCATCTACGCTAAAGATCAAGTCCTTATCAAGAGGACACCGAGCAGCTTCCCTGCTCGGTCCATCCTTAGCAGGTAGCTCTTGCCCATCTACGCTAAGGATCAAATCCCTTATCAAGAGGCCACCGAGCAGCTTCCCTGCTCGGTCCATCCTTAGCGGGTAGCTTCTGCCTATCTACGCTAAGGATCAAAGCCCTCATCAAGAGGCCACCGAGCAGCTCTTCTGCTCGGTCCATCCATGGCTGGTAGCTCACTACCTACCGATGCCAAGGATCAGAAGCCCTCATCAAGAGGCTACCGAGCAGCTTCCTTGCTTGGTCCGTCCTTAACGGAAAACTTCCTACCCGTCTACACTAAGGATCTGAAGCTCTCAACCTTGGCAGACGCCGACCAATCCAAACTAGGTTCTTGTCTAACATATTCTAAGAGAAGTGGTTGCCGGTCCAACTCAAAGGAATGTGCAAATCTACACCTTTCTACTCGAAAGAGCCAATCGACGTAACTTAAGTGAGCGATCGTCGCATCGACTCAGGGGGCATAAGGATACCGGCCTGACACCGGCCTTTGTATACTTGACAAATAATTGGGTTTCACCCGACGCGCGATCGCCATCTAAAGGACCGGTCATCGACCTACGGTCTGACTCGTCAGGCGAGAAAAACGCTAACAGTCTCACACAAACAAGAAAACGTTGCCACACAAAAAATTTACAAAGCGACTTTATTCACAACTTTGGAGTATTTACTAAAGGTATAATAGGCTCCTCAGCCTTATAAAATTGCCCGAAGGCCTACAAGATTCAAATACAAAAAAGGAAGAAGACAGAAAGGCTCAGGCCTCGGGAGTTGGGAGGACCTCGATCTGCTCAACGTCAGCATCGATAGCCGGGGCGATAGCTTTAGGGTCGGCGCCCTCACCAGGAGCTTCGGCTCAGGGAGCCGGGGTGATTGCCTTATCTCCAGCACTCCCACCGGGAGCCTCTCCTCCGGCGACATCCCCCTGCGTCTCATCCTCAATGGGGTATTCGAGCCGGAGCTCACCGTCGGCGAACCCCGGCATCAACGCCTTGACGACATCGAGAGCCTGATGCCAGACAATGACCGAGGCGTCGGCAAGGTCGACGTAGAATTGTTCCGACGTCTTGTACCTCTCTACCGCCTTTGCGGCCCGGAGGTCGGCGATCTTCAACCCTTCCTTCGCCGCCTCAACTTCCTTCTTAAGGGTGTCCCGCGTCTTCTTCATCGTGGCGTTGAACACCCTGGCCTCCTCCAACTTAGCCTCGACGGCCTTGTTGGACTCCTTTAAAATTCGGACGGACTCCTTGCATTTGGAGTTCACCACCTCCTCGGTGGCCACCCGATTTTTGAGGGCGGCGATCTTCTCCTTCGCCTGGCGCAGCTCCCGGCATAGGCCCCCTCCCGTGAAGAAGACTCACCAGCCATTTGCATCGCTGGGGTAATTTTCTCGTGCTCCATGTTGGCGATGAGGGCGCATTGCTGGAAGACCTGAGGAAGATAAAAGAAGGGGTTAAAAAAACATCCAAAGCAAAAACCTAAACGGAAAGAGAATACTGACCTGTACAGCCTCCTGAGCAATGGCGACGACTTGCGCCTTGAGGGTCCCCCGGGGGATTTTACCCCCGGCCGATCGTTCCATCTCCGAGAGCAAGCTATCGGCGACAGAAAGCTCCCAGGGCACCTCGAAACAAACGTCCCTTTCCTGCACGAAGATCGGGGAGAACGTTGATCGAGATACCATCCTCCTGTACCTCTTGAGGGGGACCTCAGAGGGGGTCGGCCTCATCCTCCACCTCCAAAGCCCGGGGCTTCGGCTCCCGAGCATGCTTACGGCTCTCCCCGCGGCTGGTCTCCGAAGCCCGGGGCGTAGTGGAACGACTAGCCAATGCGGTCGCCTGTGGGGCCGGGCTAGGAGCGGGGCGGGACGAGCCGGCGCCCCCGGCATTCCTCCCCTTCTTCTCGGCCATGGCAGCCAGGAATTTGGATCGATCCATCGGTTCTGCAAAAAGGAAAATACACAAAGGGAGTTAGTGACGCCAGAAAGAATAGAAAAAAAATATGCAAGTCTAGACAGGTCGCCCAGGCTCCTAACTTACCCATGAATCGAGCGGGGATGAGCCCGGCCCAACTGAGGGCCTGCTCGAAAAGCAAAACATCGGCCCGTTGGATAGGCTCTGTCACGACCCGAAACGGCACGTGACTGGCACTTGAATCATATGAAGTCTATAGGACCCCATCTAATTCAAGTAAGCCTAAAATCCCAGAAATCTAAACCATTTTAAGGAAGAAGTGAAGAAAACTTATTTTAAAGCAAGCGGTTTTAATAACATAAGCCGAAATATGCATTTTTAAAATCTCAAGTCATTTCTGAAAATTTCGGCAGAGTTTCCTTTGTAAATACTAGCCCCAAAAGGGGTACAACACATGAAATATATATATGATGATAAAAGGCATCCCCAAGCGGGAGCTAGCTCTTCGCCAATTGGCGGTCACAACCACGCAAGCAATATAATATACAACGCCGAAAGACGAGGATCAAAACTCAAAAGGAAACGAATATCATCAAGAAAACCACAATAATACAAGCGCGACTCTAAGGTCGAAACAATAACAATTGGTTTTCTAAGTCTGAAATAATATACAAGTCTGGTTGATGGAGTTTCTAGATACAACTGAATATAAATAAAATACAATGGTGGTCACTATACAAGTGAACCCACCTACCAAGACAATCACCCGAAAAGGATCAGTGTGCCAGCAAAGCCGCAACGAAACCTGTACGGCAAAACCTGCAAGAACAGTGGCACAATGGGGGTGAGTTGCCAACTCGTGAGTAGAAAACATCACCAAGGAGAAATCGCATATATGACTCAATCCTAGATCATACGATCAGTAATATCCTCAAATAATAAAATGGCCTGAAGCATATAATAATGGCAAGAGTAACATCTATGCATAAGTGTAATCCCATATGCTCGTGTCAGTGCCTCAGATTGCAATATATCATAAATATGATGTATGAATGCATGAAAACAGAATGTATCTAAATGTGGAAACTGTTTTCTTATCTCAGTGAGATTTCTGTATAAAATCGAGTATCATCAATGAAATCATGCAGAAAATCGGTGTCAATCATCGACACAAAATATAAATCTCAAATCTTGATATCTCAGGCTCCGGCTATCCGGACTGGCCTATATCATCAAATCTCAATATCTCAGGCTCCGGCTATCCGGACTGGCCTGTATCATCAAATATCAATATCTAGGGATCCGGCTATCCGGATTGGCCCAAATCCTCAAATAAAAGACCACGTCGGTATCCTCCGGATATCCGACGCGTCACAATAAAATCACCAGTCAGTAGTGCTCCCATGTCTCAGGCTCAACGCCATTATCTGCGACCTTCTCGCCCCGGGATACCGCAGCGGATCCATCATGCACCCACAGACGGTTCCTCCTCCTCCTTGAATCGGGTGTATGATATCGCTCAAGAGCCGAGAAAACTTATGGTGGACATATCACAAATCATATCAGGAGAAAACCGCAATTTTATATCTTTTTAAAATGATAATCAGTTCATAAAATCTTTGCGGTTTCTCCAAATCCAGAAATCTCATGGAAATCCGAAATCCCAATCTCAAGAGTAAATAACAGTAAATACTGGGCTCCGGCAATCCAGACTGGCCTTATAATATTGCATGACAATGAAAATATGAATGCATATGATATCAAGCAAAGAATACAATAATTAAACTAGCATATGAAAGCAATAACATATAGGAACTATCAGCTAGCAAGCTATGTCAATGAAATAATGTTTTCTAAAGTGTATGTGACATAGCAGTTACCGATGAAGATGCGTGTGAGCCGGCAAGCAAGTGTACGTGGAGCATACGCATCATCGGTAATGGTGCTGATGTCCTAACAACAGGTTTTATCATTTCTAACGAAAATACATATAAGCATGCAATGCAATGCGAACAGCAGAATAAATGGCAAATGAATAGTAAATGCAGCAATAAAGAAATATACATTCCTATATACGAGTCATGCAGTTTTTGGTATCTGAAATCGCACGAATCGTGGTGTTTAGAAAATAAGGCTACGGTGTTTTTATGAAAAAGTACATCTTTTGAAATATTCGTAGTATCTCTTGGCCTGTCTTTAAAATAATCACGATTCGTTAGTTTTGGAAATAAGTATGACTCGTGCTCAGTCTAACATCTACTAAGTAACTACATGACTAAACTAACAGACTAATCAAAAAGGGTAAGGAAATCCACCTAAATCTGAGTCTATATATATATATATAATAGTCGGTGATCTCGCCTCTATAGTATCACGTACGATACAATATATAATATGACATTCTCGAGTCAAGAGTGCGGATCTATCATCCTAATTATATCGCGTACGGTAAATCCATCGTACGACATCCCAAATCTGGGCACGGGTCGAATATCACATTTATCTCATCATTTATCTGGTATCTTTATCATCATATCATGAACTGGGTACTGATCTAAAGTCTAGTACACTCCGATACCATCAACATACATATATGCATGTGTATGAAAACACATCGCCAAGGACCCGCTATAATACATGTCGTATCTCATAATACGAACCAAAACATATCACCGATCTCGTGGTACCATGCCCAATCTCATCGACTCATCTCCAAATACTATGTACTATCCTCATCATCCATGTATATATATATATAAATATAAATATATATATATATATATATATATATATATATATATATATATATATATATATATACATAGTCTTATACCTGTGTGTGTGTGTGTGTATACATATCCCCATATACGTACAAGAAATAAAATGTATGCGTGTATGTGTGCGTGTATGCAAATCACTACTCTAGGGTTCGCGACTAAGAAACTAACTAAATGCGTTTTCCTACAAGTATGCTAAAACTATCCCAAAGTCGCATAGTATTTCTTACTAAGTATACACATCTCATAACACATAAGTGTGTATATATATATATATATCATAACGCATTCGCGTTCTATACTACGAAACCGCAGGGAAGCTATACGCCATCCACCCGACTTCCCCCATAGATATATATCTACTCACCTTGATCCTCGCTTGCTGGAGTTGATGACGCTACGCTCTCCTCGTCGTCTCGAAATCCACGTGGGGGTACCTACATGTCATAACATATCGTGTCGCATTAAAATCCAATTCAAAACAAAAACGACACGCGAATCACGCATAGGTTAAAACGTTTTGTTTACCCAATCAGAGCAAAGCTCTGTTCAAATTTCAATGCGGGAAATGAAGCAACGCTCCTGTTTCCCCTAATCAGAGCAAAACTCTGTTTTAAAATTTAAACTTTAAAAATAAAAAAATAATAAAGGAAGCAACGCTTCAGATGACTTGCGCTCTGCGCTGCGGGACACGTGTCAGCGCAGTTGCGCTGCGCTCTGCGCTGAGCGACACGTGTCAGCGCAGCTGCGCTAGCGCAGGTGCGCTGCGCTCTGCGCTGCACGACACGTGTCAAGCGCAGGTACGCTTGCGCCAACTGTGTCAGCATTTAAACAATAAAATTCTGGAAAGATCTTTCCAATCTTGTTAAAAACAAGAAGATTATCTTCTGTAAAACAGAGCCCTTGGATCAAAGATCCGACGGTGGGGAAATATCCCCAGATCAATCAGAGAAAGATCTCTGTAACCCACCTAACAAACTAATTGGCCCTATATAAAGGCCCCTAGACTCCAAGTCTAAAATATACAGAGACACATATACAGAGCTCCTCCAAAAACTTTGAGAAAAACTCAAAGAGAAAAAAAGGTTAACCTTTGAAAAAAAAAGATTTTCTTCTAAAAATATCAATGATCTAAGAACAAGATTAAGATCTTCAATAAAAAAAGAAAAGAGATAAAAAAATATCCAATCACTAAAAGATTAAAGAAGTAATCTACTTCAATTTTAGATCTTTTGATCTATATAAAGGCACAGCCTTTTGATGAACCATTGGTTCTTGAATCTTGAGGTAGAACCTCTCTAGAACTGAAAAGATTCTTTTCTTTGATCTAAATTTGATCAAGATACACTCTGCGCTATTGTACAGTACCTTACACTCTTAATCTTTGCGCTGTTGCGCTCCTTGGACTGGCGCAAGTCACCAGAGAGCGCCGCGTGTCAATATGCGCCTTGCGCTCCTAAAAACATAGCGTTGCGCTCCTAAAAACAGAGCGTTGCGCTCTTAGATTGGCGCACTGCACCAGAGCGCGCCACGTGTCAGCAGCGCATTAGCGCAGCGCACTGCGCTAATAGACTTGCGCTCACCAGAGCGTGACACGTGTCACCTCCACATGCGCTGGCGCCTTGCGCTCATTAATCGCCGCAAAGCGCCTGACAGGCCACGTGGCGCACTGTCAGGACATTAAATGCAATGCATTAGTAAGAAAGGGCAGAGCCCAATTAAAAAGGCCTAACAGGCCTAATAAAAATGCCATGCATTAATAAAAAAAGGGGCAGAGCCCAAATAAAAATGCCATGCGGGCCCAATATAAATGCCATGCATTAGTAAAAGGTCAGAGCCCTAGTAAAAGCCTAATAGGCAGAACCTGAATAAAAGGTTAAACATTTCCAAATGGACTTAATCCAATTCTGGCCATAAGTCCTCAAATTAAATTGAACCGAGCACAACTGCTCTACCAAATCAATTTACACCCGGTTCAAGGGTACATCTCTGAACTCCTCTGATATTTGTCGTTGTAATCCTTCAACGTCGTCAGAGAGGTGACGGGTCCCGACAACCACACATTGCTACGGGCTGTGGGGTCCTTAAACTCATCGACCACCATGTCCTTAAACTGGTATTCGTCCCCAAAATGGGAATGTTGGACCACCATGTCCTTAAACTGGTATTCGTCCCCAAAATGGGAATGTTGGACCACCATGTCCCTAAACTGGCAATGGACCACTATGTCCCTAAACTGGAACAATAGAGCCCCAAATGCTCTCTTGTTGGATCTAAACGATCCCGTTAAGTTGATCTTAGTCTCAAATTAGACTAACGTATCCTTAACTAACGTTTAAGTTGATCTTAGCCTCAAATATGGCTAACGTATCCTTAAACCAAAACCCCAAACCCAAATCTAAGAAAATACGGATTTGGACTAATCCACGTCCACGGGCGACGATATAAATTAGTCTCCGTATACAATCCACGGGCAACCACAAACAAAACAAACACCCACGACACGAAGTGAACATCTGGAGAAGGAGAAAGTTGTTACCGCGATGCGGTAGCGTAATTAACTGCAGGGGCTTGCGTCTGTAGGGAAGAACGCCCCCACAATCAAAAACCCCTCGAACGAGGGGAAATCTGACGAAGTCTGCTACATCGGACGCATCCGTCTAAACCTCCAATACATGGTGCCATAAATCAACTTGGCATCTTCGGAGAGGTGGACGGATAGCACCAAATAGCATCTGCCCCGAATCCCAGTGCCGAGACGTCCAGTCTTATCGCTCCGTCTTTCGGAGGGGAACAAATTCTGGCACGCCCGGTAGGACCTCTTCCTCTTTCCACTCCACACTTCGTGTGTCATGTTTGCGAACGAATCGCGGTTTGCTGTGGTTGCCTGTGGATTCGAGTTACTAAGATTTGGTGTCTTGCTCCGTGCAGAAAACAGAAGATCAATGGCTTCAAACTACACTAACTGCAACTGCAACTCTCGCTCCGTCCCGTCCGGAGGAGTGACTTACGGGCCTCAAGCGGCCTCCATCTTCGCTATGCCGGTGGAATAAGTGACTCAGACTACCACCGGTCTGTTCTTCGGGACCATGCTCCCGACAGTGAACATTAATATCCCGCTGCCTCAGGAAGCGCAAAAGAAGTCGGTCTTTGATCGACTCACTACTACCGCGGCCCCTCTCGACGGGTCGCCCAACTCCACTTCCTCAGTTTTTAACAGACTAGGCCAGAGCTCTAACGGGCCCATGAAGAAGCCTGCAATACCGGAAGGCGTTATCCCGAAGCGTATAGCCATCCCTACTCCCGTTCCGGGCAAAAACACCAAGGTTGCTTCCCCTACTCGGAAGTCTGCTTTTGATAGGTTGACCGTCCCTATTCAACGGACGTCGGTCTTTAAAAGGCTGATACCAGCAAATTCTGACCACAGAGGGCATGAGGGGGTCGCCCCTACGGCTAAACCAACTCCAATCGCGCGACATACTCGCCGTCGTCACTGGCGCCGAGTACGGAAGGCTGGGGGCAGCTCTCCTTCTGGATTTACTCCACCGGCTCCAACGGTGGGGATCGATGTTGCTATTCCAACCGAGAACAGGTTTGAACTGCTCAACAAGGTGCGCAGAAACTCTCCTACTGCAGTGCTGAAGAGAACTCCTTCACCTGTGGAGAATGCTCTAGAGAAGAAGCCGGAGGAGCCCCCTCAACGGCTGCCCTCTGAAATTTACAAGGTCTGGCGTCAAGTCCAAGACTCCGTAATGGATCAACACTATCTCCGCCAACAGAAAAGATGAAGGTTCGGCAGGAGAAGGACTACTCTGTCAAGCCGAAAAAAGCAACAGCTGGCTGGGTGCCCACTGCAACGGCTCCCTCAACGTCAATCACTCAAAAGAAAAGGAGGCCGCAAAAAGCCCCTGTGAACATGGCGAACCGTAAAAGCGCTGAGCACAAACGCCCTAAGTCTGGGGGCATGGTGGTACATGCCGTCTACATGACGTCCGGGAAAGAGGATAGCCGCATATCCACAGGTCATAGACCGCTTACGCGATCGGTGACTAAAGCTCAAGAGCAGCAGCAGAAGCTCTAAGAAATGATGACTGCGATGGCCGCGCTCACCGGGCCAAAAGATAGCCTAGAAGCATCCTCGGATCAGCGCCAGGAGCAAGAAACCGATGCCGAATTCCTTCGGAGAGTACTGGAAAAGAAGGACAAAGAGGCTGCGGAACAAGCAGCCAATATAAAACAAATGACCCTTATGTTCCAGGACATGGTGGGTATGATGATCCAGCAGGATCCCCCAGCCGAAGATCCTCCGATTGTCCTTGAAGATGACAGAGGAGAAACGACAAATCCACCGCCGGCTCTTTCAACAGCCAAGGAAGAGACTATTTCTAAAGCTGCCCTGGATGACTACATTGCTCAACAAATACGAGTCCACCAGGAAAATGAAGCGGCTGGTCAAGGCGTTAAAACGGGGCGACCATATCCGAGCTGGTATGACCAGATAAAGTACCCGCCGGGCTACACGATCCCAAAATTCCATATCTACAAGGGGACAGGCAATCCCCATCAACATGTTGCCCAGTTCAGGGCTCTTTGTGGCAACACCGGCGGCGATGATAAGCTCCTGCTTCGCCAATTCGTCGGCAGCTTAGCAGAAACGGCTTTTGAATGGTATTCGGAGCTACCTTACGACTCTGTCAAAACATTTGCGGAGATGGAACTATTGTTTACACAAAGATTCGCGAGTGCTAGTGAACGCACCCCGATAACAGCACTGATTAATGCCAGGGTAAGGCCAGGCGAAACGTGGGTTCAATACGCAATCCGATGGCGGAACTTGTGGTCAAAGTGCGAACAACGCATCGAAGAAGCACCTGCGGTAGGCATGTTCGTGGGCACTCTTGATCCGCAAGCGACCATCTCACAGTTCATGATGTTCTTTAAACCGACCACGTTCCAGGATTTAATTGATAAGCTAGCCCAGATGGATCAAATGGGTCACAGACCATCTCCTCCGAAGCCGGAACCCCGAAACGACAAGGGTAAAGGGAAGGCGACCTTCGTTGCGAACACCCAACAGCAGCCCAGTGTCCCAAAGCTAGTAGATCAACTGGAAGAGAGACGGCGGTATTATAATGAGAAAATGAAGCGCCCTTACTCATTCCCGCGGGATAAAACAAAGAGGCTGTTCAATTGTAACACTTTGATTTTTCCGTTAGAATGTTTTTTTGATAATTAGTATATGTGCATGTTATTATATTAGTGTTCATAGGATTATTAGTTATTTATTCGTGTTTAGCAAATTGGGAAATTTTCCTTTGTAGTGTGCACACATGCACACTTAGCCATTTTGTGACTTAGGGTTTTGGTAGCATGTTAACCCTTCTTGTGTTGCATGGTTGCTAACTTATTCCCACCATTTTAATCTTTTCAAAAACCCATTTTATAATTCAAATCCAATAAACAAATGAGCATGGTGTTAGGTATGAAACTTTGACTTTTTGACCCCTTTTCTTCTCTCTTCTCTCTCTTTCCCTCATTCTGAAATCCAGCAGCAATTCCAGCAGCAAAACCCCCCATTTTTCTCCCTATTCTCTTCTCTTTTCATTCCCCTTTGATCCATACACAAAACCCTATACATATCAACCCATTTTCTTCACAAAACCTTAGGAAAAGTGAGCTTTTTAAGGTGTTTGAAGCAAATCTGCACACTAGAGGGAAAAGCTGAGACTTTTGGTGTTTTACAAGGTTCTTAGAAGGTATTAACTCATATTAGCACTTCTTTTCCTTAGACTTGTTGTATTCTTTAGTAAAAATCTCATTTTTGTGCATTTTTGGTGATATTTAAGGATATTTGTGATTCACATGTTAGATTAGGGTTTTGTTAGTCGTGTTAGCTCTATTATGTGTTATTAGAGCTATCTTAGGCCAGGTTTTGTTTCAGTTTCCATAAAAATACCCTAAAGTCCCATTTTAGTGCAAAAGTGTGGATTTTAACTAGAATTAAGGCTCTGTAGGATCTGCTGCTACCCGAGATATTTCAGAGTGAAACTAGAGGTTACTGTAGCATGTATGGGGGGTATAGAGTGCACACACAAAACCCGGGAGCCCAATTCCCTATCCAGGCCGCCGAAATATGCATTCTGGCCGCAAATTGCGGCCAGATGGGGGTTCTGTGGGTTGGGGTTTGGGGTGTGGGTGTCTGCTGCTATGTGAATTATTTTGGTATATATAGTTTTACAATATCTTTTCTGTATAAAAATCTGGAGGTGATTACCTATTTTCCCGTATTTTTTAGTCTTCGCGACACGCGTGATACGTGTTGTGGGTTTTGGGTTTCTGCGTATCGCGACGCGTCGGGGTGACTTCAGGCGCGTAATCACACGTTTTAGCGTATCGCGCACACGCGCGCTTGGTTCATGACACGAGTTACTTGTTCGGCCTTAATGTCGTGTTTGTGTGATGTCAAGCTTATGTATGATGTATTGTGTAATTCTAGGTTCGCAGGCGAGTACGACGGACGCCGCGCAGAAGGGGAAACAAGTTGTTGGCTATACCTAGCGAGAGACTACGGTGAGTAGATTTCACATCTACGGGGATATCGCCCGCATGGCGTTCTACGTCAGGGCTGATAGGACCTTATAGTTTCCTTTGTATACATTGACTATTCATGGCTACTAATTAGTGCATGCTGCATTCCGTGCTATTTGGATATAAACTAGAATTGATAGAACACCGCACCATTACTAACGGTCCATGTTGCACGAACACTATCCTGCATGTTACACACACACCGTTAGTAATTGCCATGACACTCACACTGTAGTATATCACATCGGATCATCATATTGTAGCTCATCTATATGTGACTTGGCATGCTATTTATACTTGATGCCTATATCACATCGGATCATCATATTGTAGCTCATCTATATGTGACTTGATATGCTATTTATACTTGATGCCTATATCATATCGGATCATCATATTGTAGCTCATCTATATGTGACTTGACATGCTATTTATACTTGATGCCTATATCACATCGGATCATTATATTGTAGCTCATCTATATGTGACTTGACATGCTATTCATATTTGACGCACATATCATATCGGATCATTGACTTGCACTTTGGTTTGGATTACATGTGATTTCTGGATTTGGGAACCGTGGCTATTGCAAATATGTAATCATTTAAAAACCCGGTTCCCTTGATATGATATTTCGGTGCGTCCACCATGTGTTTTCTCGGTACTAGAGTGATACATGTGAACCCGAATCGAGGAGCTGGTTGAGGCCGATTACGGGTACATGGTGGACCCAGTGTGGTACCCCGGGGCGAGAACGGTTTCGCTGTGTAGTAGACGGTGAGCCTGGCAGAGGGACTACTACCTACCGGTGATTGGTTGGACCTGACAGTTATCCGGAGGGTACTGATCAGAGTCTATAGATGGATGCGGGGTGATCCGTACTGCCGGGGCCGAGGGCCGATACCGCAGACGGAGCCCGTGGGCTGACCCGGACTGACGGGGCCCGATGGATGAGGATTTGCGTGTCGATGCTGGACACGAGTATTTATGATATTTGGGTGCCGATGTCGGGCACTCGGTATTCTCAGAGATTTACAGGATTTGAGGGCCGATGAGGATGCCGGCGCCTGAGCTATTTGGGGGATCTGGGTGCATTGATGGACACCGATTATATATTCCACGTTGACATTCCGTGTAGATATTATTATTGCCCATGCTCAGCATTTATTATTGTACCTCATCCTGTTTTTACATTACCTGATAGAGCACTTGCATGATTATTGCACATACTGCTTATCACATTTTGATATCATCTGTTGGCATATGATAGAGTAGCGCAGTACGTGCATGCTCGCGATTACCTTTATATGTTATCTCTATTCACGAGTTGGCAACTCACCCATGTTGTGCCACAGTGTTTGCAGGTTGCCCTTCGGAGTAGTCGCGGCAGGCTGCGTTTTGCATCTTTCGACACAGATACCCCTATAGTTGGTGTATTAGCTCTTTTGCTGATAGGTGGGTTTTGTGCGGTATCTGTTTATCTTTCAGTTATGTACATTGTTGTATCTAGTATTCTCCATCTACCATGTATGTATTTGACTTAGAGACAGTGTGAGGACGATGATGTATTTTATTTGTATTCTGGTGTCGAGCTCGTTGTGAGCGACTGTACTTGCAGTTTATCCTATCTGTGATGTTCCCACTTGTGGATCTTGATCTTCGCTACAGCGTCGTATATTGCTATCTTGGTGATTGTTTACTTAGATTTCTTATCATGTTAGTAAGTGCTTTCATTTTAAACTTATAACACTCTATACTTTCACTGGTTTGATTTCTGGGTTTTCGGTTCACTTGGTTGCGTTACGTCCGTAGACGTTACGTGGTTAAGTGCCGGTCACGGGCCAAACCTTGGGTCGTGACAAAGTTGGTATCAGAGCGTAGGTTTTACCTTTCGGAGTGTAGGATGACCCTGGTATGATGGAGTGGGTAGCTGCAGCAGGGTAGCGTAGCGTGTGTATGTTCCGCGGCATACTCACGACACGGTACTCCGCCTACGCGACCTTAGGACTTGTTGATTTAAATTCCTTCTTGAGTAGATATATCCTTGCGATTCGATTTCCGTATCCTTATCGAATCCTATTGTTCCTTTCAGCCATTATGCCGCCAAAGACTACGAGGGCGCAGAGAGCGGCCGCGAGGGCCGAGATTCGAGTTGACTCGTCCGAGACGAGGACTGATCCGGGTAGTACACCGGTTATGCCCGAGCAGGCTGTTCCTGCCGTGACAGATCAGATTGCTATGTTAGGGGCTGGTGTGCAGGAGATACGCCAGACAATGGGATCCAGTATGCATGAGATGCGCCAGATGATGGGATCTCTAGTTGAGACACTTCGAGCGCAGCGACCAGAGGTAGTTCCACCCGCTGTAGAGACCGCGGTGGTACCCACAGTTCAGGCAGTTGCACCTGCGACTACAGAGGTTATTACAGTATCGCTGTCAGAGTTTATGAGGCTGAAGCCTCCGGTCTTCACAGGCACTGATGTGGCCAAGGATCCACAGTCTTTCATTGATAGGATGGAGCGGATATGTCGTTCACTTAGATGCGCAGATGCGAGATGGGTTGAGTTCGCGAGCTTTCGCCTGGAAGGTCTTGCGCAGAAATGGTGTGAATCAGTCGAGAAGGGTAGAGCAGCAGGTCTTCCTCCTATGACTTGGACAGAGTTCGTGGCGCTATTCCTTGCCCGATTTCTTCCCCTGAGTGTCAGAGATGCTAGAGCATGCAGGTTCGAGTCCTTACGCCAGACGCCAGAGATGTCAGTGGCAGAGTACGATGTGCTGTTCACCGAGCTATCAGTTTATGCTCCGTATCTAGTGGCTACTGAGGAGTTGCGAGTCAAGAGATTTGTTCGAGGCTTGCTTACACCACTATTCCTTGCTATCAACGCGCAGCATTACGAAACATACGCAGCAGCAGTAGATGCAGCATTATTAGTTGAGGAGCGCCTTGCTGAGACTTCGGCAGTCCCAGAGCCGAAGAGAGTTCGTGCAGATACGTCAGTGCAGAGACGGCCTTTCCGGCGTCGTGACAGGAACCTTGCAGGTGGCAGAGATTCGAGACGAGGCCGATTGTTTAGCTCCTATCCCCGGGAGGGTCAGCGACCGTCATCGGGATGTTACCGTTGCGGGAGTTCTTATCATCGTGTGCGGGATTGTCCTGAGGTACCCCGGAGTGAGGCGGCAGCACCGCATGTTACATTTCCACCTTCACCATCCCAGACGGCATTGCCGATAGTACCTACTGTAACTCCGCGTCAGACGCATGCACAGAGAGGTCGTGGTCGCGGAGGATTTGCTCATAGAGGACGAGGTGACCGAGGTAGAGGGCAGTTAGCGGCCGGCAGGGGACAGTTAGTTGCAAGTGGAGGACAGGCGCGAGTTTTTGCTTTGACGCATCGGGACGCGCAGGCGTCCAATGCGGTGGTCTCAGGTATCCTTCCTGTATGTTCGGTTGATGCACACGTGTTATTCGATCCCGGATCCACGCACTCGTACGTATCCACACACTTTGTGCCGAGTTTGGGTAGAGAGTCCGGTTTGCTTGACCAGCCACTTGTTGTGACTACTCCTGTGGGAGAGTCGTTTGTTGCTAGGCACGTGTTCCGATCCTGTACCGTCCGTATTGGCGAGAGAGAGTTGCCGGTCGATTTGATCCTTCTTGAGATGTTGGACTTCGACGTTCTTTTGGGTATGGATTGGTTAGCCACGTGCTATGCTTCTGTTGACTGCCGAGAGAAGACAGTTCGATTTTGTTTTCCTGGCGAGTCGGTTGTTTTTGTGTTGGGGGACCGTGGTGCCACCCCTCACAGTATGATTTCTTCTTTTCGCTCTGGACAGCTTTTGCGGAAGGGATGTCAGGGATTTCTCGCCTATGTCTGCGATACTAGAGCTACAGAGGTTCCGATGGATCAGGTTGTTAGCGAGTTCCCTGATGTGTTCCCTGACGAGCTTCCTGGGCTACCGCCCGAGCGTGATATTTCTTTCTGTATTGATTTGGTTCCTGGCACGGGGCCTATTTCTGTACCGCCTTATCGGATGGACCCGGCGGAACTTCGAGAATTGAAGGGTCAGTTGCAGGATTTGCTGGATAAGGGACTTATTCGACCCAGTGTTTCTCCTTGGGGTGCTCCAGTCCTGTTTGTCAAGAAGAAGGACGGCAGTATGCGTTTGTGTATCGATTACCGCCAGCTGAACAGGGTGACAGTGCGGAACATATATCCTTTGCCACGCATCGACGATTTGTTCGACCAGCTTTAGGGGGCAGGATACTTTTCGAGGATCGATTTGCGATCAGGCTACCATCAGCTGCGGGTTCGACAGGAGGACATTTCCAGGACAGCTTTCCGCACGCGTTACGGCCATTATGAGTTTTTGGTGATGTCGTTCGGACTCACCAACGCGCCAGCAGCATTCATGGACTTGATGAACCGCATTTTTCGGCCGTATCTTGATCTGTTCATTATAGTGTTTATTGACGATATCTTGGTGTATTCTCGGAGTAGAGAGGAGCACGAGTAGCACCTGCGGATTACGCTGCAGACCTTGAGGGAGCATCAGCTTTTCGCCAAATTCTCCAAGTGTGCGTTCTGGCTAGACAACGTAGACTTCTTGGGGCACGTGATTACACGAGATGGTATATGTGTCGACCCGTGGAAGATCGAGGCAGTTCGGAGTTGGCCTAGACCCACGTCAGTGACGGAGGTTCGCAGCTTTCTAGGGCTGGCAGGCTATTACAGGCGATTTGTGCAGGACTTCTCTCGCATTGCTATACCTTTGACCGGATTGACCCGGAAGGGAGTTCGCTTCGATTGGATGGAGGAGTGTGAGCACAGTTTCCAGCGGCTACGGGCTCTACTGACTATGACACCAGTGCTATCATTGCCTTCAGGATCAGGCGGATTTGTGGTCTACTATGATGCTTCACGAGTGGGGCTGGGGTGCGTTTTGATGCAGCATGACAGGGTGATTGCGTATGCTTCGCGGCAATTAAAGAAACATGAACAGAATTACCCCACTCATGATCTGGAGTGGCTGCGGTGGTCTTTGCACTCAAGATCTGGCGACATTATCTGTATGGAGAGTCGTGCCAGATATTCACTGACCACAAGAGCTTAAAGTACATATTTCAGCAGCGAGACCTGAACCTTAGACAGCGCCGATGGATGGAGTTAGTGAAGGACTACGATTGTGAGATCTTGTATCACCCGGGCAGGGCGAATGTAGTGGCGGATGCTTTGAGCAGGAGGCCCGGGGGTAGTCTATCCTGTTTGAGCGCAGTGCAGAGGCAGTCGTCGGCGGATTGGCAGATCTTATGCGACAGCCGGGTACAGTTCGAGTTTACGCCGATCGGAGGACAGATTGAGCATGTTCGTGCACGCCCACAGTTGCTTGACCGTATACATGAGGCACAGCACAGTGATGACCGCTGTTCAGAGATCAGGACACAGACGGGACATGGCAGATTTTCCGAGTTCGTGATCGATGATCAGGGGATACTACGATTTGGAGCTAGACTGTGCGTACCAGATGCTGAGGGATTGCGGCGCGAGATTCTTGAGGAGGCACATCGGTCGGTATATAGTGTTCATCCCGGTTCCACCAAGATGTACCACGATATGAGAGATGTTTACTGGTGGGACGATATGAGGTGGGACATTGCAGATTTTGTGTCGAGATGCCTGACTTGTCAGCAAGTCAAGGCTGAGCACCAGAGGCCCGCGGGAGAGCTACAGCCGTTACCCATTTCGGAGTGGAAATGGGAACAGATATCTATGGATTTCATTGTGGGTCTACCCAGGACTAGTCGAGGGTATGACTCCATCTGGGTGATCGTGGATCGTTTGACGAAAGCGGCTCACTTCCTACCGGTGAAGAAGACTTTCGGATTTGCTCAGTATGCCCAGATTTACATTGATGAGATTGTACGACTGCACGGAGTTCCGGCTTGTATCGTGTACGATAGAGGCACCCAGTTTACCAGCCGGCTATGGCAGAGGCTTCAGGAGGCTTTGGGCACTCGCTTGAGTTTCAGCACAGCATTTCATCCGCAGACCGACGGGCAGTCAGATCGGACTATTCAGACTCTCGAGGACATGCTCAGAGCATGCGTTTTAGACTTCGGAGGTAGCTGGGATCATCATTTGCCCTTAGTAGAGTTCTCCTACAACAACAGCTACCAGGAGACCATTCAGATGGCACCGTTTGAGGCCCTTTATGGGAGGAGATGCAGATCGCCCACCTGTTGGTCGGAGCTCAGTGAGAGTAGTATCTTAGGGCCGCAGATTGTGGAGGAGACGACCGCGAAGATCCAGTTGATTCGCAATAGGATGAGAGCAGCCCAGAGTAGGCAGAGGTCTTATGCGGACCGTCGTCGGCGCAGACTTGAGTTTTCTGTTGGTGATCATGTTTTCTTGAGGGTCTCCCCAATGAAAGGCGTGATGAGATTTGGGAAGAAGGGGAAGCTTAGTCCTAGATATGTGGGCCCCTTCGAGATCCTCGAGCGTGTTGGTGCGGTTGCGTATCGATTAGCCCTTCCGTCCAGTTTTCCAGACGTGCACCCCGTATTTCACGTTTCGATGCTCCGCAAATATCTTCATGATCCTTCGCATGCGATTCAGCACCCGACGATTCAGCTGGAGCGCGACCTTTCCTATGCAGAGCAGCCGGTGATGATCTTGGATCAACAAGTGAAGAAATTGAGGTCGAAGGAGATACCGTCCGTCAAGGTACTTTGGCGTGGCCCGAGCGGCGAGGAGGTTACTTGGGAGACCGAGAGTGAGATGAGGAAGAGGTATCCCCATCTTTTTGAAGGTGCGCATAGTTAGATTTTTAAATTCGGGGACCGAATTTCTTTAAGGGGGGGAGATTGAAACACTTTGATTTTTCCGTTAGAATGTTTTTGTGATAATTAGTATATGTGCATGTTATTATATTAGTGTTCATAGGATTATTAGTTATTTAGTCGTGTTTAGCAAATTGGGAAATTTTCCTTTGTAGTGTGCACACATGCACACTTAGCCATTTTGTGACTTAGGGTTTTGGTAGCATGTTAACCCTTCTTGTGTCGCATGGTTGCTAAATTATTCCCCACCATTTTAATCTTTTCAAAACCCCATTTTATAATTCAAATCCAATAAACAAATGAGCATGGTGTTAGGTATGAAACTTTGACTTTTTGACCCCTTTTCTTCTCTCTTCTCTCTCTTTCCCTCATTCTGAAATCCAGCAGCAATTCCAGCAGCAAAACCCCCCATTTTTCTCCATATTCTCTTCTCTTTTTATTCCCCTTTGATTCATACACAAAACCCTATACATATCAACCCATTTTCTTCACAAAACCTTAGGAAAAGTGAGCTTTTTGAGGTGTTTGAAGCAAATCTGCACACTAGAGGGAAAAGCTGAGACTTTTGGTGTTTTACAAGGTTCTTAGAAAGTATTAACTCATATTAGCACTTCTTTTCCTTAGACTTGTTGTATTCTTTAGTAAAAATCTCATTTTTGGTGATATTTAAGGATATTTGTGATTCACATGTTAGATTAGGGTTTTGTTAGTTGTGTTAGCTCTATTATGTGTTATTAGAGCTATCTTAGGCCAGATTTTGTTTCAGTTTCCATAAAAATACCCTAAAGTCCCATTTTAGTGCAAAAGTGTGGATTTTAACTAGAATTAAGACTCTATAGGATCTGCTGCTACCCGAGATATTTCAGAGTGAAACTAGAGGTTACTGTAGCATGTATGGGGGGTATAGAGTGCACACACAAAACCTGGGAGCACAATTCCCTACCCAGGCCGCCGAAATATGCATTCTGGCCGCAAATTGCGGCCAGATGGGGGTGTTCTGTGGGTTGGGGTTTGGGGTGTGGGTGTCTGCTGCTATGTGAATTATTTTGGTATATATAGTTTTACAATATCTTTTCTGTATAAAAATCTGGAGGTGATTACCTATTTTCCCGTATTTTTTAGTCTTCGCGACACGCGTGATACGTGTTGTGGGTTTTGGGTTTCTGCGTATCGCGACGCGTCGGGGTGACTTCAGGCGCGTAATCACATGTTTTAGCGTATCGCGCACACGCGCGCTTGGTTCACGACATGAGTTACTTGTTCGGCCTTAATGTCGTGTTTGTGTGATGTCAAGCTTATGTATGATGTATTGTGTAATTCTAGGTTCGCAGGCGAGTACGACGGACGCCGCGCAGAAGGGGAAACAAGTTGTTGGTTATACCTAGCGAGAGACTACGGTGAGTAGATTTCACATCTACGGGGATATCGCCCGCATGGCGTTCTACGTCAGCGCTGATAGGACCTTATAGTTTCCTTTGTATACATTGACTATTCATGGCTACTAATTAGTGCATGCTGCATTCCCTGCTATTTGGATATAAACTAGAATTGATAGAACACCGCACCATTACTAATGGTCCATGTTGCACGAACACTATCCTGCATGTTACACACACACCGTTAGTAATTGCCATGACACTCACACTGTACTATATCACATCGGATCATCATATTGTAGCTCATCTATATGTGACTTGACATGCTATTTATACTTGATGCCTATATCACATCGGATCATCATATTATAGCTCATCTATATGTGACTTGACATGCTATTTATACTTGATGCCTATATCACATCGGATCATCATATTGTAGCTCATCTATATGTGACTTGACATGCTATTTATACTTGATGCCTATATCATATCGGATCATTATATTGTAGCTCATCTATATGTGACTTGACATGCTATTCATATTTGACGCACATATCATATCGGATCATTGACTTGCATTTTGGTTTGGATTACATGTGATTTCTGGATTTAGGAACCGTGGCTATTGCAAATATGTAATCATTTAAAAACCCGGTTCCCTTGATATGATATTTCGGTGCGTCCACCATGTGTTTTCTCGGTACTAGAGTGATACATGTGAACCCGAATCGAGGAGCTGGTTGAGGCCGATTACAGGTACATGGTGGACCCGGTATGGTACCCCGGGGCGAGAACGGTTTTGCTGTGTAGTAGACGGTGAGCGTGGCAGAGGGACTACTACCTACCGGTGATTGGTTGGACCTGACAGTTATCCGGAGGGTACTGATCAGAGTCTATAGATGGATGTGGGGTGATCCGTACTGCCGGGGCCGAGGGCCGATACCGCAGACGGAGCCCGTGGGCTGACCCGGACTGACGGGGCCTGATGGATGAGGATTTGCGTGTCGATGCTGGACACGAGTATTTATGATATTTGGGTGCCGATGTTGGGCACTCGCGATTCTCAGAGATTTACAGGATTTGAGGGCCGATGAGGATGCCGGCGCCTGAGCTATTTGGGGGATCTGGGTGCATTGAGGGACACCGATTATATATTCCACGTTGACATTCCGTGTAGATATTATTATTGCCCATGCTCAGCATTTATTATTGTACCTCATCCTGTAGTTACATTACCTGATAGAGCACTTGCATGATTATTGCACATACTGCTTATCACATTTTGATATCATCTGTTGGAATATGATAGAGTAGCGCAGTACGTGCATGCTCGCGATTACCTTTATATGTTATCTCTATTCACGAGTTGACAACTCACCCCCGTTGTGCCACAGTGTTTGCAGGTTGCCCTTCGGAGTAGTCGCGGCAGGCTGCGTTTTGCATCTTTCGACACAGATACCCCTATAGTTGGTGTACTAGCTCTTTTGCTGATAGGTGGGTTTTGTGCGGTATCTGTTTATCTTTCAGTTATGTATATTATTGTATCTAGCATTCTCCATCTACCATATATGTATTTGACTTAGAGACAGTGTGAGGACGATGATGTATTTTATTTGTATTCTGGTGTCGAGCTCGTTGTGAGCCGACTGTACTTGCAGTTTATCCTATCTGTGACGTTCCCACTTGTGGATCTTGATCTTCGCTACAACGTCGTATATTGCTATCTTGGTGATTGTTTACTTAGATTTCTTATCATGTTAGTAAGTGCTTTCATTTTAAACTTATAACACTCTATACTTTCACTGGTTTGATTTCTGGGTTTTCGGTTCACTTGGTCGCGTTACGTCCGTAGACGTTACGTGGTTAAGTGCCGGTCACGGGCCAAACCTTGGGTCGTGACACTGTTCGAGCTGGCGATGCACAATAGGCTTATCTATCTCCCGAATCCAAGGAGACCACCGCAACCCAGGGAGGTGAATAATCCCAATTATTGCCCTTACCACCAAACGGCAAGTCACCCGATCGAGGATTGCTTCGTTTTTAAGGGATGGATCGAGGATCAGTACCTACAAGGCAAGTTTGCGCTGTCTGAAAAGTGGAAAGTAAACCCACCACAGCCGCACACTCCAAAGAAGACGGGCACGCCGGGGGCAACTTGTTCTTTTGTTGAAGAAGCTTCATGGGAGGTCGTGCTTTCCTCCAAAACCAAAAAGATGCTGAATGATCTCCAGACATGCCCGGCGATCAGATGGAAGAACCCGTTAGAACCTGAGATCATCAAGGGGATGCTGAAGCCGCAACCAACTCCAAAGATTGGTGATAGCCAAAATGCTCACACTCAGCCGTCAAAATCTTCGAAAAAGAAGAAGAAGTCCAAAAAGGTCGTGAAGCCTGGTGACAAGCGCACGAGTCTGCAAAAACAGATCGACGCGCTGGAGGAATATAATCAGAAGGCGCGGACTCCCATCACGCTCTAAGAGTTCCTCAGCCACGTCTTTCAGGAGGAAGATGATGGAGAAAGCTTATCGGATGAATCTGAGGGTTACGTAGCAACTTGTCATGTGATCTCTCACTCGTTTGCAGACGATGAAAATGCTTCTTGCACAGAGAAACTGCGGGCAGGTCCCGAACCAGAACTACTAGGACCATCAGACGAAATGATTGATGCATTCCTAAATAAAGCCTGTCAGGAAAGCAATGCCAATCGAGAGCATGAACTGGTTATATTTGAAAAGGCCAAACGCTAACGACTGGAGAAAAAGGTCGAGATGCCCCGACTGGAGCAAAGCGTCCCTATCGCCAGCAAAAGCAAGCTTAAAGTAAGGAATCAATTCGCTAGGGCCCTGGCAATAGGAATGAAGTTGCCCTCTTTCAAAGGAAATTCCCCTGGAAATATACGCCTTAATGAAGCGGAAATACATCCTGACTTCTGCCTATACCATCAGAGGATTGCACACCCCACCGAGGAGTGCATAGCTTTTAAAAACTGGTGGCAGGGATATGTTGCCCATCGACAACACGTTCAATGAGTGAAGCGCAGGGCTCGTCGGGAACAGAAAAGCATGACAGATGAGCGCGAAAGAGCTGCTGGCAACTGTCACATAGCCGACACCAAGGGATCGCAAGTCTTCACTGTTTCCTGATTTAAAATCAGGAAAGCTTCTGGGAAAAGCTTCAGAGGAGAGTCACGTGCTTACACGTGACTAGCGGTCACGTGTTGGCACGTGACACCTTAAAAGCATCATCAAGTCAAATTCAGCCTACTGACTACGCTGAAGAAAGTGGGCTTCAGAAAGAGTCACGTGCTCCCACGTGACCAGGGTCACGTGGTGACACGTGACATTTAAATGCGAGCGTCCAACACGCAAGTTCTCTGATCAAGTGAAGAAAGTGGGCTTCAGAAAGAGTCACGTGCTCCCACGTGACCAGGGTCACGTGGTGACACGTGACATTTAAATGCAAGCGTCCAACACGCAAGTTCTCTGATCGAGTCAAGAAAAAGGGTTCAGAAAGAGTCACGTGCTCCCACGTGACCAGGGTCACGTGTCTGCACGTGACGTTCAAGGCAGCAAGCGCGTCTCCAGAACAACCAAGGAAAAAGAGTTCGAACAAAGGGTCACGTGTTCACACGTGACCAGGGGTCACGTGGTAGCACGTGATGTTTAAGCCGCAATCAGAAGACACAGTGCAGAAGGCTCGTTCCAAAGGGGGTCACGTGCTCACACGTGACCATGGATCACGTGGTCACACGTGACCGGCTTTCAAAGCCCATGTTGACGACAGAATTAAATTCTGAAGGAAATTCGAATCTTTCCAAAGGAAAGTAATTATTCGGGACTAATCAAATTAAAAATTCAGAGACGATTAAATATCATCTATCTATGGAAAATCTCGGCTTTGGGAAAGATTTCCCCCTTAAATCTAACCAAAATATCAAAGGAGAATCTCTGGATTTAAGATCCAATGGTGAATAAAATTCACCTAATAATCCAAAGGCCCAAAATGAATGATGGATGCAAATCAAATCTCCCAATGAAGATTCGTCAAAAACTGATTGATGCGGCTGCCTCTCCTATAAATAGGAGCCAAGAGACAAAAAAAAGGGGATATACATGCGCAAAGAAAAAAAAAGGATAAAAGGAGAAGAGCTTTGATACTTCGAAAAGACTCAGATCTTCTGCAGAAAACCCTAGGTAAGAAAGGGAAGCCCTTTTGAAAGAAGCAGAATTTAATTCTCAACAGAGTTTAACTCTGATAATATAAAAACAGAAGAGCATATTTCTTCTCTCTTTGATAGAGGATCTGCAAAGTGCACATCTCCCCTTAAGGTTGAGAATTTAATTCTCAATGGGTTGAGATCCTGCCATGCAGATCCAAAACATAGAGAAGGGGTGCAAGCTTGAGAATTTAATTCTCACAGAACTATAGGAATTTAATTCCTCCAAAATAAAAGTAGGGCTAGACCCTATGTCATGGGAATTTAATTCCTTCAGAACAAAAAAAGAGAGGGTTTAACCCTAATTAAAGAACTTAGTTCTGTTGAGACAACGGGAATTTAATTCCCGTAATCATCATTTCCTCAAAAACTTTTATTCAGCCCTTCACATAAACGAGGAATTTAAATCCCACAGAAAATTCAGAGTTAAACTCTATTCCAGAATACAAGTCTTCAAAAGAAAGAAGGATTTAATTCCTCTGAAATTAAAAGTCTCTGGAATTTAATTCCTAAAAAAAAAAGAGGAGTAACAAATCCTCTGAAAAAAAACCACATTAAGGCAGGGTCACGTGTCACCACGTGACCCCCCCAAAAGCCCTACAGAAAACCCCTTTGAGGCGGCACCCCACGTGACCCACGTGACCTTCAGCAGAAGCCTTAACACATAGGCATTTGAATGCCCATCACGTGCTGACACGTGATGCTATCAAAGACACAGTAATTTCAGCAGAACAAATGAAGGAAGGGCGCTCTCACGTGCTGCCACGTGACCCCTCTTGTCTTCGTGTTTAACACTAAATTGAAACTCTCGAAATCAGTGTTAAAATATTGTTGGGCCTTAGTGTTCAACACTAATTAAAAAGCTTCATTTGCAGTGTTCAACACTGATCCGTTTTAGTGTTTAACACTAATTTGAGAAGCCTTATTGCTGGTGTTTAACACCAATTATTTCTTAGTGTTAAACACTAACTTGTTAACCGCATGCCCAGTGTTCAACACTGATTGCTCTGTAGTGTTTAACACTAGGCTTTGGCCCAATTGGCTAAATGGATAGAGGCAAAGCCTCTCCTTCAATGGACCAGCAAGAGTCAATATTCCAGACCTGACTGGACTTAGCCCAAGCTGGCCATAAGTCCTTAATTTGTGATTAACTGGGCTAATGAGCTCATAACATAATTGATCAGCCTTGACCCAAATTGGGCCAGGGACTATTTAATCCACCCCGGTTCTAGGGTACATCTCTTCACTCCTTTGATGCTTGGCATTGTAATCCCTCAATGTCTTCAAAGAGGTGACGGGTCCCGATGACCACTCATGATATGGACTGTGGGGTCCTTAAACCCATGCCGAATGTTAAACTTCCTGGTTACGTGGAAAGCGGATAACGTCACTCTTTGACCCCGTGGAAAACGTCCAGAGCGGATCCTGGTCCTCGCAGAGCATGGCAGTGAACCCATGCGAAGCAGCCAGAGCGGAGCCTGGTCCTCGCCTAGCACGGCAGTGAACCCGTGTGAAGCATCCAGAGCACATACCGGACTGTGGAGTCCTTAAACCCATGGACTATGACGTCCTTAACCTTGACCGAGATGTCTTAAAACTACCCACGGACCGCAATGTCCTTAAACTACCAACGGACCGCAATGTCCTTAAACTACCCACGGACCGCAATGTCCTTAAATTACCCACGGACCGCAATGTCCCTAAACTACCCATGGACCGTAACGTCCTTAAACTACCCACGGACCGCAACGTCCCTAAACTAGAACAATTGAGCCCTCCATATGCTCTTTTGTCGGATCTAAACGGTCCCGTTTAAGTTGATCTTAGCCTCCAAAAATGGCTAACGCGTCCTTAAACCTTCAAACAGATTGGACTACGAATCCCCTAAATTAACTCCGGCTTGAGGGTACATCTCTGAACTCCTCTGACATCCGTCGTTGTAATCTTTCAACGTCGTCAGAGAGGTGATGGGTCCCGACGGTCATACATACGGTGGACCACTACGTCCCTAAACTGGAACATTAGAGTCCAAACAC
The DNA here is from genome assembly GCA_030015575.1 of Agapanthus africanus. Lineage (NCBI taxonomy): Eukaryota > Viridiplantae > Streptophyta > Magnoliopsida > Asparagales > Amaryllidaceae > Agapanthus > Agapanthus africanus. Next base: position 498,561,484 of record JASDDO010000010.1, read on the forward strand.
TCTTTTGTCGGATCTAAACGATCCCGTTAAGTTGATCTTAGTCTCAAACTGGACTAACGTATCCTTAACAAACGTTTAAGTTGATCTTAGCCTCAAATATGGCTAACGTGTCCTTAAACCAAACCCCCAAACCCAAATTTAAGATAATGCGGATTTGGACTAGTCCACGCCCTACGGGTGACGACATAATTCAGTCTCCGTAAACAATCCACGGGCAATAAAACAAACACCCACGACACGAAGTGACCATCTGGAGAAGGAGAAAGTTGTTACCGCAACGCGGTAGCGTAATTAACTGCAGGGGCTTGCGCCTGCAGGGAAGAGCGTCCCCACAATCAAAAACCCCTCAAATGAGGGGGAATCTGACGAAGTCTGCTACATCGGACGCATCCGTCTAAACCTTCGACACATGGTGCCATAAATCAACTTGGCATCTTCGGAGGGGTGGACGGATAGCACCAATTAGCATCTGCCCCGAACCCCAGGCATTCGGACGCCCCGACGTCCCGGCCGCCGTTCGGAGGGGAACAGATTCTGGCACGCCCGGTGGGACCTTTTCCTCTTTCCACTCCACACTTCGTGTGTCGTGATTCGCGAACCAATCGCGGTTCGCTAATAGTTGCCCTTGGGTCTCAGGGTACTGAGAATTGGCATCTTGCTTATTGCAGAAAGCAAAGGATCGATGGCTTCCATCCCTGTGAAATCCTCCAACTGCTCAGACGGCAACTGCAACCGACGCTCTGCCTCGCCAGGAGGTATAGCCTATGGACCCCAAGCTGCTTCGCTATTCACAATGCCGGTGGAACAGGTCACCCGCGCCACCACAGGATTGTTCTTTGGGACTATGATCCCGCCGACAAACTTTACCGCTCCAGTGCTGGCGAAGGAAACTCTCAAGAAGTCGGTCTTTGATCGTCTTACCCCTACCGCGGCTCCTCTCAACGAGTCGCCCAACGTCAACGCCTCGGTCTTCTCTAGACTGGGCCAGGAATCATGCGAGCTCATTACGGGGACTACAATCTCAAAGAAGGCTGCTTCTAAGAAAGTGATTCCTCCCATCCCCGAAATCGCCAAGGCAACCTTTCCAGCCAAAAAGTCAGTCTTTACAAGATTGACGGCTCCGGCCTTTGCTCCCGCTTCCCAGAGGACATCGGTCTTCGATAGGTTAACGCCAACAACAACCCCCCATCCACACAGGGGGCAAGACGAAACCATTCTTACCGCTGACCCTACACCGTCCGCTCGACACTCTCGACGTCGCCATTGGCGCCGAGTGAGGAAGGCTGGGGGCAACTCCCCCTCTGGATTGACCCCACCATCCCCAGTGGTTGAAGTTAATGCCGCTGTTCCGACCGGGAACAGCTTTGAAATGCTAAATAAGGTGCGAAGGAATTCCCCTACGGCAGTACTGAAGAAGTCTCCTCCCTTACTAAAAAAGGTGGCGGAAACAAAACCCGAACAGCCCCAATTTCCTCAACGGCTGTCTTCCAAAATTTATAAGGTTTGGCGACAAGCCCGAGATTCGATCATCGATCCAAACTTCTCCCGTCAGCATAAGAAACTGAAAATCCAACCTGAAGCTGGTCACCAGGCTAAACCCCAAAAGGCTGTTGATCAACTGACTCATAAAAGGAGGAGGCCAGAGAGGACCCCACAGCATGCAACGACGGATAAAAACACTAGGCCTATACGCCCTAAGTCTGGAGGCATGATGGTCCACACTGTATACATGGCCTCTGGAAAGGAGGAGAGCCGCACTTCTACAGGCCATCGACCACTAACTCGATCCGTAACGAAATCCCAGGAGCAGCAACAGAAGCTCCAAGAAATGATGAATGCTATGGCCGCGCTCACCGGGCCAAAGGAAAACCCAGAAGCATCCTCAGACGCACGCCGGGAGGAAGAAACCGACGCTGAATTCCTTCGCCGGACACTGGAGAAAAGGGACAAAGAGGCGGCCGAACAAGCGGCCAACATACAACGGATGGGCCTTCTCTTTCAAGACGTGATAGGAATGATGATCCAGCAGGACCTGCCCGCCGAAGATCCTCCGATTGTTCTTGAAGACGACCGAGGAGAGACGTCAAATCCACCACCAGCCCTCTCAACGGCCAAGGAAGAGACGATCTCTAAGGCTGACTTGGCTGACTACATAGCCCAGCAAATCCGAGTTCATCACGCAACTGAGGCAGCTGGTCAAACCGTGAAAACCGGGCGGCCGTATCCGAGCTGGTACGACCAAATCAAATACCCACAAGGTTATACGATACCGAAATTCCACGTGTATAAGGGGACCGGCAATCCCCATCAACATGTCGCCCAGTTTCGGGCCCTATGTGGTAACACCGGCGGTGACGATAAATTGTTGCTTCGCCAATTCGTGGGCAGCTTGTCAGAAACGGCGTTTGAATGGTATTCGGAACTCCCGAATGATTCCATCAAAACGTTCGCTGAAATGGAGTTGCTATTCACTCAGCGATTTGCAAGTGCCAGCGAACGCACTCCAATAACTGCACTTATTAACGCCAGGGTAAAACCGAGTGAAACCTGGGTCCAGTACGCTATACGCTGGCGGAACTTGTGGTCGAGATGTGAGCAGCGCATCGAGGAAGCACCTGCGGTGGGCATGTTCGTGGGAACTCTAGACCCTCACGCAACTATCTCCCAGTTTATGATGTTCTTTAAGCCAACCACATTCCAGGCTCTGATTGACAAGTTAGCTCAGATGGACCAGATGGGTCATAGACCACCTACACCGAAGTCGGAACCTCGGAATGACAAGGGTAAAGGAAGGGCAACCTTTGTTGCGAATGCCCAACAGCAACCTAACGCCCCGAAATCGACGGATCAACTGGAGGAAAGACGCCGATACTATAATGAGAAGATGAAGCGTCCCTACTCGTTCCCACAAGACAAGACGAAGCGGTTATTCGAGTTGGCAATACGCAACAGACTTATAAACCTACCAAATCCAAGGCGACCGCCACAACCCACCGAGATGAATAACTCCAACTACTGCCCTTATCATCAGACGGTAAGTCATCCGATTGAAGATTGCTTCGTCTTCAAAGGATGGATCGAAGATCAATACCTTCAGGGGAAATTTGTACTGTCCGAAAAGTGGAAGGTGAACCCACCACAACCACATACTCCTAAGAAGGCCGATATACCGGGGGCAACCTGCTCCTTTATCGAAGAAGCTCCATGGGAGGTCGTGTTATCAACGAAGACCAAAAGAATGCTGAGAGACCTCCATGCATGCCCTGCGATCGGATGGAAGGACCCTCTTGAACCTCAAATTATTGAAGGGATGTTGAAGCCCCGCACCATTGCAAAGACTCATGATAAGGGCCCAAATACTCACGCCCAACCGTCAAAATCTTCAAAGAAAAAGAAGAAGAAATCCAAGAAGCCCGCGAAGCTTGGAGATCGGCGAACAAACTTGCAGAAGCAAATCGACGCGCTGGAAGAATACAATCAAAAGGCGCGAACTCCTGTCACACTGCGAGAATTCCTTAGCCACGTCTTGCAAGATGGAGATGGCGAAGAGAGCTCGTCGGATGAATCCGAAGAGTATACGGCAAGTTGCAATGTGATCTCCCACTCGTTTACCGACGATGAGAAAACTCCTAGCACCAGGAAGTTGGAGATGGAGCCTGAGCCAGAGCGTGCGAGGCTGACAACCGATATGATCAATACTTTCCTAGACGAGATTTGTCTAAAAAGTAAAGCGGATCAAGAACGCGAAATGGCGACGCTAACGGGAACCAGAGGCGGGCAACTGGACGGAAGAGTGGAGTTACCCCTGCCAGAACAAAAGGCATCCGAAGTGGACAAGAAAATATTCAAGACAAGGAAAAGGTTCGCCAAAGCCATGTCAATGGGAATGATGCTACCACCTTCGGAAGCAAATACGCACGACGGGGCGGAGAGGCACCCTGACTATTGCGCATATCACCGGAAGATCTCACACCCCACGGAGGAATGCGATGCCTTCAAAATATGGTGGCAAGGATATGTTATCCGTCAGCAACAGTTTAAGCGTATGAAACGCAAAAGCCGTCGGGAGCAAAGAAGTACTGTCGGAGGGCATAACAAGACTACTGGCAACTGTTACATGGTTGACGCCAGAGGGTCACAAGTTCTCACCTTCGGGAGCGACTCTGATGAAGAAATGGCTCTGGGCCCTCTCTTTACAGAATCCGTTCCAGGAAAAAAGGAGGAATCAGAGGCCTGCGAGAACATCCAGCTGCGCAATCGCACGCTCCCGGAGAAGAATCTCGGGCCCGTCAGCCGAAAAGATAAGGGAAAGGAAAAGATCATTGAAGATATCACTTTAGATGACCAGGTCACAAAAGAGCTAACTAATAAAGACCCTCCCAGAAAGGGTAAGGTGGACTATAACATCCTCGCACACTTAAGGAAACTACCCTCTCAGCTTAGCATTCTTGATGCCCTTCTATTATCAAAAGAAGCGCGAGACTCACTTATTAAAGCGTTGCAAGAGCCTGAACAATTCCAGGCCTTTCTCGCCACTGAAAGGATGAAGGATGAACTGGAGGAAGTGCATACAGCCGACATCACGTTCGGTGATGAAGACCTCCTTTTAGGGACGTGCGACCACAACCGCCCCCTATATGTCTCCGGATACTGCCACGACATCAAGATAGGCAAAATCCTAGTGGATAATGGATCCTCCGTCAACCTCCTTAACGTTCGGGTATTGAAGGAAATCTGCATGAGTGTGCAACACCTCGCTCGTGACAAAATTACTATCTCCGGTTTCGACTCTCAATCATCACGAACTCTCGGATCTGTAATACTGACGTTACGCTTCGGACTTCTCGTCACAGATATCAAATTCCATGTCATTGACGCCAAGACCTGCTACAACGCCTTGCTCGGCCGTCCTTGGCTACACGAGTACAACATCATCCCTTCTACACAACATCAGTGTATGAAGTACTTCAAGGATGGTTTCGAGTACACTGTAACAGGCGAGTTAAACCCGTTTTCTGTGAACGAAGTTCGCAAATACGAAGATGCGAAATACTTTTTGCCAGATTTCGAGGATACAGAAAGGTGTCGCGACCCGGAGAACAAAGCCGCCGCCACCATCCCTGTTTTTGGGAGCGATACCGAAGAAGAGGAAGAGATAGTGTATATGAGGCCATCCCAACACAACAACCTGGGGGCACCCACCCCCATACCGGTCTTCGGGAGTGATTCGGAGGACGAGGTTAACGCCGTGTTCTCCAGTCGGCTGTCAATACAGGCACCCCTTTGCGATGACCATAGTCTGCAAATCACCATGGTACCGCAAGAACACTATAAGGATCTCGACGCGCTTCGAACCCACAGCGTACAGGACCTGCAAACATTTTACGTCCCTCCCAGGCGAAGGGGTGAGAAGGTGATCTTATTTTACCAATCCTCAGAGTCGAAGGTGGAGAAAGAGATCTGGCACGGCGTGGACGTTACACTTGACAGGCTCCAACCCATCCGTCTACCTAGATACTATACAAATGGATTGAAGAAGTTATTGAAGCGCCAGGGAGTACCCTTAAAACAGACTGTGCGGCAGGCTCGGCTCTACAACAGGATTTGGGATGTCCCTGGGACCCAACGCAAATTGCCCAACGGGAAAATAGAAACACTTGGGCTTGGGTACACAAGAACCGGAAAACGGGAGCGAGCCCACGGCAGCTACGCCATATATACCTTTGATGAAGAAGAGGGCGCCCTGTCAGGAGAGACCAACCCCTCATCAAAGCGAAACCCCGCGATCGAAGCGCCAAACCCGTTGTCTAAAGAGCGAATGGGCAAGCCTATCACGAAAGCGGATCAGAAAATTCGGGAAGATCACAACCACGAAGCCGCCATCTATGAGAAGGCTAGGACGCAACGTCTATTCCAACAGGCTGCACAGGCTGCAAAAGATAAAGATGTTCACCATCGTCAACCTGTCATACGAAAGGCCCGATGCAGGGACGGGAATAAATTAAGAAGCGAGAGAAGAAGCCGACAACAACGACGCAGGATTAGAGGGTTACGGGTATTGCGCGGCTCGGATTCATCCCTCACGGAAAAGATGAGTCGAGCGTACTCCTTCCCCCGAAGCAAGACGGAACGGTTACTCAAGCTCGCCCTAAAACATCAGATGATCACGCTTCCAGAGTCTAGGCATCCTGAGCAAGCTAGCAAGGTCTCTCATCCAGGTTATTGCTCTTATCACCGAGCCATAGGACATCCGACCGAAGATTGCTTCACCTTCAAGAATTGGGTCGAGGACCAATATCGACGGGGTAGATTCGCTTTATCCGATGGTTGGAAAGTAACGCCGCCGCAAAGGCACGAGCCTAAAGCTACGAAAGCAGAACCGGATCCGCCTCGGTCCTGGGAGCGGATTCGTACCTGTTATACGATTACGATATTAAAAGAAGAGCCCGAGAACATAGATGACCTTCCCCGGTGCTTCGAGAACAGCGATGATGAGGTAATCTCGGAATTCCCGCCCGCTCCAAAAGAACTGGAAGACGGTATACATACTACCGCAGATAACCTCAGAAAGATTGAGTTGGGATCGGCAGAAGACCCGCGACCAACCTTCGTCAGTGAGCTACTCTCTGAAGAAAGGGTGGCCGCGTTAAAGAACGTGCTTCTACGGCATAAAGACTGCTTCGCGTGGAACTACTCTGAGATGCCAGGATTAGATCCGGAGGTCGCTGTGCACAGATTAGCAATATCCCCAGACATCAGGCCAGTCAAGCAGGCACCAAGAAGGATGCGACTCGAGCTTGAGATGAGCATCAACGCCGAAGTCAAGAAACTGATCGATTCTGGATTTATTCAAGAAGTCCAATATCCCGATTGGATCGCCAATATCGTCCCGGTGATGAAGAAGAATGGGACGGTGCGTATATGCGTGGATTTCAGAGATCTCAACAAGGCCTGTCCAAAAGATGATTTCCCAGTGCCGGTAACCGAGCTAATGATAGATAACACGTCCACTCACGAGATCTTCTCCTTTATGGACGGTTCCTCAGGATACAATCAGATAAAAATGCATCCCGAAGACCAGAAGCACACCGCTTTCCGGACCCCTTTGGGTGTATTTTGCTACAGGGTTATGCCCTTCGGTCTAAAGAACGCCAGCGCTACCTATCAAAGGGCCATGACAAAGATCTTCGATGACCTCATACATGACATCGTCGAGTGCTATATCGACGACCTCGTAGTAAAGAGTATGTCATATGAAGATCACTTAAAGCACCTAGAGACTGTATTTCAACGCCTTCGGCAATATAATTTGAAGATGAATCCCCTCAAATGCGCGTTTGGAGTCTCCTCGGGAAAATTCCTGGGATTCGTCATCCGACACCGAGGTATTGAGATAGATCCGTCAAAGATTAAAGCGATCATGGAAATGCCCCCGCCAAGAACCCTCAAACAATTGCGGTCTCTCCAAGGGAAGCTCGCATACATCCGGCGATTTATCGCAAATCTTTCAGGCAAATGCCGCCCCTACAGTCACCTGATGAAGAAAGGAACCCCATTCGTCTGGGATCAAAAATGCCAAGGCGCACTAGACGAGATCAAGCAGTACCTGCAGAACCCGCCGGTATTAGCTGCGCCGGTCAAGGGAAAACCCCTCATTCTTTATACAACCGCCCTCGAAGGTTCCTTGGGCGCACTATGGGCGCAAGAGAACGATCAGGGGAAAGAGAGAGCACTCTACTACTTAAGTCGAGTTCTACTCGGGGCAGAAAGCAATTACTCTCCCATTGAAAAACATTGCTTGGCGTTAATCTTCGCGATAACAAAGCTCAGGCACTATGCGTTGGCACACGAAGTCTGCCTCATCTCGAAAGTGGATCCTCTTAAATACTTGATGTCAAAAGCCATATTGACGGGACGACTCGCTAAATGGGCCCTGCTCTTGATGGAGTTCTCGATAACATATCAACCTCTCAAGGCAGTAAAGGGCCAGGCCATTGCCGACTTCCTCGCTGAGCACCCGATACCGGCGGACTCTCCTCTAAACTGTGATTTGCCGGACGAGCACGCATTTGATGCAATTGGCGGCAGAGGCACACGATGGGAACTCTATTTCGATGGAGCGTCCTCCATAAAGAAACAGAAACAGGGTAACCCGATCATCAAATCGGGGATAGGCCTTATCTTTGCAACTCCACAAGGAGGAATAATGCGCTTCGCCTTCTCCTTAACAGAGTCAAGGACAAACAATGAAGCCGAATACGAAGCTCTGATAGCAGGCCTCGAAATCGCCATCAACATGGGAATTGAAGACCTCCACATATACGGGGATTCTCAACTGGTAGTTAGCCAAGTTAATGGTGACTACCAAACGTGCAAACCAGAGTTGGTGAGATACGGCGAAAAAGTGCAACAACTGTTGGCCCAAATTCCCTCCTACACTTTGGAGAACATACCGCGCGCAGAAAACAGCAAAGCAGACGCGTTGGCCAAACTCGCTAAAGAACTGGCTGACGAGAACCTCGATGACGTCAGAATCGTGGTACAAAGCCGTCGAGTGCTCGCCCCGGCAGATATATCTCCGGAATCATGCAAAGAAAAAGGAGCCATTGAGCAAGCGACTCTACAAATAAAAAACCATGAGAAGGCTGAGGACTGGAGGGAAGTCTTCATAGACTACTTTAAGTCCCACCGAATGCCCGAAGAAGCGTCCTCAAGGCATCAGCTTATGAAACGAGCTTTATCCTTCGCTTTCGTCAACGATACCCTGTACAAGAGATCGTTTAATTTTCTATGGCTGAGATGCTTGGGACCTGACGAAACGGAACGAGTCGTTCAAGAAGTTCACGACGGACTTTGCGGTTCTCATCAAGCAGGCCCAAAGATGAAGTTAAAAATTAAACGGATGGGTTACTACTGGCCCACGATGATCCAGGACTGCCTCGAGTATGCGAAGCAATGCCACTCATGCCAGATCCATGGGGACTTCATCCACCAACATCCGAATCCACTACACCCAACGGTGGCCAGCTGGCCATTCGAAATGTGGGGGACTGACATAATCGGCCCCATAGAGCCGGCATCAGCCCGGGGGCATCGTTTCATCCTAGCGACAACTGACTACTTCTCCAAATGGGCAGAAGCGGTACCACTAAGGGAAGTGAAGACGGAGAATATTCTCCATTTCTTCAAAACGCACGTCATCTATCGGTTCGGAACTCCACGACGGATTATCTCCGATAATGGGCCGGCCTACCGAAGCCATAAGATTAGCCGCTTCGCACAGCAGCACAATATAGACTGGAGATATTCTTCAGTTTACAATCCACGAGCTAACGGCTTGGCCGAGGCTTTCAATAAGACCTTGACGAAGATCATGAAAAAGACCGTCTCCAGAAATAAAAGAGACTGGCACGAGAGGCTGCAAGAAGCCCTTTGGGCCTATCGAACTACATTCAAGACGGCCACAAACGCAACGCCGTACGCATTGGTATTTGGGACGGAAGCAGTTCTCCCCCTTGAGATAGAGTTACCCTCTCTACGAGTGGCAGTCCACCACGAGCTGACGGACGAAGAAAATGCTCACCTTCGGCTTGAGGAGCTTGATGCCCTCGACGAAACCAGGCTCGTAGCGCAACAATATCTAGAAGCCTACAAAGCAAAGATGACGCGCTCATACGAAAGATTGACCAGGCCGAGAATATTCCGCCAAGGCGAACTCGTACTAGTGGTCAAAAGACCTATGATCCCCAATCGTGCCAAGCGGGGAAAATTTGAGCCAAACTATGAAGGCCCGTACATCATAGACAAGGTCTACCAGGGTGGAGCCTATCTACTCGTGGACATGCACGGTGAAAGACCTTTCAGGCCAATAAACGGTCGCTTCTTAAAGAAATACTATGCTTAATAAGCTGCAGCCTAGGTCAATGATAGATGACGACGACTATGTCCGCTCGCTATCTTCCCAGGCTCGGACTTTACAAGCAGCAGCCGGCCTTCCTATAATGCCGGACCGAAACGTCCTTAAACTATCTAAGGACCGAAACGTCCTTAAACTATCTACGGACCGAAACGTCCCTAAACTAACGCCGGACCGAAACGTCCTTAAACTATCTAAGGACCGAAACGTCCTTAAACTATCTACGGACCGAAACGTCCCTAAACTAACGCCGGACCGAAACGTCCTTAAACTATCTAAGGACCGAAACGTCCTCAAACTATCTACGGACCGAAACGTCCCTAAACTAACGCCGGACCGAAACGTCCTTAAACTATCTAAGACCGAAACGTCCTTAAACTATCTACGGACCGAAACGTCCCTAAACTAATGACGGACCGAAACGTCCTTAAACTAACAATGGACCGAAATGTCCTTAAAACTAACGACGGACCGAAACGTCCATAAACTAACAACGGACCGAAAACGTCCCTAAACTACTACCGCAGCATCCTTGGGCTGACGAGATAAAAAAAAAAAAAAAAAAAAAAAAAAAAGATAAAAAAAACGGTATGTCCATAAGCACAATGGGCACGGATGAAAACCTGAAAAGGCTCCGTGAGTAAAAACCAGGAGGACTGCCGGCGAGCGTTTGTGAAAACCCGAAAGGGCGCAACCTCGTTAAAAGACACTTATAGGGTCCTCTCGACCTTGTAAGGAGAAACCACCTGCGTGAGATCCTTACGACTCACAAAGGAGCTGCACACTTAGGGATCCTCACGATTCCTAAGGAGAAAAAAACACACTTACGAGATCCTCACGACTCGTAAGGAGAATTCTCTTATGGGACCCTCACGGCTCATGAGATTTGAAAGTCTTAAGTTACAGAAGCCTAAACCTGTTCTTAAGCAAATCCTCCACAACCTCCGATATTGCCCTACAAGCGGCTCCATGCTGACCCTTGTATACAATCCACGGGCGCGAATTAACACTTCCCCAACAGAGTCCAACCCTTGTAGGTCCTCTCGACCCATAAGGGGAAAGTCCTCTTGTAGGATCCTTACGACTTACAGAGGAGCACACACTTAGGAATCCTCACGATCCCTAAGGAGAAAATACACCTGCAAGATCCTCACGACTTGTAGGGAGAAATACCTTCGCGAGACCCTTACGGCTCATGAAGTCAAAAGCCTTGGTTAACAGGACCCTTAACCCTGTTTGCTGAGCAACCTTTGTTCATTATCAACAAAGGCAAATGATGATTCGCTCCTGGCAACATTCCAGTAGTAGCGATGCTGATGCCGAGATCGGTGCCTAAAATCCAAGCTTGCAGTGAGAAGGTCAGCAGGCCAAACATGCCTGCAAAATAGCCGAAATGATGGGGAACTTGCAATAAAAAGCAGCAAGTAGAAATGAAGGCATAAAAAAATAACCGAAATGATGGGGCAACTCGCAACAAAAAGCAGCGAGCAGAAAATAAATAAATAGCCGAAATGACTGGGCACCGCGAAAAATAGCCGAAATGATTGGGCAATCGTGATTTTCGCGATATAAAAGCTGAAATGATAGAGCATCGCGGAAAAAAGAAATAAAATCAAAATAAAATTTATGCCCTACAGGTGATATTCCGTCGCACCCTGTACACAATCCAAGGGCGTAAACAAAGAAGGGATCATACTTCTCCCCCAGGTTTCATCAGAAGAAGAAGCCAAGTCTCGATGGGCCACAAGCGACCTAGAGATCATCCAAACACTCGTCTCGTAACAACGGACATGACTTCAAACGAAACGGAACAGCGGTAACCCCCAGTTCCATGACTCGGTGATATACACATCACCAAGAGTCAAACCTCCATTCCGTGAAATGCGGATACAATCAACAAACTTCCTGGTTACGTGGAAAGCGGATAACGTCACTCTTTGACCCCGTGGAAAACGTCCAGAGCGGATCCTGGTCCTCGCAGAGCATGGCAGTGAACCCATGCGAAGCATCCAGAGCGGAGCCTAGTCCTCGCCTAACGCGGCAATGAACCCGTGTGAAGCATCTAGTGCAAACTTCCTGGTTACGTGGAAAGCGGATAACGTCACTCTTTGACCCCGTGGAAAACGTCCAGAGCGGATCCTGGTCCTCGCAGAGCATGGCAGTGAACCCATGCGAAGCATCCAGAGCGGAGCCTAGTCCTTGCCTAACACGGCAGTGAACCCGTGTGAAGCATCTAGTGCAAACTTCCTGGTTACGTGGAAAGCGGATAACGTCACTCTTTGACCCCGTGGAAAACGTCCAGAGCGGATCCTGGTCCTCGCAGAGCATGGCAGTGAACCCATGCGAAGCATCCAGAGCGGAGCCTAGTCCTTGCCTAACACGGCAGTGAACCCGTGTGAAGCATCTAGTGCAAACTTCCTGGTTACGTGGAAAGCGGATAACGTCACTCTTTGACCCCGTGGAAAACGTCCAGAGCGGATCCTGGTCCTCGCAGAGCATGGCAGTGAACCCATGCGAAGCATCCAGAGCGGAGCCTAGTCCTCGCCTAACGCGGCAATGAACCCGTGTGAAGCATCTAGTGCAAACTTCCTGGTTACGTGGAAAGCGGATAACGTCACTCTTTGACCCCGTGGGAAACGTCCAGAGCGGATCCTGGTCCTCGCAGAGCATGGCAGTGAACCCATGCGAAGCATCCAGAGCGGAGCCTAGTCCTCGCCTAACGCGGCAGTGAACCCGTGTGAAGCATCTAGTGCAAACTTCCTGGTTACGTGGAACGCGGATAACGTCACTCTTTGACCCCGTGGAAAACGTCCAGAGCGGAGCCTGGTCCTCGCCAAGCACGGCAGTGAACCCGTGTGAAGCATCCAGAGCAAATACCGGACCGTGGAGTCCTTAAAATCCACGGACTATGACGTCCTTAACCTCGACCGTGATGTCTTAAAACTAACGATCAACCACTCCTATTCCTTACAGATTTTTGCCTCGGTTTAAGGGTACATCTCTTCACTCCTTTGATGCCTGGCGTTGTAATTCCTCAACGTTTTCAAAGAGGTGACGGGTCCCTGCAACCAAACATCGGACTGTGGAGTCCCTAAATCCACGGACTATGAGGTCCTTAACCTTGACCGTGATGTCTTAAAACTAACATCGGACTGTGGAGTCCCTAAATCCACGGACTATGAGGTCCTTAACCTTGACCGTGATGTCTTAAAACTAACATCGGACTGTGGAGTCCCTAAATCCACGGACTATGAGGTCCTTAACCTTGACCGCGACGTCTTTAAACTACAATACCCGGAGCAGCCTCTGACCCCATGAAACACGGATAAGGGCGACCACATTCAGCACTTGCAGGTCCTCACGACCTGTAAGGAACAAAAAACTCTCTTGTGAGATCCTTACGACTCTCAAGGGAAAACCCGCTTAAGAATCCTCACGATTCTTAAAAAGAACTTACACCTATGGGATCCTCTCGACTCGTAGGGAGAAAAAACTCTTTATGAGACCCTCGTGGCTCATAAAATGCAAAGGTCTTAGGAAGCAGATCTTAACCCTGAACCCTAAGCCATCGCTGTCCTGCCAAGAGATCAAGATAAATTGTCCGCAGAACACATTCAATAGAAAGGGGACACACCATTGAAGAGAAAAATATGTCTTCATTTATAGACCTCCCTTCGACAACAATACTCAATCTAAGGCCAGCGCAAGCCACCCGATATGGGAGATAACAAGGAAAGTTTCTGATCTGTATCCCATCAAGCGCGCATTGGCAGCTGTGCGAATGTTTAAAAGGAAATGTTATCCGAGGCACTGACGCGCATGCAACGTAACGACGGTGCTCGCAATTAAAGAAAATTCCCATGAGAAAAAACATGCAGCTCATTTACCCAAGCAAGACATACGTACGACTATCTGACAAACATGGAAATTCAACAGAAAGCATGCAAACCGCCAATGATAAAAGGAGTACATTGATTCAAACATACTACACTGCTGGGAAAAGATCACCAAACAAGGGATCAGAAATGCAAGGGTTAACAAAGCAAAACACAAAATTCTCCAGCTCCCTCTCTGCTTTCTCCAGCACGTCAAAACGACGGTTTTCACGAGGAGTCGCTTCCCATCGGTTGGAGCCGTGCTCATCAGCGAAAGCAGACATGACGGCCCGACGGGCTCTTATCTGACTCAGTATATGAACTGAGTAATCCTTCAGAGCCTGAGTGATTAGACAAGCCTCATGAAAGCACTCAAGCTTGTCCTCCGCCGCGTCAAGGATCGCCGAAGTCATCTCCGCCGGATGAGGGGGTGTATCGGCAAGCACAGACAGGAGGATCATCTGGAGCCAAATAGAGCCCATGGGAAGAGGAGAGCCCCGACGAGTCAGCAGCTCGTACATCACCGTGTCACATTGAGCGTCGGTGAGAAGGGGATCCGCCAGCCGCGCAGCGAAACGAGGAATTATCTCCTCAAGGGGCACCTCCCATGGTTGCCGACGAGCATGGGGACGATTGCAAGCCATGGCGATTGATCGGGTTCTCAAAGATGACCACCTTAAGGTATGAATGGGTTTCTCTGTGAAGAAAAGAAGTAAGGCATAGGGTTCAGGTTATAAAGGGGAGCATTTAATGCTATGCACAAAAAATGTTATGCATGGTGGGACTATTTTCAAAGCCCAGAAAGAAGGGGAGAGCATTGGAAATGAAATCCAACGACGCATTGGAATCAGGTTAGGGAAATGAAACGTCCCCATCAAGCAGATCCTTGCATGCGCAACACGTGAGCACTAGCCTTTGATTGGAAAATAAGGCGGCACTGCACAGACACAACAGAGAACTAAGCTCTGATAACCAGAATCAAATTCTTAAAAGAAAGGTTTGAAAGGAAGGGCATGAAATAGTGGAAACGTTTCATCTCCCCAGATCCCTAAGGGAATCCAACGGTCGCGAGAGGTGACAGCGTTGCACTCACGTGCTGACACGTGAGAACAACGCTGTGGGGGCATTTGTTTCCTGATTTAAAATCAGGAAAGCTTCTGGGAAAAGCTTCAGAGGAGGGTCACGTGCTTACACGTGACCAGCGGCCACGTGTTAACACGAGACACCTAAAAAGCATCATCAGATCGAGTTCAGTCTCCTAGCTACGCTGAAGAAAATGGGCTTCAGAAAGAGTCACGTGCTCCCACGTGACCAGGGTCACGTGGTGACACGTGACATTTAAATGCAAGCGTCCAACACGCAAGTTCTCTGATCGAGTCAAGAAAAAGGGTTCAGAAAGAGTCACGTGCTCCCACGTGACCAAGGTCACGTGTCGGCACGTGACGTTCAAGGCAGCAAGCGCGTTTCCAGAACAACCAAGGAAAGAGAGTTCGAACAAAGGGTCACGTGCTCACACGTGACCAGGGGTCACGTGGTAGCACGTGATGTTTAAGCAGCAATCAGAAGACACAGTGCAGAAGGCTCGTTCCAAAGGGGGTCACGTGCTCACACGTGACCATGGATCACGTGGTCACACGTGACCGGCTTCCAAAGCCCATGTTGACGACAGAATTAAATTCTGAAGGAAATTCGAATCTTTCCAAAGGAAAGTAATTATTCGGGACTAATCAAATTAAAGATTCAGAGACGATTAAATATCATCTATCTATGGAAAATCTCGGCTTTGGGAAAGATTTCCCCCTTAAATCTAACCAGAATATCAAAGGAGAATCTCTGGATTTAAGATCCAATGGTGAATAAAATTCACCTAATAATCCAAAGGCCCAAAATGAATGATGGATGCAAATCAAATCTCCCAATGAAGATTCGTCAAAAACTGATTGATGCGGCTGCCTCTCCTATAAATAGGAGCCAAGAGACACAAAAAAGATATACATGCGCAAAGGAAAAAAAAGGATAAAAGGAGAAGAGCTTTGATACTTCGAAAAGACTCAGATCTTCTGCAGAAAACCCTAGGTAAGAAAGGGAAGCCCTTTTGAAAGAAGCAGAATTTAATTCTCAACAGAGTTTAACTCTGATAATATAAAAACAGAAGAGCATATTTCTTCTCTCTTTGATAGAGGATCTGCAAAGTGCACATCTCCCCTTAAGGTTGAGAATTTAATTCTCAATGGGTTGAGATCCTGCCATGCAGATCCAAAACATAGAGAAGGGGTGCAAGCTTGAGAATTTAATTCTCACAGAACTATAGGAATTTAATTCCTCCAAAATAAAAGTAGGGCTAGACCCTATGTCATGGGAATTTAATTCCTTCAGAACAAAAAAAGAGAGGGTTTAACCCTAATTAAAGAACTTAGTTCTGTTGAAACAACGGGAATTTAATTCCCTTAATCATCATTTCCTCAAAAACTTTTATTCAGCCCTTCACATAAACGAGGAATTTAAATCCCACAGAAAATTCAGAGTTAAACTCTATTCCAGAATACAAGTCTTCAAAAGAAAGAAGGATTTAATTCCTCTGAAATTAAAAGTCTCTGAAATTTAATTCCTAAAAAAAAAAGAGGAGTAACAAATCCTCTGAAAAAAAACCACATTAAGGCAGGGTCACGTGTCACCACGTGACCCCCCCAAAAGCCCTACAGAAAACCCCTTTGAGGCGGCACCCCACGTGACCCACGTGACCTTCAGCAGAAGCCTTAACACATAGGCATTTGAATGCCCATCACGTGCTGACACGTGATGCTATCAAAGACACAGTAATTTCAGCAGAACAAATGAAGGAAGGGCGCTCTCACGTGCTGCCACGTGACCCCTCTTGTCTTCGTGTTTAACACTAAATTGAAACTCTCGAAATCAGTGTTAAAATATTGTTGGGCCTTAGTGTTCAACACTAATTAAAAAGCTTCATTTGCAGTGTTCAACACTGATCCGTTTTAGTGTTTAACACTAATTTGAGAAGCCTTATTGCTGGTGTTTAACACCAATTATTTCTTAGTGTTAAACACTAACTTGTTAACCGCATGCCCAGTGTTCAACACTGATTGCTCTGTAGTGTTTAACACTAGGCTTTGGCCCAATTGGCTAAATGGATAGAGGCAAAGCCTCTCCTTCAATGGACCAGCAAGAGTCAATATTCCAGACCTGACTGGACTTAGCCCAAGCTGGCCATAAGTCCTTAATTTGTGATTAACTGGGCTAATGAGCTCATAACATAATTGATCAGCCTTGACCCAAATTGGGCCAGGGACTATTTAATCCACCCCGGTTCTAGGGTACATCTCTTCACTCCTTTGATGCTTGGCATTGTAATCCCTCAATGTCTTCAAAGAGGTGACGGGTCCCGATGACCACTCATGATATGGACTGTGGGGTCCTTAAACCCATGCCGAATGTTAAACTTCCTGGTTACGTGGAAAGCGGATAACGTCACTCTTTGACCCCGTGGAAAACGTCCAGAGCGGATCCTGGTCCTCGCAGAGCATGGCAGTGAACCCATGCGAAGCAGCCAGAGCGGAGCCTGGTCCTCGCCTAGCACGGCAGTGAACCCGTGTGAAGCATCCAGAGCACATACCGGACTGTGGAGTCCTTAAACCCATGGACTATGACGTCCTTAACCTTGACCGAGATGTCTTAAAACTACCCACGGACCGCAATGTCCTTAAACTACCAACGGACCGCAATGTCCTTAAACTACCCACGGACCGCAATGTCCTTAAATTACCCACGGACCGCAATGTCCCTAAACTACCCATGGACCGTAACGTCCTTAAACTACCCACGGACCGCAACGTCCCTAAACTAGAACAATTGAGCCCTCCATATGCTCTTTTGTCGGATCTAAACGGTCCCGTTTAAGTTGATCTTAGCCTCCAAAAATGGCTAACGCGTCCTTAAACCTTCAAACAGATTGGACTACGAATCCCCTAAATTAACTCCGGCTTGAGGGTACATCTCTGAACTCCTCTGACATCCGTCGTTGTAATCTTTCAACGTCGTCAGAGAGGTGATGGGTCCCGACGGTCATACATACGGTGGACCACTACGTCCCTAAACTGGAACATTAGAGTCCAAACACTCTTTTGTCGGATCTAAACGATCCCGTTAAGTTGATCTTAGTCTCAAACTGGACTAACGTATCCTTAACAAACGTTTAAGTTGATCTTAGCCTCAAATATGGCTAACGTGTCCTTAAACCAAACCCCCAAACCCAAATTTAAGATAATGCGGATTTGGACTAGTCCACGCCCTACGGGTGACGACATAATTCAGTCTCCGTAAACAATCCACGGGCAATAAAACAAACACCCACGACACGAAGTGACCATCTGGAGAAGGAGAAAGTTGTTACCGCAACGCGGTAGCGTAATTAACTGCAGGGGCTTGCGCCTGCAGGGAAGAGCGTCCCCACAATCAAAAACCCCTCAAATGAGGGGGAATCTGACGAAGTCTGCTACATCGGACGCATCCGTCTAAACCTTCGACACATGGTGCCATAAATCAACTTGGCATCTTCGGAGGGGTGGACGGATAGCACCAATTAGCATCTGCCCCGAACCCCAGGCATTCGGACGCCCCGACGTCCCGGCCGCCGTTCGGAGGGGAACATTCACCTTTGGAAGCGACTTTGACAAAGAAATCGCCCTCAGCCCTCTCTTCAAGGAATCTACCTCCGGCACAAAACATGTGAAGATTTGCGGCAAAATTTAGCTGCGTAATCATACGTTGACCTATGGCCGAAACGTCTTTAAACTACTACCGCAGCATCCTCAGGCTGACGTGATAAAAAAGAATAATAAAAAATAATAAAAAAAATATATAAAAACGGTATGTCCATAAGCAAAATGGGAACGGATGAAAACCCGAAAGGGCTCCGTGAGTAAAAACAGCAGGGCTACCGGCGAGTCTTGTGAAAACCTGAAAGGGTGCGACCTCGTTAGAAAAAAGAATAAAAAAAAAGAAAAAAAAAAGAAGAAGACGGTATGTCCATAAGCAAAATGGGCACGGATGAAAACCCAAAAGGGCCCCGTGAGTAAAAACAGCAGGGCTACCGGCGAGTGTTTATGAAAACCCGAAAGGGCGCAACCTCATTAAAAGACACTTACAGGATCCTCTCGACTTTGTAAAGAGAAACCACCCACGTGAGATCCTTACGACTCACAAGGGAACAATACACTTAGGGATCCTCACGATTCCTAAGGAGAAATTGCACTTGCGAGATCCTCACGACTCGTAAGGAGAATTCTCTTATGGGCCCCTCACGGCTCATAGGATTTGAAATACTTAAGTTACAGAGACCTGAACCTGTTCTTAAGCAACCCCCACAACCTTCGATATTGCCCTACAAGTGGCTCAGTACTGACCCTTGTATACAATCCACGGGCGCAAATAAACATTTCCCTAACAAAGTCCCACCCGTGACTAGGGATATGTTCGCACGGTAAATAAACCCTTGTAAGTCCTCTCGACTTATAAGGAGTAAACCCTTTTGTAAGATCCTTACGACTTACAGGGAAACATGCACTTAGGAATCCTCATGATTCCTAAGGAGAAAAAGCACCTACGAGATCCTCACGACTTGTAGGGAGAAACACCTTTATGAGACCCTTACGGCTCATGAAGTCAAAAGCCTTAGTCGACAGGATCCTAACCCTGTTTACTAAGCCACCTTTGTTCGATATCGACAGAGGCAAATGATGATTCGCTCCTGGCAATATTCCAGTTGTAGCGGTGCTGATGCCGAAATCGGTGTCAAATCCCAAGCTTGCAGCGAAAAGACAGCAAGCCACACATGCATACGAAATAGCCGAAATGATGGGGCAACTTGCAAACAAAATCAGCAAGTAAAAATGTATGCATGCAAAATAGCCGAAATGATTGGGCAACTCGCAATAAAAAGCAGCGAGTAAAAATAAAATAAATAGCCGAAATGATTGGGCACCACGAAAAATAACCGAAATGATTGGGCAATTGCGACCTTCGCGATATAAAAGCTGAAATGATAGAGCATCGCGGAAAGAAATAAAATAAATATATATATATAATGAAATTTATGCCCTACAGGCGATGTCACACCAATCTCTGTATACAATCCAGGGGTGCGAACAAAGAAGGAATCACATCTTCCTTCCCCATGCTCCATCAAAAAACGGAGCCGAGTCTGGACGGCAACTCATATAAAACCTGAAAGACTATCGGAGATCATCTCGCAATACCACGGAGTGGTCACCACCTCGACGTCCGTCTCAATACAACAGACGAGATGTCATGACAACGTCCTTCCTCCAACAGGATTCAGACACGCCAAAGCAAATGAAGCGACGGCCAAATTCCTAGCTTCAGGGTCTTGACGGTAACTCATATAAAACCTGAAAGACTATCGAAGATCATCCCACATCAGCGCAGAGTGGTCACCACCTCGACGTTCGTCTCGATACAGCAGACGATATGTCACTACAGCGTCCTTCTTCCAGCCGGATTCGGACACGCCAAAGAAAACGAAGCAAAGGCCAAATTCCTAGCTTCAGGGTCTTGACGGTAACTCATATAAAACCTGAAAGACTATCAGAGATCATCTCACACCAGCGCGGAGTGGTCACCACCTCGACGTTCGTCTCAATACAACAGACGAGATGTCACGACAGCGTTCTTCTTCCAACAGGATTTGGACGTGACAAAGCAAACGAAGCAAAGGCCAAATTCTTAGCTTCAGAGTCTTGACGGTAACTCATATAAAACCCGAAAGACAATCGGAGATCATCTCGCACCAGCGCGGAGTGGTCACCACCTCGACGTTCGTCTCAATACAACAGACGAGATGTCACGACAGCGTTCTTCCTCTAGCAGGATTCAGACGCGACAATCAAACAATGGAGCCACGAAAAAATCCCTAGTTCCAAACCTCAACGGTTCACCAGCAACCTAGAGACAACCGCGACATTCGTCTCAATACAGCAGACGCAATGCAAGCAAACGAAGCGAAGGACAAATTCCTAACTTCAGGGTCTTAACGGCAAGTCATATAAAGCCTGAAAGACAATCAAAGATCATCTCGCACCAGCGCGGAGTGGTCACCACCTCGACATTCGTTTCGATACAGCAGACGCAATATCACCAAAAGGAGCCACGACAAAATCCCTAGTTCCAAATCTCGACGGTTCACCAGCAACCTAGAGACAACCGCGACATTCGTCTCGATATAGAGGACGCAATGCCAGCAAACGAAGCGAAGGCCAAATTCCTAGCTTCAGGGTCTTGACGGCAACTCATATAAAACCTGAAAGACTATCGGAGATCATCCCACACCAGCGCGGAGTGGTTATGACTCATCGGGGCTCTCCAAAATGAGCCTAACCTCAGGTAAAAAGCGGCATGGCAAAATTCCTAACGCTTGCTCTTCCGACGGTCAAACTGTCTAGGAGGATTGCTTGAATACGTCTTGTCCAGCCCCGAAGGGATCATAGACACGACAGTCGCAAGGCTGCTCGAACAGCAAGATTGCCTATCGAGGAATACATCAGCCAACGCGACGGTACGACGGATAAAACCCTAGTACCACAGACCCTAACGGACCTTTGTCGTAAAGAGCAGAGGTTAACTGTGACGTTAGGACATCCTTACGAGAAATGCTCGATTCGTCTCGACTCGTGAGGAAAAGCCTTAGGCAGCGGGGATTAAAAAAAACCTGTTTCCTAAGCACTGGGGCCCTACAAGTCGGTCCAAAACGGACTCTTGCATATTCACTGGTCACACTCTTGATTGGTATGTCAAAAATATTTCTAAACCGCAATCAAGAACGGCGTCGCTTGGTAGCTAGCCGGTGAGTACGGGTCGGTCCACAGGGATTTTGTGAATTTCCTAATCGCTCTAACGAGTTAATTCCAAACGGTGTGAATGGATTGATTAAATCTACAAACTAAATTAATCTAGATCTAAGTCTTGCTAGGGTTAGGTTTAGGTTAAGTTTGGAAAGTCAATAAATCTCACCGCTTTCTATACCCATATTAGGATCTATTAGGAGTTATGGTAATTATTAATAAAGGGGATTAGAACCATTTGGAAAGATGTTTCTTCCTCTAGGTTCTTGTCCTTCCTTTATCAATCCTTACCCTAACCTCCATGGAAAACACGCTCAACCGGGCCTTTATACTACGGTATCACCGCTGCTTCGAGGGATAGGGTGCCGTAGGGAGCGGTATGTACATGTATGCATGGAGTCCTATTAATTATATGTGATGGGCAAGAAAGGGGTGAGAGATCTTCATCTCTCAAATCTTCCCCAAATCTAACCCTAACAAGCGAGGAGACTACTCGCTCATTAGGGAATTGAAGAACATTTATTTAGGGCAGAGAATAAAAGATTAACTAGGGTAAGGAATTAAATTTAACTAGGGTAAGAATAGAAATTTAACCTAGGGCAGAAAATAAAGAACTTACAAATTGATGCTCTCCAAAAGAAATCTGAATTTTATTAATGAAGGGAGGCATGACCTAATACAAGAGTTTGGGTATCTATTTATAGGACATAGAAAACCCTAGGTTTACAATTGCCGCATGTCTGCATTTACCAAAATACCCCTAGGTTGACTAGTCAGAGCTGCATTGCATTTTGGTAAAGAATTATTCAAATATGGGCTCTGGATGACCACGGAACCGCGGCCGCAGCATAGGTTGGGCCGCGGTTCCGCGGCCCAATGTTGACTTTGGAAGCTGATTCTTCTGGGATTGGTTCTGGTTGTCTTGGTCTACTTAATTTTTTAGTTGTTTCTTTAAAATAGCTTCTGATTCTCTTCCAGATTTTCCAGTGAATAATTGTGGTGGACTTTAACCGTGGCTTCGCGATCTTGGACCTTGCGTTGCCTTGTACTGATCTTTTGTGTAGGCTTGATTAAGATTCTTCGATTTGTTGGTTAAAGTCCCTCTTTTGTCTCGTCTTTTGTCTTATTCACTGTTTTAGATCCAAGAACCTGTAACCTGTACTATATAGCAGACATGGGTCAAAAGCACCTGTTTATTTGTAAAAAGAACAAGAATGGGGAATATAATAATGCAATATTATGGTATGAACAAATACCCCCAAACTTATCTTTTGCTCGTCCTCGAGCAAACTTAGTTTTATTCTCGACAAAAAACCTAACCTCACTTTCGCAGGGAAACGCGATTGCACTGAGCTCGTGCAACAAGCCGTTAAACCTCTAGGTGTCCCTAGTAGGAGGAGTGTTGTCTCCTGAGGGTTTTCAGCGGATACTACCCACAAAATCCTATCAATTCGGCCCATTGACTTTAATTCTCCAATTAGGTTTTCTAACAAGGAATTCTATTATCGTCGACTCGTAAATTATCCACCCATATTCTTCACACTTTCCTATCATCTAACTTAAGATTATATATGTCCTGCAGACCTACTTAGCTTTCGGCATCTCTTAAGTTTTCCTTCTAGGGTTCTATCTCCACTTAGGAATTTTCATCAACTCTACTAAAGATATAAGTTCTATTCTTCATTCCTCTCTCTTATCTAAATCTTAATCACATATCCCTACGTGCGTGTATAAATCACCCCTACACTTGGAAATTCAAATCAAGCAATCATACTCTTGTCCGTTGTTCAAAGCACTTATTAATTGGTGGATTTTTAATTGAATTTTTGCTGACACATCCTTCATGCGACCGTTAATACTTCTTGAGGTACCAACGACCGATTACAAAATGCGTTTACACTTTAAAGCGTACTTCCTAGTCTTGTAACACCTAAGGTTTTTTAGCAGTGACTTCCAAACCAGTTGGTCTAAGGCACTAGGTGATGAAGCACTCTCGCTAAATATTTTTTTATTTTTGCAGCCTTAAGTAATCACAAAAACCAGTGTTCATTTTTTTTTTATTCACACTTGTATTTTTTTTATTTTTCTTCATACTAAGGACTTTAGACAAGAGCATTTCAAGGTCTCCTCTACTATTCCAAGTTTCAAGGTGCGTGTTTGTGCAAATTGTAGGGTATATATTTTCAGAATCTAGACTTAAACTAGGAATTATTTTTCAAACTTATACTCTAATAAAAATATCAATACTTTTCCTTTGTTTTGACTTAGCCCAAGAAGTGAACTCAAGATTTGCCCATTTTTAAATAAACTACAAAGACATACTTTCTACCATTAAACTTTAAGAAAGGTTATTTTTAGGGTTTTTAATTTACTAAGTCTAGATCTTGTTGTTCCTAGCTAGTTAACTTTTTTGTCAAACTCAAGTCAATTATGGCCAAAATTGAATACATTAATTTTTATGATTTTTAAAATTTTCAATTTTTTATGGGTTTTTAAAATAAGTATGCAAATGCAAAAATATACACATAAATGCGAAGGAAGAAGGCTTACCGAGCACACCCCCAAACTTAAACTTGACAGTGTCCTCACTGTCATGCCACACCAAGAGGGTCAAAATGTCGGCACTCCCCTGTTTATTTATTTATAATTTTTTTTTGTTAAAAAAAAACTAAATATATATACAACAATGTCCCTCCCAAACTTAAGCAAGGCCTTACACAAGTCAAATGTTAGCACCAACCATTCAAAAATTCTATCGGGATAATGGTAGAGTTGGTGAAAGAATGGGGTGTAGAGAAATGAGATGAGAAGCACACGAGACCGTGTCGAGATAGAAGCAGTATACGGTCTTGGTGGATGAGAAGAATGGCGGAAGGGGAAAAGAAATGGTAGTGGTTCTACTTCTTCAAGTGGAGGTTGATTAATCACAAAATTCGTATCGTTTAAGAATGCGAGTTCGTCGGCGAAAATATCTTCGAAACTGTCATCGAAGGTCCAATTGAAAATTATCGAACTCAAAATATCGGATTGTGATTCATCAACTCTCGGCATCATTAAAGGAAGACTAGTAGAACCAAATAAAGTGGGAATACGAACTTGAGGGTGGGGGTGGAGTGTATAAATTAGCATAATTTGTAATGACCGATGTGTAAAAAACGATTGTGCTAATCTATTAATCCGCGGAAAAATGAGATTAAATCCCTCAAGATTCGTGAGCAAACATGGGTACGTCGAACTTGGTATTGGATATGAAAGCGTAACGGTCTCTTGCAAGGTCGGAATGATAGGAAGGACGAAAGGGAGTGAATTAGGGATAGTCTCATTCTCACCTAAGTAAATTGTCTCGAACTCGAAGGATTCTATAAATGGTTCGAAATGACTGTAAGCAACTGAGTTTGATGGTTCAACTAACTCATCTGAAAATTCAAAGGACTCAAACTCGGGCGGTGAGTCTTCAACATCGTCCGAAAAAGTGAAACACTCATAAGTGTTATCGGCTGTGAGAACTGTGTCAGATTCAAAGGGAAATTTATCACGCTCACAGTCTTCAAGCATGATCTTTTGCGTGGGCGGAACGATGGAAAGGAGGGAGGGTGATATAACAGTTAAAGGTTCAGGAGGATGAATTGGAAAATCAGACACCTCAAACAAAAATGGTTCAACCTCAATATGATCCTCAATACTCTCCTCAATACTATCCTCATAATTCTCAATACTCTCCTCATAATTTAGCCTATCCATGTCATTATCATCAAAATCAAGACGCATATGAGGTTCGGGAGAAATATTTAATGACTCGGGATGATGAATTGGACATAAAATTTCAATCAAATCTATGGGTTCATCATCAAAATATTCCCGGCGTCTATATCCTCAATCAAGTGAAAATCAATTTTTCTGACACCTCATCAAAAGCATGGATATTTATCAATTTAGGTTCTAGAGTGGAGGTGTAAAGGTCAAAAGGATTAGGTATGGTTTCACTCGAAAGGGATTCTTCACAATCTGGCAAATCAAGCACTACAAAGTCACACAACTCGTTAGATGGTTTATTTTCAACCTGTGAATCATTTGGGACAATCGATGGAAAACCGGAGTTGTGGGCTTCAATTAGGTATGGGTAGGTTTGATTTGGAAAGGTGTAGAACTCACTCGCTCTTCTTAAATTCTCACTCTGTCCAACCGCCTCCTCATACAGTGGAAAATTTGGAGCTAGTTGGAAACTAGCGGCCGCTTCACTAGGTTGCATAAGGGCGGTAATGGATGCATCCACATTCCTAATCATTTTGTTTGTTGCTAAAATATAATCTTCCAACGACTGTTCCAAACTAGACAGGGGTTGTGAAGGGGTTTCGGTAAAAGATTCGAAATTATTTGGATACGTGAAACTCCCAAATGGCTGTGGAGAAGCAATGTCTAGTGAAGGTGGGAAAGTCGGGTAGGACTGGTAGGAATTGGATGGTTGGACAGGAGTGAGATCAAAATTTGGATAAAAAGATGAATGGACTTGTTGATCCCCATAACTAGATGTGTGGAGAGGAGTGAAAGATCGGCTACGAGATTGTGCAATATGCTGAGCAATAGACATCGGTTTAGGAGTTACAACAGGACTCGAAAAAGTGGTATCAACGTACGGTGGTGAAGGTTGACACAAAGTGGGTTGCAACGTCGATCTGTTTCTCCTAGACGGTTCTATTTGATCTTTTAAAGAAATTTTGGGCACGGAGGGATCTTCCTTAAATCGACCGAAACAATTGACGTACGAGGCAAAGTTAGGTTCAGGATACCAAAGTTCAGCAAGAGATTTATAAGGTGGGGTGCCCATGATGTAAAAGGGAGAAGAGAAAGAAGATTGGGGTGCATGGATTTCTTAGCGACAAAAGTCTTTTTATAAAAAATTTCCTTTTTTTTGTAACTTTTTGCAAAAAAGATTTTCGATAAAGGGCTTAAACACAAATGCAATCAACCAGAAATGCACAATCAGGCTTAGATCTAGGGCCACCTAGGTCAGCTAGACAGCTCCTAACTGTTCCAAAGGGCTAGAAATAGGACCTCAAACCGCCTCTTCACCGCCAATTGCGGCCAGGTAAGTGCTAGGTGAGTGGGAGGCTCCCCGCTACAAGTAGCGGTCCTAATTAAGTAACCACTTGCCTTAAACACACTTGCCTAGACACCGCAAAGTCAGGTTAGGATTAACGGCCGATGCCTATAACTGGTCCTCTGTCCTATTGAGCTCGAAGTCCTTAGGGCTGAGTCTTGTATTTTTTTAATTAAAGATTGGTCAATGCAAATGCTTTATATGATTTCTGGGGTCCTGGGAAGGGTGATGAAATCCCTGCCCAATCTGAATTGGTCAAAATCCCCTTAAAGTCTGATTAAAGATATGCAAAACAGTAAATCACTTGCAATCAAATCTTTTTATTTTATGCGCGGCGCAAACAATCCTGCACAAGATTTGTTATTGAGAAGGGGGAAAATTTTTAAGCGCAAAGAATCCTGCAGGAGATTTGACAAAAGATATATTTTAGGTTGCAGAGGGGGGAAAAAGGAAACAAACAGTGAAAATTTCGCGCAATGAAGAGCCAGAAGGACCGCGTATTAGCGTCGGGAGGCGGCTTGCGCGGCGGAAAGGCGGCGGCGTTGAGGCTTTAGGTCTCTGAAAAAATTCTGGTGTTCTGTTGGTCCAATTCCCTTCTGTTCTGATCTACCTTTTCCTGTTTCGCACTCTGGATTTTTCCAGATCCGTCGATTCTGCAAAGATTCACAAAAATACCCTTCCAAAAATAACAGATGATATATTTTTATATTTTTTCAGTTTTTATGGTTTTTTAATTTAATATTAACCCGAAATTGCAAAAAGGAAATAACATGCCATCCCCAGCAACGGCGCCATTTGATTGGTATGTCAAAAATATTTCTAAACCGCAATCAAGAACGGTGTCGCTTGGTAGCTAGCCGGTGAGTACGGATCGGTCCACAGGGATTTTGTGAATTTCCTAATCGCTCTAACGAGTTAATTCCAAACGGTGTGAATAGATTGATTAAATCTAAAAACTAAATTAATCTAGATCTAAGTCTTGCTAGGGTTAGGTTTAGGTTAAGTTTAGAAAGTCAATAAATCTCACCGCTTTCTATACCCATATTAGAATCTATTAGGAGTTATGGTAATTATTAATAAAGGGGATTAGAACCATTTGGAAAGATATTTCTTCCTCTAGGTTCTTGTCCTTCCTTTATCAATCCTTACCCTAACCTCCATGGAAAACACGCTCAACCGGGCCTTTATACTACGGTATCACCGCTGCTTCGAGGGATAGGGTGCCGTAGGGAGCGGTATGTGCATGTATGCATAGAGTCCTATTAATTATATGTGATGGGCAAGAAAGGGGTGAGAGATCTTCATCTCTCAAACCTTTCCCAGATCTAACCCTTACAAGCGAGGAGACTACTCGCTCATTAGGGAATTGAAGAACATTTATCTAGGGCAGAGAATAAAAGATCTAATTAGGGCAAGGAATTAAATTTAACTAGAGCAAGAATAGAAATTTAACCCAGGGCAGAAAATAAAAAACTTACAAATTGATGCTCTCCAAAAGAAATCTGAATTTTATTAATGAAGGGAAGCATGACCTAATACAAGAGTTTGGGTATCTATTTATAGGACATAGAAAACCCTAGGTTTACAATTGCCGCATGTCTGCATTTACCAAAATACCCCTGGGTTGACTAGTCAGAGCCACATTGCATTTTGGTAAAGAATTATTCAAATATGGGCTCTGGATGGCCGCGGAACCGCGGCCGCAGCATGGGTTGGGACGTGGTTCCGCGGCCCAATGTTGACTTTGGAAGCTGATTCTTCTAGGATTGGTTCTGGTTGTCTTGGTCTACTTAATTCTTTAGTTGTTTCTTTAAAATAGCTTCTGATTCTCTTCCAGATTTTCCAGCGAATAATTGTGGTGGACTTTAACCGTGGCTTCGCGATCTTGGACCTTGCGTTGCCTTGTACTGATCTTTTGTGTAGGCTTGATTAAGATCCTTCTATTTGTTGGTCAAAGTCCCTCTTTTGTCTCGTCTTTTGTGTTATTCACTGTTTTAGATCCAAGAACCTGTAACCTGTACTATGTAGCAGACATGGGTCAAAAGCACATGTTTATTTGTAAAAAGAACAAGAATAGGGAATATAATAATGCAATATTATGGTATGAACAACTCTCCAAAGTCGAATCTCAACAAGGAGGGAAATAACCGCTTACGGGTCCTCTCGACTTGTAAGAGGGATAATTCTCTTGTGAGATCCTTACGACTTTCAAGAGAAAACGCACTTAGGAGTCCTCACGACCCCTAAGGAGAAAATACACCTGCGAGATCCTCTCGACTCGTAGGGAGAAAAGTCTTTATGAGACCCTCACGGCTCATAAAGTTGGAAAGCCTTAGGTAGCAGATCTGAACTTGCTTCCTAAGCCATCACTACTCCCCAAAGTATTCAAAACAGAATGTGCTATATCACCTACAGGCTATGCTTACTTAAGGAATATGCCAATAACAAAGCAGAAAATGAAGGGAAGGAGGCAAAAGATTTGTCATTCATACTTGGAAAATTCTTACAATTATAAAGACAATAAACAAAGACATTATCCAAATGATTACAACAACAAAACCTCAAATCCAGGACATGGATTGAGGAACTCAGAAGTGACCTTGTCCAAGACCTTCCAAGCTTGGCGAACCATCCTAGTGTGCTTCCTTTCGCGAGCACGGGCATCGGGATCCCCACTGATGTCCTCCACCCTCCGATAGGCAGCAAGAATGGCGGACTGTTGAAAGGCCTGGTGCAAGAGAAATAGGCACCATTCGCATCCAAATACGATAAATCAAGAAAAATACCATGGATAAGTAAATACGGAAACCGGAATTGGTATAAATGAACTCGGGTGTTACAGTCCTTAAACTGGTATTCGTCCCCAAAATGGGAATGTTGGATCACCATGTCCTTAAACTGGTATTCGTCCCCAAAATGGGAATGTTGGACCACCATGTCCCTAAACTGGCAATGGACCACTATGTCCCTAAACTGGAACAATAGAGCCCCAGATGCTCTCTTGTTGGATCTAAACGATCCCGTTAAGTTGATCTTAGTCTCAAATTAGACTAACGTATCCTTAACTAACGTTTAAGTTGATCTTAGTCTCAAATATAGCTAACGTATCCTTAAACCAAAACCCCAAACCCAAATCTAAGAAAATACGGATTTGGACTAATCCACGTCCTACGGGCGACGATATAAATTAGTCTCCGTATACAATCCATGGGCAACCACAAACAAAACAAACACCCACGACACGAAGTGAACATCTGTAGAAAGAGAAAGTTGTTACCATGATGCGGTAGCGTAATTATCTGCAGGGGCTTGCGCCTGCAGGGAAAAGCGTTCCCACAATCAAAAACCCTTCGAACGAGGGGGAATCTGACGAAGTCTGCTACATCGGACGCATCCGTCTAAACCTCCGATACATGGTGCCATAAATCAACTTGGCATCTTCGGAGAGGTGGATGGATAGCACCAAATAACATCTGCCCCGAATCCCAGTGCCGAGACGTCCAGTCTTGTCGCGCCGTCTTTCGGAGGGGAACACGTATGATATACGTATGCAAGAAAGGCAAAACCAAAACCTCGATGTCGATGTACAAACGTCAAACTATCGAGTTAAAACACAAATACCCAAGTTCATGTTAACAGAATCCGCAAAATCGAAATCAGAAACAATGTAAAACACTTCCAGATTTTACCGTAGGTCAAATTAGCCAATTTTGTACATAGGGGAGGTCTAATTAGAGGGTATAGGAGCTATGGACTAAGCACGAAGCACAAGGGGCAAGTCCTGGCCGCAAATTGCGGCCAGAAGGCATTTATTTGCAGCCTGGAAGTGAAGGTGGGATCCAGAGTTTCAATGGTAGCTCCTAGGATGCCTGCTTGTATCACTGTGTTTGCTAAATATTTTTCAGGTGTCCCGGGTGATAGCAGATATTAAAACAACAACACAAATCCAACACAAACCCGATATCGGGGATTTCTAAGTTCGTGAACAGGGGCTAAGTCTCAGGTTTATTCCAATATACAATCACTACAGGGGTTGCATGGCCTCTACTAATCTCAATTACACTTCACTACTCAAGCTTTCATCAAAACCTAACTAGGAATTTTCAAAGTTCACTAAACAACACTTAATCGATTCTAAACTAATATAGGTGCTAAAGTGAATCAAATACAATGCTAATGGTGAAAGAAATACCTCATTTGGCAACTCAAGAAAATTCTTGAGTTGCCCCAAGTCTCCAAAATCCAAACTTTCTTGATCCAAAGTGCTTGTAGTGAGCTTGTGCATGTTTTTTGTAAAAGGGAGATGAAATTTTGAGTTGGTTTGGATGGTGAAGTGAGGTGTTTGAGGAGGGAGGAGGTGGAGGGCAGCCATGGGAGAGAGAGAGGGAAAAGAGATAGAAAATGAAGAGGGAAACAAATGAGGACTTGGTCAATGAGACCCCTCACCTCACTCTCTCTTCTCTCTCTAGCCCATACTCATTTTTTTATCCTTATCCTTTTCCTTTTTCTTTTCTATTCTTTTCTTTTGTTTTCTCTTCTCATATTAAAATAAAAACCATGCATGAAAAATTAAAGAAAAAGCCATGTAGGAAATGTAACAAAAGTGTAATATGATATGGTGCATGTTATGTGCACAAATCAAGCTTAATGCACGATTAGTGATATTTAATCGCGATTATCGTTAAAATTGTATATAATAAATTATAAAAATTTCATAATTTGCCTAAATCACATAAAACACCCTCATTTCATAAATTCCTATAATTTTCCAAATATTTCCCAATTTATTGGAAATTAATTATACCGCACCATCAAATATTCATAATATTTATTATTTAATCTTATAAATTCCCAAAAATAATATTTTATTTTTCTGAAATGTTACAGGCTCCCACATCGACACCACTCTCGCCTCGGGAGAGGACGACCGCTTCACCCGTGGGCAGTCGGCCCTATGCCACTGTACAGGAACAGGCCAATCCTCACCCTCGGGTGGCCCGACAAATATGAACTTCTCCTTCTATTTATGGATGGAAGATGGACTACTACGACCCGCGACCCGGCCGCCCCCCTATGTTTTCTTAAGGAAACGTACACCCAGCTCGGCTTGTCCTTACGGGTGCCGGGATGATTTTTATAGCAAAAGAAGGAAAAGAGAAGGGTCAAGCTGAAGGGGACTTTTTCGAGTTTCAACCGGACCATGAACCCGAGGAGAATCCTCCATGAGATCAGCAC
Organism: Agapanthus africanus; assembly: GCA_030015575.1. Taxonomy (NCBI): domain Eukaryota; kingdom Viridiplantae; phylum Streptophyta; class Magnoliopsida; order Asparagales; family Amaryllidaceae; genus Agapanthus; species Agapanthus africanus. Next base: position 498,593,482 of record JASDDO010000010.1, read on the forward strand.
TAGCTGGTTCGGAGCTAATTGAAAACAACGCAGCGCTCCGCATACCTCAGGGCAGAAGGGCAGACGCAATCCAGCTCAAAAGGCATCCAGGTACAAGGCGATCTCCTTGCCCTGCACCTGATCCGCCCTTTCGCCCTCCCTAGTCAAACGAAGCTAATAGCTAGGGGAATGTGGAAGCGAGCCCGGATCGTGGTGAGCTCGTCCACATTCCTCACGAGGGAGGGCGCATCGCGAGCATTCCTGATGTGCGCTTTGGGGACCCTTCCCGTAGCCTGACCACGGGCGGCACGGGTAACCCTAACTCTGCGAGGATAATCCGACTCAGATAGGGCAGAGAAAGAAGCAGCGGAAGACTCCCTAGACTCTATCCTAACTATCTCAACAGACTCCTCAGAGGAAGACATCTAACCTGATTCAAAGAAGGAGTCCTCCGAGGAAAGAGCGCAAGAGATCCGACCTAAAAAATAGAACGCCGAGCTATCTCTCGCAGTAATAGGGAAATGATGGCGAAGTGTGAACCATGGGGGGGGATCCCGCCTCTATTTATAGCGTTTTTGAAAACACATCCAACAGCGCAGATCGTTTCCCGCCAAAACAACGCTTCGCGCTCGACGGCCGTCGACGTTCCACGTGACGCACGACCATTGAACGCGTCCCTTCGAGCGCAGAGGACAGCGGCGACCCATCACGTTAGCTAACCGCCATTGGACACGTGGCCTGGCGCCTCAACGAACGTACGATCGAATCGGCGCTCTCTCTTTAATGCACCTTCTCCTCTTTGATCCGCTGACGTCATCAAAGGATACGCCTAACCGTCTCGGGAATCCACGCCGACGAGGTCTTCAATTACGAACTAAGCCTGGGTGACCGATCAGACCACTCTTGACCCGACCCATGAATAGGTCAGGACGAGAGTGGGGGGCTAATGATGATGCTCATAAGTGGGAGCTCCCCGGATCATGACACGTGGCAGATGACGTGTCCTGATGCACACGGAAAAAGGGCAAGGACTACACTTTGGAGGCGTCTCCCGGGCTATTGTCCCGCTGCCTGGACCCGACCTTCGAGGATTCTCTGAACATTCCTATGCTCACCAAGTAAACGACCATTGGCTCCCCGCCGAGCCCTCCTACATGCCGAGCTTCTCGGCCCTTCGCTCCGAGCTATCACGGAGCCGAACCAGCTTGCCCTCTCACCGAGCTAGGCTTCCTCGGTTCTATCGAACGACCTAGAACGCAGATCACAGGCGTCTCCGCCACGGCTCCGCGAATCTCACCAGACGCGAGATATCCGCCGCCCCACGATCCCGCGTTTCACGCCGCCGCATCCCCCCATTAACGAGCGTATCTCGTCATTAATAGGGGATCCCGCCATTCTCGCAGGCGTAACGGCTGGCGAGAATCTCGCGCCCGCTAGCCCATAGCTGCCGCTATATAAAATCCCTCTATCAGATGACTTAGGTAAGGCAATTTTTACCGAAATAGGCCGCTACTCTGCCCAAATATCTCGACTAACTTGATTGTCGGAGGGTCCACGGTAGTACAACCATCCCGGGACTTCTTTGCAGGTAGCTCGGCTTCACACCAAATCAACCCCATTGAGATCCACACGCTTCAGGAGGCAACCCTCAAACTCAATCTCAGCCCTTTATCAACGTTGTCGGCAGATCGACGGAAGACAACATCTGAAGAAGATCCAGACCTGCATCAACTCCGCATGTAATTGTGACGGTATGTTTCAATTAGGCTCCTGATTAGATTTGTCCCCTAAATAAAAATAAGAAGTAAAAAAATGAATTAATCAACTCATTTCTCTATTTTTAGCAAAACAACTTCCACTAGAAAAAGTTCCTTATATGGCCTCTGATTGCTTTTAGGGCATATCGGCATCCGAACAGAACATGAAAAAGGAAGAGGTGAAACTTTTCGGACAAACACGTTGTTTGGTTGTTCTATTTTTTGCTCTCTAGTAGCTTGACATGCATGGTCAAAAGAATTTTGGGATGTGAGTGGGAGTTGAATTTTATGGTGGAATATGATGCAATTTTTGGAATTAGATCGAGTGAATTGCTAGGTAATTTCTTGGTTTGGGTTGCATATGAGTCCATTTGTACATTTAATGCCCATTTTGGATGTATTTGCCTTGCTACCCATGATAGCTTTTGTGTGAGTGTAGCTCAATTCCATATTTTAAACTATTGGCTAAATTTAATAAAGTTTTACAATTGGATTATGGATGTCACCTAAAGTTAGATTAATCTCTTATATAGCTCCAAATATATGAAGGAATGCTATAAGCTATGAACAAGGCTTGTCGTTGTTAATTTAGAGATATATAAAATTTTATACCATTGTAAGGTTAGATTCAAACCCATATATGCTGCAGCTGGTCACCTTTTTCTGATAATATAAGATGATTCAAAATATAATTTATTTGTCTCTTTACTAACTATAAGCTTCACATAACATCTCAGTGGCGGATCTAAAAATTTTCAAAGGGTGTGGCTAAGATCCATGTTATTCATTTATATTTTTTTTAAACAAAAATCAAGTCTAAATCAAGTTATTTTATAGCTATTAACAAAATCAAGTTATTCATTTACAATTTTTTTTAACAAACCGTTCATTCAAAATCAAGTAATTGAAATCAAGTAACAAAATCAAGCTAATCATTCAAAATCAAATAATTGAAATCTAGGGTTTGGTTTAAAAGAAAAATATCATATAGATTTTGAACCAACAAGATTTTAGGGTTTCAGCGCCGATGAGACGACTGTTCACGAAGAGGAGGAGATGAACGATGAGGACAAGTACGACTTGCGACTGGATGAGGCGGGATGAGGCCACAACCGCGAGGGGCGAGGGCAAGGCAGCCGATGAAGAGGATGAGGCTCAGACGAGGGTTTTTAGAGATGAGACTAAGAGTCTGAGAAGCGAGGGTTTTTAGAGATGACGCGCTGGCTTTTGGATCGAGATGAGAATCAAGAAGCTAGGGTTTTTAGAGAAGAGGTGCGGGATATTTTCAGAGATGAGGATGCATACTTTTTTTCTCCGATTGTGATCAAGATGAGGGCAGCGACCGCAGGATGCCTTGAATAGGTCTCCTCTGCATAATGCACGTGTATTAATGAAATTATTTTACTGATAATAATGAACATAATAGCTTGAATAGAATACTCCCTATGTTTCGAAAATAGGGTGGAGCCATAGCCCCACCCTCTCCTTGCATAGGTCTGCCTCTGCATAATGCACGTGTAATAATGAACATATTTACCGCTAAAATATGTTTGAAACAACCAAATTGTGACATTTTATACCCAAAACAAATGGACTACCAAGCAATGCTACATCCCTTTTTCAGGTGCCATCCACCATGGACTTCGTGCCGGCTTACCTCGCTTGGAAGGGCAGACTTAGGCACCGTCCACCGGCTGGGCTGTGGTCTTTTGTGCCCGCTTACTCGGTCATACGGTCTTAATTTGCCGCTCGCTGGTTGGGCTGGTGTTTTTTGCCGGGAGGTTCTAATCAGAAAGGCCTGCTCAGGTGTCAGCCGCCAGGGGAAGTTTAGTGAATGTTTTTGTTAAAAAAACTATAATATATGTATAGGATTTAAAAACACAAGGTGCCTTGTAAGGTGTCTATACGTTTCATACGATTAACGCACTCAATTACCTTAATCAGTTCCCCAAGTGTTATATACGCAGCACTCCTCATCACTATTTCAAGAATCAAACTTATAGATTAATCCAGTACCATACAAGTTCAACACAAAACAGTATTTGCTTTTGATATGATTAAGACAAGTTTAATATTGTAAGCCCGTCAGGTTAAGCTCACGACACACGAAAATGATTTTCTAGGACTGGAACATGTTGATATTTACTTAATCAAGAAAGGTGGCTCTAATTTGACCATCTTAATCAACCCAGTTGTAATCAACTTAGTTCATTAATATAATTACATATGCAAGTGCGCATGTAAGAAAATAGGAATCATCATCAGGTTTAAGTCATAAACAAGAGCAGCCCCTTTTGAGCGAGAGAGAGAGAGAGGAGAGAGACTGATATATTTTTCACATATGTTTTGAAATGGGGACCCACAATAATGGATCCCTGGATGTCCTTCAGATGTTATCTTAAGTTGATCTGCTGCGAGCGCTGATGGATGGCTGAAATTGAGTTGGAGGGTTGACTCCTGGAGCGTGTAGGTCTCAATGGGTTTTGGGTGGTTGAGAACGAGCTACCTGCAAAGAAGTCCCGAGGTGGTTGTACTATCGAGAACCCTTCGACGATCAAGTTAGATGGAGTATTTTGACAGAGTAACGGCCTATTGGAGTAAAATTGGCTTACCTGAGTCGTCTGAAGGAGGGGTTTATATAGTGGCTGCCATGGGCAGGCGGACGCGAGATTTACGCCGGTCGTTACGTCCCTGTCGTCACGCTCGCGTGATAGGCGGGATTCCCCATTAATGACGAGACAGGCTCGTTAATAGAGGATCGTGATGGCGTGGAACGTGGGATCATGGGCGGCGGATATCTCGCGTTTAGCGAGATACGCGGAGTCGTGGCGGAGGCGTCTGTGATCAGTGTTGTGAGTCGGTCGGTGAGACCGAGGAAGATAAGCTCGGCGGGAGGCTCGGGAACGAGCGGGAGGCCGAGGCATCTTGGTTCTGCGATAGATCGGAGGCGAGCTGGGGGGTGGTCTGGAAGGCCACCGAAGGTCGGGAACATCCTCGGATGGAAGGCCCGGGATGTGCACTCAACGTAACGTTCTTGATCATTTCTTGTAAGCTCTGGGACACGTCATTTACCACGTGTCATGATTTGGGGAGTCACCGATATCGAGCATCATCATTAGCCCCCCACTCTCGTCTCGATCCGTTCCTGGGTCGGGTCGAGAGTGGTCTGACCGGTCATCCGAGATGAGCTCTCACTCGAAGATATCGTCGGCGTGCATTCCTGGGCAAAGAGTAGTATTCTTTCGATGACGTCAGCGGATCAGGGGAGAGATCTCGCCTTAAAGAGGAACCGTCGGTTCGTACGTACGTTCGTCGAAGCGACAGCCCACGTGTCTAGCGCTGGTTGGCTGACAAGACAGACCGCAGGCGTTCCCGCGCCCGATGGGACGCGCCCAACGAAAATGCGACAGGTGGAATGTTGTCAACCATTGGTTGCGAAGCGTTGTTTTGGCGGGAGGAGATCGGAGTCGTAGGATGTGTACGCCGGCAGCTATAAATAGAGGTGGGATCCCCATCAGGGCCCATACCTCTCCATAATTTCCTCGTCCCTAGTCGTGTTAGCCCGACGCTCTTCTCCTCAGGTCGGATTCCTTGCATTTTCTCTCCCGAGGACACATCCCTTCGATCATGTTAGATGTTTTCTTCCGAGGAGTCAGTAGAAATAGTCCGGGTAGAGTCTAGGGAGTCTTCTGAAGCTTCCTCTTCTACTTCTTTCTTTTCTGAGTTGGAGTCCCCCCGGAAGATAGGGTTAGTCTTGCTCCCCGGGGTCGTGCGACTGGGGCGGTCCCCAGAGCGCAGGTCACGGGTGTCCTTGGCGCGTCATCCACGCTGAGGCATTCGGATGAGCTCGCCACCATCCGGACTCGTTTCCACATTCCTCCCGGCTATTAGCTTCGTCTGGCCGAGAAGGGGGAAAGGGCAGACCAGGTACGGGCAAAGGAGATTGCCATGTATCTGGAAGCCTTTTGGGCCGGGATGCGCCTGCCCTTCTCTCCTGAGGTGTGTGCGGCGTTGAATTGTTTTGAGTCAGCCTCGGACCAGTTAGTGCTGAACTCTTGGAGGATTCTCCTTAAGTTCCTGGCCCGGTTGAAATTACGTTCGATCCATTTCCGCCTGAGTCTGTTGGTTTCTTCTCTCTACTACAAAAACCATCCCGGCGCTCGCAGGGGCGAGCCGAGCTGGGTGTACATCTCTTTTAGAAAACACCGGGGAGGTGCTGCCGGGTCGGGGGTCGACGTAGTACCTTCTTCTATTCACGAATGGAAGAAGAAGTTTTTCTTTGTTGGGCCGCCCGAGGGTGAGGTTTGGCATATGCCCACCCAGTGGCACGGGGCTAGCTTCCCGTGGGTGGGACGGTCGAATGATCCTGACGCGGTGGTGGTGTCGGAGTGGGAGCCCCTCCCCCGGGTTGATGTGCTGCTGTCTGAGCGGGTCCTCAGTTGGGCCGGGCTTAGCCCCGCCCAATTCCCGGGTAAGTTAGGAGTTTTCAGGCGACCTGTTTAGACTTGTGTATTCTTTCATTTTTTATGGCATTGCTGACTCCTTGTACTTATGTCTTATGCAGAACCCATGGACCTCGACAAATTTCGAGCAGCCCTGGTTGAAACGAAGAAAGGGAAGAAGGCTAGAGGCACCGGCCCTTCTGGCCCGCCGTCAGCTCCGGCTCCACCGGCGGCCGCTCCATCCAGGCGTCCAAGCGCGCCCCGGGCCCCAGAGTCCAGCCGTGCACCGATCCGAAAATGTGCTCGGGAGCAAGAGCCTCGGGCTCCGGAGGTGGGAGGTGAGACCGGTTCCCCCGCGTCGCTCCTCAAGAGGTTTCACAGGACGATGCCCCGCTCCTCGGCCTCTCCGATTCTCGTGGACGATGGGGAGCTTCGCGTCGAGGTACCCTCGGGGCTTTTCGTCGACGATAGCCTACTGTCAGAGATGGAAAGGTCGGCCGGAGGCAAGATCCCTCGGGGGACCCTCAGGGCCCAAATGACGGCCATAGCCTAAGAGGCCGTGCAGGTTAGTGTTCACACCCCACTTGGTTCTTCATTCAGTATTTTTGTTCGCGTGATTGGGTGCCCCCTTTCCTTTTTAACACTCTTTGTTTTCTTCAGGTCTTCCAGCACGTCGCCCTTGTCGTCAACATGGAGGATGAGGAAATAGCCCCGGCAATGCAGGCCGCGGGCGAGTTCTCCTCGCGTGAGGAGAGCTCAAGGCTGGAGCTGGAGACGGCGATGGAGAGGGTCACCTCCCTTGAAGACCGGGTGGCGGCCGGGGATCGGGAGATCGCCAGGTGCCTAAAGGCTTCCCGAGCCGCCGAGGCCAAGTTAGAGGATTCCAAGGTGCTCGTTGCCACCTTGAAGAAAACGGCGAACACCCTCTGGAAGGAGAATGAGGCGGCGAAGGAGGGGACGAGGCGTGCCGAGCTCCGGACGTCGAAGGCGGTGGAGAGCTATAAGAAGTCAGACCAGTTCAACACCGACCTCGCTGGAGCCACCGCCGTCGTTTGGCACGACGCCCTCGACGCCGTCAAGGCCGTGATGCCGGAGTTTCCCGACAGCAAGCTCCGAGATGAGTACCCGCTCGAGGATGAAGTGCAGGGGAATGCCCCTGCAAACGCTGCAGGGGAAGAGGCCCCAGATGGGAGCGCTGGGGACAAGTCGGTCGTTCCGGCCACCGGCACCGAGGCTCCCACTGTGGGTGCCGACCTTCCAGACGCGACCTCGGTTGTCGCAGTGGACGCGCAGCTAATCGAGGTTCTCCCTGGCCCCGAGACCTGAACTTCCTCGCTTCCTTGCTTTCTTTTGCCCTAGAATTTTGTAAGCCTCCGGACGTTTTTGTAAGGCTGGGGAGCCTATAATACCTTTGTAAAGACTGCCATTTTTTATGAATGAAAAATCTTTTTGCAGTAGTTTTTTGCGTGCGCATCTTCCTTTCGTTTGTGGTAAACATTTTTATTTGCGTAGTACTGCTTCCATTTTAGATCGGTTTTTCGTCTAGCGATCTCGCGTCGAGTTGAATTCAACCCTTTGCCAAGTGTGCAAAGACCAGCAAAAGTTCGGTATCTCTATGGCCCCGAAGTCGAGGTGGAGATCGCTTAGTAAAGACGTGGGGGAAGTTGAGCAGTGAAGCTGCTCAGAGGCCTCTTGATGAGGGCTTAATCCTTGGTGTTGTTGGGCAAGGAGTTGCCTCCAAAGGATGGACCGAGCAGGGTAGCTGCTCGGTGGCTTCTTGATGAGAGCTTAGATTCTTGGCGTGGTGGGTAGTGTGCAAAGACCAGCTAAGGATGGACTGAGCAGAGTTGCTGCCCGGTTGGCTCTTGGTGAGGGCTTTGATCCTTGGTGTCGGTGGGTAAGAAATTACCAGCTAAGAATGGACCGAGCAGGGTTGCTGCCCGGTTGCCTTTTGGTGATGGCTTTGATCCTTAGCGCGGGAGGGCATGGAGAGGCTTGCTAAGGATGGACCGAGCAGGGTTGCTGCCCGGTTACCTCTTGGTGAGGGCTTTGATCCTTGGCATCGGTGGGTAAGAAATTACCAGCCAAGGATGGACCGAGCAGGGTTGCTGCCCGGTTGCCTCTTGGTGAGTGCTTTGATCCTTAGCGCGGGAGGGCATGGAGAGGCCTGCTAAGGATGGACCGAGTAGGGTTGCTGCCCGGCTGCCTCTTGGTGAGGGATTTGATCCTTGGCGTCGGTGGGTAAGAAATTACCAGCCAAGGATGGACTGAGCAGGGTTGCTGCTCGGTTGTGTAACACCCTAGTTCATTTATACAAGTTCTAGTCAAGTATTTCTTTATTTATGGTATTTTCCTGATTTATTGTGTTTTGAATGCGAATAGTGTATTTGACATTTTATTGCATCCGACCCGACCCACATCCTTGAAACCTGTCTTGATTCATATTTATGATTTATCCTGACCTGTTACATGGACTCGTGCACTTTCATTTTAATTTATACATCTTGAATACTGACATTTTATCTGGCATTTGCATTTTTACAATATAACAATTTAAGTCACATAAAATATTTTAAAAATACATTGCATGGCCTGCATGATACTCCTAGCCCCGTGGTAGCATCCGCACATCTTGTTCTCGTCCCGTTCAGTGAAACAGACTTGTTTGGATGGCTACGCGCACGCACGTGCATCCGTTCTTGGGGGTATGTATTTTTTCATTATCCGTACATTCATTTTTTATTTTGGTCGACATGTATATTTTTTCGTATTTTAAAACTGAATTTTAGACCCGACCCGGGCATGTTTTGGACTATATTTCTATTTACCAGAATATCAAATTTTATTTATACAATATTAATTTTATAAATTGATACAAATTAAAATTTAGTTAACTAATAAAAGATTTTTTTAAATTTAAATCTAAACTAATTTCCTAACAAACTAACAATCCCTTTCTCTCTCTCTCCTCTGCATATATATATTTATATATATTTTATTTATTTAATTTTTTTCTTTCCTTATTTAATACACAGCCTCTTCTTCTTACTTCTTCTTCTTTCTTCTTTCTTTTTCTTGATCTTATTTCTTGATTCCGGTGATCACCGCCGGAGCCGTGCTCGTCACTGACGATCCGAGTGATCCAGTGAACGTATCTGACTTGCGTGATCACCCTCGTGCGTTGTTTGGAACCGTTCCGTGTACCGTGCGCGCGTCGCGACATTTCGCCGACGAAGGACGTTCCGTACACATCCGTTCTTGTTCCGTCTAGGCAAGTTAATTTTGCTACATGTGATTGTTGGAGATAGTGTCCTCATAGTCAATTATTGGATCGCAGGTACGTGATTGCAATGATTGCGGAGGATCTATCCCGGTAGCACAGTCTTACTCGAGATGATAGTATGCTATCTGGTTTGCCTTTATCAGTCGTGTACATGTTCAGGTGACTGATTGCATGTTACACTTTGATAGAGCCCTTAGGATCTTGCTTTACTACCAACAGTATGATGGCGATCATATACGTGAGAGTTGGGTAGTTTATACGCATATCCTTAATTGTGGTCCCTAGTCGTGGGAGTTTCGAGACAGGGCATCGATACTCCGGAGTAGACTAGTGTGTACAGTCGAGACCCTGACGAGGGGCGGTGGCCGGTCTCACAAGCCACTGGTGTCAGTTGGATCACCTAAGATGTATACAGGTGCTCATTGGGTTATGAGTACACCGGACAGGACTCGCCGGGAATCTGCTAGTTAGTATTATATCTACCGTCAGATAGCAGTTCCCTGGTGACATGTGTACAGGTTAGTTCATCGACCTGAGGTCGTCATTTGTCTCGTGTGAGTTCCCACTGTGCTTTGATTTCTACCCTACCACGGCTCAAAGGAGTCGTGCAAACAGGTAGCTTTTGGGAACAGTCCCGAGCCATATGGAGGCACGTGAGCGGATCGGCAGGGGATTCGTCTCTCCCGGTATTGGGGGCGAGGTCGTGCTGTGTCTAGGAGAGCCATTACACAAATCCATGGCCATGGTAGGAGATTTACTGGTAGGTACTCCAGTAGTATCTCAGGGTGTTATTGGGCTTCACTCCGACACGACTTATACTGCTATTGGGGGTCTGACGTTACTAGCCCCCTAGGCAGATATGCGATACTCATAGACGAACGGACCGGACTGTATATACATTGTCACTGTTAGGCTCAGTAGGGTTTTCGGAGGAGTTCGCTCATCGGTCTCCCTTGAGTTCGCTCCTCGGCCTCCCTTGAGGTCAGTCCATGGGCAGCCGTTACGCATAGCTAGTGCCGTTGACGGTTTGTGGTTAAACCCACTGCCAGGGTACTGACGAGTCATTAGAGTCCCCCACAGACAGTTTCCCAAGTTCGGGCGAAACGTTGTAGAGGCCGTATGGTTTTATGGCAGGGTTCGGAAAATGCACGTGCGTTTACGCACGTGTCGATTTTTCGGGCAGATAATACTGGTCGGCTTTGGTTTAAGCCGGATCCGAGTATTATATTGAGTAGGTATAATATCTTTGTCTCAGTTGCATTTGTATTCGGTCGTAATACAAATGCGGGTATATTTATACAGTTTCGGGGTTATCCTGAAAGTCGTTTCAGGATCACTTTTGGAAGTTGCCAGTTTCCAGTTTTCTATCAGCCGTCTTTTAACATTCTGTTAAAGACGGATTTATCTTTTCTTGGATGAGAGTGAGTCGTGCTTCTAGAAGGTTCTAGAAGGTTCTAGAATTTGTGACAAGGCTAAGTGACTCATGCTTTGATTTCATTACATTCTTGTTTTGCTTAAGATCTTTATGCAAGATATTTAGTTTGTGTTCACATATGATATTTTCTTAAGGTCACCCTCTTTGCTCCTACGGTCACCCCCCTCTCTTTATAAGAGGCCGGCCCCCTCCTCTCTCTCTCATGGTTGTTGATTTCATTTGTAGAAAAGATATGATAGTATTTGGGGTGCATGGAATTTTACAGTTCATTCCATCACCCGATTTCTTCGGCAACTTCATTAACCGATCGTCCACGGACTTGGACGAAGTGAGACAAAGTCATCTACTCATTCTCTACATCATTCTTGGTCGTCTCTTTTAGCAAACTTGACGATCGAGTTGCCTCGAGTCAGAGGCGGGAGCCCGTTTAAAGAACCGATCATGTGGTGCCACCTCGACGAGGAGTTCGGAGATCGACGAGATCGGAGCAGCCGCAACGGAGCGTGGGATGATGGTTGAAGAACGAAGGACTCGGATCGTTCGGTACAACCTTTCTACACTTTTTACAGTTTGTTAGTTTAGCAATAATGGCAGATCAGGGTTAAAGTATACGATAGCGCCAGTTTAAAAGTTTTTATTCCGCATTTGGCGTCTGTAGACTGCCGGGGCGCTAGCGTAGACTTACAGTGGTATCAGAGCCTCACCATTTTGCTATACTAACTTGTGCTAACGCGTTTAAAACATCGATCGAACCGGAAATCAAAAATCACAATTTCTACACTTGACAGTTTCTGTTGATTTCAAATGGTCTCAAAAATGAATTCTGCATGTCTTAAAAATCCGTGCAGGGATTTCTAAGAATCACGACGAAATTTGAGCATGTGATTCCTCTAATGAGCCGCGGAAACACGGCCAAACCCATGGTTTGGCCGCGCATCCGCGGCCATCCTAGGGAATCAATGCATCAAATTTTGTCAGTTTCTTCTCTGTTGGATTTTGTGATTTTTGGTATATATCAATTGCGCCCAGGTTTTGTTACTGTTCACCAGTAAGTCGTCGGGCCCATTTTTTTGATATTTGGTCGATCGAAATTTAAACGCGTTAGTTTACAGTGCTTACATTATATCTCCGACCGGGAATGTCATTTGATCGGTAAACCGCGTCCGATTGCTATAGTTCTTTTAGACGGGTTTACGAACGTGACATTCGCGTTGATGTTCTGTGTTGTGCTGTGATGTTGCGGATTTGTCGTGGTGGATAGCAGTGTGCAATGGTAGTACAGTTTGTGTTTATTTGTACATTTGATATTGCGGGGCGAGCGTCCAACTTGTGGACTGCCGTCACTGCCTGTTGTATAATATTCTTTTGGGGCACGACCAGGTTGCGGTCGATGTACCTATTGTACTATTTTTCATTACTGTACTAGGTTTTGCCCCGAGACGGAGTGCACGGATAGTCGGGTTCTGGAGGGCAACGGGTCCGCATCTCATGGCTTTGGGAGGCAGAGGGGCCCCACTCTAAAATTGGCAGACTATTCGCCGCACTCGTAGGGGGTACAGGCTGACCCAAGGAGGGGTGCTCAATTTACCGGATTCCGTGAAGTGCCGGGTGTTCCATTCACTATGCTGTGGGGGACTGCCTCGCTTCAGGTTTTGGCGGGTAACTTGCCGCACCCGTAGGGGTCTAGGTTTCATTGCACAGGCTATCCACACGACAGGGGAACGTCGGGTTTCAGCAGCGGCTCTGTGAAACTCGGGGATCCCAGATTATCTGTATTGTTCTGTGATGCTTATTACTTTTCTGTAATGTTGCATATTATCACGCCTGGAGCGATTATTGTATATTGGTTTATATACTATTAGATGTTGTATATGTTTTACACCCGCGCTAGTCCAGTCCCCGCTCTGTCGTTAGTTAAGTAACCTAACGGGTGATGACGGGACCCAGTGACGAATGCGGATGGCATATACGTACATTTTATTTTCATTCTTTTCTGGTGTGATTAATGATGGGACTGCGTTGATTCTGATCAATGCAAAGGAAAACAAACCTGTTTGAGTTGTTGGAACAATTTTAAAAAGTGTTATTGCAAAGACGTTTTCTTTTGTTATGCATAGCGGTATTCAGTGGAATATCCTGCACCTCATTCGACGGGGCAAGGGCCGATATCCCTTCACCGGGACCGACCCCTTGGACAGAAGTTTGCGTCAGGGTAATAACTTCACTATAGTCGATTACAAGTTGCTTTGCATAGCGGTATTCAGTGGAATATCCTGCACCTCATTCCACGAGGAAAGAGCCGAGATCCCTTTACCGGGAGTGACCTCTTTAGCAAAAGGTTTTCGCCACTATATTTTAAAAAGCTATCAGGTTCCTTCAGCGATATCAATTTCACTACGCTAAAGGTTTTTCGCCAAAAACCAGCCGTAGCCCTCCGTCACTTCTTTTGGGTATTCAGTAGTATTCAAGCTATGTATTTTGACCAACGCCAAGGCATAGTGTTTGGTAGCTGCTGGGTATTCAATTGTTGCATAGATAGATGAGTTAGTTTGGGACAGTCGTTCTGCCATTTTGGCCAACGTCAAGGGCATGTGCGGGTGGGTTCAAATTAACAAGATAGTGATGGATAGAACTTGGCATGTGACTTATGACATTTTGACCAACGCCAAGGTTATAAGAGCATGGGGCAAAAATCATATCGGGAGTTTCTAAAGAAACTGAAACTTGCCAAGTATGCGCATACCTTCTGGAGTATGAGTAACGTGGATGCATTCCATCACGTTATCATGCGATGAGAGTTGGATCCCGATTCCCACTGATGAGTTGGTTTACTCTTCGGGTGATCCCGATTGATTCTTCTTTAGGTTTGGAGGAGAATTTGACAGGACAGTGGGAGGTTTCCGGATTAGATAAAGTGATGACCATTCTGATCTAGGTTGGAGTGCACGCAGAGTGTTTCTTTTCTCTCTCTCTCTTTGGCAGCGACCTTTGACCGACCCTAGACTATGACTCAGTGACCAAGTTGACCAAACCTTCTTAAAATACTGGCTTTTGGATTGTCTGAGTTGCATAAGTCATTGCCACTCCTTCTTTTACCCTTTGCATTTCTCAGAACACCCGTATTACTACGGATATCCACTTCCATTGGATAGATCCATCGTATGGTTATATACGAACTCGAAGGGACTTCTTCGAGGATGGATCCAGGTTCAGGAGAAATAGAATTGGTTTATTCAGTTGTCTTTTATTATCACCTTCTCTCAGGTTGCGAGAGCTCCTTGGTTTAGGAGAGTACACCTATTACGCTTATTGGATAGTCTTATTCCAAACCATAGGCTGGTGCCGAAAGGTAGGGAATGAAGAAAACCAATTAGCCTAAGTAGGGTGTGCAGAAGGTAATATGTAAAGACAAAATAAAGGGATTAGAAAGAGGGCAAAGTAAATTGCGACTGATATCATTCACGACCAAAACCGCGTACTTCATCGCCACTCCTATTTCACCTTTAAAAGAATAAGGTATTATTCAGTTGTCTTTTATCATCACCTTCTCTCGAGATGCGAGTACTCCTTGGTTTAGGAGGGTACACCTATTATGCTTACTGGATAGTCTTCTTCCAAACCATAGGCTGGTGCCGAACGGTAGGGATGGAAGAAAACCAGTTAGCCTAACGATGGTGTACAGAAGGTAACGACTAAAGACAAATAAAGGGATTTGGAGAGATGGCAATAAAATATACGGTTGAAGTCATGAATTGGATTATGGAAGAGGCATCACTAAGAATACCAGGATACCCCTACGAAACATTTTCATGTTTCAGTGCATTGTTAAAGAAAAACTGTTTTCCCGATTAGACACTTACTCCAAGGGTATGTATTTACCAGGTTTCATTCTCATATCTGTATGGTTTTACAGATGATGAGTGGGAGTAAGATATTGGGAATTAGGTGATCATCCTCATTATATCGGAATTCGTTGTAATTGGTGATATTTGAGGAAATCGCCAGGGTACAGTTTTCCACCTACAACGCACAAGTTATGAGTTGGACAACTCAGCGGACTTATACAGAGTATTGTATGTTGTCCAAGTGTCCTTCAGGACAAAGGGGTAGGTCCTCGTGCTTTGTTGTGTTTACTTATAACTTCTCTAGTTTTTAGATAAGTGTTTCGTAGAAATACATGGTCTAAGTTTTGAGAAGTTGTGGGTATAATAATAAAGTAGAGAACCAGGTATCACAAGTATCGGGATTCTTCAAAGAGATCGAAGATGTAGATTCTTGTGATTGGTATTCAGATGATAGTGATGGTTTTGAGAAACGTGTTTCTCTTTCAGGTTACTCATAATTGGATGGATTCCTAAGTTGAATAATGCTGATTAGCCTCTTTCCATTAAGTTGATATGCACTGGAGACAGCTGCATGATTTGAATATGGTTCCAAATTAAAATTAGTGCCAAAGTTTCTATATTGGATATAGAATAGTTCGTACCTTAAAAGAAATTAAGGTACGGGGAGTTGTCCAGCTTATGCTTAAAACCAGACACTGGATAACTCAGGGCACGTTTCTGTAGTGGCTGTTTGTGGGTTGACCCTGGCTATGACGAGGGTTGATATTCTACCATTTCGAAGATCAATAGTGATATTGTTCTTGACTCGCCACAGTTTTAGTAAAATGGATCTTTTTCAGAAAACAGTAGTGGGAGTATGGTAGAACTGGAAGTGATTCCAGAACCGCGAACGATTACGTAAAATTTAATAGGACCTATACATTCAATCAGGTTTGACATTCCAATAGCCACTCCGCAGGTATGGTAGGTAACCTTAGATACCCGAGAGGTACTTCGGTAGCCTCAAGGACGGTGACAGGGAGGTTCTTATCTACCAAGACTTGACACTACTGTTGTTCCAGGATATGAGACCCGGTAGGTGGGTTGTCGTAGTCAGTGGGAGCAGCGGAAGCATAGTGGGCAAGATGCTTATATCTATTTATAGACTTGAGCAGTTATAGCGGAGATAGATCATCTAATTTTGATGTGACAGTCATGGGTTTGACTTCAATCAGAATAAGGGATGGATCAGTTAAGAAGGTAGTAGGGTGTGATGTCATGGTATCTGGATGACATACACAGAGTGGGAAGTAAAATTCCTATACTACGATCGGTTGTACTGTGGTCGTCACACAGTTGTTTCTCCAGACAGGATATGGATATAATATTTGACATTTTGGTTTCTAGATCTATGGTTTTATATCTGGATTTGGGTAGTTTCCCAATGTGGGTACTTTGACAGATATTCTAATGGTTTTTGGAATAGTTGACTCCTAGCATGGTGGTGTACCTGCAGGTGATGGAGTCACCCTCTCTAAAGGTGTCTTACAGACTAAAGGGGAGAGGGATGTGCATGATTGGCAGATCACTTGCTTAGGCAATTGAGTCAATCATGAGATGTCAAGTACCACACCAAATGTTGGTTTTGCACAAGATGCAATAAGTTTGTATTAATCCAATCCTGGAGAAACATAAGGAAGCAGTTTTAGAACATAAGTACATGTTCTACGGATTTGATGACGGCAGCCTCCTTCGGGAGACGATTATCATTCCAGACTTCAAAGGTGACGTGGATGACAGAGTGACTGTCAGAGTTTTAGTTTTTTCCTCTGACGAAGAGGGACAGTATTATTGACAGGTGGTCCAAGAGGATACTGTGGGAAGCAAGGTGCCCGATACTGATTAGGTTCAGTGATCGATTCAGTCTAAGAAGTTTGGATATGGAGTTCATTTATGAACTAAGGTCCCATCAGATATCCAGACATGTTCTAAGACAGGTATTACTCAATTCGGGAGATGGTTTTCTCCGCGAACTTGAGATTAAGAGAGATATAGAAAGATACTTCTAGGCGGATCCACTCACTGAGGTTATTTCTCGAACACAATAGTTTTTCAAACGGGCTTTGTGAAACTGATTAGTAGAGGAGTTGGATGTTCGGTTTCACACGGGCTGTGAGTAGTCGACATCGCAATATTAGCCTTGAGTGCAAGTGGGAGATTGTTGGAGATAGTGCCCTCATAGTCAATTATTGGATCGCAGGTACGTGATTGCAATGATTGCGGAGGACCTATCCCGGTAGCACAGTCTTACTCGAGATGATGGTATGCTATCTGGTTTGCCTTTATCAGTCGTATACATGTTTAGGTGACTGATTGCATGTTACACTTTGATAGAGCCCTTAGGATCTTGCTTTACTACCAACAGTATGATGGCGATCATATACGTGAGAGTTGGGTAGTTTATACGCATATCCTTAATTGTGGTCCCTAGTCGTGGGAGTTTCGAGACAGGGCATCGATACTCCGGAGAAGACTAGTGTGTACAGTCGAGACCCCGACGAGGGGCGGTGGCCGGTCTCACAAGCCACTGGTGTCAGTTGGATCACCTAAGATGTATACAGGTGCTCATTGGGTTATGAGTACACCGGACAGGACTCGCCGGGAATCTGCTAGTTAGTATTATATCTACCGTCAGATAGCAGTTCCCTGGTGACATGTGTACAGGTTAGTTCATCGACCTGAGGTCGTCATTTGTCTCGTGTGAGTTCCCACTGTGCTTTGATTTCTACCCTACCACGGCTCAAAGGAGTCGTGCAAACAGGTAGCTTTTGGGTACAGTCCCGAGCCATATGGAGGCACGTGAGCGGATCGGCAGGGGATTCGTCTCTCCCGGTATTGGGGGCGAGGTCGTGCTGTGTCTAGGAGAGCCATTACACAAATCCATGGCCATGGTAGGAGATTTACTGGTAGGTACTCCAGTAGTATCTCAGGGTGTTATTGGGCTTCACTCCGACACGACTTATACTGCTATTGGGGGTCTGACGTTACTAGCCCCCTAGGCAGATATGCGATACTCATAGACGAACGGACCGGACTGTATATACATTGTCACTGTTAGGCTCAGTAGGGTTTTCGGAGGAGTTCGCTCATCGGTCTCCCTTGAGTTCGCTCCTCGGCCTCCCTTGAGGTCAGTCCATGGGCAGCCGTTACGCATAGCTAGTGCCGCTGACGGTTTGTGGTTAAACCCACCGCCAGGGTACTAACGAGTCATTAGAGTCCCCCACAGACAGTTTCCCAAGTTCGGGCGAAACGTTGTAGAGGCCGTATGGTTTTATGGCAGGGTTCTGAAAATGCACGTGCGTTTACGCACGTGTCGATTTTTCGGGCAGATAATACTGGTCGGCTTTGGTTTAAGCCGGATCCGAGTATTATATTGAGTAGGTATAATATCTTTGTCTCAGTTGCATTTGTATTCGGTCGTAATACAAATGCGGGTATATTTATACAGTTTCGGGGTTATCCTGAAAGTCGTTTCAGGATCACTTTTGGAAGTTGGCAGTTTCCAGTTTTCTATCAGCCGTCTTTTAACATTCTGTTAAAGACGGATTTATCTTTTCTTGGATGAGAGTGAGTCGTGCTTCTAGAAGGTTCTAGAAGGTTCTAGAATTTGTGACAAGGCTAAGTGACTCATGCTTTGATTTCATTACATTCTTGTTTTGCTTAAGATCTTTATGCAAGATATTTAGTTTGTGTTTATATATAATATTTTCTTAAGGTCACCCTCTTTGCTCCTACGGTCACCCCCCTCTCTTTATAAGAGGCCGGCCCCCTCCTCTCTCTCTCATGGTTGTTGATTTCATTTGTAGAAAAGATATGATAGTATTTGGGGTGCATGGAATTTTACAGTTCATTCCATCACCCGATTCCTTCGGCAACTTCATTAACCGATCGTCCACGGACTTGGACGAAGTGAGACAAAGTCATCTACTCATTCTCTACATCATTCTTGGTCGTCTCTTTTAGCAAACTTGACGATCGAGTTGCCTCGAGTCAGAGGCGGGAGCCCGTTTAAAGAACCGATCATGTGGTGCCACCTCGACGAGGAGTTCGGAGATCGACGAGATCGGAGCAGCCGCAACGGAGCGTGGGATGATGGTTGAAGAACGAAGGACTCGGATCGTTCGGTACAACCTTTCTACACTTTTTACAGTTTGTTAGTTTAGCAATAATGGCAGATCAGGGTTAAAGTATACGATAGCGCCAGTTTAAAAGTTTTTATTCCGCATTTGGCGTCTGTAGACTGCCGGGGCGCTAGCGTAGACTTACAGTGGTATCAGAGCCTCACCATTTTGCTATACTAACTTGTGCTAACGCATTTAAAACATCGATCGAACCGGAAATCAAAAATCACAATTTCTACACTTGACAGTTTCTGTTGATTTCAAATGGTCTCAAAAATGAATTCTGCATGTCTTAAAAATCCGTGCAGGGATTTCTAAGAATCACGACGAAATTTGAGCATGTGATTCCTCTAATGAGCCGCGGAAACACGGCCAAACCCATGGTTTGGCCGCGCATCCGCGGCCATCCTAGGGAATCAATGCATCAAATTTTGTCAGTTTCTTCTCTGTTGGATTTTGTGATTTTTGGTATATATCAATTGCGCCCAGGTTTTGTTACTGTTCACCAGTAAGTCGTCGGGCCCATTTTTTTGATATTTGGTCGATCGAAATTTAAACGCGTTAGTTTACAGTGCTTACATTATATCTCCGACCGGGAATGTCATTTGATCGGTAAACCGCGTCCGATTGCTATAGTTCTTTTAGACGGGTTTACGAACGTGACATTCGCGTTGATGTTCTGTGTTGTGCTGTGATGTTGCGGATTTGTCGTGGTGGATAGCAGTGTGCAATGGTAGTACAGTTTGTGTTTATTTGTACATTTGATATTGCGGGGCGAGCGTCCAACTTGTGGACTGCCGTCACTGCCTGTTGTATAATATTCTTTTGGGGCACGACCAGGTTGCGGTCGATGTACCTATTGTACTATTTTTCATTACTGTACTAGGTTTTGCCCCGAGACGGAGTGCACGGATAGTCGGGTTCTGGAGGGCAACGGGTCCGCATCTCATGGCTTTGGGAGGCAGAGGGGCCCCACTCTAAAATTGGCAGACTATTCGCCGCACTCGTAGGGGGTACAGGCTGACCCAAGGAGGGGTGCTCAATTTACCGGATTCCGTGAAGTGCCGGGTGTTCCATTCACTATGCTGTGGGGGACTGCCTCGCTTCAGGTTTTGGCGGGTAACTTGCCGCACCCGTAGGGGTCTAGGTTTCATTGCACAGGCTATCCACACGACAGGGGAACGTCGGGTTTCAGCAGCGGCTCTGTGAAACTCGGGGATCCCAGATTATCTGTATTGTTCTGTGATGCTTATTACTTTTCTGTAATGTTGCATATTATCACGCCTGGAGCGATTATTGTATATTGGTTTATATACTATTAGATGTTGTATATGTTTTACACCCGCGCTAGTCCAGTCCCCGCTCTGTCGTTAGTTAAGTAACCTAACGGGTGATGACGGGACCCAGTGACGAATGCGGATGGCATATACGTACATTTTATTTTCATTCTTTTCTGGTGTGATTAATGATGGGACTGCGTTGATTCTGATCAATGCAAAGGAAAACAAACCTGTTTGAGTTGTTGGAACAATTTTAAAAAGTGTTATTGCAAAGACGTTTTCTTTTGTTATGCATAGCGGTATTCAGTGGAATATCCTGCACCTCATTCGACGGGGCAAGGGCCGATATCCCTTCACCGGGACCGACCCCTTGGACAGAAGTTTGCGTCAGGGTAATAACTTCACTATAGTCGATTACAAGTTGCTTTGCATAGCGGTATTCAGTGGAATATCCTGCACCTCATTCCACGAGGAAAGAGCCGAGATCCCTTTACCGGGAGTGACCTCTTTAGCAAAAGGTTTTCGCCACTATATTTTAAAAAGCTATCAGGTTCCTTCAGCGATATCAATTTCACTACGCTAAAGGTTTTTCGCCAAAAACCAGCCGTAGCCCTCCGTCACTTCTTTTGGGTATTCAGTAGTATTCAAGCTATGTATTTTGACCAACGCCAAGGCATAGTGTTTGGTAGCTGCTGGGTATTCAATTGTTGCATAGATAGATGAGTTAGTTTGGGACAGTCGTTCTGCCATTTTGGCCAACGTCAAGGGCATGTGCGGGTGGGTTCAAATTAACAAGATAGTGATGGATAGAACTTGGCATGTGACTTATGACATTTTGACCAACGCCAAGGTTATAAGAGCATGGGGCAAAAATCATATCGGGAGTTTCTAAAGAAACTGAAACTTGCCAAGTATGCGCATACCTTCTGGAGTATGAGTAACGTGGATGCATTCCATCACGTTATCATGCGATGAGAGTTGGATCCCGATTCCCACTGATGAGTTGGTTTACTCTTCGGGTGATCCCGATTGATTCTTCTTTAGGTTTGGAGGAGAATTTGACAGGACAGTGGGAGGTTTCCGGATTAGATAAAGTGATGACCATTCTGATCTAGGTTGGAGTGCACGCAGAGTGTTTCTTTTCTCTCTCTCTCTTTGGCAGCGACCTTTGACCGACCCTAGACTATGACTCAGTGACCAAGTTGACCAAACCTTCTTAAAATACTGGCTTTTGGATTGTCTGAGTTGCATAAGTCATTGCCACTCCTTCTTTTACCCTTTGCATTTCTCAGAACACCCGTATTACTACGGATATCCACTTCCATTGGATAGATCCATCGTATGGTTATATACGAACTCGAAGGGACTTCTTCGAGGATGGATCCAGGTTCAGGAGAAATAGAATTGGTTTATTCAGTTGTCTTTTATTATCACCTTCTCTCAGATTGCGAGAGCTCCTTGGTTTAGGAGAGTACACCTATTACGCTTATTGGATAGTCTTATTCCAAACCATAGGCTGGTGCCGAAAGGTAGGGAATGAAGAAAACCAATTAGCCTAAGTAGGGTGTGCAGAAGGTAATATGTAAAGACAAAATAAAGGGATTAGAAAGAGGGCAAAGTAAATTGCGACTGATATCATTCACGACCAAAACCGCGTACTTCATCGCCACTCCTATTTAACCTTTAAAAGAATAAGGTATTATTCAGTTGTCTTTTATCATCACCTTCTCTCGAGATGCGAGTACTCCTTGGTTTAGGAGGGTACACCTATTATGCTTACTGGATAGTCTTCTTCCAAACCATAGGCTGGTGCCGAACGGTAGGGATGGAAGAAAACCAGTTAGCCTAACGATGGTGTACAGAAGGTAACGACTAAAGACAAATAAAGGGATTTGGAGAGATGGCAATAAAATATACGGTTGAAGTCATGAATTGGATTATGGAAGAGGCATCACTAAGAATACCAGGATACCCCTACGAAACATTTTCATGTTTCAGTGCATTGTTAAAGAAAAACTGTTTTCCCGATTAGACACTTACTCCAAGGGTATGTATTTACCAGGTTTCATTCTCATATCTGTATGGTTTTACAGATGATGAGTGGGAGTAAGATATTGGGAATTAGGTGATCATCCTCATTATATCGGAATTCGTTGTAATTGGTGATATTTGAGGAAATCGCCAGGGTACAGTTTTCCACCTACAACGCACAAGTTATGAGTTGGACAACTCAGCGGACTTATACAGAGTATTGTATGTTGTCCAAGTGTCCTTCAGGACAAAGGGGTAGGTCCTCGTGCTTTGTTGTGTTTACTTATAACTTCTCTAGTTTTTAGATAAGTGTTTCGTAGAAATACATGGTCTAAGTTTTGAGAAGTTGTGGGTATAATAATAAAGTAGAGAACCAGGTATCACAAGTATCGGGATTCTTCAAAGAGATCGAAGATGTAGATTCTTGTGATTGGTATTCAGATGATAGTGATGGTTTTGAGAAACGTGTTTCTCTTTCAGGTTACTCATAATTGGATGGATTCCTAAGTTGAATAATGCTGATTAGCCTCTTTCCATTAAGTTGATATGCACTGGAGACAGCTGCATGATTTGAATATGGTTCCAAATTAAAATTAGTGCCAAAGTTTCTATATTGGATATAGAATAGTTCGTACCTTAAAAGAAATTAAGGTACGGGGAGTTGTCCAGCTTATGCTTAAAACCAGACACTGGATAACTCAGGGCACGTTTCTGTAGTGGCTGTTTGTGGGTTGACCCTGGCTATGACGAGGGTTGATATTCTACCATTTCGAAGATCAATAGTGATATTGTTCTTGACTCGCCACAGTTTTAGTAAAATGGATCTTTTTCAGAAAACAGTAGTGGGAGTATGGTAGAACTGGAAGTGATTCCAGAACCGCGAACGATTACGTAAAATTTAATAGGACCTATACATTCAATCAGGTTTGACATTCCAATAGCCACTCCGCAGGTATGGTAGGTAACCTTAGACACCCGAGAGGTACTTCGGTAGCCTCAAGGACGGTGACAGGGAGGTTCTTATCTACCAAGACTTGACACTACTGTTGTTCCAGGATATGAGACCCGGTAGGTGGGTTGTCGTAGTCAGTGGGAGCAGCGGAAGCATAGTGGGCAAGATGCTTATATCTATTTATAGACTTGAGCAGTTATAGCGGAGATAGATCATCTAATTTTGATGTGACAGTCATGGGTTTGACTTCAATCAGAATAAGGGATGGATCAGTTAAGAAGGTAGTAGGGTGTGATGTCATGGTATCTGGATGACATACACAGAGTGGGAAGTAAAATTCCTATACTACGATCGGTTGTACTGTGGTCGTCACACAGTTGTTTCTCCAGACAGGATATGGATATAATATTTGACATTTTGGTTTCTAGATCTATGGTTTTATATCTGGATTTGGGTAGTTTCCCAATGTGGGTACTTTGACAGATATTCTAATGGTTTTTGGAATAGTTGACTCCTAGCATGGTGGTGTACCTGCAGGTGATGGAGTCACCCTCTCTAAAGGTGTCTTACAGACTAAAGGGGAGAGGGATGTGCATGATTGGCAGATCACTTGCTTAGGCAATTGAGTCAATCATGAGATGTCAAGTACCACACCAAATGTTGGTTTTGCACAAGATGCAATAAGTTTGTATTAATCCAATCCTGGAGAAACATAAGGAAGCAGTTTTAGAACATAAGTACATGTTCTACGGATTTGATGACGGCAGCCTCCTTCGGGAGACGATTATCATTCCAGGCTTCAAAGGTTACGTGGATGACAGAGTGACTGTCAGAGTTTTAGTTTTTCCCTCTGACGAAGAGGGACAGTATTATGGACAGGTGGTCCAAGAGGATACTGTGGGAAGCAAGGTGCCCGATACTGATTAGGTTCAGTGATCGATTCAGTCTAAGAAGTTTGGATATGGAGTTCATTTATGAACTAAGGTCCCATCAGATATCCAGACATGTTCTAAGACAGGGATTACTCAATTCGGGAGATGGTTTTCTCCGCGAACTTGAGATTAAGAGAGATATAGAAAGATACTTCTAGGCGGATCCACTCACTGAGGCTATTTCTCGAACACAATAGTTTTTCAAACGGGCTTTGTGAAACTGATTAGTAGAGGAGTTGGATGTTCGGTTTCACACGGGCTGTGAGTAGTCGACATCGCAATATTAGCCTTGAGTGCAAGTGGGAGATTGTTGGAGATAGTGCCCTCATAGTCAATTATTGGATCGCAGGTACGTGATTGCAATGATTGCGGAGGACCTATCCCGGTAGCACAGTCTTACTCGAGATGATGGTATGCTATCTGGTTTGCCTTTATCAGTCGTATACATGTTTAGGTGACTGATTGCATGTTACACTTTGATAGAGCCCTTAGGATCTTGCTTTACTACCAACAGTATGATGGCGATCATATACGTGAGAGTTGGGTAGTTTATACGCATATCCTTAATTGTGGTCCCTAGTCGTGGGAGTTTCGAGACAGGGCATCGATACTCCGGAGTAGACTAGTGTGTACAGTCGAGATCCCGACGAGGGGCGGTGGCCGGTCTCACAAGCCACTGGTGTCAGTTGGATCACCTAAGATGTATACAGGTGCTCATTGGGTTATGAGTACACCGGACAGGACTCGCCGGGAATCTGCTAGTTAGTATTATATCTACCGTCAGATAGCAGTTCCCTGGTGACATGTGTACAGGTTAGTTCATCGACCTGAGGTCGTCATTTGTCTCGTGTGAGTTCCCACTGTGCTTTGATTTCTACCCTACCACGGCTCAAAGGAGTCGTGCAAACAGGTAGCTTTTGGGTACAGTCCCGAGCCATATGGAGGCACGTGGGCGGATCGGCAGGGGATTCGTCTCTCCCGGTATTGGGGGCGAGGTCGTGCTGTGTCTAGGAGAGCCATTACACAAATCCATGGCCATGGTAGGAGATTTACTGGTAGGTACTCCAGTAGTATCTCAGGGTGTTATTGGGCTTCACTCCGACACGACTTATACTGCTATTGGGGGTCTGACGTTACTAGCCCCCTAGGCAGATATGCGATACTCATAGACGAACGGACCGGACTGTATATACATTGTCACTGTTAGGCTCAGTAGGGTTTTTGGAGGAGTTCGCTCATCGGTCTCCCTTGAGTTCGCTCCTCGGCCTCCCTTGAGGTCAGTCCATGGGCAGCCGTTACGCATAGCTAGTGCCGCTGACGGTTTGTGGTTAAACCCACTGCCAGGGTACTGACGAGTCATTAGAGTCCCCCACAGACAGTTTCCCAAGTTCGGGCGAAACGTTGTAGAGGCCGTATGGTTTTATGGCAGGGTTCTGAAAATGCACGTGCGTTTACGCACGTGTCGATTTTTCGGGCAGATAATACTGGTCGGCTTTGGTTTAAGCCGGATCCGAGTATTATATTGAGTAGGTATAATATCTTTGTCTCAGTTGCATTTGTATTCGGTCGTAATACAAATGCGGGTATATTTATACAGTTTCGGGGTTATCCTGAAAGTCGTTTCAGGATCACTTTTGGAAGTTGCCAGTTTCCAGTTTTCTATCAGCCGTCTTTTAACATTCGGTTAAAGACGGATTTATCTTTTCTTGGATGAGAGTGAGTCGTGCTTCTAGAAGGTTCTAGAAGGTTCTAGAATTTGTGACAAGGCTAAGTGACTCATGCTTTGATTTCATTACATTCTTGTTTTGCTTAAGATCTTTATGCAAGATATTTAGTTTGTGTTCACATATGATATTTTCTTAAGGTCACCCTCTTTGCTCCTACGGTCACCCCCCTCTCTTTATAAGAGGCCGGCACCCTCCTCTCTCTCTCATGGTTGTTGATTTCATTTGTAGAAAAGATATGATAGTATTTGGGGTGCATGGAATTTTACAGTTCATTCCATCACCCGATTCCTTCGGCAACTTCATTAACCGATCGTCCACGGACTTGGACGAAGTGAGACAAAGTCATCTACTCATTCTCTACATCATTCTTGGTCGTCTCTTTTAGCAAACTTGACGATCGAGTTGCCTCGAGTCAGAGGCGGGAGCCCGTTTAAAGAACCGATCATGTGGTGCCACCTCGACGAGGAGTTCGGAGATCGACGAGATCGGAGCAGCCGCAACGGAGCGTGGGATGATGGTTGAAGAACGAAGGACTCGGATCGTTCGGTACAACCTTTCTACACTCTTTACAGTTTGTTTGTTTAGCAATAATGGCAGATCAGGGTTAAAGTATACGATAGCGCCAGTTTAAAAGTTTTTATTCCGCATTTGGCGTCTGTAGACTGCCGGGGCGCTAGCGTAGACTTACAGTGATATAACCCATTATATACCTATTTAAATAAATATCATACCTGTATTTTAAATCAAGCATCGCATGTTTCATATTACAGCTTTTCGACGTTCCGTTTACATCTGTATAGTGCATTTCAGATATAGGGCATGCAAACCAATCTTAATTACATGCTATATTACTTTAGACGCATCTATTTTAACAAATGGAATACCTGTATTTAAAATCATGCACCCCATGTTTAGTTTTATAACTTTTCGATGTTCCGTTTGCATCCATTCATATCATTTCAGATCTAGATCATGAAAACTTATCTTGTTACATACTATACTATCACATACTGCATCAAATTGAATAGTTACATTTCATATTGCTTAGTTATATGTTCCGCGCTTGTTAGTTTATCATTTTACGATTATGTGATATCGTTTGCATCCATATCATTTAAAATATATATCGTCATAATATTTCTTATTATTATCTTTAATTAGTTTATAATCTGTATTTTATAATATTATACATTTGAAAATATTATAGTTTACACATGAAACGTCGTTGAAAAGCGGATACAACAAATCTGAAATTTACCGTACAGCTTACCTTATAAAATTCATTATAAATCATAGAAAAATCATTAGTATACGTTCGTTAGTTTGTTACGAAGCTAAATCAGAATACTATAACTCTATGAAATATTTACTTGCAAAATAAAGTGTTTAAATAACGTAAAATGCAAATGAAAATATCTCTAAACTGCTGTCCAGGGAAATTCCAGCAGCAAATTTTCAACTTCGAATGTTCATAGCTTTTTTTAGGAGCAACTTGAGATGCTTATAATTATAAAAATGAAAACATTATTGAATTACCTTTGTTTTGGTATAAGACACGTCCTTTTTGGAGAACGTTTGTTATTTTTAAGCTATTTTACAAATCGGGGTGACGCTGAATTTCTGAACGAAACTTTTTCGTGCATGGTTAATAAATACCACTTTTATAGTTATTAATCGGTTTGAATATGTTATCCATGTTAATATTATTATATCAATATCTATTTAATAAATAATAGTGCTTGTGTTTTAATATTCAGCAAATTTTACCGATTTACAGTTTTATAGTATCCGTCTGTATCCGTACGATTTATTACATATCTAGTTGCACGCCAAGACTATATTATTTCATGTTACTGTTGTATTAGTGCACCATGCTCGATAATTTTGTATCCTACATATTCATGATGTAACCCCTGACAAAATATTTGTGCATCCATGCTTTACCGTACTTCCGTACTTGCTACAGTTTTAGTATGAGCATCCGCTTGACACATGTGCACTACCTGTCATGACCTGATATACCACTGCTTGACTTGATACCTGATACACCACTACTTGACATGACTTGATACATGTACACTACTTGACATGACCTGATATATCACTACTTGACATGTTACCCGATCTTGTTACTGATGCCGACAATCTTGACCTGTTGTCCCTACGGACATTTACTGTTGTCTATACAGACAAACATGTTCCTGCTTGATCCTGTGTTGGCATTAGTCTCAGATTTATAAATACCTGACTTACACACATATTGGGGGTATGGGGAAATCAATGATGAAACTTGACTTGTAACTCGACAGTTCGATGCCTTTACTGATCAGTTTTACGGGCTAGGCCAGCCCCGGGATGATGCTGCTGACATCATTCATCGTTACATACTACCTTTTACTGTCTATCGGCACGTCTCAGATTCAGCCCGAGAATCTTGACCGTGGTCCCGGGCATGCACGGGATACTATTGAGTTAGATCGATAATTCATCAAATTGATTTCAAGACTTGAGAGTAGTTAACCCAGTAGACCAGTCTAGATTACTCACTGCACATCACCTATGCCTTACCCTTCACTGTTCTTATTTATGTTACTGATATACCTTATTACTGTTCATACTCGTGCCTGCATGTCTTGCTATCTCCTGATTATATTATTGTTTGATATTATGACGCACCGACGTCTGGAGTATTTCCGCTATGGCCCAGATCCTCTACCTTTGTCGCGGGCTGATCAGGATTATTTCCGCCGTCAGGCCGAGCAGTGAGGATCCTGTTAGTATCCAGTTAGTTTAGTTATTTCCGTACTTTCCAGATGTTACTGTTTATTGGATTTATTGCTTCCGCATACTATTTCTTGACTCGTTTATTCTGGCTTATGGATATGTACTAGATAGTTTATTACTGTTCTTGATATCTCTAGACAGCCGTAATGTGACTGTGGAGGGATATTTCCTATCCACAGGTAGCATGGTTGGCTCTGCCACGTGCCTATCTTAGCGCACTCTGGGAAGCGGGGCGTGACAGGGTTTGTTTGGTATCAGAGCCATAGGATTTAGGTTAATTGGGTTTGATTCTTTTGTAGTTGGGTATTGGACCCAATACACGAATTAGAATACTCGTGATTAGGAACATGTCCTGCCACTTTACCATCTTGCCATTCTTGAATCTTAACTTCCTCCTGATCCTTACCTTGATGATATGCAAATCTCTTTGCATCTCGACTTGAAACTTTTGGTTCCCTATTGTTTATCTCTAGGATTTGGGCGACTTGAGTGGAGTTATGTGATTGTAACTATGAACTGCAGCATGGTTACAATGCGGTACTCTATTTAAGTAACTTGGAGTCCTAGTCTTGATTCATTTCCTTGATTCATAGTCGTTCTATTACCTTGGTTCTCTCCGTTTCATTTCTTACCAGTTTATGTTTTGCAGATTTCTTGGTGACCGATACCGGCAGTTATGAAGTTGTCTTGGAAATTGATGGTCTCACTTTCCACGCTCACATTAATTGTAGAGCAAAGAAAGTGATTTTCTAGATTTCCGGACATCCGGAGTTTGTTTTGCTGGAGGTAGCAGTTCTGTCGGGCCAGTCGAGTTTAGGGCTAGGCCGACAAACAATGTTCTTTTGTCGAAGGAAGTTGATAAGGAGGAAGCGCCAGTGGTAGTTCGAGAGTTCATGGATGTGTTCAAGGACATCTCGGGTTTACCGCAAAAATAAGATATGGAGTTCGCGATCGATCTTGTTCCTGGTGCAGCACCAATCTCAATGGCGTACTATCCAATAGCACCAGTGGAGTTGGAAGAAGTCAAGAAGCAGGTTACCGAATTACTTGAGAAAGGTTGGATTCACAGCAGTAATTCACCTTGGGGAGCTCCAGTTCTTCTAGTAAAGAAGAAGGATGGCACAAGGAGGATGTGCATAGATTATCGAGAATTAAACCGGGTGACTATTAAGAACAAGTACCCGATCCCTCGCATTAGCAAATTGTTCGAGCAACTCAGTGGCGTGAGGGTATTCTCGAAGTTGGATTTGCGGTCCGGATATCATCAAGTTCGAGTTAAATCAGAAGATATTTGCAAGATTGCGTTCCGAACTCGGTATGGACATTACGAGTATTTAGTGATGCCATTCAGAGTCACGAATGCACCGGCGATATTTATGGACTTGATGAACCGAATCTTTTCACCGTTCTTGGACCAGTTTATAGTGGTGTTCATCGATGATATTCTGGTTTATTCGAGGAGCCTTGAAGAGCATGCAGAACACTTGAAAATCGTACTGCAGACATCGAGGCAAGAAAGATTGTATGCAAAGATGAGCAAGTGCGGGTTTTGGCTTGAAGAAGCGAAGTTTTTGGGGCATGTTGTATCCGGAGATGGAATCGCCGTTGATCCTGAGAAGATTGCAGCAGTTTAAGATTGGCCGATTCCGAAGAACGTAGCAGAGATCAGAAGCTTTCTTGGACTTGCCGGGTATTACAGAAGGTTCGTGGAGAATTTTGCTCGTTTGGCTGAGCCTTTGACCAAGCTTACGCATAAGGAAGTACCGTTCGTATGGACGGATAAATGTACGTCAGCTTTTGAGGCGTTGAAGCAGAGATTGATAACAGCTCCTATTTTGACCGTACCAGACAGTTCCGGGGGATTGGTGATTCACAGCGACGCATCTGGGAAAAGTTTGGGATGTGTTTTGATGCAGCATGGGAAAGTTATAGCTTACGCATCGAGACAGTTGAAGATCCATGAGAAGAATTACCCAACTCATGATTTGGAGCTAGCAGCAATGATTTTCGCTCTGAAGATTTGGATACACTACTTACTGGGCGAAAGGGTTGAAGTATTCACCGATCACAAAAGCCTAAAGTATGTGTTCACACAGAAAGAGCTTAACATGAGGCAGCGTAGATGATTGGAGCTGATGGCTGACTATGATCTTGATCTCAAGTACCATCCGGGGAAGGTTAATGTAGTGCTGGATGCGCTTAGTCGGTTGCCAGCAATTCGGATGTTGACTGCACAGAAGGAGCTTATCGAAGATTTTCGGAGATTCGAGTTGGAGATCGTGCTACCACATTCTTCGGGACAGTTGATGCAGTTGCAAGTACAGTCGTCATTAATCGATACTATTAAAGCAGCGCAGTCACATGATCCAAGATTGCAAAGGTTTCGAGAACAGGTTGAAGCTGGACTTCGAACGGACTTGTTAATTCATGAAGATGGTTCGTTGCGATATGGTAGCCGTTTGTGTGTGCCAAAAGGAGATATCCGCGAAGAAGTTATGAAGGAGGCATACAGTTCCGCGTATTCCGTAGATCTAGGAGACACGAAGATGTACCGTGATCTACGACAGCATTTCTGGTGGGAAGGCATGAAAAGGGAGATTGCCTGCTTTGTAGCGAAGTGCTTGGTGTGTCACTAAGTTAAGGCTGAACATCAAAGGGTAGCTGGTTTATTGCAACCACTTCCGATTCCTTAGTGCAAGCGGGACCATATAACCATGGATTTCATGACAGCTTTACCGCGGAGTCCAAAGGGCAACAATGCAGTTTGGGTGACTGTTGATCAATTGACCAAGGCAGCTCATTTCATTCCGTTTCGAGTGGGTCAGTCGACGGAAGCGTTAGCAGAACAGTACATGCAGGAGATTGTAAGATTGCATGGAGTACCGGTGAGCATCGTGTCCGACCGAGACACCCGTTTCTTATCACACTTCTGGAGGAGCTTACAGGAATGTTTGGGGATGCGATTGAAGTTTAGCACAGCTTATCATCCTCAGACAGATGGCCAGTCGGAGAGAACAATCCAAACTCTTAAAGACATGTTGAGAGCTTGCATGTTAGACTTCAAGGGTTCGTGAGAGGATCATCTGCACTTGGTGGAGTTTTCGTACGATAACAACTTTCAGGCGACTATTCAGATGGCTCCATTCGAAGCGTTGTATGGTCGTAAGTGTTGTTCACCTGTTTGTTGGGACGATGTTGGAGAACGAAGATTGTTGGGAACAGATTTGATTGGGCAAACGGTAGAGAAAGTTAATACTATCCGGAATTATATGAAGGCAGCACAAGATCGGCAGAAGTGTTGGGCCGATACATCGAGAAGACCTCTAGAGTTTGCTATTAGTGATCTGGTATTCTTGAAGATATCACCGACTAGAGAAGTGATTCGTTTTGGGAGTCGAGGTAAGCTTAGTCCTCGATTCGTGGGGCCTTTCAAGATTATGGAGCGTGTTGGAGAAGTAACTTATCGATTGGCGTTACCACAATCTTTGGCGAATGTTCATGACGTGTTTCATGTATCTTAACTCCGTAAGTGTTCGAGATGAAACATGCGTGCTGGATCATTCAGAGCTGACTGTAAGAGAGGATTTGACCTTTGAGGAACGATCGATGTCGATTGTTGATCGAAGAAAAAGGATCCTTAAGAACAAGGCTATCCCTCTCATACTTGTTTCTTGGGGAATCGCTCGCATGAAGAATCTACTTAGGAACGAGAAGACAAGATTCGACAGAAGTTTCCACAGCTGTTCTTGTAGGTTCTCGATTGTTTATCTTTTCTTGTTCCTGGAATTTCGAGAATGAAATTCTTTTTGTAGTTGGGTATAATGTAACACTCTAGTTCATTTATACCAGTTCTAGTCAAGTATTTCTTTATTTATGGTATTTTCCTGATTTATTGTGTTTTGGGTGCGAATAGTGTATTTGACATATTATTGCATCCGACTCGACCCACATGCTTGAAACCTGTCTTGATTCATGTTTATGATTTATCTTGATCTGTTACATGGACTCGTGCACTTTCATTTTAATTTATACATCTTGAATACTGGCATTTTATTTGGCATTTGCATTTTTACAATATAACATTTTAAGTCACATAAAATATTTTAAAAATACATTGCATGGCTTGCATGATACCTCTAGCCCCGTGGTAGCATCCGCGCATCTTGTTCTCGTCCCGTTCAGTGAAACGGACTTGTTTGGATGGCTATGCGCACGCGCGAGCATTCGTTCTTGGGGGTATATATTTTTTCGTTATCCGGACATTCATTTTTTATTTTGGTCGACATGTATATTTTTTCGTATTTTAAAACTGAATTTTAGACCCGACCCGGGCATGTTTTGGACTATATTTCTATTTACCAGAATATCAAATTTTATTTATACAATATTGATTTTATAAATTGATACAAATTAAAATTTAGTTAACTAACAAAAGATTTTTTTTTAAATTTAAATCTAAACTAATTTCCTAACAAACTAACAACCCCTTTCTCTCTCTCTCTTCTCTGCATATATATATTTATATATATTTTATTTATTTAATTATTTTCTTTCCTTATTTAATACACAGCCTCTTCTTCTTACTTCTTCTTCTTCTTTCTTCTTTCTTTTTCTTGATCTTGTTTCTTGATTCCGATGATCACCGTCGGAGCCGTGCTCGTCACTGACGATCCGAGTGATCCAGTGAACGTACCTGACTTGCATGATCACCCTCGTGCGTTGTTTGGAACCGTTCCGTGTACCGTGCGCGCGTTGCGACATTTCGCCGACGAAAGACGTTCCGTACACATCCGTTCTTGTTCCGTCTAGGCAAGTTAATTTTGCTACATGCTATATAACCCATTATATACCTATTTAAATAAATATCACACCTGTATTTTAAATCAAGCATCGCATGTTTCATATTACAGCCTTTCGACGTTCCTTTTACATTTGTATAGTGCATTTCAGATCTAGGGCATGCAAACCAATCTTAATTACATGCTACATTACTTTAGATGCATCTATTTTAACAAATGGAATACCTGTATTTAAAATCATGCACCCCATGTTTAGTTTTATAACTTTTCGATGTTCCGTTTGCATCCATTCATATCATTTCAGATTTAGGTCATGAAAACTTATCTTGTTATATACTATACTATCATATACTGCATCAAATTGAATAGTTACATTTCATATTGCTTAGTTATATGTTCCACGCTTGTTAGTTTATCATTTTACGATTATGTGATATCCGTTTGCATCCATATCATTTAAAATATATATCGTCGTAATATTTCTTATTATTATCTTTAATTAGTTTATAATCTGCATTTTATAATGTTATACATTTGAAAATATTATAGTTTACACATGAAACGTCGTTGAAAAGCGGATACGACAAATCTGAAATTTACTGTACACCTTACCTTATAAAATTCATTATAAATCATAGAAAAATCATTAGTATACGTTCGTTACTTCGTTACGAAGCTAAATCAGAATACTATAACTCTATGAAATATTTATTTGCAAAATAAAGTGTTTAAATAACGTAAAATTCAAATGAAAATATCTCTAAACTGCTGTCCAGGGAAATTCCAGCAGCAAATTTTCAACTTCGAATGTTCATAGCTTTTTTAGGAACAACCTGAGATGCTTATAATTATAAAAATGAAAACATTATTGAATTATCTTTGTTTTGGTATAAGACACGTCCTTTTTGGAGAACGTTTGTTATTTTTAAGCTATTTTACAAATCGGGATGACGCTGAATTTCTGAACGGAACTTCCTTGTGCATGGTTAATCAATACCACTTTTATAGTTATTAATCGGTTTGAATATGTTATCCATGTTAATATTATTATATCAATATCTATTTAATAAATAATAGTGCTTGTGTTTTAATATTCAGCAAATTTTACCGATTTACAGTTTTATAGTATCCGTCTGTATCCGTACGATTTATTACATATCTAGTTGCACGCCAAGACTATATTATTTCATGTTACTGTTGTATTAGTGCACCATGCTCGATAATTTTGTATCCTACATATTCATGATGTAACCCCTGACAAAATATTTGTGCATCCATGCTTTACCGTACTTCCGTACTTGCTACAGTTTTAGTATGAGCATCCGCTTGACACATGTGCACTACCTGTCATGACCTGATATACCACTGCTTGACTTGATACCTGATACACCACTACTTGACATGACTTGATACATGTACACTACTTGACATGACCTGATATATCACTACTTGACATGTTACCCGATCTTGTTACTAATGCCGACAATCTTGACCTGTTGTCCCTACGGACATTTACTGTTGTCTATACAGACAAACATGTTCCTGCTTGATCCTGTGTTGGCATTAGTCTCAGATTTATAAATACCTGACTTACACACATATTGGGGGTATGGGGAAATCAATGATGAAACTTGACTTGTAACTCGACAGTTCGATGCCTTTACTGATCAGTTTTACGGGCTAGGCCAGCCCCGGGATGATGCTGCTGACATCATTCATCGTTACATACTACCTTTTACTGTCTATCGGCACGTCTCAGATTCAGCCCGAGAATCTTGACCGTGGTCCCGGGCATGCACGGGATACTATTGAGTTAGATCGATAATTCATCAAATTGATTTCAAGACTTGAGAGTAGTTAACCCAGTAGACCAGTCTAGATTACTCACTGCACATCACCTATGCCTTACCCTTCACTGTTCTTATTTATGTTACTGATATACCTTATTACTGTTCATACTCGTGCCTGCATGTCTTGCTATCTCCTGATTATATTATTGTTTGATATTATGACGCACTGACGTCTGGAGTATTTCCGCTATGGCCCAGATCCTCTACCTTTGTCGCGGGCTGATCAGGATTATTTCCGCCGTCAGGCCGAGCAGTGAGGATCCTGTTAGTATCCAGTTAGTTTAGTTATTTCCGTACTTTCCAGATGTTACTGTTTATTGGATTTATTGCTTCCGCATACTATTTCTTGACTCGTTTATTCTGGCTTATGGACATGTACTAGATAGTTTATTACTGTTCTTGATATCTCTAAATAGCCGTAATGTGACTGTGGAGGGATGCTTCCTATCCACAGGTAGCATGGTTGGCTCTGTCACGTGCCTATCTTAGCGCACTCTGGGAAGCGGGGCGTGACAGGTTGTCTCTTGGTGAGGGCTTTGATCCTTGGCATCGGTGGGTAAGAAATTACCAGCCAAGGACGGACCGAGCAGGGTTGCTGCCCGGGTGCCTCTTGGTGAGGGCTTTGATCCTTGGCGTCGGTGGGTAAGAAATTACCAGCCAAGGACGGACCGAGCAGGGTTGTTGCCTGGTTGCCTCTTGGTGATGGCTTTGATCCTTGGCGTCGGTGGGTAAGAAATTACCAGTCAAGGACGGACCGAGCAGGGTTGCTGCCCGGTTGCCTCTTGGTGAGGGCTTTGATTCTTAGCGCGGGAGGGCATGAAGAGGCCTGCCAAGGATGGACCGAGCAGGGTTGTTGCCCGGTTGCCTCTTGGTGAAGGTTTTGATTCTTGGCGTCGGTGGGTAAGAAATTACCAGCCAAGGATGGACCGAGGCGGGTTGCTGCCGGTTGCCTCTTAGTGAGGGCTTTGATCCTTAGCGCAGGAGGGCATGAAGAGGCCTGCTAAGGATGGACCGAGCAAGGTTGCTGCCCGGTTGCCTTTTGGTGAGGGCTTTGATCCTTGGCGTCGTGGGGTAAGAAATTTCCAGCCAAGGATAGACCGAGGTTCTGGTGTGTGAACATCGGGAAGAGTAAACATCAAGGGCGATACGTGTTATGAACGCGTGGGGAGGCGAAGTGTAAGAGCCCCGTCGTTCCGATTTTGCCAAGAAAGGCGGGATGTTCGCCGCGTGGCGGTACAGTAATGGAAGAAACGAGCGGCTGTTGGACTCTTGGGGCGCTGTGGCGCTATAAAACGGAGGGCATGTTGATCACTCCTTTCTTCATACCTAAAACATAAAATGGACACTTTCCCTTTCACCATCCCTGAGATCATCTCTTTCGAGGACGTGTACCTGTACGACCGGCTGTGTTCCGAGGAGACGCGATGGGTGGTGATCCGGCGGGTCGAAGATCACATCGGCCGCCTGCTCCCCCGGCGATCGCCCCTTCTCCAGCTGCTTATGTACTCCATCTGGAGAGCGTCGCCGGGGCTGCACAACTTCTTGTCCGAACAGCTGAAGGATGAGGCGGTTGGGAAGCTGAGGACGTTATGTCGTCTCGGCCTGATCTCAAAGAGTCGGCGGGATCGCTCGGTGGCACTCGTCCTCGAGTGTTACCAATTGAGGCATCTCGCCGATGGGTGCCAGCCCGAGGAGCTTCCTGGCCCGTCAGTGGCCACGAGGGTTCACGAACAGCATCAGAGGCAGAGGTCCGAGGCGGCAAGGGCCCGACTGGCGGCGATTTCCTCGGAGTATCATGAGGAATGCTTCCTGCAACCCCTTCCCTCACTGCTGTAATTTTTTTTTAATGTGCGGCTGAGGAGCCTACAATACCTTTTTGAATGAATAAAATTCTTCTTTTTGCAATGCTGCATCGTGTCCTTCTTGTTGTTTAAATAAAAAGAACTCGGAAGAATTTACATTGCTTTGTTGAAGAACCCCAGTAGTGTCCTGCAAAGGATGGACCGAACATAGTAGCTGCTCGGTGGATCTGGAGGTTCAGTCTGACCTTCCCTGGTTCGTGATCATTGGGAGGGGCGACCGTCGTAGGCGGCACGTGCCAGGAATGCATGGGGAGGCGTAGCGTTTCGGGGAGCCACGTCACTTTTGCTACATGGCGGCGCAGTATTGGAGTAATCTTGGCGGATCCCAGGATTCGCACAAGAATTTAGGCTCTTAAGGATTCTGTTTGAGGTTATAAATAGAGAAGGAGATGGCAATTCCTTCGGCATCGCTTTCTTTGGAGATGACGGGGCGCATGTATTCGATCGAAGAGATCATCACTTTCGACGACGTCTCCTTGCATGACCAATCCCTGGTTGAGGATGGGTAACGAGGAGTGGTTCAGCGCCTCGAGGGTCACGTTGGCCGGCTTCTTACTCGGCGGTCGTCCCGGCTTCAGTTGCTGATGTACGCAATTTGGAGGAGGTCCCCGGGATTGGACAACCCCTTCTCCGAGGAGTTGCTGGACGAGGCGCTCGACAAGGTGCGCTCGATCTTCTTGCTCGGCCTCATCTCGAAGGCCAGGCATGACCGATCCTTGGCCCTCATTTTGGACTGCTTCAAAATGAGGTACATCGTGAGCCAAGGCGCAGAAGGCGGAGCGTCGGGTGCTTCCGTGGCGTCCTGGGTTCGCGTGCAGCATCGGCGGGAGCATGCTACGGAGGCTAGGG
Organism: Agapanthus africanus; assembly: GCA_030015575.1. Taxonomy (NCBI): domain Eukaryota; kingdom Viridiplantae; phylum Streptophyta; class Magnoliopsida; order Asparagales; family Amaryllidaceae; genus Agapanthus; species Agapanthus africanus. The sequence continues at coordinate 498,631,449 of JASDDO010000010.1, forward strand.
CTCGGCTAGCGGAAATCTTCTCTGAGTATCACCAGGAGTACTTCCTCGATCCCGTTCCCCCTCTGTTGTAAATTTTTCCTTTTTCTTTTTTTGTATGGCTGAGGAGCCTATAGTACCTTTTGAATAAATAAAATTCTCCTTTTCGGGATGCCTTATTGTTTACATTGTTTTTGCGAAAGAAGAAATATACATTTGTAGATATTCTTTTCAGAGGTACAACTTGAGCTTCTCAGCATTGTAAGGCCTTGGAAATTTGTGACCATTCACGTCTTGTAAGCAGTAGGCTCCACCGGGCAGAACCTTGGAGACGAGGAAAGTACCATTCCACTTCGGGGAAAACTTATGCAGCTTGCCTTGATCAACGAACTCATTCCGCCTCAGGACTAAATCTCCGGTCTTGAAGAAGCAACGCTTGACTCGTGCGTTGTAGTAGCGGGCGGTTTGCTGTTGATAGGCGGCAGCTCTGATTTGAGCCCGGTCTCGTTTCTCTAACAAGATGTCCAGGTTAGTTCGGAGGGCTGAGGTGTTCGCTTCGTCGTCGAAATGCTCAACCCGGTGACTGGGGAGTCCGATCTCCGCTGGGACCATTGCCTCGGTACCGTAGCAGAGGCTGAAAGGGGTCTCCCCGGTAGGGGTTTTCTTCAACGTACGCAAGGCCCAAAAGACTCGGGGTAATTCCTCGACCTAGCTGCCTTGGCGTCCTTCTAGGCGTGTCCAAAGACCCCGGAGGACGTCCCAGTTAGCGACTTCGGCCTTCCCGTTGCATTGTGGATGCACGACCACGGCAAATTTCATGAGGATACGATATTCGCTGCAGAATTCATTAACTCTTTCGTTTTCGAAATTTGTCCCATGGTCGATGATGATACCCCTCGGGATGCCGAACCAGAATATTACGTTGTTCTGTAGGAACTTAATGGTCATGGTGGCGTCCGGTTTCTTGATGGGAATGGCCTCGATCCACTTCGTGAAGTAGTCCACTGCGACGAGGACGTACTTGTGCCCGCCCGTTCTTGTAGGGAACTGGCCTATCATGTCCATTCCCCACTGGGAAAATGGCCACGGGGAGGTTAGGGCGGTTAGCTCGGTGGCAGGAAGGTGAGGTATGCTTCCATGGAGTTGGCAGCTCTTGCATCTCCTGACGAGCTTCTGGGCGTCCTGATGAATCATCGGCCAGTAGTACCCCTGAAGCAATGCTTTCTGGATTAAGGTGCGGGCCCCTTTGTGCGCGCCGCCGACCCCTTCGTGGATCTCACGGAGGACGTAGTCAGCTTCATGGGGGTCGACGCACCGGAACAGGGGCTGAGTGAAAGACTTATTATAGAGGTTCCCATTGCTCCAGACGAAATGACGAGCTTTGGCTCGAAGACGGTAAGCTTCTCCCCGATCTTCTGGGAGCGTACCTTCCCTCAGGAATTCTACGAGGGGCTTCCTCCAATCCCGGTCTTCTTCCTGGGCTGTATACACTTGAAGTAGTGTCGCACCGTCTTCCACGCTGGGCCGTGGAAAGACCTTGAAGAGGATGTTCCTCTTGTTGTAGGCCGTGTAAGATGAAGCCAGCTTACTCAGGGCGTCGTCCTGGGCGTTCAGCTGTCTGGGGATCTGCTTCACCTGGACTTCATGGAAGTCCTTTCGCAATCTTTTAACCTCGGCTAGATACTTCACCATCAGAGGCTCCCGTGCCTCGAATCAGCCTGTCACTTGGCCAACGACTAGGGCGGAGACGCTGCGGACCCGAATCGTTTTCAGCCCCAGTCCGAAGGCTATGCGCAATCCGACCAGTAAGGCCTCGTATTCCGCCGCGTTGTTTGAGGCTTTGAACTCGAGCTTTAGAGAATACTCCATCTCTGCCTCGTCCGGGCCCCGAATGACGAGGCCGGCACCACAGCCTTCCTCGGTCGAGGACCCGTCGACGTAAAGGATGCAATCAGGGACGGATTCGGGCTTCCCATTGACTGAGGGTTGAGCTACGGGTGCTGGCGTGGATTCCGGCACTTTGCTCGGGATGGTGCACTCAACCATAAAATTGACCAGGGCTTGTGCCTTGATAGCCTGCCTCGGGCGGTATTTTATGTTGAACTGGTACAACTCCTACCTCTATTTCTCCAAGCGGCCAGAGGATGCGGGGGAGGCGAGGATAGCCCCTAAGGGCCGCTCGGTAAGAACGAGGATGGTATGCGCCTGGAAATAGTGCCGCAGTTTTCTTGAGGCCATGATGAGTGCCAAGACAATTTCTCTATGGCTGGGTACCTCGTTTCCGCGTCCTTGAAGACGTGGCTCATATAGTATACCGACTTCTGAACTCCGTCGACCTCTCGGATGAGCTCTGAGCTTGCAGCTTGGTCGGATACCGATAGGTATAGCGATAGCTCGTCTCCTTCGACTGGCTGGGTGAGCAGCGGGGGTGTCGCAACGTGCCTCTTTAATTGGTCAAAGGCGATCTGGAACTCCTCCGACCACTCAAACCTTGGAATCTTCCTTAGAGCCTTGAAGAACGGGAGGCACTTCTCCCCAGACCTCGACATGAAATGACTCAGAACGGCTACCCGCCCTGTCAGCCGCATGATTTCGACGTTAATCTTGGGCGCGGCCATGTTAAGGTTGGTATTGATTTTCTCCTGGTTAGCTTCGATTCCATAGTGGGTGACCATGAAACTGAGGAATTTTCCGCCGGTGACCCCAAATGCGCACTTGGCGGGGTTCAGCTTCATCTTGTATTTGCGGAGGACGCCGAAGGCTTCGCCCACATCCTTATCATGGTCGTCCGATGAGACTGATTTGACGAGCATATCGTCGATGTAAACTTCCATATTTCTGTCGATCTACAGTTTGAACATGCGATTGACCAAGCGTTGGTACGTAGCTCCGGCGTTTTTGAGGCCGAAAGGCATCACCTTGTAACAGTATACCCACCGGTCCGTTGTGAATGCGGTGAGTTCCTCCTCCGCCGGATTCATACGGATATGGTTGTATCCAGAGAAAGCATCCATGAAGCTAAGTAGCTCGTGGCCTGCCGAGATGATCTATCCGGGGGGAATAATTGTCTTTCAGGCAGGCCTTGTTTAGGTCGGTGAAGTCGACGCACATGCGTAACTTCCCGCTTGACTTTTTGACCATGACAACGTTCGCCAACCATTCCGAGTAAGGCACATTCTGAATGAAATTGACGGCGAGGAGCCTGTCTACCTCGTCCTCGATCACCTTCTGCTTGATCGGAGTGAAGCTTCGCTTTTTCTGCCTGATGGGTCGGACCGTACGATCTACCCGAGCTTGTGAGATATGATTTTGGGGTCGATCCCAGGCATGTCAGCAGGTGACCAGGCGAACACGTCAAAGTTGTTTCTAAGGAAGTGAACCAGGTCGTCTCGCTGAGTCCCCATCAAAAGCGAATTGATCTGTACTGTTCATTCATCGTCCCCTTCTACGAGAGGGACCTCAGCTAGTGGCTCCACCGACGTCCCTCGGACCTCATTTTGCTCGTCCCGAATGTCCAGAGAACCCTTGATGTCACCCTCGCCCTCAACATCTTTGTTCGGCTTCTCAGACGTAGATGTTGCGGTGAAGCAAACCTTTGCGGTTCGTTGGTCTCTGTAGGCCCGACCTATCCCACCCCGGTCGAGCGGGAACTTCATCGCTAAGTGGTAGGTCGATATCTGCGCTCGGAGTGAATTCAGTTTTCGGCGACCGAGGAGGACGTTGTAGGCCGATGGGATTCTCGCGACGATGAACTCCACAGGCACGGTGCGCGTATGGCCAGCCTCCCCGACGTCAAATTGGAGAGTGATTACCTCTTCCGCCGGGATGGAGTGGTTAATGAACCCGGACAGGACGTGGGTGGTCGGCCTTAGGTCCGATGGGGTGGGTCCCATAAGCAGGAAGCAGTCATAAAAGAGAATGTCTGCCGAGCTTCCCGAGTCGATCAGTATCCTCTGTACCTCGTAGCGATGGATCCAAGCTGTGATCACCAGTGGCTCGTTGTGGGGAAGGGATATACCGTGGAGGTCCTCGTCTGTAAAAACGATCGGCTCGGTTGATTTGGCCTTCTTCCTCGGGTGGCTGCCAGTCCCCTTGATCGGTGAGGGACGCTGAATCCTGTCGGTCTCTGCCATACCCCCCATTGATATGGCCATGATTTGGATAATTGTCAATTTGCCGGGAGGGGGACGTTGCTATTGCTCACGGTTGGCTTGCCGCTTGTCTCGCAAGTACGTTGCCAGGTGCCCTGAGCGGATCTGCTCCTCGACGTCGTCTCGGAGCTGTTTGCAGTTCTCAGTGTAGTGGCCTTGCGACCTGTGGAAACTGCAGAAGGGGCCCCGGGTGCGCTTTACAGCTTTGTTCGAGACTGGGGGGAGTTTGAAGAACCTTTCACCCTTAGCCTCCTCCAGCAGTACCGTCTGGGAGACGTTGAGCGGGGTGTACTCCTGAAACTTCGGAGAGTAGGGTTTTGGCCGCTCAATCTTCTTCTTCTCCTTCCGGGCCCTTTTCTTCTGATCAACTTGTTCTGTCCGGGGCAGATTGGCGTTCACCTTGGACTCGAGCTGGATCTTGCGTTCGGTCCAGGCCTTTACCTCGGCCATGGTCTTAGGTTGCGCTAATGCAAAGGAGCGTAGCCACTTCTTATGCCTAAGACCCGACCTGAGGGCCGTAATGACCGTTTCGTCCCAGTGTCCCGGGACCTCGAGCAGGGCGTTGTAGAAGCGGGTGACGTATCCTCTGAAGGATTCCTTATCCCCGCTCTTTATGGTGAAGAGGTGGTCGACGGTCCGCTTCTGCCGTCCGTTTTCGACGAAGTGGCCGAGGAATTGGGTGGCCAGCTCATCGAAGATGGAGATTTAGCATGGCGCAAGCCCTCGGAACCAGTCTCATCCAGAGTGGACGAGAGTGGCAGGAAAAGCGCGGCACTGAGCGACGTCGGAGCAATCCTGGAAACTCATCCTGGCCGTAAATGCGTCCAGATGGTCCTTCGGGTCGGACTTCCCATCGAAGAGTGAGACTTTCGGGGGCTTGTTCCGGGAGGAGACGTGGACGACGAGTAGCTCTTCGGTGAAGGGATTCGTGAGTGAGTCGGCGGCATATTTAGCCCCGTCGCTTGAATGACGACTTTCCCGATGCATGCCTTCGATCTTCTTTTCGAGGGCGTCGAGTCGGCCGTGGTATCCCGATGATTCGGCATATTCTGATTTTCGGCCTCTGCTGCCAGAGACCTCTGCCTAGCTACGGGCCCGATTCCGTTCGATGAGGTTCCTTAGGTCCCCTGGTGAGGTCGTCTTCGAGCTGCCGTGGTGAGTCCCGTGCGCACGACCCCGTCGAGGGAGGGAGTACCGGTCATGCCTGGGCGCAGGCGGGCTGACCGACACCTCCTCGGGAAGGACAGGGGCGCGATAGGGGTTGGGGCGAGGAGCTCTGGCATAAGACCTCGGAGTTAAGCTATGTGACGCCCACCAGGTCATTGAATATGTCGGCCTGGGGGATCTGCGGCTACTGGAGACAGCGAGGCGGTGATTGGTCGTGGCAATGCGGACGGAGTCTTCTCTCCCTCTGTAGGGGTCCCGGTCCCGTGGCGGGGGAGCGGCGACCTGGTGAGCTTGCCCGGCCGTTTGGACATGGACGAGTGCATCCACGACGGACGCGAGTCGATCTATCCGAGCGGATAGGGCATGAGTGGTGTTCGGGGGAGGAGGGGACTCTCCCTCGTCTCCTCTGCGGGAAGGTCGACGGCTGGTGCTTGGATCGTCACGGTGACCGCTGGCCATGAAGTCGAGATCGGAAGACGAACTTTTCGTTGAGTGGAACTAAACGCTTCCCATAGACGGCGCCAACTGATGGATCCCTGGATCTCCTTCACATCATATCTTCCGTTGATTTGCTGCGAGCGCTGATGGACGGCTGAGATTGAGTTAGAGGGTTGACTCCTGAAGCGTGTGAGTCTCAATGGGTTTTGAGTAGTTGAGGCCGAGCTACCTGCAAAGAAGTCTCGGGGTGGTTGTACCACCGAGGACCCTCCAACGATCAAGTTAGATGGAGTATTTTGGCAGAGTAACGGCCTATTGGAGTAAAATTGGCTTACCCGAGTCATCTGAAGGAGGGGTTTATATAGTGGCTGTCATAGGTAGGCGGGCGCGAGATTCACGCCGGCCGTTACGCCCCTGGCGTCACGCCCGATAGACGGGATTCCCCATTAATGACGAGACAAGCTCGTTAATAGGGGATCGTGATGGCGTGGAACGCGAGATCATGGGCGGCGGATATCTTGCGTCTGGCGAGATTCGTGGAGTCGTGGCGGAGACGCCTGTGATCGGTGCTGTGGGTCGGTCGGTGAGACCGAGGAAGATGAGCTCGGCGGGAGGTTCGGGAATGAGCAGGAGGCCGAGGCATCTTGGTTCTGCGATAGCTTGGAGGCGAGCTGGGGTTGGTCTGGAAGGCCACCGAAGGTGGGGAACATTCTCGGGTGGAAGGCCCGGGGTGTGCACTCAACGTAACGTTCTTGATCATTTCTTGTAAGCTCTGGGACACGTCATCTGCCACGTGTCATGATCTGTGGAGTCACCGATATCGAACATCATCACACAACTTCTGAATTGAATTGAATTCTGTGGATATATGCAGGTCAACTACCAAATCCATATGCGGTTAGGCTTAATCCAAACCCTAATTAATTTAATTTTACTTTTAAAATGAACCAAGGACAATAAAATTTGGTCATTTTTGGCATTATTTTGAGCCCAACAACCTCTAAAGACGTCATTAAAGTGTATTAAGATTTAAGATTCATTGCTACTTTAAAAATTGATCGAGTGACTCCAGGCCATATCAGAGAGGGTCCTTTCTTATCTTAAAAACATATGAAAGATCTGTACCTTTCATAATATTCCCAACAAGTCTAATTTTACACGCACAAAAAAAAGCATTGAAAAATATATCTTAGCTAACTCCCTATTAATCCTCTTAACTACATTTTTCTCGGCTCCCTACTCAACATTTATGATACTTGTATTCCATTAATCTAGACTTATATTTAGTGAAAAAAATGACGTATATAAAGTTCATGGTATTTTCATATAAAAGTGAGATTTAAGTTATTTAACATGATATTTTAGAGTAAAAGTTGGTTATAAACATTTATAATAGTGATACAAATATTATGTAAAAGTTGGATGAACAATATGTAATTAAAAAGTGAGATTTTTTTAGTTTAGAAGATTTACATCGGTACTAACTCCACTTACCGATATTTATTTTGAAAAGAGATTTTAGAGAAGAAGGGGGATGCTGAGAGGGGACTTACAAGTTAGAAAGATGAAGATGAGATAGAAGAAGAGGGTGTAGTTGTAGTGGCATCGCGGGGTTGCCGGAACTTGCGCAATTCCTTGCCGGAAGTTGATCTTTGGCTAACTCCATTTCTACTCCACTTGTACTTGAGAAAATTTGAGGCTTTTGGCTTGAATTTTCAGAATGAGGAGGGGGCTAGAGTATGGGGTTATATTTATAGTGTGAAATTAGGGTTTTGCAATTGAAAGAATGAATTAAAATGCATAAAAATTGGATTTAAAGGTGAAATTGAAGTCTTTGTTTCATTTCAGAGAAATCAAACAGTGCAGGGGTAAAAGGGGTTGACCAAGGGTTTTGTGTGCAGAGCACGAGCACTTTTTGCCTATGGGGGCCCATCACCGTCGGCCTTTGATGGCATCTCGCCGGTCCAATGGTGAGGGGGTGCCGTTGGATTCTCTCCACGTGTCCATCTCTCTGTTTATAATATTACGCACATGCTTGTTTTTCCTGACTTTTTATTTCTATGTGCAGTACATGTGTAAACTTTTGGGCTTCCAAAAAGTTTAAAAGAAAATCAGAAAAATATAATGTGCCTGAGTGGATTCGAACACAGGGGCTACGTCACAGCAGTGCAAGGGCTTTACCAGTGAGCTACAAGTTGTTTCTTATTGTTCTTAAACAAAAACAACTTATAAAATGTACTCAGGCTTGCAAACTGCTTTTTGTACATTGAATTAAAAAATTTCGTACAGAAAATTCAGAGTTGTTGTATTCTACCCTCCTTAAAAATAATTTCGTTCTCAAAATTTATAGAAAGAAGTTGTAACAGATTCAAGAAAAATTCGATTACCGCGGTGGTGAAAGAACTACTGAAAGTACATGAAAATGTTTGAAAGAACGAAATGATGCAAGGGTTTTGAAAAGGTTGAAAAATATGGAAGGAGGATTACCAGTGTTACCTAGACCTATAGCTTCGGCTTCTACGGCCGCTAAAGTGAAAGCCTTATGCCGGGGTACATTCCTCCTAACTGGAGGCACATTCCTCTGTCCTTGGGGCATATTTCTTTGCCCTTGAGTCATGTTCCTCAGTGCCTGATGGAATTGACGAGGAGGCTGTGCAGGAGGTCCACGTGAAGGTGGAGCAGGGAGAGTAAGACGATCTGTAGGAGCCTGACTAGCTGGCCGCTGCGGAAAGGTGTTGGCTGGTCTGGGTGCTGGAGCTGTGTTGAGTCTACGAGGGCATGCTCCAATGGCGTGAGTAGAAGCGCTACAAACTAAGCACAGGCCGTTTGCACGCCTGCAGTACTTTACCAGGTGTCCATTTCTCTTGCAGTAGAAGCAAAAATCTTGACCGAGCCGATTAAATGGTACTCTCGGTATACTGGGTGCAAAAGATGTCTTGGAAGAGGCTCCTCTTGCCATCTGAGTGGCAGGGCATTTCAATCCGGCAATCTGAGGTCTGCCCTTCTTCTTCACCACTGCCTTATAATGTCGGGCAGCCTTCAGTGCAAGATCATAGGTTAGGAAATCCCCTATAGCTAGTGCAGCTTGGATTTCTGAGTCCAACCCTTACTGAAATCTTCGTGCTCTGATCTCAGCAGTCGGGATAAGGTGTGCTGCGAACCTGCTAAGCATGGTAAACTCAGCATCGAATTCATCAACAAATTTGTTTCACATTGAACCTTGCTGCAAGTGGATGAACTGTTGTTCCATGTCGAAACGGGAAGTCTCAGGGAAATATTTCACGTCGAATATATCGCGAAATGTCCTCGATTCAATCGGTTGGGCGAGTCGGCTTTCTTCAGCCTTCCACCAAACTCTGGTGTTATCTGTCAGTTGTAGCTTCACAACTCTCACCCAAGCAACCTCTGGCACTTGTGCTGCTGCCAGGTTATCCTCTATAGGATGAGCCCATTCTTCTGCCTCCAGTGGGCTCTCTTTTCCATAGAAATATTTCGGGTGCAGTGCCCGGAATTGTTTGACGCCGGGTGTCTCAGCTTCTGGACGATGCAGGAGGATAGCAGTCTGCTGTTGCTGACCCTCCAAGAGGCTCTTGATTGCCTCAAGCAATAACGTTTACTCGTTGATGGGAGCTGCAACGGTAAGTGGTGGTGGTAGAGCAGAAGGTGGAGTGTTTCCATTAACATTGGTACTGGTGTTGTTCGATGAATCCATGACCTTGATAGAAAAATAAAGGCTAGGATAGATTCAAGGAATTTGTAATGTAAGGAATGTATAGTTGCTGATTCTTATAAGCTTAGGATTCCATGCAGAACTGACCTGCATGGGCCGCCAACAAAACCCGTCACGCCCTGCTTCCCAGTGTACGGGGAAATAGGCGTAGCGGGCACACGACATATCTATTTAGAATTAAACACGTTAAGCGTAAATAAGCAATATAAATAAATGCACAAGAATAACAAGAGATTTAATATAAACAACAACTTTTATTAATATCCATTCTTTACATTACTACTGATTTGAAAAGGAAATGTACAATGATAAAAACAATACCTAAACAGTGGCATAGAAATGAAAAGGTAAGTATAAGTGAAAGCTAGAATTCTGGCTCCTCTGTGAACTGATCCAAGTTCTCCTGGCTGGGTTCGGTCTCCTGAGAGTCGGGTCCTCCTGACGAACATTCCAAAGAAAGAAAGAGACAGGAATGTCGTCAGCGAACTAGCGCTCGGTAAGTCCCAAAAGTAAGAATGAAATAGAACAAGTAAAGAGAAAGAACTGATAATTTATACAGGTATATGTTTGTTATAATAACATACTTGTTTGTAGCTTAGTACAGAAGGTATCAGTGTATACGAGAGAAGTCCAACTTACACCGTGGACTATGGTAACAGGTAGTACAATGCCCCGTCAAAACCCACAAGACAACGGCACATGATGTTCATGTAGGTGTCTTTTAGTGACCATCTTGTTCCACTTCTAATACATTCCGTACCAATCTACCCCGTTAAACCCCATAATGTTTTGTATTGAATTATAGTTATCAGACTTTCCGAGACCATGGGTACAAGTTGTTCATGTAATCAGGTTCAGGATGTAAACAAGTAGGCATGTAATCAAGTCAAGTTATAACCATGGTTCGGTCAAGTCAAGTCATGTTTGCATGTTGATCTTGCTCTAGTATTCAGGTTCAGATTCAAGTATACATGCTGGTATATTGGATTCATATTTGAACTGTGTTGAGTTTGGATTGAATTCAAGCTTGATTTAGACCCAAACTTGAGTCTGACACTTTAAACTGATTTGGATTCTGAATTATGTTCGGGAGTTATCGGTGACTGCTGCACAAGAACGACAAGATTTGTGTCTTTTTCCAAGACAATTACCATTGATAACACCGTTAAGTTTTCTACCTTAAATAGGCAAGCACTCACTTTTTCCAGCGCCCTGAGGCTCAAGAAAATTGATCCCGCTTAAACCTATATTTACTAAAGCCCTTAATTGTAATTTTATAGAACTCGAGGGGGTTTTATGAAAAATATTTTATATACTTTCAAAATAAATCTCGAGTATTTATTTATATTATTTAGAGTTTCCATAATTGTAAATTTTAAGAATATGAAGTATTTTAGTGATAATATGTAACGACCCTGAATTTTTCGTACAAATTTTTTTCTTTTTAAAGTACAGAAAAGAGTTCCTTAGCCTAAGCACAATTTAAAAGTTATATTTGTTTAAGAACAGAAAGAAACAATTTGTAGCTCATTGGTAAGCTCTTTCACTGTTGTGACGTAGCCCTTGTGTTCGAATCCCATCAGCCACATATTATTTTTTCTGATTTTTCTTTTAAACTTTTTGGAAGCCCAAAACTTTACATGTGCAATAGATGTAAAAATGAACAGTCAGGAAAAAAAAACATATGTAAAATGTTGTATACACAGAGAGGAACACTTGGCAAGTATCCAAACCCCCAACCCCATATAATGGCCGGTGAGATCGGGCTTTCCACCGGCGCCGACGGTTGGCTCGTAGGGAAAGGTCCCCGGGCTTTGCACACTTGTCGATTGGCCTACCCCCATTACCCTTGCACTATTTTTTTCTCTGCAATTTAACAGAGAATTCAATTTCCCAATTAATCAAATTTTTAATACATTTTAATTCATTCTTTCAATTCCAAAAGCCTAATTCCACACTATAAATACAACCACATACCCTAGCCCCTTCTTATTCTGAAATCCCTAGCCAAAATTATCAAATTTTTCTATGTACAAGTGGAGTAGAAGTGGAGTTAGCCCTAGGTCAACTTCCGGCGAGGAAAAGAAGCAATTCTGGCTACCCCGCAACACTACGACAACCTTAACCTCTTGCTTTCTCTATTCTTAACCCAAGTCATTAGTAAGTCTCATCCCCTTTCTTCTCTTCCTACATAAAATGTCTCTTTTTATAAAATATGTCGGTAAGTGGAGTTATACCGACATTTGATTCTAAAATCTTTGAAACTACAATTTTTCTTAAGAATTGCTCATTCATATTCCTATACATTGCTTGTTAATCATAAAACTAAAGTTTAGAACAACTTTCACCCTAAATCATCATTCTAAACAACTTTAAAATTGAGTTTTACTTTTAAATACCATGAACTTTGTATCGACCTTATTTATTTGTTTTGCTTGCTATTATCTCTAGAAAACTTCACGGGATAATGACCCACCCCTCATATACACGCATATTGATATAGCACGATACTCTTGGAAATCTATTTTTGTGGCGATTACACTTTTCATCAAACTACCATAAACTAAAATAACCCGGTTTTCTTTAGAATTGTATTTCAAACTCTTTGCGATTATGTCTCTACAACCCATTTTGGGAAACCCGCTATTGGATGGTGCGGATTATCGCACATCCTCAAGCTAATAGAGCGAGATGCAGATCTCCTCACGGAGCAATCATTCTTGAAAGATTTTTAATACGATTTTTAAGGAAAACATAATTTTCTACTTTAAAAAAATTTAATTTTTAATAATTATATAAATATTATCAAAAAACATATTTTCAAGATATAATAAAATTTCATGTTTTCTAAAAATTAAAAGAATGAAAAGTTTCACCAAAATACCATCAGGTATCAATATAAGGTAAGTCTTACACTAAAATATCTTGAACTATTCAGCTAAGTTAATATTCACTGAAATACATCAAATATTAAAAGTTACATCCATGAAATCCTAAATACAATAAATAAATACTCGAGATTTATTTTGAAAGTATATAAAATATTTTTTCATAAAATCCCCTCGAGTTATATAAATTACATTTAAGGACTTAGTAAATATAGGTTTAAGCGGGATCAATTCTCTTGAGCCTCAGGAAGCCGGAGAAAGTGAGTGCTTGCCTATTTAAGATAGAAAAAATTAATAGTGTTATTAATGGTAATTGTCTTTGTTACGCCCCGCTTCCCGGTATACGACGAAGGGGACGGGACTGGTTCGCTACGTATTTACCGTGAAGTAAATACGCTAACCGTATCTAAGTAATATAAAAGTAATCACAAGAGATAAGAGATATAAAAATAACATCAATTTTATTTATTAATATTTTTTTGTACAATGCATGAAAAGTAAATACAATGGAAATAAAAGCGATGCCTAAACAGTGGCATAACAGGAATTGAAGAGTACTGAATGGAAACGTGCAATGTCTAGAGCTCGGGGTCTTCGAGGAACCGATCCAAGTCTTCACTGGTGGGCTCGATCTCTGCTGTGTCCAGAGCATCTGACGACATTCAAAGAAGAAATAAATAGAATGTCGTCAGCGAACAGGTCGCTCGGTAAGTTCCAAAGATAAGGGAGAAATAGAAAAGACAGAATAAGAAGGTATCTTTTAAAATTGTATAATATTGTAGAATATTGTGTTAACGCTGTTGTTTGTAGCTTGATACAGAAGGATGCCAGTGTATACAAGAGGAGTCTCATTTGCCCCGGAGACTAAGGTATCAGGAACTCAAGGAACCGTTGGGCCACGGTACAACAGCAACAGAATATAGGTTAGATGTCTTAATCTTACCGTCTCGTGCCACTTTTAACACCTTCCGTACCAATCTACCCCTTAAACCTCGTAGTGTTTTGATTGTATTGTTGTATTGTATTGTATTGTATAGTTGGATGACTGACCAAAACCATGATATCAGTAAACGAATATAACTGCATAATCATGTAAATGGAATAACTGGATAATGGATGTATATCCATGGTTTGATTCAGTCAAGTTGTATAGATTGATAACTGGATTCATGGATTCATGTGTTCATGTTGAATTGTAATATTGTAGATTATAGATTGTACTTGAATCATATTCAAGTCAGATATAATGAGACTCAAACCCGAGTCAAAGAATTAGAAATGTAAATCGAAGTTCTGATTATTTCTTAAACCTATTTATACTAGAGTCCTCAGGGTAATTTATAAAACTTGAGGGGGTTTTATGTAAAAATACTTTTATATACTTATCAAAATAAACCCCAAGTAATTATTATCGTTTTTAGAGTTGTAATAATTTTAGATTTTATATTAGTGATATTTCTAATGAGAATAACCTAATTCCATAAATAAAGGTATTTATGTGTAAATATTGTTTAAATGGAATTCATGGTATTTTAGTGCAAACCGATTCTTGTGCCATTTTTAGAAAAAGGTTGAATATTCATAATAATTCAAAGTAGGTATTTTGGAGTTACATATGCATATATTTATATGAAAATAAATTTTGTATATATTTAATATAATTTAGAAATCTCATTTTTCTTAAGATGTCGTATTTAAATCTTTCGAGACCGAATGCTCCTTGCGGGGTTCTGCATCTCACACTACTAAGTCCGAGGATGTGCGATAATCCGCACCATCCTGAACATGTTCCTCAAATGGGTTATAGCGGCGCTTTGGAAAGATTTGTTTAAATACTAGTCTTTAAAAAAAACGGTTTTATTAAGTTATGGTATTTAAGTGAAAAGGTCGTTTTTCTCGTATTCTATGTTCTAGACGGCTCCTAGTAAGCGACAAGTTGTGAGATATCCTTCAAGATCGCCTCTTCACCGCCAATTGTGTCCAGGTAAGTACAAGTGAAGAAAGGAGGGATCCGCTCACGAATCACCGTGAGACGAGCCTTTTAAAATTACCTTTCTCACTTGTCTAGCCTAGGCACCACAAAGTCAGGTTTAGATAAATGACTGAATGTCCACAACCTTGCTATGTCCTACTGAATGCGACGGTCCTTAATTGACTGAGTCTAGATATTTTTTATTAGTTCCAAAAGTTATTTATTTATACTAAATCTTTTAGAATTGGTTTTTATTAAGTAAAGGGTATTTAAATGAAAATGTTTGTTTTTCCGTATTCTAAGTTCTCGAGGTAGCGAGTTATGTTTGCCTATGAGTGTGTGAGGAGGTAGGTCATTATCTCGTGATCTATATAAAGGTATAGCAATTTTATTGGAGTTAATGGATAATTGAAACAATGTGGTATTTAAGGGAAAAATACGATAAATGGAAATAGCTATCATTTTATGAATTTAAACCTGATCAATTTGGTTGATTAGTGTTTAATAGTCAACATGAGAATGTTTAAACATAATAGAAATAACGAGAAGTGATGTTTATAAGAAAACCGAATCGGAAATCGGATTTGTGTCGATTCCGTTGGGTCTTGTAATTTCGTATTTTTAGAATAGAAAGAAGAGATAGAAAAGGGACTTACGGGTTTGAGTAAACAAGAAGAGTGAGAAAGAAGTAGAGGAATCGCCGGTGTGTTTCTTCGTCGCCGGGGTTCCTAGAACAATCGCCGGAAGTTCCACCGGGAAATCGCCGGAGTTTCGCCTCGTGCTCGTTTTCAAAGTACACAAGTTTATTGGAAATTTTGAGAGAGCTGGCTCAGAATTTTGGAATGAGAGGGTAGGGGGTAGGGGTGTATTTATAGGGTTAGACTAGGATTAGGGCAGGTGTAGGGTTTTTAATTAAAAATTGTAAAAAATACATTAAAAATTCATTAAAAATAGAGTAAATGATGTTTTAAAAGCTCTCTGGAACCGATCCAATAATTTAAAGTGTGCAGGGGGTAGAGGAGCCCAAGAGCCAACTTTCCCAAGTTGACGACTCGACGGTCCGGCCGAGTCCGCCGGCTCGAGTCGGCCGATCCCGGCCAGTCGAGGTGTCGGGAGGTAGGGGGTCTCGAGGTGTAGGCTGTGGCACTTTCAGTTTTTCAGGTTTGGTAGAAAGTTTGAGAGTTATCTCGTGTGGACTGTAGGGCATCTATAAAATTTAAAACAAATAAATATTAAAAATAATGTGGGGTATGGGATTTGAATTCTGGTGACTTGGTTCAGCAGTGGAAGGTATTACCAATGAGCTACAAGCTCCTTCTTGTAATTAAATTGCTAATTAATTACTTAAGTCTTGTGCTCATGCAATAAATACCCCTTTACGGATTTTTTGAATTTTTTTTGTAAAAACTTGTATAGGAAATTTGGGGTTGTTACATTCTACCTTCCTTATAAAAATTTCGCCATCGAAATTTGTAAAAGGAAAGTGTATCAAATTCAAGGAAAGTTTGGTAACTGAAGTACTAATAACAAAGTGGTGCAAGGGTTTAAAAATATGAAAAAAGGCTTACCGGTGTTACCTTGGTCAACTGTCTCTGCTTCTACGGCTGCTAATGTGAAAGTCTGTCGCCGTGGTATGTTCCTTCTAGCTGGAGGCACATTCTGTCCTTGGGGCCTGTTTCTCTGCCTTCGAGGCATGTTCCTCGTTGCCTGTTGGAATTGGCGAGTAGGCTGTACAGGAGTTCTATGTGGAGGTGGTGCTGGGAGTGCAGGACGAGTTGCAGGAGCCTGGATAGCTGGCCGCTGCGGGTAGTTAGTTGGTGTGTGAGCTGAGTTGTATCTATATGGACAGATCTCAATTCTGTGATTGGACGCGCCACAAACTAGGCACAAGCCTTTTGCGCGCCTACAGTCTTTTATCAAATGTCCATCTCTCTTGCAATGGAAACAGAAATGTGGTCTTGGCTGGTTATTGGGTTCTTCAGTTCTCCTGGGTTCGAACGTTAGCCTGGAAGAGGCTCCTCCTGCTATTTGAGTGGCAGGGCGTTTCAAACCGGCAGATTGAGGTCTGCCCCTCGCCTTTATCACTACCTCATAACTGCGGGCAGCTTCCAGAGCATCTTCATGAGTCGGAAATTTCCCTGTGGCTAGTGCAGCCTGGATTTCCGTATCCAAATCTTGTTAAAATCGACGGGCTCTGATCTCATCCGTCGGTATCAGCTGTGCCACAAATTTGTTACGGTCTTGTGTTAGCTATGTAGTATGTGATATTAAAAATTTGAAATACTGTGACATATTTTACCGACTGAGTATGGTGAATTCAACGTCATACTCATCTACTGACTTGTCCCACATCGAACCTTGTTGTAGATGAATGAACTGTTGTTCCATAGCAAACCAGGCAGTCACATGGAAGTACTTTGCGTCGAACTTATCGCGAAAAGTCTTCCATTCAATGGGCTGTACAAGACGGCTTTCTTCGGCCTTCCACCAGTTGCGAGCATTGTCCGTGAGCTGCAGTTTCGCCACATAGACCCAAGCTATGTCTGGCACTTATGCCGCTGCCAGATCATCCTCTATACTTTGTGCCTATTCCTCAGCTTCAAGTGGGCTTCCCTTTCCTGAGAACTGTTTGGGATGTAAAGCTCTGAATTGCTTTACCCCAGGTGCTTCAGTCTCGGGACAGTTCAGTAGTTGTTGCTGTCCCTCAAGGAGGCTGCAGATTGCCCCAAGCAGAACCGTTTGCTCGTTGAGTGGAGCAGGAATGGCAGGTGTGAGTGATAGTGGTGGAGGTGTGTTGTTGAAATTGGCGCTGGTGTTGTTTAGGGAATCCATAACCTTGAATGAAAAAACTTAGGTTAGGACAGATTCAAAGTATATGATTCAAGGAATATGAAAGATAAGATTCAAGGAACATGATTGTAAAGAATGTTTTAGTTACTGGTTCTTGTGTTATATTGCTTAGGTTGTTCACGCAGAACAGAACTGCATGTAGCATTCTATACAGCTCTGACCTGCATGGGCCACCAACAAAACCTGTCACGCCCCGCTTCCCGGTATACGGCGAAGGGGACGGGACTGGTCCACTACGTATTTACTGTGAAGTAAATACGCTAACCGTATCTAAGCAATATAAAAGTAATCACAAGAGACAAGAGATATAAAAATAACAGCAACTTTATTTATTAACATTCTTTTATACAATGCATGAAAAGTAAATACAACGGAAATAAAAGCGATGCCTAAACAGTGGCATAACAGGAATTGAAGAGTACTGAATGGAAATGTACAATGTCTAGAGCTCGGGATCTTCGAGGAACTGATCCAAGTCTTTACTGGTGGGCTCGATCTCTGCTGTTTCCAAAGCACCTGACGACATTTAAAGAAGAAAGAAATAGAATGCCGTCAGCGAATAGGTCGCTCGGTAAGTCCCAAAAATAAGGGAGAAATAGAAAAGACAGAATAAGAAGATATCTTTTAAAGTTGTATAATATTGTAGAATATTGTGTTAACGCTATTGTTTGTAGCTTGGTACAGAAGGATGCCAGTGTATACGAGAGGAGTCTCACTTGCCTCGGAGACTAAGGTATCAGGAACTCAAGGAACCGTTGGGCCACGGTACAACAGCAACGGAGTATAGGTTAGGTGTCTTAATCTTACCGTCTCGTGCCACTTTTAACACATTCCGTACCAATCTACCCCTTAAACCTTGTAGTGTTTTGATTGTATTGTTGTATTGTATTGTATAGTTGGACGACTGGCCAAAACTATGATATCAGTAAACGGATGTAACTGCATAATCATGTAAATGGAATAACTGGATAATGGATGTATATCCATGGTTTGATTCAGTCAAGTTGTATAGATTGATAACTGGATTCATGGATTCATGTGTTCATGTTGAATTGTAATATTGTAAATTGTAGATTGTAGTTGAATCATACTCAAGTCAGATATAATGAGACTCAAACCCGAGTCAAGCAATTAGAAATGTAAATCGAAGTTCTGATTATTTCTTAAACCTATATATACTAGAGTCCTTAGGGTAATTTATAAAACTTGAGTGAGTTTTATGTAAAAATACTTTTATATACTTTTCAGAATAAACTCGTTTTTAGAGTTGTAATAATTATAGATTTTATATTAGTGATATTTCTAATGAGAATAATCTAATTCCATAAATAAAAGTATTTATGTGTAAATATTGTTTAAATGGAATTCATTGTATTTTAGTGTAAACCGATTCTTGTGCCATTTTTAGAAAAAAGGTTGAATATTCATAATAATTCAAAATAGGTATTTTGGAGTTACATATACATATATTTATATGAAAATAAATTTTTATATATTTAATATAATCTAGAAATCTCATTTTTCTTAAGATGTCGTATTTAAATCTTTCGAGACCGAATGCTCCTTGCGGAGTTCTGCATCTCGCACTACTGAGCCTGAGGATGTGCGATAATCCGCACCATCCCGAACAGGTTCCCCAAATGGGTTGTAGCGGCGCTTTGCAAAAATTTGTTTAAATACTAGTCTTTAAAGAAAAAACGGTTTTATTAAGTTATTGTATTTAAGTGAAAAAGGTTATTTTCCTCGTATTCTATGTTCTAGACGGCTCCTAGTAAGCGACAAGTTGTGAGATATCCTTCAAGATCGCCTCTTCACCACCAATTGTGGCCAAGTAAGTACAAGTGAAGAAAGGAGGGATCCGCTCACAAATCACCGTGAGACGGGCCTTTTAAAATTACCTTTCTCACTCGTCCAGCCTAAGCACCACAAAGTCAGGTTTAGATAAACGACTGAATGCCCACAATCTTGCTATGTCCTAATGAATGCGACGGTTCTTAATTGACTGAGTTTAGATATTTTTTATTAGTTCCAAAAGTTATTTATTTATACTAAATCTTTTAGAATTGGTTTTTATTAAGTAAATGGTATTTAAATGAAAATGTTTGTTTTCCCATATTCTAAGTTCTCGAGATAGTGTGTTATATTTGCATATGAGTGTGTGAGGAGGTAGGTCATTACCTCGTGATTTACTTAAAGGTATAACAATTTTAATGGAGTTAAAGGCATAATTGAAACAATGTGGTATTTAAGTGAAAATACAATAGATGGAAATAGCTATCATTTTATGAATTTAAACTTGATCAATTTGGTTGATTAGTGTTTAATAGTCAACATGAGAATGTTTAAACATAATAGAAATAACGAGAGGTGAAGTTTATAAGAAAACTGAATCGGAAATCAGATTTGTGCCGATTCCATCGGATTTTGTAATTTCGTATTTTTAGAATAGAAAGGAGAGATAGAAAATGGACTTACGGGTTTGAGTAAACAAGAAGAGTGAGAGGGAAGTAGAGGAATCGCCGGTGTGTTGTTTCGTCGCCGGGGTTCCTAGAACGATCGCCGGAAGTTCCGCCGGGAAATCGCCGGAGTTTCGCCTCGTGCTCGTTTTCAAAGTACACAAATTTATTGGAAATTTTGAGAGAGTTGGCTCAGAATTTTGGGATGAGAGGGTAGAGGGTAGTAGTGTATTTACAGGGTTAGGCTAGGATTAGGGTAGGTGTAGGGTTTTTAATTAAAAATTATAAAAAATACATTAAAAATTCATTAAAAATAGAGTAAATGGTGTTTTAAAAGCTCTCTGGAACCGATCCAATAATTTAAAATGTGCAGGGGGTAGAGGAGCCCAAGTGCCAACTTTCCCAAGTTGACGACTCGGCGGTCCGGCCGAGTCCGGCCGGTGGCGCCGGCCCGAGTCGGCCGGTCCGTCGGCCGAATCGAGGTGTCGGGAGGTGGGGGGTCTCGAGGTGTAGGCTCTGGCACTTTCAGTTTTTCAGGTTCAGTAGAAAATTTGAGAGTTATCTGGTGTGGACTGTTGGGCTTCTATAAAATTTAAAACAAATAAATATTAAAATAATGTGGGGTATGGGATTTGAACTCCGGTGGCTTGGTTCAGCAGTGCAAGGTATTACCAATGAGCTACAAGCTCCTTCTTGTAATTAAATTGCTAATTAATTACTTAAGTCTTGTGCTCAGACAATAAAGACCCCTTTATGGATTTTTTGAAATTTTTTTGTAAAAACTTGTATAGGAAATTTGGGGTTGTTACATTCTTGGAAAAAGACACAAATCCTGCCGTCCATGTGCAGAGTTACCGATGACTTCCGAACATAATTCAGGATCCAAATCTATTTAAAGTGTCTGACTCAAGTCTAAGTCTAAATCAATCTGAGTCTAACTCAATCTGAATCCAACCAGAATCCAATCCAAATATGAATCCAATTCAATATGAATCCAATATACCAAACATGACTACATGAACCTGAACCTGAATACCAGAATAATATTAACATGCAAACATGACTTGACTTGACCGAACCATGGCTATGACTTGACTTGACTACATGACTTCTTGATACAATCCTGAAACCGTTTACATAAACAACTTATATCCATGGTCTTGGCAAGTCTGATAACTACAATCTATACAATATACATTACAGGGTTTTAACAGGATAAATTGGTATAGAATGTATTAAAAGTGGCATGATGATGGACACTAAAAGACGTAGATTAACATCCATTGCAGTTGTCCCGTGGGTTTTGACGGGGCCTTGTACTACATGTTATCATAGTCCACGGGGAAAGTTGGACTCCTCTCGTATACATTGATACATTATGTACCAAGTTACAAACAACTACGCCAGTATAACAAACATATACCTGTTTATATTACTAGTTCTCTTCTCTTTACTTGTTCTATTCCATTCTTTCTTTTGAAACTTACTGAGCGCTACCTCGCTGACGACATTCCTTCTATTTCTTTCTTTGGAATGTTCGTCAGGAGGACCCGACTCTCAGGAGACCGAACCCAGCCAGAAGGACTTGGATCAGTTCACAGAGGAGCCAGACTTTTAGCTTTTACTTGTACTTATTTCCTTTTCATTCGTATGCCACTGTTTAGGCATTGCTTTTATCATTGTACATTTCATTCTCAAATCAGTTGTAATGTAAAGAAACAATATTAATAAAAGTTGCTGTTATTATTATGTGTCCTGTTATTCTTGTGTATTCAATTATATTGCTTATTTACGCTTAACATGTTTATTTCTGAGTAATACGTCGCGGCCCGTCACGTCTACTTCTCCGTATAGTGGAAAACTGGGCGTGACATAATAGTTTAGCTTGGATAGTTCAAGATATTTTAATGTAAAGCTTGTCTTTTGGATAATTTGAGGGTATTTTGATGAAACATGTCATTCTTTTATTTTTTAGAAAATATAGAATTTTATTATATTTTGAAAATATGTGGTTTGATAATATTTATGTAATTATAAAAATTAATTTTATTATTAAGTAGAAATTTTCTTTTTTCTAAAAAATCGTATTAAAAATCTTTCGAGGCCGAATGCTCCGTGAGGAGGTCTGCATCTCGCTCTACTAACCCATGGATGTGTAATAATCCACACTATCCAATTATGGGTCTCCTAAAAATTGTTGTAGAGGCATAATCGCAAAGATTTTTGATAATACAATTCAAAAAAACCGGGTTTTTATAGTTCATGATGTTTTAATGAAATATTGTATCAAAAGTATGATCAAGGTACACCATGCTATGTAAACATGTGTGTATGTGAGGGGTATGTCATTACCCTGTGATATTTTTTAAAGGTATGTACAAACAAAGGAAAAGATGACGTATATAAAGTTCATGGTATTTTTTATGTAAAACTGAGATTTAAGTTATTTAACATGATATTTTAGAGTGAAAGTTGATTTTAAACATTTATAATAGTGTTACAAATATTATGTAAAAGTTGGATGAACAATATGTAATTAAAAAGTGAGATTTTTTTAGTTTAGAAGATTTACATTGGTGCTAACTCTACTTACCGATATTTGTTTTGAAAAGAGAATTTAGGGAAGAAAGGGATGATGAGAGGGGACTTATAAGCTAGAAAGATGAAGACGAGGTAGAAAAAGAGAGTGTAGTTGTCGTTGCGTTGCGGGGTTGCCGGAACTTGCTCGATTTCTCACCGGAAGTTGATCTTTGGCTAACTCCATTTCTACTCCACTTGTACTTGAGAAAATTTGAGCGTTTTGGCTAGAATTTTCAGAATGAGGAGGGGCTACGGTATGAGGTTGTATTTATAGTGTGAAATTAGGGTTTTTGAATTGAGAGAATGAATTAAAATACATAAAAATTAGATTTAAAGGTGAAATTGAAGTCTCTGTTTAAGTCTCTGTTTAATTTCAGAGAAATCAAAGAGTGCATGGGTAAAGGGGGTAGGCCAAGGGTTTTGTGTGCAGAGCACGGGCACTTTTTCCCTACGGGGGCCTGTCGCCACCGGCCTTTGATAGCATCTCGCCGGTCCAATGGTCAGAGGGTGCCGTTGGATTCTTGACGCGTGTTCATCTCTCTGTTTATAATATTATGCACATGTTTGTGTTTCCTGACTTTTCATTTTTATGTGAAGTGCACGTGTAAACTTTTGAGCTTTCAAAAAGTTTAAAAGAAAATCAGAAAAAATATAATGTGCCTGAGAGAATTCAAACACATGGGCTACGTCACAGCAGTGCAAGGGATTTATCAGTGAGGTACAAGTTGTTTCTTGCTATTCTTAAACAAAAATAACTTATAAAGTGTACTTAGGTTTGCAAACTCCTTTCTGTATATTGAATTAAAAAATTTCGTACAGAAAATTCAGAGTCGTTACATTGCAGACTTGGACCGCGGGAAGAGCGATAAGACATATTTGAAAGAAGAGGGGATTAGGACACAGAGGAGGAAGAAAATGAAATTGGATCAAGGGTTAAGACTAACATGGCGAAGGAGAAGAAAAGGAACGATCGTATGGAAAGAAAGGAGAATGAGGGTGAGGGTGGTAGTGGTAATATCGGCTGGCTCTGGCCACGACGACTAATGTGGAACCGTTAAGTTGGGCCGCTTTCCAAAACTATTCGGTGTGTCGGATGTAATACATCCAGACAGTGGCTGAAAAAGAAGGGTAGTTTTGGACAGTTTTGGGCAGCGTATGGGGACCCACACTTCTATTTCTTCTCTTTCATGTCTAGGTGTATATGGCTGGAACATGAAATAATTTTTCGTAGTTTTCCATAATTTTGGAAGAAAATAATAGTTTAGTGTCGACGGCCCAAACTTTTCAGTAAATCCGTTTTTTAAATTTTGTGACTTTGGTTTTCTAAAGCAAACAAAATATTTAAAAACCACAAAAAAGAAGAAACATTTTGGATTTTTAAAAATATTGCATTTTCCATATTTTATATAGCAAACAAAATAATAAAAAACAAAAGAATACGTGTATTTTTGAATTTTTTACGATTTTCATATACTATATATTAAACAAAAAATTGTAAAACCGAAGATACAAAAAAAGAATTAAAAAAAAAAATTAGCGACTTTCGTGTTATAAGAAGAAAAATGTTGAAAACCGGAAGAAAACAAAAAAAAATGATATTTTTGAAAAGCTCGCAATCCTCGTATACAGTAAACGAAATATTGAACAAACAAATAAAATAGAAAATATTGTATTTTTGAAAATTTAACGATTTACATCTGCATGTACAAAATCTTGAAAATTTGAAGGGAAAAAACAAAAAAAAAATCGCGATTTTCGCATGGTAAACATGCAAAATATTGAAAATTTGAAAGAAATAGAAAATTTGGGATTTTCGAAGATATCATTATTTTCGTGTGCATTATTAGTAAGCAAAATAGTGAGAGAAAAAACAAAGTGCTCTTAAATTTTCGTTCTCTACAATGTAAAATATTAAAAATTTGAAAAAACTTAAAATTTCATGATTTTGCATGTGCTTATAGCAAATAATATATTGAATAATTGAAAGGGAGAAAAAAGAAGAAATATATGATAATTTTTTTAAATACTTTCATGTGATTGCATGCAAAACATAGTAAATTTGATTAAAAAATTAAAAATTTGGGATTTTTGCAAATTTCACCTAATGAGCTAGAGCTATATAGCATGCAAAATATTTAAAAACCGGAGGTAAAAGAAAAAATTAAGATTTTTGAAAATTTTAGTATTATCATATGCTATACCATACCTAATATTGAAAAAGTAAGAAAATAGAAAATTTGACCATTTTCGTATGTTGCATTATGAAAATACTGAAAAACCTGGAAAAAAATTATTTAATTTTTGAATTTCATGACTTTTAAAAATTCACGATTTTAATATGCTATAACAAGAAAAATATTGAAAAACTGAACAAAATGCGGAAGTATTTGCAAATTAATCTTTCATATATTTTACATAGGAAAATCATGAATTATGAGATATTACGAGCTACAAATATAATAATAGCTTTTAATAATATGATTTACTTTGGACTTGGTATGGGCTTCATTACATGGAGTCCCTTGTTAGTATATAAAAGAAAGTTAAGTTTAGACCTCGATCACTAGACGCTTTAAATCTTTTCTTTTTGAGGAAACAGTATAAATATTTTCGATACACTACCAGACAACGAATTACAACTCTTTGCTCATAATCATAATATGCTGTCACCATGCAAAAAAGCAAAGCAAAGCAAAGCGCCAACCACATTATCAAATGTCTAGTCTTATAATGCAAAAACTTCATGGAAATTGATCATGTCATCCTTAGATTGACCTGTCTTTTCTTATAATTTGAATATATATGATAAAATGTAGGGAAAAAAGCCGAATGAATTCTCCCATTTCAAGTTATACATATCAAATCATACATATCGTCTAGATTTCTAATATTAAATTGTCACTCTCTCCCACAAATTTATTCACATTATCACATTTCATATTTAAAATTTTCAGATTGGCTTACCATTCTTGATGTAATAAAAAGTGACAGTTTCAACCGGTGACATTCTGACATCATTAATCCGGTTTATTTTTTTATCGATTGAGCTGCATTTAAAGGTTTACAAGCATGGTTTTAGTATTTTTGGTATCACATCATCTTTGTTGATGTTTACAAATCTATCAAAGTCTTATAACAAGTAAAAATGTATTACATTTGGTATAACTATAACATCATAATCTTTTATCTCTAGCCTAGATTTCATGACTTCCAATTGGACTTGGAGGGTTCAATTTCTAGTCCAACACCTCATACCTCTACTTGGAGGCTTCACTTTGAACAATTAGGACTTTTGATTTGGATACTTCGACCTCGAGTTTAGAGAAGATTTGATTTTGGCATTGAAGTAAGGGGGTCAAGCATATATGGTTTTCGAGTTTAAATTTTGATTTCAAAGAGAGTTTTTCAAGTAGCTTTGGCTTTGAGCGATCTCGACTTCAAATTTTCAATTTTGATTTCGAGCAACATCGATATTTATTCGAAAATTAATTCGGGAGAGACTTAAGTATTTGCATCCATTTCAACGCTTAAGCGGCCCGCCACAATGGCCATTTTTCCTTTCCTTTTTCTTCTCGTTTTTAAAACACCGGCAATCCTATTCCTCATCCTTGCTCCCTCAAACACACATAAATAAAAATATTATGGCCGAAACAGCCTTGTGCACAGCCGCAAACAGCATGCAACCATAGCACAAAAAATGGAAAAACAAGAAGCGTCTTTTTGAAGTGGGTTCTGATCCATCATTTTGTCGGCAATTGCCGACAGTCGTGCACAATTACGTACATAAATATTAATCTTCTTTACATGCATAGCACGTAAACAAAACTAGTGCTAGTCCCTGCCGACGTATCCAATGATCAAAGATGGTGTCGAGGAGTCAGCGACATCCTTGACCATCCTTTTCTTTTTCTGGTTCTTGACAAAATTAAGAATAAATCAAACAGGAAATTAAATTAAAAAAGAAAGGAAGAAAAAGTAATAAGAGTGGGAGGAGCATCGCTGTTGGGTCCAACGCAGCACAGAGTGGGCTTGACCGCGACCCGAACCTAAAAAGCACCACTCGTTTCATCAATTCGTGCATTCCATTAATTTGTCATCATCATGCTCTACCAACCCATTGGCCCATTTCATTTCATTTCATTTCATTTGTCTCTTAAATTAATTAGTAGTTATCCTTTCAATTAGGCGTGTAGCTTTTGGCCTCTCAACCCAAAATCGTTGGCGATGCCTAATGTGAAGCTTGGTTTCCTCGAAACCCACAAAACAACTTGTGATGAATGGCAATTTAGAACCTATGAGACATAGTTCGGTTGGTATGGTATTTTCTCTCGGATGAATACGGGGTTCAAACCCTTGAAAAGTAAGTGGCTACAAATTAATGCTTTCAGAAAAAATTCATGGGTCCTGTGGATGCATGTGTGTGTCGTGTGTCATGTGTATGATTGTGGTGTGTGTTTGGATAAAGCTTACGGAGTCATTCAAAAATAATAATTAAAGAAAGTCAATTAAGAAATAAGTCCAGCATTGATTCTTTCATGCGGTTCAATCCGACATATACGTTGACAATTGCTCGGTCACGGTTCATATCTGATTCGATAAGTAAAATAGGTATGTTCCGGATACAACCAATATAATCCAATGCAAGCCCTGCTCTTTTTCCTTTTCCCAAATAAATGGATAATGCCTCGTTGATTCTTTCCGGTATCAATTTCATTTCCCCTATCGTGTCACATTTCATGTACCAAGAATTCTTCCATCTCTTTGGAAGTTAAAAATATATATGTTCGAGTATTGCATGTTTCGATATTGAAAACCACAAAGGCTTGCGTTATGGAATGAATCCTCGTATCCCGATCATTTCTACATTTCATTCCTCTTTTTTGGCCTCGGGTTGGTTCTTCCTTTTGGGCGAGTAGACTGATCGACCAACCATTGTTGAACCAAACAAAGCAAGGGCACTGACTTTTTATTTGATGACTCACTTGCAGCAGAGAAAGATGAAGATGAAAAAGAAGACCTCAGAGCCCTGTTTTATGATTCAAAACAGGCTTTACACTATTCAAATGCTCGATGGAATATGATCCGAACGAAACTTGTCTCGCCCTGCTTCAAAGCTATCCGATGCAAGAGACAGTTCTACCAAAGACGAGACCATTCTCCATAAAAGAGAAAAAAGATCATACAAATGAATTGAGAAAAAAGAAAGGAAAGCAAATTAGATAGTCGATGAGGATCCAGCACTCTTAAGGCTATTTAATACTTTCATTGTTTGTATCTTAAACTTGTTAACTCACCATCATTCTTCTATTTTAAAGATTGAAAGCATTTCTCTTAGTCCTCCTCGCTACCCTTGTCTTGTTCTACACTCGTATACCACAAGCTCTTAATTTTCATACACATTTATGTAAATATCATGGAAACATTAGCTAGCATTTATGTACTAATCTATATAATTTGTCCAGTAGCTTTATTTTCAAGGTATGTGATAAGATTTTATGCAAGTTCCACGCCTCTATGACTTGTAAGCGTTCATAAGGTGTACATTCCAATTTATATAAATGGAAATGGAAAAGGGGTAGCAAATTTGGGTATATTCATCTTGTGAAAATGACAAGATGCTATCATAAATAAGATATGATACGTGTTATTATACATGAAATCATGAATATAACTTTTTAAAAATTATGTAGCAAAGAAGTACCATATTCAATTGCGCAATAGAACACATGTACTAAAGTTTCAATCAATCATTTGCAAGGAATCATATATGCTTCCAATTTTAGTCTTTGTGATTTACAAAGAATCACACATTTGGAGACGCATCCCAATCATTAAGAGAATGTTATAAAAGCGAAATCATATTGGAATCTATATCAGTGAAAACATATCCAAAACGGTAAAATTAATTAGTATCTAATTGGAATTTGGCAAACTCATTAGTCTTAAGCTTAATTCCTTGGAGTGCGAGTCAAGCAAAATGGCATTTTTTCCATGTCACTTCACCACTTTGTGTCGGGAAGTTGAAATAAATAGGATTAATATTATGAATGAAACTTGATATAAAAAAAAACCCATGCCTACTTAAACTAAAAGCTATCTGTCTATATTCGTATCTGACGGGTATAAATCAACGTTTGTGAGAAAAGGACAGAAGGAAGTCATCTGACATCCACCTTCCTGCGCCAATGGCAGCGTTAGTTGTCTCGACATAAAAGACAGAATTACCACTAGCACTACTACAGGGCAGGGATTTGTTCATAGTTTAAACCGTGAAAAAAGGAGTTTAGTTCACGGTTTAAACTGTGAGTGAACCGTGACCCAAACCTACGTAAGCAAAGGTTGGGTCACGGTTCTGACCGTGAACAAAATGAGAAATGTTCACGGTTAGAACCGTGAACATTTCTCAGCGTGAAAAATTAAAAAATCAGTTAGTTGATGGAACTCAGGTTTTTGTTCACGGTGCTAACCTTAACCCCAACCCCAATCCTAACTCAATCCCAAACCACACGCACACATGCACGCGCGCACACTCACATTTACTAAATCCCTAAGCCTAACACTAACACTAACCCCATCCCAACCCTAACCCTAACCCCATCCTAACCCAACCTCAATCCCTAACCCTAGACCTTAACCCCAACCGACCAGCGGCCCTAACCAGACCCTAACCCTAACTCTAACCAATTCAGCAGCAGCAGTAACAAGAAAAACAAAAAACTAATCAATCAATAAACTTTAACCATATTAATTCAAAAAATCAACAAAATTAGAAAATTAACCAAATTAAATTAACAATTAACACTAACCCAATCCAACGAGCAGCGAAGGCGAAGATAAATCAGACGGCCGGCAACGACAAGAGGCCAGCGATGAGAATTAAAATGCTCCTACGGTCAAGAAAATATCTACCTCTCCTACAGTGTCGCTGCTGCCTCCTCGTTGCTGCTGCCTCTCCTACAGTGTCGCTGTCGTCTCTTCTACCGCTGTCAAAGCTCCATTCGAAGCTTGCACCATCTATCGAGCTCGACAAGCTCGCTGCCGCCGTCAGCCGTAGCTTCGTGATCGTCAAGAGGTAAGTTTGTTTGATTAATTTTAATTTTATCGTTTAAATTTTTATTTTTTGCTCGGTCCGGTAAAATTTTAGATCGTCAAGAGGTAATTTTATCGTTGTAGGGCCCACAGCATATTGGATATAGTCATTGTTACGCCCCGCTTCTCAAAATATGGAATACGAGGGGTGACAAGACCAGCCATGCTCCTACGGTCAAGAAAATATCCTGCCGTAGTCACACTTCGGCCTCTAATATTACGTGGTAATCAGTAATCATAGCACAAGTAATGAGAAATGCAGCCACTAATTCTATCAAAACAGATATAAAACTAACCAGATAGAGTCAAACGGCGTGGTTGCGCTGACTTTGCTGATCTAGATGTCCGCAATATCCTCGAGGTGAGCAAGGTCTTGATCCGAGCTTAAGTCCACTTCTCGCTCTGAGCATGTATACTCAGGTCGTCAGCGCGACACAATAGCAATATATACACATATAATGTGCAACGATGATAAATATAAAGCAGTAAGTATAAAATAATGACGCGGGCATGAAATAACCGGTATATGTAACGATAACGCAGGTGTATCAGATCAGTAATCAATGCAATGTCCATGTCACTAAAGCTATCAGTCTCTAAATCAAAATGTCCAAGTCACTAAACTTATTGTCAGTCCAAGTGTGAGCGTCAACCACCATACGAGTATTCCCAACCTAAGAATAAGCTCCAAGGCAAGGAAACACGGGCCCGAATTACGATCAGGAAGAACCAGTAACACAACCAATAACAATACTCTGAAATCACGAAATATGCCGACAGTGGGACTCCTGAGATCCCGTTGATCGAACTCACACTCAAACTACCCCACACCCCACGGTTTACATCCAACACCGACCATGAATTTAAATACTAGTCGCTCCATGACAAGTCTATGCGAGAATTGGTGACATGGTCTCCATCAAGCTTTTCACGACTGGTATCCAAGATAAATGTACAGTGCTCGATATTTTACCTATGGCGCTAATATAAGTGCTTTCATACCAGTCCCATACCAATTATAGTTATACTTATATATGCCCCATAGGCGTCGACAATGCAAAAACTAACTGGTTCTGTTGATTGTGTACAAGTACGCGTCACTTCTATTATGCAATCACGCTTTTACACTAACGTACTTGCCACAATCCAATCACTAATATTTATCACTTGGTAATGTAATACGGTCATTAGGGTATCGATGCAAATGAACACTATTTAGAAGGGTATAACAGTTATGCAACATGATGGGATACCGTAAATGCAAAACTGAGTACATATGAGCAACCGATGTCGGTTGGATTAGAAAATCATATAAAATCACACGTGCATAATTTGGAAAAACAATATAAAAAGCGTAAACAGTGTATTAAATTATTTGTACGGAAATTTTTTTTTCGAATCAATCGGGTTTCAGGCTTACGAGTTATGGTCATTCCATTTTAAGTGTTTACTGCTGGAAATCCAATTTCTGAATTGGAAGTCCGTTCCGTAACATGTTTTACTACCTGTTAGGATCATAATTAGTTGACACTACAGTTAGATAATATTTAGATTTACCAGTCATGTTTCCAACTCATCAGACGGATCAATAATATACATTGTACGCAGGGAGATATGCACTGTCTAAGGTTAATATATACATTCTGGTTATGTACGAAACTGCAGTACACATCAACGGTTTAAAAAGTGTTATAAATATCAAACGACACTGGAATGCAATAAGACCAGCACCGTTAGAAAACTAATTCAATTCTCCATGCTTCCATATATGGTTCCGCACACTTGCGCATTTAAACAGTGAAAAGTATGCGTTCTAAAACGGGTAAAGGCAGAGATTCTAGTCTGGACTGCAGTCTAGAGCCATGAATCGCCTCCGTTTTCGTTGTCATAACTTATTAAAATACAAAAATGAACTCTAGGTTGCTGTAGTTTTATCTATTGTCTTCGATACGAGCCATAGAACGCTAAGATCCGATATATAAATGATTTATTATGATTTTAACGGTCTAACATGTCTGGGAAAAATTCAGATTTCGCAAGGGTTATCGGGATGTCATTTTATTGATGAAGCGGTATTCATTTGCAAACCAATTTCTACAGAGTATTCATTAACGGTAATAGGGTCAAATTTATCTCGGGTTTCGCCATATTTGATTAAGTTCACACATCGAATTCTGTATTGAACACATAGGTTTAGCAACCGGTTAACAGTTGAAAAGCCGATTCAATTATTTGGCCTGCACGAAATTAATTCACGGGTTTTTATATGCCGTTAATCATGACATGTTAATCATAACATAGTAAGCTCGATTATGTCCCAAACAGTATTGTCAAATTGATCAAGACTTAGTAGTAAAATTGCTATTGTATTTTTTGATATTCTGTATACTTATCGATATGAATAAAATAGCATGTAAAGTAAGTGTTTAACTTGCTTTCGGCCGCTTAATATAGAAGCGACACCATGTGCGGGATCTGTCTCGACACCCGAGACAATACGATGCTGGACACGTGCGTGATGCGGCGATGCGCGGTGACCCGGTACTGGACGCGGTGGCAACGCGGGCGCGATGCAGTAGTGGGTGTGGTGACGATGCGGGCGTGATACAGTACTGGGTACGGTCTTGACTCAGTGCGTGGTGCGGGTGTGGCACGGCGCGACACGGCACGGGACGCGATGCTGGTATGGGAGTGGGCACGGTGCGTGCACTGTATCAGGGCACGGGTGGCACGGAGGCGGGAACGGTATGGCACGGAGGCTGGCACGAGCTGCGACACGTCTGGGTACGTAGTGAGCCGGGGCATGGTGAGCGGGAGTTGGCGACGAGAAGAGCTCCGGTCGGCATGAAGGTGGCTGGCAACGTCGGGTGCAGAGGGGTCCGTCGTTGGTGCGGAGGTGGCAGCGGGAAGAGCTCGGGTTAGAGGAGTGTCACGCCCCGCTTCCCAATAGATGGAAACGGTGACGTGGCAAGCCCGCGACGTATTTATTTCGAGAAAGTCATTTCTCGAAATAAATACGCTAAACGTCTATAAGCAACATAAAGTAACAAGAACAAATAAAAGAATGAAATCCAACTCTGATTTATTATATTCATGATTCATAGTAGACAAAATATCTGAATACAAGATATTAAATATCATGCTAAAATGAAATGAAAAACTGAATGAAACTATACGTCTGTTTGTGATGCGAACTGGTTGTACTCCTTTTCGACCACTTCTATTTTCTCTGTCTCAATGTCACCTGACAAACATTCTAAGAATAGAAAGAAGTGGGTGGAATGCCCGTCAGTGAACTAACGCTCGGTAAGTCCCAATAGAGATGTGTAATATATAAATTGAGTGTAAGATAACATGTAACATAGTATAAATGGAAATTGTAATATGTGAACAAGTATGGTAATGTATATGGCAACTATATCAGCATGGAAATGTAACATGAGCATAGCAAACAAGTATAGCATGGCCGTGGAGTGTAGGTATAGTGAATATGAAGTGAATGTAAGTAACCTAAAAGGTCTCTAAAAGGGTAAAATTAACTAACGTGAGTTCAAGTGTGAATATCAACCAATTTCAAGAGTATTATCGAACCCAAGGCTATCGTTCAGGGACAAGGAATCACGGGCCCAAAATAGCGGGACTTCAATTGTTATTGAAATATTCCAAACCCAATAGACTATCATCCAGGGGCTTGGAAATACGGGCCCTCATTCGTGAATTCGTGATTTGTACCATTTCAGCCCGGCACCACAGCAACATGATTTGTACCGTTTCAGCCCGGCACAACAGCAACATGATTTGTATTAATGGGACTCATGAGATTCCGTTGGATTCATACTCAAACTACCCCAACACCCCGTGTATATAAGTCTGTGATTAAAATTACAAGTCGTTTCCAAATCCATGAATACATAAGAGAGTGAAATTCAAGTATCAAGTCGAGTTCAAGTATTCAAGTCAATTGTTCATGTCAAGTCATTACGTATTCATGGTTCGGGTCAAATCGAGTCAAGTGCACTTATTAGGTTCAGTTATTCATGATTGAGTCGTATTAAGATCAAGTCAATTCCAGTATGTAATGGTTTAATCACAAGTCATATAGATAAAAATAGATAAGCAATCATAGAACATGATATGAGAAACGTCCAAAAATATTGTTGTAAATATATGATATGTACGACTAGTTAATCAAGTTATTTGAAATCAGAATATAAATGAAAACATAACCTTAAGTGTTATACACACGTGAGTTTCAGTCTCGCCTAAATACTACTACTGGTTTGGGAGATATACATATTTTCGTATCGTCGCGCAAAACAGATCAGAATCTGTTTAGCACCGTCATATATTTTTAAAACGCATTTTGAGTTAATTTTTATTAGATTTCAGGCTACGAAAATTAATAGATAATTGTAGCTATTTCGATATACTTATCCAAAACACTAAGATTCGCACGATTTGGATTTCTGAAGCTCTAGTTATTATCGTTTTAATATCAGCGTTTAAAATAAAAATTCAGATTTCTGGACAGCAACTATATGTTATATTGCAAAGCCTATATCGAGTTGTTTCATGCATTTCTAAGTAATGTAATATACAGAAAATTATAGTTCTGTCAATTATCCATCTACACATCTAAATTTTGTCACGAACGGATATCGAGAGTTTGAGTTATGTCCTACTTAAAAACAGTGTTCGAATCGGAACAGATCCTGTCCAGATCCGTCACTAAATATTGTAACACGGTTTTTTATATTTTACGTCGGTTTTCAGTAAAAACTTAAAACTAATAAAATCTATATATTTAGATGCAAATATCCAAAATATCTGAGTTTGCTCAATTTGGATATCGGTATACCAAATTACGTGTCCTAAAAGTTGACCGATAACTGCAGTTTTCTGTTTTACGAACAATGAATAAAAATAATATAATTCCTAATCCGTTAAGCGATTCGATCAGAAATTTTTACAGCGTGTACACAAAAACATATTCTATCCAAGGTAAGTTTCTTGAAATTTCCACAAATAAAAATTAATTCCTAAAAATTATTTTAAAAGTAAAGGTATTGATATGTCATATGTGATAAATGAGAAAACCATGGTATTTATTCGTAACTTCATTTTTTTTACAAAATTTAAATAAAATAATTTAAAATACAACAACAAACGATGTAATTCTAATTGGTTACTATGAAATCCTAACATATGGATTGAGAGTAATGAAAAAGACTTTACAAACTATATATGTGTGTATGTTTATGTATGTTCATTATTTATATATGTATCCATTTAATTAATTATTTAGGGACTATGATATAATGAGGGAAGTTTTTCATAGCAATATGACAAGAGCAATATAGAGAGAAGAAGATGGAGGGAGGGAAAGAGAGAAGGAACTTACATACACAAGCCGGTATTATCACCGGGCTTGTCTATCCACTGATAACCTCGCGTTACTAGCGAGATTTTCTTGAAACTTCTTGGTGTTCTTCTTCTAGGACTCTAGTTGAAGAGAGAGAAGGGAGAGATAGAAAAATGTGAGGAAGAAAAAGAAAGAGGGGGACAAATAAAGATGGTGTAATGGTGAATTATCTATAATAATATATGCATTCAATATGGGAATTAAAAGAGAAATGAAAGGTCACCATTCATAAGTTATGAGAAGAATAAAAATTGATCAAAAATAATTGTAAGAATGGGGATTTGAATATGTGATCTATAGAATAACAATGCAAAGACTTAACCAATGAGCTACAAGGTTGTTCATACATATGTTTAATAAGAATTAAATATATGATGTTACATAAAAAGAAAGTGGGCTTTTGGGCTCATAGTTTTATTAATGAAAATGAAAATGAAATTGGATTTGAGTTATGCGCTGGGTTAGGTTTTATATTTAATTTGAAAAAAGTTAAAATTTAGTTTTAAAGAAATGTGTTTGGGATAAATAGATGGAATAATAAAGTAATATATTTATAAAAAAACAAAATATACAGAAAATACTAAGAATAAATAAATACAATATTTTACTAAAGAAAGAAAATACGGAGGTATATTAATATTGGGGTCGTTACAAGGAGGCGAAGACGATAGGGGTTGGAGTCGTAGGTTTTGATGAATAAAGAGAAGGTGGCCGGTGGTTGTAGCGGCGGGGTGATGGCCGGGGTTGGGCTCTCGGGTGATAGAGGAAGAGGGAGGTGTCAATGGCGATGAGGTTGATGGAGGAGCTCGTCGTGGCGGTGGCGAAGGTGGTCATGAGGTCGAGGAGCTCGCCGGCGGGAGAAAAAGGGATCGAGGCAAGCGAAGGTGATGGTGGTGGTAGGTGCTCGTGGAGGGTTGAGGGCTCGGGTTTGGTGAAGGAGAAGATGAAGGTGATGGGGATACGGTGGTGAAGACGAGATTGTCGGTGGCGCTGGGTTGGTAACGAGAGGAGGTGGAGCTCGGGGTTGTCGAGAGTGAAGAGATAGAGAGAGGTAAAGAAAGAGGGGTCGGTTGTTGAGAGGGATGAGGGGCAGGCGAGGGGGATCGCGGAAGACGTTGAAGGGATCTCGGGGGAGTAGGAGACTTCGAGGGGAGCGGGTGTCGTAGGCGGTTGGCGAAGGAGAAGGTGGTCGTGGGTTTGTGCGAGTCGTGGGGGAAAGGGAAGAAGAAAGAGAAAAGAAAAAGAAAGAGAAAAGGAGGATGAGAATGGAGCTGGGGGGTGGGCTGGTCCGGGTAGGATTAGGGATTGGGTTTGGGTGAGGAGAAGGTTTAGGATTTGATTGTTTAGAAAAAATTTAGAATTAAGAATTAGGGTTTAGAAAATATATGGAAAATATATAGAAAATATTTAGAAATAAATTTAATAAAAAAACATACAAAATACGGATAATAGAGTACAAAATAAACTGGGTATTACATCATATCCTACTTAAATAAAATTTCATCCCCGAAATTAAAATAAACGATAAGTTATAAAAATGCCATGCGAAAAGCAACAAAATCAAATACTATTATATAGTGATTTACGCAAAAGCTACTAGATGAAAATCAAATATTTATATATATAAGGAATAGAGCAGTTAAAAGGAACAGTCATACATAATGACATAACTATTAATAGTGATAAACTATATATATACAAATACAATTAAAATAGAATGATAATAATAAACAATAATGAATATTTGGCTGATAAGCCTTAAGAACCAAAACTATCTTAATAAAACTACAAATCAAGCAATTATATAATAAGTTGAGAATACTCATACAGTAAAATACAGGAGAAAAATAAAATGAAAACATAGGTGGCTAGTAAACAACCTAAATATCAACAATTAACGTAAAGGTCAAGACTAAACTATACATGCAAAGTTGGGAGATATTACAATACGAAAGAAACTAAGATGATGTAGAGATAATGATGATATGAGTACAAATAAATAAGATATATTAGCATACAAATTAACTATAATTCATCTTACAGTAAATAGAAAATTTAAATCGATTGGAACACAATTATACGCAAGTAAACGTAAATACGAAAATAAAAGATAGTTCGCATGATTAGGAACAAGGAAAAGGGAATACTATGTAGACAATCAAGATGAAACTCATTTTAAATGGTGAAAAAACCCAAACCGCCAAATATATGAATTTGAGATTTAAACAAAATGACACTAACGACGAAACGAATATGAGTGATAACACTGAAATAAAACATATAACGTTAAAGAAAGTATAAAATAGAAGATAATTTGAAGCGGCATTTTGTAATTAAAAGTAGACGAAATTAAAATAAAAGGTATGAAGACAGAACTACGTATTAAAAGGACGATAACATGAAGAGCATTTGTAAGAACAATTTACTAGAAATAGAATATACGGTATAAGCTTGTACTGTTAAAATTTGAAGGATAGTAGATCATTTGAAATAACGAAAG
Source organism: Agapanthus africanus (assembly GCA_030015575.1). Lineage (NCBI taxonomy): Eukaryota > Viridiplantae > Streptophyta > Magnoliopsida > Asparagales > Amaryllidaceae > Agapanthus > Agapanthus africanus. The sequence goes on from JASDDO010000010.1 coordinate 498,668,668, forward strand.
TAGTTAATAATGCGCCCTTTAGAAAAACACAAAAATAGGGAAAAACTAAATTTCAAATGCCACTAAATATATAACTACAATAGTATAGAGTAATACCAGTAATGCGTTGTCACGCCCCGCTTCCCAGAGTATGCTAAATTGGGCACGTAACATAGCCAACCATGCTACCAGTGGGTAGGAAGTATCCATCCACAGTCACATTACGGCTGTAGAGATATCAAGAACAAAATATAGCTATCTAAAACATGTCCATAAGCCAAGATATCATGAGTCAAGAATAATAAAAGTGCGGAAGCAGAAGATCCAATACAAAATAACTGGAACTACCGATAACACCTCATAGCTCAGCCTGCTGGCTGAAGTATTCCTGCTCGGACTGCAGCAAAGGTACAGAATCTGGGCCATGCAAAACCCAGACGTCAGCGCGTCATGTCATAAAATACGGACAGAGTAACAGGCAATGTAAATATAAACATGAATGAAAAGCAGGGTAACAGTAATATAAATCAGGCAGTGCAGGGTAGTGTGCAGTGAGTAAACTAAACCGTTCTATTGGGTTTTATTCTAAAGTCTTCGAAATCAATCTGATGAATCATCGATGTAACTCAATAGTATCCCGTGCATGCCCAGGACCACGGTCTACAGACTCTCGGGCTGAAACCGAGACGTGCCGCTAGGCAGTAAAAGGTAGCAGTACAGATGAGTGATGTCAGCATCATCACTCCGGGGCTGGCCTAGCCCGTAAGACTGATCAGAACAGGTATCGAACTGTTGAGTTACAAGTCAGGTTTCACCATTGATTTCCCCATGCCCCCAAACTATGTATGTCAAGTCAGATATTCAGTGACCAAGAACTAATGCCCACAGAATCAGGTAATATCAGGTTTGTCTGGATAGACAAAAGGAACGGTCCGTGAGGACTACATGTCAGGTTTGTTGGCATTAGACACAAGATCGGGTAACGGGTCAAGCCATGCTACATCAGGTCAAGTCAAGTAGTGTACGGTACCATGTCGGGTCAGGTAATATGTGTAGCAAGTCATGTCAAGGTGTAAAAGATAACATGTGGGTGCTCATAAATAGCTAGCATAATCATGGTTATAAGTAATCAAGCATGGTTATCAACAACATAATCTAAGCAATAAATTAAACAATAAAGCAGATTCAATTAATTAGCAGTACAGTTATCAGTGGTGGTTTAGAGACGATTTCAACATTATATGAATACAGGGTGACGTTCACGGCCGTTAAATCATGTTAACCAATATTAAGAATTTCCAAGGATGCAATAATCTATAAATAGGTTCACCGGATGGAGTCACAGCCAAAGCTGGTTTAAAATGCGCACAAGTGTCCGATAGATTAAAACTATAGAAAGATACCATATGTTATGTCAAAATGGGATTAAACATATGATTGTGGTTATGAGATTTAACATTTAAATATGATCATGTATGCAATAATTACCTTTCAAGTTCTAGATCTTAAAATAATATAAACCGATGCACACGGAACATCGAAATGATATAAAACGATGCATGAGGTACTATATTTAAACTACAGGTATTAGAATATGTATAAAATGATTTAAATAGCATGTAGCAAGATTAACTTGCCTCGACGGGTCGCGACACGGAAAACGGAACGTTACGCGTCGGCGGGAAATATCGCGACGCGCGCACGGTTCATGGAACGAACCCAAACGACGAACGGTGGAGTCATACGGGTCAGGGGTCCAGGCTGGAATGTCGGGACACGATGTCGGCATCGCCGGAATCCGGCAAAACATAAAACAATGAATAGTGTGCTAAACAATATAGATCCAGAGAAAGAAAAGGAGAGAACAGTGAAAAGAAGAAGAAGAAAGAAAATGAGGGATACTTACTGGGTCTCAGAGGGGTGTTGGTAATGACGGCGAGATTGACGGCGGTGAAGAACGCCGGTGAAGGGTTTACAGAAGAGCTTGGATTCGGTTAGGGTTTAGGGTCGGTTTGGATGCAGGCTAGGTGATGCGGTTCTGGTGAGGGGATGGTGTCGAGGAGAGGAAGGGAATGAGGTGGTGATGATGGTGAGAGGGAGTCGGCGGCGACGCGAGGGGCTGAGGTTGCCGGGTCGGTTATGGGTGCGTGCATGGGAAAGAGAAAAGAGAAAGAAGATAAAGACGAGGAGGAGGAGAGAAGGTAAAGGTGACGGGGGGTGAGCAGTGGCGTGGAATAGTGACGATGGCGTCGTCGCGAGGGCCACGGCGAGAGGAGGAAGGCGGCTAGGGTTTATCTGAGATGGGTTCAACGAAAGGAGACGCGGGGTTTTAAAAGAGAGGAAGAAGGGAAAACATGAAGGGAGGTGACCGTAAGCGAGAGGCGGTGACGAGATCTGAGAAGTGAACAGTGTTCGCGAGAGGAGAGAGAAAGAGCGCGAGAGGAGAGAGAAAGAGAGAGAGAGAGAGAGAAAGAAAGAAGAGAGAGAAAGAGAAGGAGAAAGTGAGAGAGAGAGAGAAGCTGTAATTGGCTGAAGGGATTCATGTGGGGCCCAGGGGAAAAAGTGAGGGATTATGATTGGCTAAGGGATTCGTGTGGGGAGAAAATTATGAGAAAGATTTGTGGGGGTTGAATCAGTTTGGGAAACTTTAAAAGATTTTAAAGAAAAATGGGAAAAATATTTTCTGGGGTTAGGGATTTAATTTCGTTGGTTTTTAAAAAAATATTAGAAAATAGGATTTGGCGCGAATGCAAACTATTTTGGAATTGCGCCCGGGCCGGGTCCAAAAATTTGAATTTGAAATATGAAATTTATTGGCAGGTTCCAAAATTTAAAATGAAGTATTTTATAATTAAAAAGCATACCCCCAAGAACGGACGCACGTACGTGCGCGTAGCCGTCCAAACACGTCCGTTTCACTGAACGGGACGAGAACACGACGCAAGGACGCTACCACAGGGTTAGGGGTGTCAAGCAGGCCATGTCAATTATTTTTAATTTATTTTTAACAGACTTAAATTGTTATATGCAGAATATGTTATGTCGGGGTAAATTTATAACTAGCAACAAACAAAATCAGGATAATGAACTGAATACCACACACCATACATACGGAAACAGAAACTTGTAAAACTGGACTCGGTTGTTACATTATACCCAACTACAAAAAGAATTTCGTCCTCGAAATTCCAAGAATACAAAAGATAGACGACCGACAACTACAAGAAGAGATGAGGAAACTTCTACCAGATTTCATCTTCTCGTTCCCAAGTGGACTCTCCATGCGAGCGATTACCCCAAGAAACAAGTACAAGAGGGATAACCTTGTTCTTAAGAACATTTTCCCTTCGATCCACAATTTCAACTGGTCGCTCCTCAAAAGTCAAGTCTTCTCGTACCATCAGCTCCGAATGATCCAACACATGCGTTTCATCTCGAGCATACTTACGGAGTTGAGATACGTGAAACACATCATGCACATTCGCCAAGGATTGCGGTAACGCCAAACGATACGCTATCTCACCAACACGCTCCAAGATCTCAAAGGGTCCAACGAATCGAGGACTGAGCTTTCCTCGACTTCCAAAACGAATCACCCCTCTAGTCAGTGATATCTTCAAGAATACCAAATCACCCACGGCGAACTCTAGAGGTCTTCTCGACGTATCTGCCCAACTCTTCTGTCTGTCTTGTGCTGCTTTCATATGATTCCTGATAGTGTTAACCTTCTCAACTGTCTGCACAACCAAATCTGGTCCCAACAATCTTCGTTCACCGACATCGTCCCAACAAACAGGTGAACGGTATTTGCGACCATACAAAGCTTCAAATGGAGCCATCTGAATAGTTTCCTGGAAACTGTTATTGTAAGAAAACTCCACTAAATGTAGATGAACCTCCCAAGAACCCTTGAAGTCCAACATGCATGCTCTCAACATATCTTCAAGAGTTTGGATTGTTCTCTCCGACTGACCATCAGTTTGAGGATGATAAGCTGTGCTAAACTTCAATCGAGTCCCCAAACTTTCCTGTAAACTCTTCCAGAAGTGTGATAAGAACCGAGTGACACGATCGGACACGATGCTTACCGGTACTCCATGCAATCTTACAATCTCCTGCATGTACCGCTCTGCCAAAGTTTCCGTTGATTGACCAACCCGAAAAGGAATAAAAGGAGCTGCCTTGGTCAAACGATCAACAATCACCCATACTGCATTGTTGCCTTTTGGACTCCGCGGTAGAGCTGTCACGAAATCCATGGTTATATGTTCCCACTTACACTAAGGAATCGGAAGTGGTTGCAATAAACCAGCAATCCTTTGATGTTCAGCCTTAACTTGCTGACACACCAAGCACTTAGCCACAAAGCGAGCGATCTCTCGTTTCATGCCTTCCCACCAGAAATGGTGCCGCAAGTCTCGGTACATCTTCGTGCCTCCTGGATGTACGGAATAAGCTGAACTGTGTGCCTCCTTCATAAGCTCTTCGCGAATGTCACCCTTTGGCACACACAAACGGCTACCAAACCTCAACGAACCATCTTCGTGGATCAATAAATCTGTTCATAGTCCGGCTTCAACCTGCTCTCGAAACTTTTGCAATCTAGGATCCTGCGATTGCGCTGCTTTAATATTCTCAATCAACGACGAATGTACTTGCAGCTGCATCAACTGTCCCGAAGAATGCGGTAGCACAACCTCTGTTAGTTATATGTATGCCCTAAAGGCTATTACTATACATAGGATGTATATTGTAGTGGATGCTTGGACATATATAGGGAGGACTTTCTTGCTCGACATGATAGTATGCTATCTGGTTGCTCTTTACCTTAACGTGTACACTGATTGTCTCTCTGTTACATGTTGGTAAAGCCCTTAGGATGTGTACTTGAAAATCTGGACTATGATGCGGATCATACTAGTGGGGACATGGTAGTCAATAAGTACATCCTTCAAGGTCCCTAGTCGTGGGTGTATCGAGACGGGGCATCGATATACCAGAGTAGACTAGCGTATACCTTCTCGACCCATACAGATGGGAGATGGATGATCCCATATCCATTGGTGTTTGACATCAGAGATGATATACGGGTGCTCAGTGGAGACCGGGTACACTGGACGGACTCGCCGAGAACTCCCGGATGGTGCTATACCTCACGTCAGATGGCAGTTCTCTGGTGACACTGGTACAGGTTAGTCTGTAGACCCGAGATCGTCATAGAGTCTTGTGTGATTCCCACTGTGCTTTGATTTCCACCTTACCACATTCAAGAGGGCATGCAAAACGGTGGTTTTTGGGTACAGTCCCGAATCATATGGAGGCAATGAGCGATAGGAGGGGATTCGTCTCTCCCGGTATAGGGAGTTGATGTTGCGCTATGTTCGATTGGCTATAACCGGAAATCCCTGGCCAGGGTTGCTGGGATTTACTGGTAAGTGTTACCAGTAGTTTCTCGAACTGTTATAGACCTCATATCGACACGAATTATCGAGCTACTGGGGTCTGACGTTTACCACCCCTAGGCAAGATATACGACATATCAGACGAACAGACCGGACTGTACGGTAAGTGTTACTGGTTGGATTCTCAGGAGTGTGATCGGGATTGCATGTTGATCTTCTGATCACTCAATACCCGGGTGGCCGTTACGTTTAGCAGACCGCTTGCGGCTTGTGGGTGTTTGATATGATCATCACCTGCTGCCGGCGTATTGACGAGTCTTTAGAGTCCTACACAGAGGTTTCCTGGCTCAAGCGAAACGAAATAGGAGCGTATATGAGATATGTGCGGGACCGAGAATAATACCAGTATGTGATACTGTATTCTATTCTCGCGATTTGTATCATCGGCAGGTTATATGTGATATAGCCGGGTTACCGAATCAAGTGTTGATTCGATACATTGATACACTTGATATTAGTCGGTTATATGCAGTATGACCGGATCATTAAATCAAGTGTTGAGTTAATGATTTAATGTATAATTATATATTAGATATATTACTTTACATTAACTAGTATTGTTTCACTGAAGATGGATTTTCTCACTTGATGTGCACAAGTAGTATATGTGATATATTTTTGTGCACTAGATTGTATCATGTTTGATGATACATGCAAACTTGGGTGTATGTTTACTTTAAACCATGTTTAAGTGAATGATTAGGGTTTTGTTATCTTTGCTTTATTTACTTGTTCATTTATTTTTTAATTCATTTTGGGCAAGAAACAAAATGGTGACTTCTTTTGTTTTTATCTTGAAGTTTCATGAAGTTTTGCCCACTTTGTTTTTTCCTTAACCCTAACCATTCAACTAAACTCTAGTTTATTCTCTACACATGTTAAACTAACCCAAGGTTGCATTATGATAAGAATGACTTTATTTTCTATTATTGATAATTCTTATCATATTCTTCTTCTTCTTCAAGAAGAAAGAAGCTTGCTAGCTTCAATGGTGACTTGAGAAAAAGAGTGAGAAATCCAATTCTAAAGTGAACCCACTTCCTATTTCTTCATCCTCTACCACTTGCCAAGTAGTATAGGGTGTTTTCTTCACAAGTTTCATGACTTGGTGAAGTTGGAGCTTGATCTTGAGTTGCCTCGACGTAGATCATCTTCGGCATCGAAGTCGACGACCTAGCCCGATCATTTCTTCGACGATACCATCGCTAGAGTCCGGGATCCGATGATCGCAGCGGAGGGACGTCAACGCGGAGCTATGGAGGTGGAGAACCGGATCTACAAAGGTTGTAGTTACTTCTTTTTTTTTTAGTTAAAGTTGTTAACTTGCATCTTTATCGCCTATCCTCTAGTTACGATCTTGCTTAGGGTCACTTGGCACATAGAAATTTTTTGAATTGGCCATGTTTGATCACTTGTAGAACCTCATGGGTGTGTCTAGGAACCCTACAACCTCCAATCAAATCTTCGAAAGTCTTCAACGAGTTCTTTTTGCGTAGTCAACATCTGAATTGCTGGTAACCGACCGAGCGCATCCGGTACGACGTTAACCTTCCCCGGATGGTACTTAAGATCAAGATCGTAATCATCCATCAGCTCTAACCATCTACGCTGCCTCATATTAAGCTCCTTCTGCGTGAACACATACTTCAAACTCTTATGGTCCGTGAAAACTTCGATCCTTTCGTCCAAAAGGTGGTGTCTCCAAATCTTCAAAGCGAAAATCACAGCCGCAAGCTCCAAGTCATGAGTTGGGTAATTCTTCTCATGGGTCTTCAACTGTCTTGATGCGTACGCTACAACCTTCCCATGCTGCATCAAAACACATCCCAATCATTTTCCAGACGCGTCGCTGTGAATCACCAATCCTCCGGAATTGTCTGGCACGGTCAGAATAGGGGCGGTTATCAATTTCTGCTTCAACGTCTCAAAAGCTAACGCACATCTACCCGTCCACACAAAAGATACCTCATTGCGTGTAAACTTGGTCAACGACTCCGCCAGACGAGCAAAGTTCTCCACAAATCTTCTGTAATACCCGGCGAGTCCAAGAAAACTTCTTATCTCTGCAACATTCTTCGGAATCGGCCAATCTCAAACTGCTGCAATCTTTTCTGGATCGACGGCTATTCCATCGCCAGACACAACATGCCTCAAAAACTTTACTTCTTCCAGCCAAAACTCGCACTTGCTCATCTTCGCATACAACTTCTCCTGTCTCAACGTCTGCAGTGCAATCTTCAAATGTTCTGCATGCTCTTCAAAACTCTTCGAATAGACCAGAATATCGTCAATGAACACCACAATAAACTGGTCCAAGAATGGTGAAAAAATCCGGTTCATCAAGTCCATGAATATCGCCGGTGCATTCATTACTCCGAAGGGCATCACTAAGTACTCGTAATGTCCATACCGAGTTCGGAACGCCATCTTGCAAATATCTTCAGCTTTCACTCGGACCTGATGATATCCGGATCGCAAATCCAGCTTCGAGAATACCCTAGCGCCACAAAGCTGCTCAAAAAGTTCGCCAATGCAAGGGATCGGGTACTTGTTCTTAATAGTCACCCGGTTTAATTCCCGATAGTCGATGCACATCCTTCTTGTGCCATCTTTCTTCTTAACTAGAAGAATTGGAGCTCCCCAAGGCGAGTTACTGCTTCGAATCCAACCCTTCTCAAGCAATTCAGCAACTTGTTTCTTGACTTCTTCCAACTCCACTGGTGCCATTGGATAATATGCTTTAGATACTGGCGCTGCACCAGGAATAAGGTCAATTGCGAACTCCACGTCTCGCTTCGGCAGTAATCCCGATATATCTTCAAACACGTCCATAAAATCACGAACAACAGCTGGCTCTTCACTTTCATCAACCTCCATTGATGCAAGAATATTAGTTGTCGGCCTAGCCCTAAACTCGACTGGCCCGACAGAACTGCTTCCTCCAGTGAAAGTAAACTCGGGATGTCCGGGAATCTGGAAAATTACTTTCTTTGCCCTACAATTAATGTGAGCGTGGAAAGTGCCGAGAAAATCCATTCCCAAGACGACTTCATAGCTGCCCGTATTAATCACCAAGAAATCTGCAAAAAGCTCCCGTCCGCAAACAACAACTGTACAACCTTTACATTCCCTACTAGATATGATTTTCCCATTCCCAGTGTGTATGTCTCAGAGACTAGACAGGTCGTGCAGGTAATCGAGTGTGTAGCTATAAACTTGGACGACATAAAACAATGGGATGCACCAGAATCAAATAACGCTAATGCGGGAAAACCATGAACGAGTAGAATACCTGAACAACTTCTCCCGAAGCCTTAGCTTCCTCAGCCGTCAAGGTAAAAGCTCGAGCCTGATTAGGTCCTTGAGTCAGCTGCTTCTGTCCCTGAAATGGTTTCTGCGGAGGCTTCTGAATATCATCCCCCGTACGAAGCTTCGACGGACAAGCGTTGACAGTGTGATCTGCCGCTCCATAAACTAAACAGAGTCCTTGCCTCCTTCGACACTCCCTTTGTATGTGTCCAGGTAAATGGCAGTAATCACAAATCACGCTCCTTCTTCGATCAACGACAACAGGCTTCTTCATCGGTGTTACGCCACGACGGTCCACTGGAATACCTCTGCGACCATGAGCTCGGTTTGGTACAAATACCGGCTTCCTTACTGCAACTGCTGTCTGCTGTGAACTCCCAGTCTTCCCCGATAGGCTCTGCTGTTCTCGGGTTGCCGTAAGTACCTGTGAGAAAGTGGTCAAACCCAGGGAGACAATCTGTCTTTGGATGTCCACGTCCAAGCTGCGCATGAACCTCCTTGCCCTGTCTGCATCGTTGGCAACTAAAGGTCCAGCGAATCTACTGAGCCGTGTCCATTTTGCTGCATGCACATCTACGGATGCTCCATTCTGCTTCAGACCGATGAACTTCTCTTCTATTTCCTCCCGTGCAGTCCACGGGAAGAACTTCTCCAGGAAACTCCTCGAAAAATCCGCCCACTTGATCGGCTTGGGCAAGCGGGTCTCCTCCACAACCCACCATTCACGGGCGTAGTCCACTAACTGAATGCGCACCACATCCACCCTTTTATCTTCTGGGATCTGTGCCGCAATAAGTAAGTTCTCCGTATCAACCAGCCACTGCTCCGCTGGCAACGACTCCTCTAAACCAGTAAATACAGACGGACCCAAACGCTTGAAATCTGCTACGGTCCCTACTCGATCAATTGGTTTAGCTTCAACATTGTTCACGGACTGCCGAACGGTCTGCAAACCTTCCTTAAACGATTCAGCTTGCTGCTGGATCAGCTCGGTCTGCCTCTTTTGATTCTCCAGCATTCCCCGTATCACTCCAAGCATAGCGGCTTCGTCAACACGCCTTTGGTACGTCTTCAGATTCTTGTCTGCCATATTCCTGAAATCAAAACACCCAAGATTAGCATGATAACAGATTCTAAATATAGATCAAGGCTAGAACTCCAAGTTACTTAAATAGAGTACCGCATTGTAACTATGCCGCGGTATCATAGCTACAATTATATAACTCCACCCAAGTCGTCTAAGTCCTAGAGATAACAAGGAATCAGGTTTCGAGTCGATATGCAAAGGAAGTTTGCACATCGTAAAAGATATAATCAGGAAGAACTTGATTCAAGAACGGTAAAACGGCAAGGTGGCAGGACATGTTTCCTGAACACGGGTATTCTGATTCGTGTATTGGGTACAATACCCAACTACAAATGAATAAACCCGACTAACCTATGACTCTGATACCAAAAGAACCATGTCACGTCCCGCTTCCCAGAGTACGCTAAATTGGGCACGTGACATAGCCAACCATGCTACCGTGGGTAGGAAGTATCCATCCACAGTCACATTACGGCTGTAGAGATATCAAGAATAAAATATAGCTATCTAAAACATATCCATAAGTCAAGATATCATGAGTCAAGAATAATAAAAGTGCGGAAGCAAAAGATCCAATACAAAATAACTGGAGTGTATGTCCCATAATACGGGCTCACATCAGGAATAAAATGCAGGAAGTAAAAGGACTAACTACTGATAACACCTCACAGCTCAGCCTGCTGGCTGAAGTATTCCTGCTCGGACTGCAGCAAAGGTACGGAATCTGGGCCATGCAAAACCCAGACGTCAGCGCGTATCATAAAATACGGACAGAGTAACAGGCAATGCAAATATAAACATGAATGAAAAGCAGGGTAACAGTAATATAAATCAGGCAGTGTAGGGTAGTGTGCAGTGAGTAAACTAAACTGTTCTATTGGGTTTTATTCTAAAGTCTTCGAAATCAATCTGATGAATCATCGATGTAACTCAATAGTATCCCGTGCATGCCCGGGACCATGGTCTACAGACTCTTGGGCTGAAACCGAGACGTGCCGCTAGGCAGTAAAAGGTAGCAGGTACAGATGAGTGATGTCAGCATCATCACTCTGGGGCTGGCCTAGCCCGTAAGACTGATCAGAACATGTATCGAACTGTTGAGTTACAAGTCAGGTTTCACCATTGATTTCCCCATGCCCCCAAGCTATGTATGTCAAGTCAGGTATTCAGTGTCCAAGAACTAATGCCCACAGAATCAGGTAAGAGCAGGTTTGTCTGGATAGACAGTAGGAACGGTCCGTGAGGACTACATGTCAGGTTTGTTGGCATTAGACACAAGATCAGGTAACAGGTCAAGCCATGGTACATCAGGCCAAGTCAAGTAGTGTACGGTACCATGTCGGGTCAGGTAATATGTGTAGCAAGTCATGTCAAGGTGTAAAAGATAACATATGGGTGCTCATATACAGCTAGCATAATCATGGTTATAAGTAATCAAGCATGGTTATCAACAACATAATCTAAGCAATGAATTAAACAATAAAGCAGATTCAATTAATTAGCAGTACAGTTATCAGTGGTGGTTCAGAGACGGTTTCGACATTATATGAATACAGGGTGACGTTCACGGCCATTAAATCATGTTAACCAATATTAAGAATTTCCAGGGATGCAATAATCTATAAATAGGTTCACTGGATGGAGTCACAGCCAAAGCTGGTTTAAAATGCGCACAAGTGTCGGATGGATTAAAACTATAGAAAGATACCATAGGTTATGTCAAATTGTGATTAAATATATAATTGTGGTTATGAGATTTAACATTTAAATGTGATCATGGGTGCAATAATTACCTTTCAGGTTCTAGATCTTAAAATAATATAAACCGATGCACACGGAACATCGAAATGATATAAAACGATGCATGGGGTACTATATTTAAACTACAGGTATTAGAATATGTATAAAATGATTTAAATAGCATGTAGCAAGATTAACTTTCCTCGATGGGTCGCGACACGGAAAACGGAACGTTACGCGTCGGCGGGAAATATCGCGACGCGCGCACGGTTCACGGAACGAACCCAAACGACGAACGGTGGAGTCACACGGGTCAGGGGTCCAGGCTGGAACGTCGGGACACGTCGTCGGCATCGCCGGAATCCGGCAAAACATAAAACAGTGAATAGTGTGCTAAACAATATAGATCCAGAGAAAGAAAAGGAGAGAACAGTGAAAAGAAGAAGAAGAAAGAGAATGAGGGATACTTACTAGGTCTTATAGGGGTGCTGGTAATGACGGCGAGATTGACGGCGGTGAAGAACGCCGGTGAAGGGTTTACAATAGAGCTTGGGTTCGGTTAGGGTTTGGGGTCGGTTTGGGTGCAGGTTAGGTGATGGGGTTCTGGTGAGGGGATGGTGTCGAGGAGAGGAAGGGAATGAGGTGGTGATGATGGTGAGAGGGAGTCGGCGGCGACGCAAGGGGCTGAGGTTGCCGGGTCGGTTATGGGTGCGTGCAGGGGAAAGAGAAAAGAGAAAGAAGATGAAGACGAGGAGGAGGAGAGAAGGTAGAGGTGACGGGGGGTGAGCAGTGGCGTGGAATGGTGACGATGGCGTCGTCGCGAGGGCCACGGCGAGAGGAGGAAGGCGGCTAGGGTTTATCTGAGATGGGTTCAACGAAAGGAGATGCAGGGTTTTAAAAGAGAGGAAGAAGGGAAAACGTGAAGGGAGGTGACCGTAAGCGAGAGGCGGTGACGAGATCCAAGAAGCGAACAGTGTTCGCGAGAGGGGAGAGAGAGGAGAGAGAAAGAGAGAGAGAGAGGGAGAAAAAGAAAGAAGAGAGAGAAAGAGAAGGAGAAAGTGAGAGAGAGAGAAGCTGTGATTGGCTGAAGGGATTCGTGTGCGGGCCAGGGGAAAAAGTGAGGGATTGTGATTGGCTAAGGGATTCGTGTGGGGAGAAAATTATGAGAAAGATTTGTGGGGGTTGAATCAGTTAGGGAAACTTTAAAAGATTTTAAAGAAAAATGGGAAAAATATTTTCTGGGGTTAGGGATTTAATTTCGTTGGTTTTTAAAAAAATATTAGAAAATAGGATTTGGCGCGAATGCAAACTGTTTCGGAATTACGCCCGGGTCGGGTCCAAAAATTTGAATTTGAATTTGAAATATGAAATTTATTGGCAGGTTCCAAAAATTAAAATGAAGTATTTTATAATTAAAAAGCATACCCCCAAGAACGGACGCACGTACGTCCGCGTAGCCGTCCAAACACGTCCGTTTCACTAAACGGGACGAGAACACGACGCAAGGATGCTACCACAGGGTTAGAGGTGTCAAGCAGGCCATGTCAATTATTTTTAATTTATTTTTAACAGACTTAAATTATTATATGCAGAATATGTTATGTCAGGGTAAATTTATAACTAGCAACAAACAAAATCAGGATAATGAACTGAATACCACACACCACACATACGGAAACAGAAACTTGTAAAACTGCGGTTGTTACATGCGTAGTAGATTAGCCCGGGCATGGATTGCGGTAAGATACGACCTAATTGAAAGATGGATCCGGGAAAGTGGTGCTCGGCTATAGGGTCAACGTGACTGAGGGTCAGGTTACTACAGGGTTCAAGAATGAGATAACAATAATGAATCTCAGGTGGGAAAGAAATTATTGTAAGAAAGAACAATCAATGCATCATGCGGATCTTAAACGTACAATACACAAGGAAAAATTTGCTCGAACCGAAATTTATTATCCAGAAAATTTTGACAAAGCACAATTGAGAAATAAACATGGCTTAAGCTATACATTATTTTTATTTGGCCAGAAGAAAAGAAGATAAGTCGCGTCAGTCGCGATTGTGGAAATTCAACAAGTTACGACAAGATCTCGCGCTAAGATAGGGATGTCTATTCTCATAGTGCCTCGTAAGGATTGCTGCTGGAGGCTCTTCAGCCTCGAGTTCCTCCTCACTCGAGATTTCATTCTCCGGCTCTTTCTCGGCTGGGGCCTCATTTTCGGATTCTTCCCCCATGTGGTTTTCTTCTCCTGGTCTTTCCTTTTCGGCGGGAGCTTCCTCATCGAGGTCCTCTTCCACCTGACCCGTCTATTCTGGATCCCCTTATGGATCCTCTTCCACTGGGTCCTCCTCAGAATCTTCCTCTTCAGGATTTGCATCTGGATTTTCTTCCACTGGGTCCTGTTTAGGATCTTTCTCTACTGGGTCTTCTTCGGGGTCCTATTCTTCATCGTCAGAGTCACCGATCATATTGACTTCTGGAGCCGTGTCTGCGACTCTCTCGTCCTCGGGATCGTTGTTGTCGAAAATAACCTGTGGGTCATCGACCTCGTCAACTGAACTCACTAGTATGCGGTCAAAAAAAAACGCAAGACTGAGTGTCCTCATCGAGAGGCGGCGCTGCCCCAGGGTTGGCCATGGCCTGAAAAGAGAGAGTCATGATTAGATAGTGGAACACACAAAACAACTAAAAATGTGGAGCTCATGGAAAAATATAAGGTGGATAAAATCTAAAATCACAAACTTGAGTGATGATGCAGTAAGTAGTATATGGAAGTGAGTGATAAGGGAACGATATATAGATCACAACCCACTCTTTTTTTTCCATTTAAACCAAGGGGTTCAACAAAATACATGGTTAAGACGGAAAGAACAATTACTAAATAAAATAACAAGGTCTTTATTCAAAGTAGGAAGGGTGATAACTCCGCGTTGATATCTAGATCGCTGCGATCTCGAAAAGCAAGTTTGAATCCTGCATTGGATCCGTACCATCCTCGAAACTCGAACTTCAAAAAAAACCCAGTTACTTAAGCAGATGTGGAGAGCGTTGACGAATCTCCTCCTTGTAGCTCTTTCCTTTGAGGACAACCATTGACAAGATACTCGTCGGATCCACAAATTAAGCACCACCCTTTGACCCGGCGACAGTCTCTCAGAAGGTGTCTTAGCCTCTTGTAATAATCACAACGTTGGGTTTTCCGCTGCTTCTGTTGCTAAGGAACAAATGGGCGCTTCATCTGCACATCTCCTCTTTGTTTAACAGGGATTCCCCTACGATTAGGGACTCCCACTGGTGCCTGAGCCATTTGCCTTCTTTGTCCTTTAGCTAAGAGATCGTTTGTCCGCTCCTGGGCTTCCATCAAACCTTGCAGTACACCCAAAATCTCAGCGGTCTGACTCTGAGTAGTGGAGGTGGAAGGAGAGTCGTTGGAAGCCACGGTCCTGAAACAATAAACTTTCGGATGGCATAGGGTATAAGATTCAAGATAGGGTATCGGATTAATAACTGAAAGTAAGATCAAGTGGTAGAACAAGACTTTGAACGATGATGTAATGCGGATTATATGGAAGTGAAGAGCAATATCACAGGATATAATCAAGAGATCTCTAGATTGAACTGTAATCTTATTCTAAGCCAACCTAGCTCTGATACCAACAAAACCATGTCACGCCCCGCTTCCCAAAATACGGAATACGAGGGGTGACAAGGCCAGCCATGCTTCTATGGTTAAGGAAATATCCTGCCGTAGTCACACTTCGGCTTCAAACATTACGTGGTAATCAGTAATCATAGCACAAGTAATGAGAAATGCAGTCACTAATTTGTTTCCCCCAATCAGAGCAAAGCTCTGTTGAATTTCAAAATTCAAATTTTGAAGCAACGCTTCAAATCCCGTGCGCTGCGCGCAACGCGCCATGTGTCAGAAGCTGATAAGTCAGTGCAGCGCCCAAGGCAGTGCGCCCAATCAGAGCAAAGCTCTATTAAAAAACAAAATTAAAGAAGCAAAGCTTCAGTTGCGCAAGCTGTGCGCTGCGTGACACGTATCACGCGCTGGGGCATTTGCGCCAAACAGAATTAAGATTTTAAAGAAATCTTTCTGTTCTTTTTAAAACAAGAAGATTTTCTTCTGTAAAATAGAAGCCCTTGGATCAAAGATCCAACGGTGGGGAAAATTCCCCAAATCACTCAGAGAAAGATCTCTTTAACAAACTTAACTAATTTATGGGCACTATATAAAGGACCATAGACCTCAATTCAAAAGCAACAACATTATCATTGAGAACTCTGAAGAATTGGAAAGAATTCCTCAAGAACAAAAAAGGTAAAAACCTTTAGAAAAAAAGAGAAAATTCTCTTATAAACAGATTATTGATCTGAGAAGAAGATCAATGATCTTCAATAAAAAGAAAAAAATAATAATAATAGTGCTATGCACTTTCTTATGAACCAATGGTTCTTTAAAAACAAGAAAAACTTATTTTCTTTGATTTAAAATCGATCGAAACATAAAACAGTGCTTTGCACCTGAAAAATTGCACTGTTGTGCTCCTATGTTGGCGCAAGCCACCAGGGAGCGCCACGTGTCAGCAGCGCAACAGCGCAGCGCACTGACACAACACACTGCGCTGTTGCGCTTGCGCTCCTCAGATCGTGACACGAGTCACCACCATATGAGTTTGCGCCTTGCGCTCCTCAATTGGCGCAAAGCGCCTGACAAGCCATGTGGGGCAGTGTCAGAATATTAAATGCAATGCATTTTTAAAGGGCAGAGCCCAATCAAAGGTCTAATAGACCAAATAAAAGTACTGCACATTATTTTAAAAGGGCAGAGCCCAATTAAAAAGTCTAAACATACTAAAAATAATGCTATGCATTATTTAAAGGGCAGAGCCCAATTGAGAGGTCCAATGGACCAAAACAAATGCTCTGCATTATAATAAAAAGGGCAGAGCCCAGTCAAAAAAGGTATAAATGGCCTGAAATAATGCTATGCATTATTTTAAAAAAGGGAAAGCCCAAACAAAGGCCTAACAGGCCAAATGCAAACAAAATGTGAACATTTTTCAACTGGACTTAGCCCAATCATGGCCGTAAGTCCTCAAATTAAATTGATTGAACACAGCTGCTCTCTTAAATCAATTTAAGACCGGTTCGAGGGTACATCTCTGAACTCCTTTGACTCCTATCGTTGTAATCCTTCAACGACGTCAGAGAGGTGATGGATCCCGACAACCACGCATCAACGCGGACTGTGGGGTCCTTAAACTCATGGACTTAAGCGTCCTTAAACTAAAACGCGGACTGTGGGGGTCCTTAAATTCATGGAATTAAGTATCCTTAAACTAAAACACGGACTGTGGGGTCCTTAAACCCGTGGACTTATGCGTCTTTAAACTACCTATGGACCACCACGTCCCTAAACTGGAACATGGACCACCATGTCCCTAAACTGGAACTTGGACCGCAATGTCCTTAAACTACCAATGGACCGCAATGTCCTTAAACTACCTACGGACCACTACGTCCCTAAACTGGAACAATATAGCCTCCAAATGCTCTTTTGTCGGATCTAAACGATCCTGTTTAAGTTGATCTTAGCCCCAAACACGGCTAACGTATCCTTAAACATTCAAATGGAATATAAAACTCTAAATCAACTTTGGTTCAAGGGTACATCTCTGAACTCCTCTGACACCTGTCGTTGTAATCCTTCAACATCGTCAGAGAGGTGACGGGTCCCGACGACCATATATTAAATGGACCACCATGTCGCTAAACTGAAAATGGATCTAGACGATCCCGTTAAGTAGATCTTAGTCTGGAAATTAGACTAACGTATCCTTAACAAACGTTTAAGTTGATCTTAGCCTCAAATATGGCTAACGTATCCTTAAACCAAAACCCAAAACCCAAATCTAAGAAAGTACGGATTTGGACTAATCCACGTCCTACGGGCGACGAAATAAATAGTCTCCGTATACAATCCACGGGCAACAACAAACAAAACAAACACCCACGACACGAAGTGAAATTCTGTAGAAAGAGAAAGTTGTTGCCGCGATGCGGTAGCGTAATTAACTGCTGGGGCTTGCGCCTGCAGGGAAGAGCGTCCCCACAATCAAAAACCCCTCAAGCGAGGGGGAATCTGACGAAGTCTGCTACATCGGCCGCATCTATCTAAACCTCCGATACACGGTGCCATAAATCAACTTGGCATCTTCGGAGAGATGGACGGATAAAACCATATAGCATCTGCCCCGAATCTCAGGCAAGACGTCCTCACGTCACGGCCGTCCATTCGGAGGGGAACAGATTCTGGCACGGCCGGTGGGACCTTTTCCTCTTTCCACTCCACACTTCGTGTGTCGTCTTCGCGAACGAATCGCGGTTTGTTAATGGTCGCCTTTGGATTTCAAGTTAACTAAGATTTGGTCTCTTGCTTGGCGCAGAAAAGAAATCAAGCATCGATGGCCTCTACTTGTTCGAAGTTCTCCAACTGCAGCTGCAGCTCGCGTCCGGCCTCAACTGGGGGCATAACCTACGTGCCCCAAGCGGCCTCTTTGTTCACCATGCCCATGGAGCAGATTACTCAAGCCACCACGGGGTTGTTTTTCGGAACTATGCTTCCGCCAACATGCTTCAGCACCCCCGTGCCCGTACAAGAAGCTCCTAAGAAGTCGGTCTTCGATCGACTTTCAGTTACTGCGGCCCCTCTCAACGGGTCGCCCAACACTAGTGCCTCGGTCTTCTCTAGACTGGGCCAAAACTCCTGCGGGCCCACAATGAAGCTTGCAGTCCCGAAAAAGGTTATTCCAAAAAGAGTAGCCAAACCTGCTTCTGAAGTCATCAAGGCGGCTTCTCCTGCTAAGAGATCGGTCTTTACAAGATTAATCGTCCCAACTCCCACTCCTGCTCTTGCTGCTCAAAAGACATAAGTCTTTAATAGGCTGACGCCGGCAATAGCCCCACACCTGAACAGGGGGCAAGAAGAAGCTGTTTCTGTCTCTGAACCGATACCGACGACTCGTCGCGCCCGACGAAGCCACTGGCGCCGGATAAGGAAGACCGGGGGCAACTCCCCTTCTGGGATGACTCCGCCAGCTCCAACGGTGGAAATTAACGCTGCTGTTCCAACCGGGAACAACTTTGAACTGTTGAATAGGGTACACAGAAACTCGCCAACTGCGGTCCTTAAAAGATCTCCTCCAGCGGTAGAGACCGCCGTGGAAGCAGAAAAGTCGGAGTAGCCTCATCAATCGCTGTCCTTCAGGATTTACAAGACATGGCGAAGAGTCCAAGAATCTGTGACTGATCCCAATTCCTCTCGCCAATATAAAAAGTCAAAAGGTCGGCAAGAAGAAAATCCCCCGGTCAAGCAACGAAAGGCGACGACCGCTTGGGTGCCCAAAGCAATGGCCCCCTCAACTTCTACGGCCCATAAGAGAAGAAGGCCAGAAAAAGTCCCTACACCTATGGCGAATATCAAAGGTGGTGAACCCAAACGCCCTAAGTCTTGGGGCATGGTAGTTCATACCGTCTACATGGCGTCTGGTAAAGAGGACAGCCGCATATCAACAGGTCATAGACTACTCACGTGATCGGTGACCAAAGCGCAGGAGCAGCAACAGAAGCTCCAAGAGATGATGAACGCTATGGCTGCACTTACTGGGCCAAAAGAAAGCCCTGAAATGTCTTCGGATGAACGCCAGGAGCAAGAAACCGATGCCGAATTCCTTCGTCGAATATTGGAGAAGAAGGACAAATAGGCTGCTGAACAAGCAGCCAACATAAAACGTATGGGCCTCCTGTTCCAAGACATGGTGGGGATGATGATCCAACAAGATCCTCCGGCCGAACATCCCCCGATCGCCCTTGAAGACGATAGGGGAGAGACTTCAAATGTTTCGCCAGCTCTGTCAACAGCTAAGGAGGAGACAATCTCCAAAGCTGATTTGGACGAGTACATAGCCCAACAAATACGGGTTCATCATGCGACTGAAGCAGCTGGCCAGGTCATAAAAACGGGGCGGCCATATCCAAGTTGGTACGATCAAATCAAGTACCCGCCCGGTTACACAATTCCCAAGTTCCATGTCTACAAGGGGACGGGCAATTCTCACCAGCATGTTGCCCAGTTCAGGGCACTCTGCGGCAACACCGGCGGTGATGACAAGCTTTTGCTTCGCCAGTTTGTTGGAAGTTTATCAGATACGACGTTCGAGTGGTACTCTGAGCTCCCGAACGACTCTATCAAGACCTTCGCGGAGATGGAGCTATTGTTTACTCAGCGTTTTGCAAGCGCCAGTGAACGCACCCCGATGACGGCACTGATTAACGCCAGGGTAAAGCCAGGCGAGACATGGGTTCAATATGCTATACGGTGGCGGAACTTATGGTCGAAGTGCGAGCAGCGCATTGAAGAAGCTCCCGCGGTGGGTATGTTTGTGGGAACCCTTGATCCGCAAGTAACCATCTCACAATTTATGATGTTTTTCAAGCCGACTACCTTCCAGGCCTTGATTGACAGGCTAGCGCAAATGGATCAAATGGGCCATAAACCCCCTCTTCCAATGCCGGACTGCCGAAATGACAAGGGGAAGGGAAAAGCAATCGTTGTCGCTAATGCTCAACAACAACCGAGCAACATGAAGCCGGTTGTTCGTCAAAATAATATTCGCCCGTACGTAGCCCTTGAGGAAAGGCTAGGACGTCCTTACTCATTTCCCCGAGATAAAACAAGAAGGTTATTCGAGCTGGCGTTGCGCAACCGACTCATAAATCTGCCGGATCCAAAACGTCCGTCGCAACCAAATGATGTCAATGAGCCCAACTACTGTCCTTATCATCGAGTACTGGGCCATCCGATCGAAGATTGCTACGTCTTCAAAAATTGGCTTGAAGACCAGTACCGACAGGGCAAGTTCGCGTTATCTGACAAATGGAAGGTGAATTCCCCACAGCCCCACACCTCTAAGGGGATGAGTACGCCGGGGGAAACATGCTCTGTCGTTGAAGAATCTCCTTGAGAGGTTGTATTATCAGCCAAGACAAAGAGGATGCTAAACGATCTTCAAGTATGCCCAGCGATCAAGTGGAAGAACCCGTTGGAACCGCAGGTCATTGAAGGGATGTTGAAGCCACGTCCAACTCCGATGACCGATGGTGGTGGCTCAAGCACTCGCAACCAGCCGTCAAAATCTTCGAAGAAGAAGAAAAAGAAATCAAAGAAGCCCGTAAAGCCTGGCGACAAGCGCACGGACTTGGAAAAACAAATTGACGCGCTAGAGGAATAAAACCAGAAGGCATGGACTCCCATTACATTCCAAGAGTTTCTCAATCACGTCTTTCAAGAGGAAGATGAGGGGGAAAGTTCGTCGGATGAGTCTGATGAATACGTGGCGAGCTGCCATATGATCTCCTATGCATTGATGGACGATGAAGAGACTCCTTGCACCGAAAAGCTGGGGGCAGATCCTGAACCAAAAATTCTAGGGCCATCGGATGAAGTAATTGACGCATTCCTCAATGAAGCTCTCTTAAAAAGTAAAGCTGATCGGGAACGCGAGGCGGTCATATTCGAAAGGGCCAAACGCCAGCGCCTTGACGAAAGAATTGAGATACTCCCGTTGGAGCAAAATACACCCACTGAGGATAAAATCAAATTTAAGATGAGGAAAAGGTTCGCTAAATCCGTGTCAATGGGTATGAAGCTACCATCTTCTGAGGGAAGTGTTACTGGTGAAGCGGAAACGCACCCCTCCTACTGCTTATATCATCGGAAGATTTCGCACCCCACTGAAGAGTGCAAAGCTTTCAATAGATGGTGGAAAGGATATGTTGTTCACCGACAACATGTTAAGCGGGAAAAGCGCAAGACTCGCCGAGAGCAGAACGGTACGACCGAAGGGCTTAACAAAACTACCGGTAATTGTCGCATGGTTAATGCCGAAGGATCACAAGTGCTCACATTTGGGAGCGATTCCGACGAGGAGCTGGCTCTTAGCCCCCTCTTTAAAGAGTCCACTTCGGGAAAAGAAGAAGAGCCAAAGATTTGTGAAAATATCCGGCTGCGTAATCGCACACTGCCCGAAAAGAATCTCGGACCCTTAAACAAAAAAGATAAAGGGAAAGAGAAGGTCCCTGATGAGATCTCCCTAGATGACCAAGTTATGGAGGAGCAAACTGCCAAGGACCCGCCGAAGAGAAATAAGGTCGATTACAACGTCTTAGCGTATCTGAGGAAGCTACCCTCGCAGCTCAGCATTCTTGACGCCCTTTTACTATCAAAAGAGGCGAGAGATTCATTAATCAAGGCACTACAGGAGCCGGAACAATTCCAAGCTTTCCTGGCCAAAGAAAAGATGAAGGATGAATTGGAGGAAGTGCACACGGCAGATGTCACTTTTGGCGATGAAGACCTTCTCCTTGGGACGTGCGAACACAATCGCCCCCTCTACGTCTCAGGATACTGCCATGATATAAAGATAGGCAAAATCCTGGTCGATAACGGATCGTCTGTTAATCTACTCAATGTGCGGGTGTTAAAGGAAATCTGCATGAGCGTCCAACACCTCGCTCGAGACAAGATCACCATCTCCAGGTTCGACTCCCAATCATCAAAGACTCTTGGATCTGTGATACTGACGCTACGCTTTGGGCTGCTCGTCACGGACATTAAATTCCACGTCATAGATGCCAAGACATGCTACAACGCTCTGCTCGGCCGACCATGGTTACACGAGTACAACATCATCCCTTCTGCACAGCATCAGTGTATGAAATATTTTAGGGATGGTCTCGAGTATACCGTAACGGGAGAACTGAATCCGTTTTCCGTAAACGAAGTTCGCAAATATGAAGATGCCAAATACTTCTTGCCGAATTTCGAAGACACGGAAAGGTGTCACAAGCCGGAGAATAAAACTAACGCTACCATCCCTGTCTTCGGCAGTGATACCGAGGAGGAAGAGGAGATAGTTTATTCGGGTCCGCCCCAATACACCAAGCCGGGACCATCCGCTCCTACGTTGATCTTTGGTAGTGATTCGGAAGATGAGATCCATGCTGTATTCTCTGCTCGGCCTTCAATACAAACGTCCGATGACGAAGAGCAAAGTCTGCAAGTCGCCATAGTGCCGCTTAAACATTATAAAGAACTGGATGCGCTCGATATCTACAGTGTAGAGGAGCTGCGGACATTCTATGTCCCTCCCAGGCGAGAAGGCGAAAAGGCGATTTTATTCTACCGCTCTGAAGAAAACAAAGTGGAGAAAGAAATCTGGCACGGGGCGGATCCTACGCTTGACAGGCTTCAGCCCATCCGTCTCCCCAGGTATTATACAGAAGGCTTGAAAAGGCTGTTGAAGCGCCAGGGGATATCCTTTAAACAGACCGCTCGGAAAGCCAAATTCTACGACAGGGTCTGGAACGTTCCCGGGACTCACAGAACAAGTTGCCTAATGGGAGAATGGAAACAATCGGGCTTGGATATATTCGGTCCAAGAAACGAGGGCTACTCCATGGTTGCTACGTCGTGCATGACTTCGATGTAGAAGCGGACGCTCAGTGGGAGGACGTTAATCCTGAACTAGTGAAAGTCCCAGATGCAAAAGTGCCCAGTCCGTCGTTCGAAGAACAAATGGACAAGCTTATAAGGGAAGCTGGTCAGAAAGTTCGAGACGACCATAACCGCGAAATGGCCATCTACAAGAAAGCCAAAACGCAACGCCTCCTCCAACAGGCCGTGAAAAATGAAAATGCCGCGCTCTGTCAACCTGTTATAAAAAAGACACGACGCAGAGGCAGAAATAATTCGAAAAGAGAAAAAGGTGCTCAACAGCAACAAAGCGGGACTAAGAATCCACGCAAGCGGGAATCGATCGGTTCTGATCTATCCCTTATGAAGAAAATAGGTCGAGCGTACTCGTTTCCTCGGGACAAGACGAACAAGATACTTGATCTTGCTCTAAAACATCAGATGCTTACACTGCCGGAGTCCAAAAACCCCGAACAAGCAGGCGAAGTCTCTCACCCAAACTATTGCCCTTATCACCGAGTGATAGGGCACCCTCTCGAAGACTGCTTCACTTTCAAGAATTGGGTTGAAGATCAGTATCAGCTTGGCAAATTCGCTCTGTCTAACAACTGGAGGGTAACGCCGCCACAGAAGCACGAACCCAAAGCCATGAGAACAGAACCAACTCCACATTGGGATTGGAAGCGGATTTGCACTTGTCACATGATAACAATATTAAAAGAAGAGCCCGAGAACATGGATGACATTCCCTGGTGCTTCGAAAACAGCAACGACGAGGTGATCTCAAAATTTCCACCAGCACCGAAAGAGCTGGAAGACGGAATCCATACCACCGCGGATAACCTCAAGAAAATTGATTTGGAGACGGCGAATGACCCACGACCGACATTCGTCAGCGAGCTGTTATCCGAAGAAAGGGTGGCGGCGCTAAAAGACTTGCTTATGCAGCATAAAGATTGCTTCGCATGGAACTACTCCGAAATACCGGGACTAGATCCAGAAATTGCTGTGCACAGAATGGCGATATCTCCGGATGTCAAACCGGTCAAACAGGCGCCAAGAAGAATGCGGCTCGAGCTTGAGATGAGTATCAATGCTGAGGTCAAGAAGCTGATCGACTCCGGCTTCATCCAGGAAGTTCAATACCCTGAATGGATTGCCAACATCGTCCCGGTGATGAAGAAAAATGGGACAGTGCGCATATGCGTGGATTTCCGGGATCTCAATAAAACCTGCTCGAAGGACGATTTCTCAGTGCCAGTCACCGAATTGATGATAGACAATACGTCCACTCATGAGGTTTTCTCCTTCATGGACGGCTCATCAGGGTATAATCAGATAAAGATGCATCCCGAAGACCAGAAGCATAACGCTTTCAGGACTCCTTTGGGTATATTCTGCTACAAGGTGATGCCCTTCGGTCTAAAGAACGCCGGTGCCACCTATCAGAAGGCCATGACGAAGATCTTCGTTGATCTTATACACGAAATCGTCGAATGTTATATCGACGACCTCGTGGTTAAGAGCAAATCATACGAGGAGCATCTCGAGCATCTGAAGACCGTATTTCAACGCCATCGACAATACAACTTGAAGATGAACCCTCTCAAGTGTGCATTCGGAGTTTCCTCGGGCAAATTCCTGGGATTCATCGTCCGACACCGAGGTATCGAAATAGATCCGTCAAAGATCAAAGCGATCATGGAAATGCCTCCGCCGAGAACTCTCAAATAGTTGCAGTCTCTCCAAGGGAAGCTCGCATACATACGGCGATTTATAGCCAATCTTTCAGGCAAGTGCCGTCCTTACAGCCACCTGATGAACAAGGGAACTCCATTCGTCTGGGATCAAAAATGCCAAGGTGCGCTAGACGAAATTAAACAGTACCTGCAGAATCCGCCAGTGCTGGCTGCTCCGGTCAAGGGAAAACTCCTCATTCTTTATACAACCGCCCTCGAAAGTTCTTTGGGTGCATTATGGGCACAAGAGAGTGACCAGGGGAAAGAAAGAGCACTCTACTACTTAAGTCGAGTTCTTCTGGGGGCAGAAAGCAACTATTCCCCCATTGAAAGACACTACTTGGCGTTGATCTTCGCGATAACAAAGCTCAGGCACTATGCATTGGCACTTGAAGTCCGTCTCATCTCGAAGGTGGACCCTCTTAAATATTTAATTTCAAAGGCCATATTGACGGGACGGCTCGCTAAATAGGCCCTGCTCTTGATGGAGTTCTTGATAACGTATCAACCTCTCAAAGCAGTGAAAGGCCAGGCCATCGCCGACTTCCTTGCTGAGCATCCGATACCGGCCGATTCTCCTCTGAATTATGAGTTGCCAGACGAACATGCGTTTGACGCTATCGATGGGAACGATACCCGATGGGAACTCTATTTTGATGGAGCGTCTTCCATGAAGAAGCGCAAACAAAGTACGCCAATGATCAAATCAGGGGTAGGCCTCATCTTCGTGACCCCACAAGGAGGGATAATGCGCTTCGCTTTCTCCTTAACAGAGCCGAGGACGAATAACGAAGTTGAATATGAAGCCTTGATAACAGGTCTTGAGATCTCCATCAACATGGGAATTGAAAACCTCCTCATATACGGAGATTCTCAACTGGTCGTTAGTCAAGTAAACGGCGACTACCAAACGTGCAAGCCAGAGCTGGTGAAGTACGGCGAAAAGGTGCAACAACCGTTGACCCAAATTCCCTCCTATACTTTGGAAAGCATACCGCGCGCGGAAAACAGCAAAGCAGATGCGTTAGCCAAGCTTGCTAAAGAACTGGCTGACGAGAACCTCAATGACGTTAGAATCGTGGTACAAAGCCGTCGAGTGCTTTCCCCAACAGAAATATCTCTAGAATCATCTGAAGAGAAGGAAGCGAGTGAACAGACAACCTTGTAAATAAAAGACCGGGAAAAGGTTGAGGATTGGAGAGAAGTCTTTATAGACTACTTCAAATATCGTCGAACGCCCGAAGATGCGTCCTCAAGACATCAGCTTATGAAACGGGCTCTGTCTTTCGCCTTCGTCAATGACACTCTGTACAAGAGGTCGTTTGATTCTCTGTGGTTGAGATGTATGGGACCTGACGAAGCAGAAAGAGTCGTTCAGGAAGTTCATGACGGACTATGTGGTTCTCACCAAGCGAGCCAGAAGATGAACTTGAAGATCAAACGGATGGGCTACTACTGGCCCACGATGATTCAGGACTGCCTCGAATATGCGAAGCGGTGCCACTCATGCCAAATCCATGGGGACTTTATCCACCAGCATCCAAATCCATTCCATCCAACGGTGGTTAGCTGGCCATTCGAAATGTGGGGAACTGACATAGTCGGCCCCATTGAACTAGCATCGTCCAGGGGACATCGTTTCATCCTGGCGACGATTGATTACTTCTCCAAATGGGCAGAGGCAGTACCGTTGAGGGAAGTGAAGACGGAGAATATCCTCCATTTCTTCAAGACGCACGTCATATATCGGTTTGGAACTCCGTGATGGATCATCTCCGATAACGGGCCAGCTTACAGAAGCCACAAAATCAGTTGTTTCGCGCAACAGCATAATATAGACTGGAAATATTCCTCAGTTTATAATCCGCGAGCTAACGGTCTAGCCGAGACCTTCAACAAGACCTTGACAAAGATCATGAAGAAAACGGTGTCCCGAAATAAGAAGGACTGGCACGAGAGACTGCAAGAAGCTTTCTGGGCGTATCGAACTACGTTCAAGACAGCCACGAACACAACGCCATATGCGTTGGTATTCGGTACAGAAGCGGTACTCCCACTCGAGATAGAGTTACCCTCTCTACGAGTGGCAGTCCACTACGAGCCGACGGGCGAAGAAAATGGTCACCTTCGGCTTGAGGAGCTTGATGCCCTTGATGAAACCCGGCTCATAGCACAACAAAATCTGGAGGCTTACGAAGCAAAGATGACGCGCTCATATGAAAGATTGACCCGGCCGAGGATATTCCGCCAAGGCGAACTCGTGCTAGTGGTCAAAAGGCCTATGATCCCCAATCGCGCCGAGCGGGGAAAATTTGAGCCAAACTATGAAGGCCCGTACATCATAGATAAGGTCTACCAAGGTGGAGCCTATCTACTCATGGATATGCACGGTGAAAGGCCTTACAGGCCAATAAATGGCCGATTCCTAAAGAAATACTACGCTTAGCGAGTTACTGCCTAGGTCAATGATAGATGACGACGACTATGTCCGCTCGCTATCTTCCTAAGCTCAAACTTTATAGGCAGTAGCCAGCCTTCTCCTGGACGGACCGAAACGTCCTTAAACTAATGACGGACCGAGATGTCCTTAAACTAATGACAGACCGAAACGTCCTTAAACTACTACCGCAGCATCCTTAGGCTGACAAAATAATAAAAAAAAATAATAAAAAATATATATATATAATAAAAACGGTATGTCCATAAGCAAAAAAGGCACGGATGAAAACCCGAAAGGGCTCCGTGAGTAAAAACAGCAGGGTTACCGGTGAGTGTTCGTGAAAACCCGAAAGGGCACGACTTCGTAAAAAAAAAGAAGAAGAATTTAAAAAGAATAAAGAAAAACGGTATGTCCATAAGCAAAATGGGCACGGATGAAAACCCGAAAGGGCTCCGTGAGTAAAAACAGCAGGACTACCGGCGAGTGTTTGTGAAAACCCGAATGGGCGCAACCTCGTTAAAAGACACTTATAGGGTCTTCTCGACCTTGTAAGGAGAAACCACCCGCATGAGATCCTTACGACTCACAAGGGAGCAACACACTTAGGGATCCCCACGATTCCTAAGGAGAAAATACACTTGCGAGATCCTCATGACTCGTAAAGAGAACTCTCTTATGGGACCCTCACGGCTCATAGGATTTGAAAGTCTTAAGTTACAGAGACCTAAACCTGTGCTTAAGCAAACCCCACAACTTTCGATACTGCCCTACAAGTGGCTCAATACTGACCCTTGTATACAATCCACGGGCGCGAATAAACATTTCCCTAACTAAGTTTCATCCGTGATTGGGGATATGTGCGCATGATGAACAACCCTTGTATGTCCTCTCGACTTACAGGGAGAAAACCCTCCTATAGGATCCTTACGACTTACAAAGGAACATACACTTAGGAATCCTCACGATTCTTAAGGAGAAAATACACCTACAAGATCCTCATGACTTGTAGGGAAAAATAACTTTGTGAGACCTTTACGGCTCATGAAGTCAAAAGCCTTAGTCGACAGGACCTTAACCCTGGTCGCTAAGCTACCTTTGTTCGACATCGACAGAGGCAGATGATGATTCGCTCCTGGCAATATCCCAGTTGTAGCGGTGATGATGCCGAAATTGATGTCTAAATTCAGATTTACGGCAGAAAACCAGTAGGCCGCACATGCATACGAAATAGCCGAAATGATGGGACAACTTGCAATAAAAAGCAGAAAGTAAAAACGTATGAACACGAAATAGCCGAAATGATGGGGCAACTCGCAATAAAAAAACAGCGAGTAAAAATAAAATAAACAGCCGAAATGATTGGGCAACTCGCAATAAAAAACAGCGAGTAAAAATAAAATAAACAGCCGAAATGATCGGGCACCGCGAAAAATAGCCGAAATGATTTGGCAATCGCGACCTTTGCGATATAGAAGCTGAAATGATAGAGCATCGCGGAAATAAAACAAAAAAAACGATGATAAAACTTTGGCCCTACAGTTGAGATCACATCGATCCCTTTACACAATCCAAGGGCACAAACGAAGAGGGAACCATACCTTCCCAACAGGTTCCTCCAGAAAACGAAGCCAAATCTCGACAGTTCATCCCAATCCCGAAGAAACCAGTGTCTTCGGGAAAATCCTTCGACTCGAGGAAACAAGTGTCCTTGACGAAGAAAATCCTGATTCGCATCGATTCGCAGAGGAACCAGTGTCTCCGCGGGAAATTCTCGATCCGTTTCAACACCGGGAAAACAAATATCCTTGGCAAATACTTCAACTCGAGGAAACAAGTGTCCTTAAAGAAGAAAATCCTGATTCGTGTCGACTCGCAGAGAAACCAGTGTCTCCACGGGAAATTCTCGATTCGTTTCAACACAGGGGAAGCAAATATCCTTGGCAAATACTTCGACTCGAGGAAACAAGTGTCCTTGACGAAGAAAATCCTGATTCGCGTCGACTCGCAGAGAAACCAGTGTCTCCGCGGGAAATTCTCGATCCGTTTCAACACCAGGGAAACAAATATCCTTGGCAAATACTCCGACTCGAGGAAACAAGTGTCCTTGACGAAGAAAATCCTGATTCGCGTTGACTCGCAGAGAAACCAGTGTCTCCGCGGGAAATTCTCGATCCGTTTCAACACCAGGGAAACAAATATCCTTGGCAAAATACTTCGACTCGAGGAAACAAGTGTCCTTGACGAAGAAAATCCTGATTCGCGTCGACTCGCAGAGAAACCAGTGTCTCCGCGGGAAATTCTCGATCCGTTTCAACACCAGGGAAACAAATATCCTTGGCAAATACTTCGACTCGAGGAAACAAGTGTCCTTGACGAAGAAAATCCTGATTCGCGTCGACTCGCAGAGAAACCAGTGTCTCCACGGGAAATTCTCGATCCGTTTCAACACCAGGGAAAAAAATATCCTTGGCAAATACTTTGACTCGAGGAAACAAGTGTCTTTGATGAAGAAAATCCTGATTCGCGTGGACTCGCAGAGAAACCAGTGTCTCCGCGGGAAATTCTCGATTCGTTTCAACACCAGGGAAACAAATAATCCTTGGCAAATACCTCAATTCAGGGAAACTAGCATCCTTGATGAGAGCCTCCCGATTCGCATCGGTTCGCAGAGAAACTAGTGTCTCTGCGGGAAATTCCCGGTTTGTTTCAACCTCGAAGAAATCAGTGTCTTCGGCAAAAATCCTTCGACTCAGGAAAACAAGTGTTCTTGATGAAGAAAATCCTGATTCGTGTCGACTCGTAGAGAAACCAGCATCTCCACGGGAAATTCTCGATTCGTTTCAACACCAGGGAAACAAGTGTCATTGGTAAACTCCTCAGTTCAGGGAAGCTAGCATCCTTGATAAGAGCCTCCTGATTCGTGTCGGCTCGTAGAGAAACCAGTGTCTCCGCGGGAAATCCCCGATTCGTCTCAACTTGCAAGATGAAGCCTTAGGCAGCAGGGATTAAAAAACTTGTTTCCTGAACAATGGGGCCCTGCAAGTCGGTCGAAAACGGTCTCTTGCATACTATTCACGGGTCTCACTCTCCAAAGTCGAATTTCGACAAGAAGGGAAACAACCGCTTACGGGTCTTCTCGACTCGTAAGAAGGAAAAATTCTCTTATAAGATCCTTACGACTTATAAGAGAAAACGCGCTTAGGAATCCTCACGATTCCTAAGGAGAAAATACACCTGCGAGATCCTCTCAATCCGTAGGGAGAAAAGTCTCTATGAGACCCTCACGGCTCATAGAGTTGAAAAGTCTTAGGCGGCAGATCTGAACCTGCAGCCTAAGCCATCGCTATCTCGTGAAGAAATCAAGATGCTTACTCTATTATCTGCCAATTATGTTTATCAAGACAGCATGCTGATAATAAGAGAAGACAGAAAGCGAAAGAGTGACATTGCAAAGAAAAATGTGCATCTTGATTGAATGTAATCAAGTACAAGGTGAAGCGTACAAAAGAATAAAGAATGGATACTTATTATTTAAAAAGAAAAATTTTACAAGTATCTAGATACAAGAGGAATTACTGGGAAGGAAGCGTCTTGCATAGCTCTAGCAATTATTCGCGCACCTCCTTCCACACTTTCTCCTGATCGGCCACCACCGCCAGATCTGCCTCCACTTGAGCTCGCTGCTGCAAAACAGATGCAAGCTGCTCCCTAATGGCCCGATGAGCAGCTTCACGGCCTGGGGCATCATGTTCGGCGACATCAAGCTTTCGCTTCAAGTTTAGCCCATGAGAGATGCGTTCCAGGAGGCCCTCAAAGATAGCCTTCACTTGGGCAGCATTTGCCTGAACCTCGGCACGCAGACGAGCCGTCTCGCTCGAGGTCTCTTGGTATTCCCTCAGCCTTAAAGCTGCTTCTTGTTCCAAGTGGTGGACATAAGAAGCGCTTAGCTCGATCCATGCAGCTCTTTCATTGCTCGCGGCTAAGGTCTCGGGAGCAGGACGCATCGACTCCAGCTGATGCAGGCGAGCCTCGATCTCCCTGCAATGGTTAACCCAAGATGCGATGATGCCCTCGTCATGGAAATTCACGAGTATCAGCAGCATCGGGTTAACCGCCATAGAGAAATCCGCAGCAGACGTAGGAGTCTTGACGTCGAGCTCCTCAATGTAGTCGCTCAACATACGCAAACTGTTCGTGGCGCCTTTCGAAGACGGACGTCTCAAGAAAGGACCTGCCGACATTGTGATGCGAGGCTCGAAGGGCGCCGAGACCGGAACGACAGCTGAAAAGACAAGATATGATCAGGTAACAGTTCAAGAAATAAAAAAAAAGAAAGGGAGTAATCAATGTGACAGTCCACTATACCAGTTGAAGCAGGTGGCAAGGCCGGAAGGGCCGGTGGCGCGACTGATCTTTCTTCTCCCCCTTCAATTTGCAGCACTGCAGTCAGGACGAGAAAAAGTTAGAAATAATTCCATCACTGAAAAAGAAAGATATCAGTCGGAAACTATACTCACCATCGCCACCAGAAGGAGAAGCGAGTTCAGATGGGAAGGAGAAGTGTGGGAGCAACACTTGATAGAGATGGTCAAAAAGCACTCCTGAAAAGACACAGCGGTACGACTTTAGTACATAAATTAGGCGGCTGAAAGACGAAACTAATAGATTGCAAATCCATACCTTCCAGCATCTTCGATGGTATAAGAGAGGGCTAAGAAGTGACCACCGCCAAGGCAGGAGTCGACGGCGCTCCCTCCAGCAGTGGAGCATCGGCGCTGGCCGCACCTGCGTTAAAAAACAAGGGTAAACCTGTCAGGAAAGATTGCGAGATAAAAAAAGGGGGGACGGTAATTCAAAATTTACCTGACAAGCCTCCTGCCGAGATGGAGGCATCTCCCTCCTCCGACAACATAAGTCCACCACCCGTGGCCTCATCCCCAGACTCCACGGGGGCCGTCGTCGTACTCACGAGGCCAGGAGACGGCAGAGGGCCGTAGGCGGGGAGAGCGATGACTGGAGCATTGCCAGACTCCTGAGAAAGAGCGGTCGGCTCGTCCTCAGGAATCATGTCCACCTCACCCGCGACTCCCTCGGGCTCAGTAGTCGCGGTTGTCTCGTTCACCGTCGCCATGAGGTCATCGGTCTCAGGCGCTTCGCCCGTTGCTACCTCAAGCTCGGCGTCAGCTACTTGCTCAGGCATAGTGGACATGACCATTTCGTCAGCCACTAGCTTGGGCCCGGCAACTCTAGCGACGTTGCCCACCATCGGCTCGAGTTCGGCCGGTGCCTCCTCCTCTGTTTCCTTGGGTTCGACGGTCTCTGCCTCCCCCTCGGTCGGACTTGGCCCTGCAAGACAAGATACATAAGAACCGGCGAGTTTATAATTTTTACAAACAAATCTCGAAAGATTCATTACCTGAAGTGGATTTATCGTTAGCACTCCGAACTGCACGCGCCACCTGTCTGCGAGCAGTGGATAGGGCGACGGGTGCCTCTTCTGAGGGAGTATCAGCACGAGGGACGGTGCTTGGGCCCGCTCCAATGGCCAAGGCAGCCCTGCGTGCCTTCGCTTCGCGCCTCGACCGCTTCCTCTCCTCCCGGGCCGTCGCGATAGACCTCTTCGACGCTTCCTTAATCAAGGTGTCATCGTCCTCGTTTAGAGTCGCCTCCAGATCCCTTAAGGCATCTCTCATCGGCTCTTCAAGACGAACTTCCCGCGGTAACCCTGAGGAAGTAGGAACATCGGCAGCTGGCAGAGTCTCCGCGTCACCTGGCGGGATCGGCATTGTGGTTCCTGCGATAAAAAGGGAGAGGTTAGATCGACCATAACGCAAGAAAAATGAAAACTTGATGAATCGAAACTTACTAAGGCCTAAAGACGCTCTAAGGCGCTCCTCCTCTTGGAAAGTCTTAAGAGAAGCGGCAATGGCTTCTTTAGTGGTGATGCCTGTTAGAAGAAAAGAAGGAAAAACGTTAGTCAAAGACAATAATAAAGATATGATGCAATAAAAAATGCGACTAATGATTACCTGATTCCGCAAGCTTAGCCAACCACGCGTCGCGCCTCGCCAACCGCTCTGAAGCTGCGATAGCGACCGCTAGATCAGTGTCATCTGGTGGCATAACCAATCCTATATTGGTCCCATACTCGCCCAAGCCCTCCTTATAGGGAGCGTGAGGTTCCTGACCGAACACAACGTCGGCAGAGAGGATCGACTTTTTCTTCCTCTTCTGCCCACCAGCCCTAGGTGCACCCGGAAGTGATTTGCGCTTGGCAGGCACCTTGGGGCGGCGGGTCCCGATGTCCGCGCCCATACCAGACTCCGACGAAGCCACAACTACTGTCTCCACTGGAGCACAGGGAGCTGGTGGTGCATCCGCAATATCGGGAAGCAGCAATCCATGTAGAGGACTCTGCGCACGCAGTGGTCCGGCTCTGTCATCTTTCAGTGGAGGCACTACCGGGGTCCTTGGCACCAGATGAGCTTTGCGGTCACTGCCGGGAGGCACACCTTTACGGTCGACCAGTACCCGCCTTTCTTCCTTTATAACGGCTCCCGTCGAATGATTGTACCATTCTCTATATACATTGAGGAGTCGTGGAGCGCAAGCCGGCAGACTGATAAAAAAGTGAGAACCCGTATTCAGGCGCATGAAATGATGCAGCGCGTTCTTCATCCCTTCTTCAGTGGCAGCATGTTCCAGTAGGAAAGCTTCTAAGGGTACCCCTTGATCGTAGCTCAGTTGCTGGGCGAAACGATGCGGGTTGTATCTCATGAAAATCGCCGCACCGTTATGCTTGAACACCAGGAAGCCCGGTCTAATAGAATATAAGTGGAGGGTCTCCCGGGCCGTCAAAACTGAGGCTCAATCTTTGAAGGTGTCTTGCAATGGCCGCACCGCAGTAGTAGACGCCTTTCCAATAGTCAACACCTTATCGATGAATGACATCCCGTCTCCAACGGTGTGGGGGCGAAGGAGTAAACCCCTGGCGTTCCGTGGCGATGGAGTCACAATTGATGCGCCGATCAACTGTATGATGCGAGGGAAACCACACTTGTCATAGAACGAGGGCCTTTTACGCATGCCGAAGACACCCGATGTGTGTAGTTCGAGCCACGATACGAAGTAGTGCATCGGGAAGACCACGTGCAATACCCCAGGCTCATTAGCATCCGCTGCTCGACTGAGGCCATGATACAAGTGTGCCAAGCCGGCGATCCCAACGGCCACTTTTACCTCGATGGTCATCCGGTGGGCTGGGTAAAAGACAGAGGGCCGCATATGGCGAGAGTGCATCGGGATCGCAAACCAACTCAGCCATAGCCCAAGAAATCCTAAGAAGAAGGCCTCCTCGTCCATCCCAGGGGCTGCAACTTCTGCAAAAGACATGGTCGGGAATTCAGGAAGGAAAAAACCCTTTTGGTCTCCTTCGCCGGCAGGTTATCCAAACCTAGACCGAAAGGATCATCAAGGGTAGAAAACTTGGCAGATTCTGACGAGAGGACGCTTGGGCGAAGGAACTGAGCGATGAAATCCTCAAAGCTAACTCCGCGACTCCCATGTTCAATGAAAAGGGCCTCATAGATGTTCAACACTTTGATCAAACTTGGGAATTGGTGTTGAACAGTATTCTCCGGCGTGAGGCCCCTTACCACCTGCTTGGCACCGAAGACATACTCGTCTGTCGGAAGCAATTCCTCATAGTGCTCCCCTATAACCGGTAAACCGGAGACCTCTGTGAACTCCTCCAGAGAAATTGACACTTCCCGATCCATTGCAAGGAAAGTGTGGGTAGCAGTGTTCCACTGCTCCAAGAAAGCCTTGAACCACCAGGTGGGAAGCGTGAGATACTGGAAGAGGGAGACGTAAACTGCAGTATACAATCCTAACCTTATCAACTGCGACTTCTTCGTCGACAGGATATACCGGGCCCACGGCAGATAGCCTATCGGGTGGCGGGGGATCAGACCGATGTTATATGATTGCCCCCAAGGTCGCGCCTCGCCTTGACAGATACGGCGTCCCAGGATATCCAAAACCATAGGACGCTGAACCGGAATTGCATCTATGGCGGGATGAAGAAAGCCCTTCGAGGTCCAATCAACCATCTCAACGGCATACTGCACCGAGGGTGGGGTGGCATAATGAATCGCCGTAATGGGTTCTGACGGTACTGCGCACGTGAAGCTCCGTCGACCCATGATAATCTAATTATACCATGACCCCCAAAAGTGGAGACTCTTATATTCCGGGTCGTGGTCCTTAATCATGGCTAGAACTTCGCGGTCCAAGGGCGCTTCAGGAAACCCTTTCTCCGAGCGAGCGAACGGGAATGAAGTATCGAGAGACATGGTCACTGCAAGGGAACAAAAAATAGCCGTTAGTGCAGTTAAATTTTTTTAATTAACTGAATTTAAAAATTAATTAAATTAAAATTAATCACACTACACTGCAGTGCAGTGGGTAGGGGACCAAATGGGGACCCGCAAAATCTGGATGAAAGTGCCTGATTTAATAAGACAGCCCCATCATTGGGTGAGACTGTCAATTAATGAAAAGATCCCCAAGAGAATATTCTCATTAGTGGGAAATCCCTAAAGACAAGGAGAAAATCTCCTCTTTTAGAGCAAAACTCTGTCACAGAATGACACTTGTCAAATCTGGTCTCAAAGGAATAAAATTCCTTAAAAAGAGCTTAGCTCTGTAATGGTGATAAAAAAATCCATCAAAAAGAAAATTTTAATTTTAAAAAGAAATTTAAAATTGAAAATTTTGGGATCTCGAAAATCCAAGAGAACTCTTAAGAGTTCATCATCAGAAGATCAAGAGATCAATATTCTGTCGATGAGCAAAGCTTTGTTTATGAAACCCCAAAGGGGATTTCTTTAGATCAAAAGACCTTTGAAAGCAAAACTCTGTTTATGAAACCCCAAAGGGGATTTCTTTAGATCAAAAGATCTATGAGAGCAAAGCTCTTTTGGTTAGAATTGATTTAAATTAATTCAAATTAGTTTTACCTAAAGTTTTCTAACTTTGGAAACGAGAGCAAAGCTCTGAAGTTCTTAAGCAAGAGCAAAGCTCTGGAAAATCAAAATCTTGGAAATGATAAAGATTTCTAAGGGCCAGGGGTCCTATTTATAAGGCGTTTGCGCCCCTTCACCTCACCCGTTGATCCAACGGCCAGGATCTTGCCACCGCTGCACTCACGTGCGCGCCACGTGAGCACAACGGTGGGGTGGCATTTGTTTCCCCCAATCAGAACAAAGCTCTGATGAATTTCAAAATTCAAATTTTGAAGCAACGCTTCAAATCCCGTGCGCTGCGCGCAACGCGTCACGTGTCAGAAGCTGATAAGTCAGCGCAGCGCCCAAAACAGTGCGCCCAATCAGAGCAAAGCTCTATTAAAAAAAAAATTAAAGAAGCAAAGCTTCAGTTGCGCAAGCGCTGCGCTGCGCGACACGTGTCAGCGCAGTCGCTTTTGCGCAAGCGCTGCGCTGCGCGACACGTGTCAGAGCAGTTGCGCAAGCGCAGCTGCGCTGCGCTGTACGCTGCGTGACACGTGTCATGCGCTGGGGCATTTACTCCAAACAGAATTAAGATTTTAAAGAAATCTTTTTGTTCTTGTTAAAACAAGAAGATTTTCTTCTATAAAACAGAAGCCCTTGGATCAAAGATCCAACGGTGGGGAAAATTCCCCAAATCACTCAGAGAAAGATCTTTTTAACAAATTTAACTAATTTATGTGCACTATATAAAGGACCCTAGACCTTAATTCAAAAGCATCAACATTATCATTGAGAACTCTTAAGAATTGGAGATAATTCCTCAAGAACAAAAAAAGGTAAAAACCTTTAGAAAAAAAGAGAAAATTCTCTTATAAACAGATCATTGATCTGAGAAGAAGATCAATGATCTTCAATAAAAAGAAAAAAATAATAATAATAGTGCTTTGCACGTTCTTATGAACCAGAGGTTCTTTAAAAACAAGAAAAACTTGTTTTCTTTGATTTAAAATCGATCAAACCATAAAACAATGCTTTGCACTTGAAAAATTGCACTGTTGCGCTCCTGTGTTGGCGCAAGCCACCAGAGAGCGCCACGTGTCAGTTGCGCAACAGCGCAGCACACTGACACAGCGCACTGCGCTGTTGCGCTTGCGTTCCTCAGATCGTGACACGTGTCACCACCATATGAGTTTGCGCCTTGCGCTCCTCAATTGGCGCAAAGCGCCTGACAAGCCACGTGGGGCAGTGTCAGAATATTAAATGCAATGCATTTTTAAAGGGCAGAGCCCAATCAAAAGTCTAATAGACCAAATAAAAGTACTGCACATTATTTTAAAAGGGCAGAGCCCAATTAAAAAGTCTAAACAGACAAAAAATAATGCTATGCATTATTTAAAGGGCAGAGCCCAATTGAGAGGTCTAATGGACCAAAACAAATGCTCTGCATTATAATAAAAAGGGCAGAGCCCAGTCAAAAAAGGTATAAATGGCCTGAAATAATGCTATGCATTATTTTAAAAAGGGGAAAGCCCAAACAAAGGCCTAACAGGCCAAATGCAAACAAAATGTGAACATTTTTCAACTGGACTTAGCCCAATCATGGCCGTAAGTCCTCAAATTAAATTGACTGAGCACAGCTGCTCTCTTAAATCAATTTACGACCGGTTCGAGGGTACATCTCCGAACTCCTTTGAATCCTATCGTTGTAATCCTTCAACGACGTCAGAGAGGTGACGGATCCCGACAACCACGCATCAACGCGGACTGTGGGGTCCTTAAACTCATGGACTTAAGCGTCCTTAAACTAAAATGCGGACTGTGGAGTCCTTAAATTCATGGACTTTTAAGCCTCCTTAAACTAAAACACGGACTGTGGGGTCCTTAAACCCACATACTTATGCGTCCTTAAACTACCTATGGACCACCACGTCCCTAAATTGGAACATGGACCACCATGTCCTTAAACTGGAACATGGACCACCATGTCCCTAAACTGGAACTTGGACCGCAATGTCCTTAAACTACCAATGGACCGCAATGTCCTTAAACTACCTACGGACCACTACGTCCCTAAACTGGAACAATAGAGCCTCCAAATGCTCTTTTGTCGGATCTAAACGATCCCGTTTAAGTTGATCTTAGCCCCAAACACGGCTAACGTATCCTTAAACATTCAAATGGACTATAAAACTCTAAATCAACTTTGGTTTAAGGGTACATCTCTGAACTCCTCTGACACCTGTCGTTGTAATCTTTCAACGTCGTCAGAGAGGTGACGGGTCCCGACGGCCATATATTAAATGGACCACCATGTCCCTAAACTGGAAATGGATCTAGACGATCTCGTTAAGTAGATCTTAGTCTGGAAATTAGACTAACGTATCCTTAACAAATGTTTAAGTTGATCTTAGCCTCAAATATGGCTAACGTATCCTTAAACCAAAACCCAAAATCCAAATCTAAGAAAGTACGGATTTGGACTAATCTACGTCCTACGGGCGACGAAATAAATAGTCTCCGTATACAATCCACGGGCAACCACAAACAAAACAAACACCCACGACACGAAGTGAAATTCTGGAGAAGGAGAAAGTTGTTACCGCGATGCGGTAGCGTAATTAACTGCAGGGGCTTGCGCCTGCAGGGAAGAGCGTCCCCACAATCAAAAACCCCTCAAGCGAGGGGGAATCTGACGAAGTCTGCTACATCGGCCGCATCCGTCTAAACCTCCGATACACGGTGCCATAAATCAACTTGGCATCTTCGGAGAGATGGACGGATAAAACCATATAGCATCTACCCCGAATCTCAGGCAAGACGTCCTCACGTCGCGGCCGTCCATTCGGAGGGGAACATAATTCTATCAAAAATGATATAAAACTAACCAGATAGAGTCAAAGAGCATGGTAGCGCTGACGTCGCTGATCTTGATGTCCGCAATATCCTCGAGGTGAGGAAGGTCCTGATCCGAGCTAAGTCCACTTCTCGCTCTGAGCATGCATACTCAGGTCGTCAAAGCGACACAATAGCAATATATACATATATAATGTGCAACGATGATAAATATAAAGCATTAAATATAGAGTAATGACGCGAACTTGAAATAACCGGTATATGTAGCGATAACGCAGGTGTATCAGATCAGTAATCAATTCAATGTCCATGTCACTAAAGCTATCAGTCTCTAAGTCTCAATGTCAAAGTCACTAAACTTATCATCAGTCCAAGTGTGAGCGTCAACCACCGTAGGAGTATTCCCAACCCAAGGGTAAGCCCCAGAGGCAAGAAAACACGGGCCCGAATCATGATCAGTAAGAACCAGTAACACGACTAATAACAATACTCTGAAATCACGAAATATGCCGGCAGTGGGACTCCTGAGATCCCGTTGATCGAACTCACACTCAAACTACCCCACACCCCGCGGTCTACATCCAACACCGACCATGAATCTAAATACTAGTCACTCCATGACAATTCTACGCTAGAATTGGAGACAGGGTCTCCATCAAGCTTTTCTCGACTGGTATCCAAGATAAATGGACAGTGCACGATGTCTTACCTATGCCGCTAATATAAGTGCTTCCATACCCGTCTCATACCAGTTATAGTTACACTTATATACGCCCCATAGGCGTCGACAATGCAATAAATAACTAGTTCCACTGATTGTGTACAAGTACGTGTCACTTCCAGTATTCAATCACGCTTTTACACTAACGTACTTGCCACAATCTAATCATTAACATTTATCACTTGGTAATGTAACACGGTCACTAGGGTATTGATGCAAATGAACACTACTTACAAGGGTATAACAGTCATGCAACTGTTAGGAATATGTATGCCCTAGAGGCCATTATTGTATGATATTGTGGATGCTTGGACATATATAGAGGATTTTCTTGCTCGACATGATAGTATGCTATCTGATTGCTTTTTATCTTAACATGTACACTATTATTATTATTATTCTGTCTCTCTGATACATGTTGATAAAACCCTTAGGATGCTGGCTTGACTACCAAGACCATGATGCAGATCATACTAGTGGGACTTGTGTAGTCCACAAGCACATCCTTTAACAGTTCCTAGTCAATGGAATATAGGATAAGGCATCGATATTCCAAAGTAGACTAGTGTGTACGTTTCTTAAACTTGTATGGGGCGATGGTTGATCCCATAACCATTGGTGTTTGACATCAAAGATTGTACATCGGTCCATATTAGAGAATGGGTACACCGAACAGGACTCACCGAGAACTCCTAGATGGTACTATACCTATCGTAAGATAGCAGTGCTCTGGTGACACTTGTACATGTTAGTCTGTAGACCCGAGATCGCCATAGTGTCTTGTGTAGTTCCTACCATGCTTAGATTTCCTTCCTACCACGGCTCAACGGAGTCATGCAAACAGGTGGATTTTGGATACAGTCTCGAGTCACATGGAGGCAGTGAACGATAGGAGGGGTTTCGTCTCTCCCGGTATAGGGAGTTGATGTTGCGCTATGCTCGATTAGCTATAACAGCAAGTTTCTGGCCATGGTTGATGAGATTTACTGGTAAGTGTTATCAGTAGTTTCTAGAACCGTTATAGGCCACACATCGGCATGAATTATCAAGTTACTAGGGTCTGACGATTCCACCCTTAGACTCGATATGCGACATATCAGACGAAGAGACCGGACTGTACGGTAAGTGTTGCTTATAGGCTTTACGAGAGTTTTGGACAAGCTTACTTGTTGAACTTCTACCCGTTCAATACCTGGGCAGCCGTTATGTGCAGCTAGTACCGCTGACGGTTTGTAGGTGACTGATGTGATCATTACCTACTGTTGGCGTATTGACGAGTCTTTAAATTCCCATATAGATGTTTCCTAACTCAAGCGAAACGAAGTAGGGCATATATGATGATAGGTGTGGGAGCTTGATTAAATACGAGTATGTGATACCGTATTCTAATCTCGCGATATTTGATATCGGTTAGGTTATATGTAATATAACCAGATTATTGAATCAAGTATTAATTCAATGATTTCTTATATGTATATATTTGATATTAGCCGGTTATATATGATATAACCGGATAATTGAATCAAGTGTTGATTTGATATTGAATATTGAATATTGTCGGTTATATGTAATATAACCGGATTATTGAATCAAATGTTGATTTAATAATTTGATATACATATTAATATGATATTAGTCAGTTATATATGATATAAACGGATTATTGAATCAAGTGTTGATTTAATAATTTGATATATATTTATATTTGATATATTTATATATTAACTAATATTAAAGCTCACTAATAATTTTCTTCTCTTTAAATACATTTAATATATATGTGATATTTATATATATATATATATATATATATATATATATATATATATATATATATTTAGATTATGTATCATGGTTGATGATACATAGAACATGGGTGCATGAGACTCACATCTAGGGTTTATGATTATTGTGATAATTTATATTTAAAGGAAAATCAAATTGAGTAGAAAATGAGTCATGGCCTGGATGCTTGGAGAAGTATTGAGAAGCCATGACTCATCCTCTCTCTTTGTCTTTCTCTAGATATTTATTCATCACAACTTTATCCTGAGCCCATGGTTCACTCTCTCATCACAAGTTTATCCTTCATCCAAATTCATCTTCTTCCTCAAAAGCTCATTCTGGGGGTTTTCTTGAGTTGGAAAAAGAGAGGAAAATATTTCTAAGTGAGCCAAATCTCCTACTTCATCAACATATACTAATCTAGCTCATTAATTTAGGTTGTTGGCTTCACTAATACCTTGATTAGTGAAAAGTTAGCTTGACTTAGGGAGGCTTCAAGGTGGGTCATCTTCGGCTTCGAAAATCACATAGCAAGTTCGTTCCTTTCTTCAAGTGGAACCAAAAAGAGTTCTAGAGACTACTACTTGGAGCTTAGGAACTACTAGTTGGAGCTATAGAAGTGAAGGACTTGGTCTACAAAGGTTGTAACTCTCTTCACTTAGTTATAGAACTTGTTTTCATGCTACTAAAACCCTAATTCTCTAGTTCGATTCTAGGTTAGTGTAGTTTAGACCTCTAGATTTTTAAAATTGCATACTTGATACATGTGGAAACCTAGTAGAGGTGCTAAAACACACTTTCATGATATCAGAGCCAAGCTAGAGCTTTAGGCGAAGTCTAAACGACGTTAAAGTGTTCGATCGAAGTTCAAAACCCGTAAAATTACAAGTTTATGTCCATTGTTTCAAAAGTTGATATTTTTCAGATTAAAAATATTCAGAAAATCATGCAGGTTATTTTATAGAGCCCCAAGAAATACGAGGGCCCAACTCAAGTAAATGGTCGCAGAACCGCGGCATAACCTTGGGTTTAGCCGCGGTTCCACTG
This sequence comes from Agapanthus africanus, assembly GCA_030015575.1. Classification (NCBI taxonomy): domain Eukaryota; kingdom Viridiplantae; phylum Streptophyta; class Magnoliopsida; order Asparagales; family Amaryllidaceae; genus Agapanthus; species Agapanthus africanus. Next base: position 498,711,381 of record JASDDO010000010.1, read on the forward strand.
CAATTTTGGTGAGTTTGGGACTCTTGTTTCTTATGCTGCTCCATGGTGATATTTTGCTATTTCTGGGAATTTTTAGTGAGACTCAAGTTGTTGAGGTCTCTGTGATTTGTGGGTGTTTGAAATATCGATCGAAATGTTTAACATCATCTAGATTGTTATGATATGTGATACAATTTTTGGAATCCACATTAATTAGTTTTGTGAAAACTGGTTGGTGATTTGTGAATCTAGCATTTTGGTCTCATTTGATCGATTGCCACGGAGTTTCGATTCGGATCAAAACTCCGTCGCAATCTCGTATAGTACGCGAACACTCTCCTGGAAACACTACTAGATAGCTACGCCCCATAGCCCCGGCCAAGTGACTATAGGTGAACACTATAACCAAAAGCATCCACTCGGGTGCTCGCGGCCGCGGTGTTCCACCTAAGTGCACTTCGTTGACGGCATCGGGGGTGCGGCCGCGGTGTTCCTGACGAGCATTCGATCATTTAATCGGGAATCTTGTTGAATTGCCCGACTTGTTATTGAAAAGTGTTTTCAATTCGAGACTTAAATGCAAGGTTTATTGGGTTAGGCATGAAATCCGGAATATGTGATCTTCCGGGTTTATGATGTCTAAGAAATATGCGGATTCTAATTATTGTATTTTTCATTTCTTTTCTGCGGCCGTAAGTGTAATATGTGGTGTATCCCCGATCTCGTTGCTATACGTCAACGACATTAGGAATACGCATATTTACTTACATTGATGACATGAGATGTTGTGTTGCTTCTGATATGTTATATTGGATTGTCGTGAATGAATAGCCAGGGGTTTTTACGTGAGATGAGAGTTTTCATTTTTTCATTCATGTAATAAATTTGTATGTAATATTCTTTTATTGGGACACTTCCGGGTTGAGCTTGTTGTCATCATTGATGTATATTATTTACTTTTCTGCATTAGGATAGATCCAAAACGGGGAACACAAGTAACTGGATTCTAGAGTCCAGTGGGAGACCACCTCAAGGAGTCGAGATCGAGTCGCCTAACTCTAGAATTGGCAGGGTTACATACCGCTTTTGTAGGGGTCTAGAGATGTGGGATTGGCTGTTCATCGCGACCGTGGAATCCGTGTTTTTCATTACTGGCTTAATTTAAAACACGGATCTCCTAATATATCCTATATTTTATAGGTTTTCTTCTGCTGCTTGAGTTCTATGATGCGATCTGTCATGCCCCGCTTCCCAGTATACAGATAGAGAACACGACGAGACCGCTGTATATTTACTCTGAAGTAAACACGTTAAGCGTATCTAAGCAATATAAGTAAAATGCACAAGAGACAGTGACAATGGATATAATTGAACATCAACTTTATTTATTAACATTCTTTTTACAACACATCTGGAAAGGTAAATACATGGAATGAAAGCAATGCCTAAACAGTGGTATAACAGAAATGTAAAGGAAATGTATAAGTGAAACTAAAGCTCTGGATTTTCAGCAAACTGGTCCAAGTCTTCGCTGCTGGGCTCAATCTCCAGTGAGTCCGAAACACCTGACGACGTTCCAAAGAAGAAGAAAGAGAATGTCGTCAGCGAACAAATCGCTCGATAAGTCCTGAAAATAGATAAGAATAGAATAGAATAGAAAGAATAGAGTATAGCTGTTTATTGTTGTTATTTAATTTTAACGCTATTGTTTGTAGCTTGGTACAAAAGATGTCAGTGTATACGAGAGGAGTCTCACTATACAATAGACTACGGTATACGGAATACAAGGAACCGTTCAGCCATGGTACAACGGTAATGGAGATTCAGGTTATGTGTCTTATGGTTGCAGTCTCGTGTCACTTCTAACACCTTCCGTACCAATCTACCCCTTATAAACCCCATGATATCTTGATTGTATTGTTTGTTTTGTTTGAGTTGTATATTGTATATAGATGAATGACTTGCCGAAACTATGATATCAGTAATGGAACGGATATAATGGATGAACATGTAAATGGAATATATCCATGGTTCGATTCAGTCAATACATATTGATATAGATGTAATAGATGGATTCATATTGAATCATGTTGTATTGTAGTTTGTACTTGAATCGCATTCAAGTCAGATTGATTATATTGAGACTCAGTCTGAGTCAGACACTTTTATCGGTAACTGCTGCACATGGACGACAGGATTTGTGTATTTTTCAAAGACAATTACCGTGTTGATAACACCGTTTGTTATATTGTCTATCTTAAATAGAAAAGCACCCATATCTCCGGCTCCCTGAGGTTCAAGAAACTGGTCCCGCTTAAACCTATATTCACTAGGGTCCTTATTGTAATTTAGCAAAACTTGAGGGGTTTTATATAAAAATAATTTTGTATAATTTTCAAAATACACCTCAAGCATTTAATTATCGTCTTTAGGATTTTCATTGATGTATATTTTATAAATGTGACATTTTTAGTGAATAAAACCTAATTTCATAATATATGGTATTTATTTGTAATATGGATGTTGTTTTGAATTATCATGGCAGTTTCATGTAATATTTGAATTCTTTTCTTGAGTTTTGGAAACATGGAATAATATATATATTTCAAATAAGTATTTTGGTAATACTTATATATACATATTTAACGAAAATAAATTTATTTGTTTTCTTGTAAAAATCTCATTTTCTAAAGAAAAATGTATAAAAATTCTATCGAGATCGAATGCTCCTTACGGAGGTCTGCATTTTGCTCTACTAAACCCGAGGATATGCGATAATCTGCACCATCCCAAACGGGTTCCCCAAAATGGGTTGCAGAGGCTCAATTGCATGGAAATATTTTAATATATCTTTTAAAGAAAACGGTTTTGATAAGTTAAGAGTATTTAATTGCAAGGTTGTATTTCCCGTATTCTACTATCCCAAGATTCATCGTGCTTGATAGATATGTGTGTTGTGATGAGGTAGGTCAATACCTCGTGAGTTATTCTAAGTTAATACGGTTAAAAGGTATAAATATGTCGATATGAAACATAAAGATATTTTAATGTAAAATTAAAATATAACTTGCTATGATTATCATTTTAATGTCAAACTTGTTATAATATCTTAGTTAATAATTACTAAACAAGATATCAAAATTTGTAGGTTTGTTATTAAGAAAAAGTTGTATTTTTAAATGAAAAGAGAATCGGAAGCCGGATAACTCCGCTTCCGACACGTTTTAAGAATGAAGAGTTTGGGAATAGCAAAAGAGAGAAAGAAGGGAGACTTACTGGATTTGGTGAGAGGGGAGAGGTAGGAGGAGGTCTAGAATTCGTCGGTGATTCGTTTCGTTGCCGGAAACTGCTTGTATCATCGCCGGAACTTTGTCGGAGTTTTGCCCTTTGTTAACTCCACTTGTACACTATGGGAACTTGGAAATTTCGTGAGAGTTTTGGTATAGAATTTTCAGTGTGATAGGATGCAAAATGGAGTGGGCATTTATAGGACAATTTAGGGTTTAGGGTGATGAAAAAATGCATTTAAATTTGCATTAAAAATGAGGTTAAATGGGCATTTTATTGCTCTCTGGATTAATTCAGAGTAAACAAGCAATAAGAGAGTAGTGGGGTACACCAAACATTGCAAGGGGTGAAGTTTGAGGGCATTTGAGACGGTTTGACCTGACCTCGCCGGATTTCCTAGGCTTGTAGCCGGCCCAATGCCAACGGTCTGGGTTGGTGTTGGGTTATTGGGTCGGGATCGTTTGGTATTTTACAGTGTACGTGTTTGATTATCTTATATCTTTTCAGTTTTACGTGTAGTGCACGTGTAGCCTTTTGTGCTTCTAAAAAGATTAAAAGAATTTAAAATAAAAAGAATATGTGGCTGAGGGGATTTAAACTCTCGTGCTTTGGTTCAGCAGTGCAAGGTCTTACCAGTGAGCTACAAGGTTCTTCTTACTGTTCTAAATTAAAACAAATACTTATAGTACTTACAGGAAATGTAAATACCCCAATTGTACATTAACTTTAAATGAATTTTATGTACACTAAAATTGGAGTTGTTACAGTCTACCCTCCTTACAAAAATTTCGTCCGTGAAATTTACAATTTATTTTAAGGACTAGTTTACAAAAAAGTGAGGATATCTTGCACGCATCTCATCTTCCCTTTCCTATGTTGATTCTCCTGGCGTGTATTTCCTCCACATTACTCGAACCAAGTTGACTTCCTTGTTCTGAAGTGACTTCACTTTTCTATCTAGAATCTCAACAGGTTGCTGCTCACAAGATAAGTCGGACTGTACAGTGAGCTCGGAATGATCGAGAATATGGTTAGGGTCACTCACATACCTTCTGAGTTGGGATATGTAGAACACGTTGTGCACTCCTTCCAATGAAGGTGGAAGTGCCAAGCGATAAGCCACTTCACCGACTCGTTCGAGTATGTCGAACAGTCCAATGTACCTTAGACTTAGCTTACCCCGTCTTCCAAAATGAATCACTCCGTGGTTCGGAGATATCTTCAAAAATACGTGATCTCCCGGCTGGAACTCTAAATGACGGCGCTTTGCATCAGCCTAGTGCTTCTGTCGATCTTGGGCTATGCACATCTTTTCTTTGATAGTACGAACCATATCAACAGTTGCTACTATCATCTCAGATCCAAGAAGTTCCCTATCACCGATGTCGTCTCAACTTAATAGCGATCGACACTTCTTTCCATAAAGCGCTGCAAAGGGTCCCATTCATATGCTTGCTTGGTAGCTGTTGTTGTATAAAAACTCCACAAGATGTAGGTGATCTTCTCACGATCCTCCGAAGTCTAGCATACATGCTCTAAGCATATCCTCAAAGATATGAATAGTTCGCTCAGACTGACCATCTGTTTGTGGATGATAAGTTGTGCTGAAGTTCAGACTTGTTCCCAAGCTCGCTTGCAGACTTTGCTAAAATTGCGACCGAACCTGGTGTCACGATCGGAGACAATGCATGCTAGTGTTCCATGAAGTCTCACGATTTCCTGTATAAGCTCATGGGTATCAGAGATAGTACATATTTGAAGAGTATAAAATCATTACTTAGATTCTTATCTCCATGTACTTCTTTGCTAGTGTCTCAGTAGATTGGCCAACTCGAAATGGGATAAAGTGAGCCGACTTTGTGAGTCGATCCACAATAACTCATACCGCATCGTTACCCTTTGTGCTGCGAGAAAGTGCAGTCAAAAAATCCATCGTGATGTGTTGCCACTTCCAATCTGGGATAGATAACGGTTGAAGAAATCCAGCCGTCTTGTGATGTTCAGCCTTCACTTGCTGACACACCAAGCATTTAGCGACGCTTCTGGCTGCCTCACGCTTCATTCTATGCCACCAGTAATTTTGACGCAGATCTTTGTATATCTTTGTACCTCCAGGGTGTACTGAGTAGGGAGAGCTGTGAGCTTCTTTCATTAACTCTTTCCGAACAGAACCTTTTGGTACACACAGTTTGCTGACGTATCTTAAAGATCCGTCTTCATAAATGATGAAGTCTGTTCTGAGTCATCCTCTACTTGTTCCCTGATCTTTTGCAACTTAGCATCACTTGCTTGAGCTGCTTTGATCTGATTGACAATGGTAGATTGAACTTGTAAGTTCATCAAACTTGAAGCGTTACCTGGCATGACCACTTCAATCTCTATCTGATACAAGTCTTGTTGAAACTTCCTCTGAGCGGTGAGATGCATTGCTAATGGTTGGTGACTAAGGGCATCGGGTACCACATTCACCTTCCCTGGATGATATTGCAGATTGATGTCAAAGTCCACCATAAGTTCTAACCATCGTCCCTGCCGCATATTAAGCTCCTTCTGAGTAAACACATTTTTCAGACTCTTCTAATCTATGTATATGTCAACTCATTCACCAAGAAGATAATGGCGCCAAATCTTAAGAGCAAAGATTACGGACGCCAACTCCAAATCATGCGCCGGATAATTGCGCTCATGAATCTTCAGCTGTCTTGAAGCATAACCCACAACCTTACCATGCTGATGTAGAACACATCCTAATCCCTTACCGGATGCATCGCAATGCACAACGAAACCTCCAGATTGGTCCGGTATAACGAGAATATGCGCTGATGTCAACTTTGACTTGAGTTCTACGAAAGCTTGTTCGCATGCTTCTGACCACAAGAATTCTTCATCTTTACGTGTGAGCTTGATCAGGGGTGTTGCAATCTTGGAAAATCCTTCAATGAACCTTCTGTAATATCCTGCTGGACCTAAGAAACTTCGAATGTCCTTCACTGACTTTGGTGCCGGCCATTCACTTACTGCTGAAACTTTCGCTGGATCCACAGAGATTCCATCGCCTAATACGATATGTCCAAGAAAACCAACTTGATCTAGCCAAAACTCACACTTGTTGTACTTGGCGTAGAGTTGATATTGTCGTAGAGTTTCCAGGACAATTCGTAGGTGCTCGGCATGCTCTTTCTGACTCTCAGAACACACCAGGATGTCGTCGATGAAGATGACAACAAACTTATCTATGTACTCCTAGAAAACTTGATTCATCATGTTCATGAATATTGCTGGTGCGTTGGTCACTCCAAATGGCATCACAAGAAATTTGTAATGACCATAGCGAGTTCTGAATGCCGTTTTATGGATATCAGATTCCTTAACCTTCACCTGATGATAACCCGAACGAAGATCTAACTTGGAGAAAACACAATATCCACTTAGCTGATCGAACAGATCGTCGATGCGCGGTAGTGGGTACTTGTTCTTTATCGTTACTTCGTTCAAGACTCTATAATCAATGAACATTCTGTATGAACCTTCCTTCTTCTTCACAAGTAGAACTGGTGATCCCCAACTTGAAGTGCTTGGACGAATCCATCCTTTCGCCAATAATTCGTCCAACTGATTTCGAACCTCCTTTAAACCTTCCGGACTTAGTCGATATGGTGCTTTGATCACCGGTTGTGCTCCTGGTACTAAATCAATGTTGAATTCAAGAGCTCGATCAGGAAGCAAACCTGATATATCGTTAGGAAACACATCGTCGAACTCTCAAACCACTTCTGGCTTTAATCCTTCTTCCGCTTGCATTGCCGCAATCACTGTCTTCCTTGGTTTCGCCTTGTATGTACTTGGCTCCAAGGTACGGTCTCCACTTTTGAAATAGAAGACCGGATGGTCTGGAATCTTGAATACTACCCTCCTTTGACGACAGTCGATGGTAGCATAAAAGGTTCCAAGCCAATCCATACCTAGAACCACATCGAAGTTTGGTATGTGCAGCACTTTGAAGTCAGCATAGAATTCTCTGCTGCAAACGACCACTGGACACAGGCTGTATCCCATTGTTGCCTTTAGAACGCCGTTTCCTGAACTGACATTCCAGCTGGATACAAGCGGTGTGAATGGAATCGCATGAGTTCGGACGAACCGTTGCAACATAAAGCAATGAGATGCTCCAATATCGAATAGTGCGGTGCAGCGAGTGAGGCTACTAAGATTGTACCTAGGTTATGTGGGATATGTTTTAGGTATAAGGAAAAAGATATATTGGTATGTCTATGAATTAAAAGAGAATTTGAAAGGGAAGTGTTACCAGTGATGACTTGGCCGGTGGCTTCAGCCTTTTCCACAGTCATCGTGAAAGCATGTCGCCTCGGCACATTCCTCCTTGCTGGAGGAGCATTCCTCTGTCCGTTCCTTAGTTCTTGAAGTGGGTTCCTTTGAGCTTGATGGAACTAACGGGGAGGAGGTGCAGTCGGTCCACGAGTAGGTGGGGCAGGTAGTGCAAGTCTCGGGGTAGGTGCCTGAATGGCTGGGCGCAGCGGGTAAGTGATTGCTGGCCTGGGTGCAGCATATGAGTTTTGTCTACGAGGACAAGACCCAATATCGTGAGTAGCTGAGCCGAGACTAAGCAAAGGCGATTTGCACGTAGGCAGTTTTTCATCAGATGTCCATCTCTCCTGCAATATGTGCAAAATACTGGGCCGGGCCGGTTGTTTGGTGCTCCCGGTCTCCTGGCATAAATGGTGGCCTTGAAGAGGCTCCTCCTGCCATCTGGTTGGCAGGGCGCTTCATTCCGGCAGATTGAGTTCTGCCCCTCATCTTTACCACTACCTCATAACAGCGGGCAACTTTCAAAGCCGATTCGTGGGTCGGAAAATCTCCTGTGGCTAAAGCAACCTGGATTTCCGGATCTAACCCTTGTTGGAATCGTCGGGCTCTGATCTCATCCATCGGTATCAGGTGTGCTGCAAATCCGTTAAGGTATTTTGTTAGCTGTGTAATTTGTGATATTTTAAAATCGAAATATTGAGACGTATCTTACCGACTGAGCATGGTGAACTCAGCGTCATATTCATTTACTGACTTGGTCCACATTGAACCTTGTTGCAAATGGATGAACTATTGTTCCATATCACAATGGGCAATCTCAGGGAAGTACTTTGCGTCGAACATATCACGGAAAGTCCTTCATTCGATCGGCTGGGTGAGACGGCTTTCTTCCGCCTTCCACCAAACCCTTGCATTGTCTGTGAGCTGCAACTTCGTAACACTAACCCAAACTATCTCTGGCACTTGTGCCGCTGCCAGGTCATCTTCAATGCTTTGAGCTTATTCCTCTTCTTCTAGAGGGCTCTCTTTTCCAGAGAATTGCTTGGAGTGTAAAGCTCGGAATTGCTTTACCCCCGGGGCTTCCGCTTTTGGTCGGTTCATCAGAATAGCAGTCTGCTGCTGCTGTCCTTCTAGGAGGCCGCGTATTGCCTCAAGCAGAACCGTCTGCTCGTTGATCGGAGCAATGGCGGCAGGTGTAAGTGATAGAGGTGGGGGAGTGTTGTTGACATTCGTGCCGGTGTTGTTTGGAGAATCTATAACCTTGAAAGAAAAATTTGGGTTAGGACAGATTCAAAGTATATGAAATTGTAAGATTCAACAAATATGAATTGTAAAGAATGTTTTTAGTTGCTGGTTCTTAGGTTATATTGCTTAGGTTGTCCACGCAGAACTGACCTGTATGTCCACACAGAATCGACCTGCATGGGCCACCAACAAAACCTGTCACGCCCCGCTTCCCAGTATACGAGCAGAGGACGCGACGAAACCGCTACGTATTTACTCTGAAGTAAACACGCCAAGCGTATCTAAGCAATATAAGTAAAATGCACAAGAGACAGTGACAATGGATATAATTGAACATCAACTTTATTTATTAACATTCTTTTTATAATACATCTGGAAAGGTAAATACATGGAATGAAAGCAATACCTAAACAGCGGCATAACAGAAATGTAAAGGAAATATACAAGTGAAACTAAAGCTCTGGATCTTCAGCAAACTGGTCCAAGTCTTCGCTACTGGGCTCGATCTCCAGTGAGTCCAAAACACCTGACGACATTCCAAAGAAAAAGAAAGAGAATGTCGTCAGGGAACAAATCGGTCGGTAAGTCCCGAAGATAGATAAGAATAGAATAGACAGAATAGAGTATACATGTTTATTGTTGTTATTTAGTGTTAACGCTGTTGTTTGTAGCTTGGTACAGAAGAGGTCAGTGTATACGAGAGGAGTCTCACTATACCAGAGACTACGGTATACGGAGTACAAGGAACCATTCAGCCACGGTACAACGGCAATGGAGATTCAGGTTAGGTGTCTTATGGTTGCAGTCTCGTGCCACTTCTAACACCTTCCGTACCAATCTACCTCTTATAAACCCCGCGATGTCTTGATTGTATTATTTGTTTTGTTTGAGTTGTATATTGTATATAGATGAACGACTTGTCAAAACCATGATATCAGTAATAGAATGGATATAATGGATGAACATGTAAATGAAATATATCCATGGTTCGGTTCGGTCAATACAGATTGATAAAGATTTAATAGATGGATTCATATTGAATTGTGTTGTATTGTAGTTTGTACTTGAATCACATTCAAGTCAGATTGATTATATTGAGACTCAGTCTGAGTCAGGCAGTTTTAAAAGAACTTGAAATCCTGATTGTTTTGGTGTTATCGGTAACTGCTACACATGGACGGCAGGATTTGTGTCTTTTTTAAAGACAGTTACCGTGTTGATAACACTGTTTGTTATATTGTCTACCTTAAATAGGCAAGCACCCATATCTCCGGCTCCCTGAGGCTCAAGAGACAGGTCCCGTTTAAACCTATATTTACTAGGGTCCTTATTGTAATTTAGCATAACTTGAGGGGTTTTATATAAAAATAATTTTGTATAATTTTCAAAATACACCTCAAGTATTTAATTGTCGTCTTTAGGATTTTCATTGATGTATATTTTATAAATGTGACATTTCTAGTGAATAAAACCTAATTTCATAATATATGGTATTTATTTGTAATATGGATGTTGTTTTGAATTATCATGGTACAGTAAAACCTCTATACAGTAATATCCTTGGGACCGGGGAAAAATATTACTATAGGGGGGTTATTCTTAAGTAGAGTTTTATATATAAAAGAAATCATGGCGGCAATAAGGCAAGAAGCGCAAGGTGATAATCCGGAAGACGATAGTGTGGAAATAGAAAAGGTGTCATGTCGAGAAGCTTCAAACATGTTGGATAAGTTAGAAATGTTTTGGATTCAACAAGAAGGTGATTGTGGTGACGAGTTACTACGAACTCGCAAGTTAAAGGATATGGTAGTAACTCAAAAAATTAAGTCATTGTCCCAAACAACTTTGAATAAGTACTTTATGTCATCTTAAGTTCAATTGTGTAGTTAAGTAATTTATGTCATCTTAAGTTCAATTGTAATAGCCAAGTAATTTTATGTATTTTTTATATATATAAAAAATTATTTAAAATTTAATGCCAATTTATTACTATATAGAGGTAAATTAGTACAGGCGGGACTTGGAAAAAGTATGGAATATCACACTGTGGAGGTTATTCTTATTTATAACTGGTCCCGAGTCGGGACCGGGACTTTTTATCACTATAGGGAGGTTATTCCTATATAGAGTATTCCTATACGGAGGTTTTACTGTAGTTTCATGTAATATTTAAGTTCTTTTCTTGAGTTTTGGAAACATGGAATAATATATGTATTTCAAATAAGTATTTTGATAATATTTATATAGACATATTTAACGAAAATAAATTTATTTGTTTTCTTGTAAAAATCTCATTTTCTAAACAAAAATGTATAAAAATTCTATCGAGATCAAATGCTCCTTACGAAGGTCTACATCTTGCTCTACTAAGCCCGAGGATGTGCGATAATCTGCACCATCCCAAACGTGTTCCCCAAAATGAGTTGTAGAGGCTCAATTGCATGGAAATATTTTAATACATCTTTTAAAGAAAATGGTTTTGATAAGTTAAGGGTATTTAATTGTAAGGTCGTATTTCCCGTATTCTACCATCTCAAGATTCATCATACTATAATAGATATGTGTGTTGTGATGAGGTAGGTCATTACCCCGTAAGTTGTTCTAAGGTAATACGGTTAAAAGGTATAAACATGTCGATATGAAACATAAAGGTATTTTAATGTAAAATTGAAATACAACTTGCTATGCTTATCATTTTAATGTCAAACTTGTTCTAATGTCTTAGTTAATGATTACTAAACAAGATATCAAAAGTTGTAGGTTTGTTATTAAGAAAAAGTTGTATTTTTAAAAGAAAATAGAATCGGAAGCCGGATAACTCTGCTTCCGATACGTTTTAAGAATGAAGAGTTTGCGAATAGCAAAAGAGAGAGAGAAGGGGGACTTACTGGCTTTGGTGAGAGGGGAGAGGTAAGAGGAGGTCTAGGATTCTTCGGTGATTCATTTCGTTGCCGGAAACTCCTTGTATCGTCGCCGGAACTTCGTCGGAGTTTCGCCCTTTGTTAACTCCACTTGTATACTATGGGGACTTGGAAATTTCTTGAGACTCCCTCGGAGTACCAATACATGCCTGGCTGACCGATTGACGAATTTGTAGGGTGTAATTAATTCCGGCTAATCTTACCTTTTAGGGTTTGAAGGAAGATTTGATAAAAACAATGGGAGCCATCCTGATTAGATAGGATAATAACCATTCTAATTTTGTAAGAGCGCACGTTAAAGTATTTTCTTCTCTCTCTCCAGGTAGTGACCATGACATGTCTTAATCAAGATAATAATATGGATGTATTGACCGAACCCGCTTATTATACTGAGCTGGGGAAAGTTGGTTCCGCTCTATCTTATGATTATCATAAGTCTGAGTAAGAAATAAAGGAATATCAGGATTCCCATACAACCCGAACGAAGGAAGAGCATGCCGATGCATCTTATTCGGGTGTGTTCGTTATTGATAGCTGTTTCAGTTTGCTCTATGTCCTGGGTATTGGATACCGAATCAGGATCCCATATTTGTAATATGTTACAAGGGTTAAGAAGACGTAGAGAACTGGGAAATGGTAATATGTCTCTCAGAGTAGGGAATGGAGCAATTGTTGCTTCAGAAGCTGTCGGCGAATATCACCTAGTATTGCCAAATGGTAATACATTGATTTTGAACGACTGTTATTATGTACTGTCGATGATGTGCAACATAATATATGTTTCTTTATTAGATAAAGAAGGATATAACTTTGTACTAGAGAAAAATGTTATGAACATTTTCATAAATTAAGTGTTGATTGGGTTTGGTACGTTATGCAACGGTATATACGTTCTAAATCAAAATATAGTTCTAAATATACAAAACATACACAAGAGGAACAGTTCAGAAATGAACGAATTCTTCTTATGACATTGTAGACTTGGTCATACCAATGCGACAAGACTAGCGAAGTTGTATAAAGATGGATATTTGAATCCGTTCGAATTTACATCTTATGAAACTTGTCAGTCATATCTCAAAGGCAAGATGACCAAAACTCTGTTTACTGGACAAGAAGAAAGAGCTACTGAACTCTTGAGACTGATACATAGTGATGTATGCGGTCCTATGTCTACATATGCCAGGAATGGTTTCATGTACTTCATTACATTCACCGATGATCTCTCAAGATTCGGACATGTGTTCCTGTTGAAACAAAAATCTGAAGTTTTTGAGAAATTCAAGGAATATAAGTGCGAAGTCGAGAACCAGACGGGTAAAAGTATTAAAGTCCTTCGATCTGATCGAGGAGGAGAATACTTAAACATGGAATTCTGAGATTATTTAAAAGAGAATGGGATTCTCTCTCAGCTTACTCCTCCATATACACCACGACATAATGGAGTTTCGGAGCGGAAGAATCGCATCCTATTAGATATGGTGCGCTCTGTGATGAGTATTGCTGAGTTACTTATTTCCTTTTGGGGTTATGCACTTGAGACAGCTGCATACCTATTAGATAAAGTTCCATCAAAATCGGTGCCTAAAACACCATATGAGATATGGAGTGGAAATAGACCATATCTTAAACGAGGTAAGATATGGGGTTGTCCAACCTATGTTAAAAAACAGAATCTGGACAAACTAGAGAAACGATCAGTTCTTTGCAAGTTTGTAGGATATCCAAAGAATTCACATGGATATATCTTCTACCACACCGAGGAATAAAAAGTGTGTTTCTCAATATGCCAGCTTTTTAGAAAAGAAATTTCTTGTGAAAGAAATTAGTGGTAATGAGATAGAACTGGAAGAAGTTCTAGCTACATAAACTACAGCTGATGATTTGGTAGAACCGGAGGATTCGATAGTCCCCGACGAATCTTAGCCACTCCGCAGATCTAGTAGGGTTTCTCATCCATCTGAGAGATACTAAGGTTTTCTCGTAGACGGTGGGAGCAAGGATTGCATCATAGAAGATGATGACCCAACTAGTTTCAAGCAGGCCATCACAAGTGGAGACTCTGAGAAATAGCTGGATGTTATGCGATCTGAGATGGAATCCATGTACACCAATAAAGTATGGACTTTGGAAGTTTCTCCTGAAGGAGTAAATCCCATCGAGAGAAAATGGATCTTTAAGAAGAAAATTGGTGTAAATTGAAAGGTTGAGACCTTCAAAACTAGATTTATAGCAAAAGGTTTTCGTCAACAACCAGGTGTCGATTATGATGAAACCTTTTTTTCGGTGGCTATGCTTAAGTCTATCAGGATCCCACTTGCCATTGCTGCATACCATATCTACGAAATCTGGCAGATGGACGTTAAGACCGCTTTTCTAAATGGTGATTTAGAAGAGAGCTTGTACATGACACAGCCAAAGGGCTTCGTAGACAGTGGGAACAGCGGAAAAGTGTGCAAGCTGCTTAAATCAATTTACGAATTAAAGCAGGCATCGCGGAGTTAGAATATCTGTTTTGATATAGCAGTCAAAGAATTTGACTTCATCAAAAACGTAGATGAACCGTGTATATACAAAAAGGTTGTAGAGAGTAAGGTTGTCTTCCTCGTATTGTACGTGGATGATATACTCTTGATAGGAAATGATGTTCCTATGCTACACTCAGTCAAGCTCTTCTTATCATAAATGTTCTTCATGAAAGATCTGGGTGATGCCTCCTACATCTTAGGGATAAAGATCTATAGAGATAGATCTAAAAGGATGTTAGGATTGTCCCAATCCAGGTACATTAATACCATACTAAAGAGGTTTAGTATGGAAGATTCTAAGCATGGTAATTTACCCGCTTGTTTAGAAATCACTCTCTCCAAAGAGATATCTCCAAGACTGATTTGGAGAGGGCTCGTATGACCGTGATACCCTATACTTCTGCAGTTGGATCTATCATGTGCGCGATGTTATGCACCAGACCTAATGTAGCTTACGCACTTAGTGTGGTAAACAGGTATCAATCAGATCCCGGGGAGAAGCACTGGACAGCTGTGAAGAACATTCTTAAGTAGATAAGAAGGACTAAAGAAATATTCTTGGTGTATGGTAACGGAGAACTCCAGGTGGAGTCCTTTACCGATTCGAACTTCCAGAGTGATAAGGACGATAGTAAGTCGGTCTCGGGGTTTGTCTTCACTCTTAATGGAGAAGCGCTATTTTGGAAGAGTTCCAAGAAAGATACTGTGGTAGACTCAACGATGGAGGCTGAATACATCGCTGCCAACGATGCTGCCAAAGAGGCTGTCTGGATGAAGAAGTTCATTGCTGAACTTGGTGTGGTTTCTTCCATGGAGCATCCCATACCCTTGTATTGTGATAACAATGGAGTCGTGGTTTTGACCAAGGAACCCAGGTCCCATCAACGATCCAGACATATTCTGAGGCCGTATCACCTGATCCGAGAGATAGTTGATTGTCGGGAGATCGAGATCAGGAGAGTTGATACGAAGGATAACATAGCGGATCCACTCATGAAGGCCCTCCCCCAGACGCAGTTTGAGAGACTTTTTGGGATGTTGGGTATAAGATACTACAACAACTGGCCTTAGTGCAAGTGGGAGATTGTTAGGAATATGTATGCCCTGGAGGCCATTATTGTATGATATAGTGGATGCTTGGACATATATATAGAGGACTTTCTTGATCGACATGATAGTATGCTATCTGGTTGCTCTTTATCTTAACATGTATACTATTATTATTATTCTGTCTCTCTGATACATGTTGATAAAGCCCTTAGGATGCTGGCTTGACTACCAGGACTATGATGCAGATCATACTAGTGGGACTTGTGTAGTCCGTAAGCACATCCTTTAACAGTTCCTAATTAAGAGAATATCGAGACAGGGCATCGATATTCCAAAGTAGACTAGTGTGTACATTTCTTGACATTGTATGGGGCGATGGTTGATCCCATAACCATTGGTGTTTGACATTAAAAATTGTACACAGGTGCTCATTAGAGAATGGGTACACCGAACAGGACTCGCCGAGAACTCCTAGATGGTACCATACCTATCATCGATAGCAGTTTTCAGGTGACGCTTGTACATGTTAGTTTGTAGACCCGAGATCGTCATAGTATCTTGTGTGGTTCCCACTGTGTTTTGATTTCCTCCCTACTACGGCCCAAAGGAGTCGTGCAAACAGGTGGATTTTGGGTACAGTCCTGAGTCACATGGAGGCAGTGAGCGATATGAGGGGTTTTGTCTCTCCCGGTATAGGGAGTTGATGTTGCGCTATACTCGATTGGCTATAACAGCAAGTCCCTCGCCATGGCTGATTAGATTTACTGGTAAGTGTTATCAATAGTTTCTCAAACTGTTATAGGCCACACATCGACATGACTTATCAAGTTACTGGGGTCTGATGATTCCACCCCTAAACTCGATATGCGACATGTCACACCCCACTTCCCAGTGTATGGGTAAGAACACGCAACGAGGCCCGCTACGTATTTACTCAGAAGTAAACACGCTAAGCGTAACTAAGTAATATAATGTAAAATATACACAAGAGACATGAATGCAAATGAACAACAACTTTTATTTATTAAACATCTTTTTACAAGTACAACTGAAAATGTAAATACAAGAATGGAAAGCAATGCCTAAATAATGGTATGAACTGAAAAGAAAATATATACAAGTATTAAGAGCTCTGGGTCAATGGCGAATTGCTCCAAGTCTTCAGTACTGGGCTCAAGCTCTAAAGAGTCCGATCCACCCGACAACATTCCAAAGAAAAAGAGAAGGAATATCGTTAGCGAACAATTGCTCGGTAGGTCCCAAAGATAGGTAAGAATAGATATATATAACTGGTGAGTTTTCTATGTTAACGTAGTTGTTTGTAGCTTGGTACAGAATATGCCAGTATATACGAGAGGAGTCCCACTATTCCGGAGATTAAGGTATACAGAGCACAAGGAACCGTTAAGCCACGGTACAACAGCAATGGATATTCTGGTTAGGTGTATTAAAGTGACCATCTCGTGCCACTTCTAACACATTCCGTGGCAGTCTACCCCTTTAAAACCCCGTAATGTATTTTGTATTGATTGTATTGTTTTGTTTTATAGATGGATGACTTGCCGAAACCATGATATCATATAAACGGAATGGATATAAATGGATAGTCATGTAATCAGAGTATATCCATGGTTCGGTTCGGTCGAGTCATGTTGATATAGATTGAATTCATGTTATATTGTAGTTATACTTGAATTGAATTTAAGCCAGAATGATTTCATATTAGACTGAGACTCTGTCTGAGTCAGACACTTTAAAACAAATTGAGGTCCTGAATTAGTTTTGATGTTATCGGTAACTGCTGCACATGGACGGCAGGATTTGTGTTTATTTCCAAGACAATTACCGTATTGATAACACCGTTTTTAGGTTGTCTACCTTAGATAGGCAAGCACCCATATTCTCCGGCTCCTTGAGGCTTAAGAGAACCGGTCCCGCTTAAATGTATGTTTACTAGAGTCCTTATTGTAAATTAACATAACTTGAGAGGGTTTTATGAAAAATAGTTTTGATATATTTCAAAATACACCTCAAGTATTTAATTATCGTCTTTAAGGTTTTCAAAATTGTATTTTTTTATAAAGTGAAATATTCTAGTGGATATAACCTAGATTGCATTGTATATGGTATTTTAGTGTAATATTAGAATTGTATTGAATTGTAATGGTAGTTTCATGAAATTGTGATTCCTTTGATTTAGAAAACATGGAATATATATATTGTATACTTAAAGTAGATATTTTGATAATATATATATATATAACTTATTTATTAAAAAGAAATCATATTTTTCTAAAAAATTGCATTAAAAATTCCATCGAAATCGAATGCTCCGTGCAGAGATCTGCATCTCACTCTACTAGGCTCCAGAACGTGCGATAACCCACACCATCCCGATCAAGCTTCCCCAAAATGGGTTGTAGAGACGCATTGCAAGGAATTAAATAATACACTTTTTAAAGAAAACGGTTTTTGAATGTTTATGGTATTTAAATGTAAACTCGTAATTTTCCACAAACTAATGTTCCAAAAGTCATCGTTGTATGTCAAAAATGTGTGTTGTGATGAGGTAGGTCATTACCTCGTGAGTTTTCTAAAGGTAATATGGGTAAAATGAATAATCAAAGTCGTATGTAAACATGATGGTATTTTACCGTAAAGATGGAATAGAAGTTGCTAGACATATTATTTTGAGATGAAACTTGTTGTGAATGTTATTTTAAACAATATAAGAAGAGATGGTAATTTGTTGTTTAAGAAAAATTTGAGTTTTAAAAGAAAAGAGAATTGGAAGTCGGAATAACTCCGCTTCTGACGAGTTTTGAAAAGTGAAGGTTTTAGACTGGAGATTGAGAAGGGGAGAGGGGATTTACTGATTGAAAATAAAGAGGGGAGATGGAGGAAGTTTTTGGAATCGTCGGAAAGTCGTTTCGTCACCGGATTCTTCCCGAAACGTCGCCGGAACTTTGACCTTTGCTAACTCCTCTTGTATAATTTTGGACTTGGAAATTTTCGAGAGTTTTTGTATGGGATTTCTGAATGAGGAGGGGTAAAATGTAGTGTGGTATTTATAGGGAAAATTATGGTTTACGGTAATGAATTGAGAATTAAAAATGTGCATTAAAATTTGGTTTAATAGTGATTTTAAATTTTCTGGATAATTGCAGAGTAAACAAACAATATGGGGTAGTGGGGTAGGCCAAGGGGTGCCAGGGGAAAAATATGGAGGCATTCCCTACGGGCTAGTCCGGCGGTGCCGGTCCCCTTAACTCATCTCGCAGATCCAATCTGGTGGGATGGGGTTGGGATCTTCGCCACGTGTCCCTGTCGTTTGGTATATCTCAGTGCACGTGTTTGATTTTATTGTGACTTTTCATTTTACGTGTTTTGCACGTGTAAACTTTTAAGCTTCTAAAAGTTTAAAAGAAAATCAATAAAAAATATATATGTGGCTGGGGGGATTCGAACACAGGGGCTACGTCACTACAGTGTAAGGCTTTACTAATGAGCTACAAGTGCTTTCTTGTTGTTCAAAAGCAAATCAAATACTTATATTATACACAAGATTGCAAATACTCCATTTATGCATTAACTTTTAAACAAATTTTCTGTACACTGAAATAGAGTTGTTACACGACATATCAGACGAAGAGACCGGACTGTACGGTAAGTGTTGCTTATAGGGTTTATGAGAGTTTGGACAAGCTTGCTTGTTGATCTTCTATTCGTTCAATACTTGAGTAGCCGTTACGTGCAGCTAATATCGCTGACGGCTTGTGGGTGACTGATGTAATCATTACTTACTGCTGGCGTATTGACAAGTCTTTAGAGTCCCACATGGAGATTTCCTAGCTTAAGCGAAACGAAATAGGGCACATATGATGATATGTGTGGGAGCTTGATTAAATACGAGTATGTGATACCGTATTCTAATCTCACGATATTTGATATTGGTTAGGTTATATGTGATATAACCAAATCATTGATTGATTCAATGATTTGTTATATGTATATATATTTGATATTGGCCGGTTATATATGATATAACCGGATTATTGAATCAAGTGTTGATTTGAAACTGAATATTGAATATTGTCGGTTATATGTGATATAACCGGATTATTGAATCAAGTGTTGATTTAATAATTTGATATACATGTTAATATGATATTAGTCGGTTATATATGATATAACCGGATTATTGAATCAAGTATTGATTTAATAATTTTATATATATATATATATATATATATATATATATATATATATATATATATATATTTGATATATTTATATATTAACTAATATTAAAGCTTACTAATAATTTTCTTATCTTTAAATACATTTAATATATATGTGATATATATTTATATATGTATTTGGATTATATATCATGATTGATAATACATAGAACATGGGTGCATAAGACTCACACCTAGGGTTTATGATTATTGTGATAATTTATATTTAAAGGAAAATCAAATTGAGTAGAAAATGAGTAAATGCTTGGATGCTTAGAGAAGCATTGAGAAGCCATGACTCATCCTCTCTCTTTGTTTTTCTCTAGATATTTATTCATCACAACTTTATCTTGAACCCATGGTTCACTCTCTCATCACAAGTTTATTCTTCATCCAAGTTCATTTTCTTCCTTAAGAGCTCATTCAAGGGTTTTTCTTGAGTTGGAAAAAGAGAGAGGAAATTATTTCTAAGTGAGCCAAATCTCCTACTTCATTAACCTATACTAATCTAGCTCAGTAGTTTAGGTTGTTGACTTCACTAATATCTTGATTAGTGAAGAGTTAGCTTGACCTAGAGAGGCTTCAAGATGGATCATCTTCGGCTTCGAAAATCACATAGCAAGTTCGTTCCTTTTTTCAAGTGGCGCCAAGAAAAGTTCTAGGGACTACTACTTGGAGCTTAGGGACTACTACTTAAAATTATAGAAGTGAAGGACTTGGTCTACAAAAATTGTAACCTTCTTCACTTAGTTATAGAACTTGTTTTCATGCTACTAAAACCCTAATTCTCTAGTTTGATTCTAGGTAATTGTAGTTTAGACCTCTAGATTTTTAAAATTGCATGCTTGATGTATGTGGAAACCTAGTAGAGGTGCTAAGACACACTTTCAAAATATGACGGGGATACCGTAAATGCACTATTGAGTACATATGAGCAACCGGAGTCGGTTGGATTAGAAAATCATATAAAATCACACGCGCATAATTTGGTGAAACAATATAAAAAGCGTAAACAGTGTATTAAATTATCTGTACGGCAAAATCAATCGGTTATCAGGATTGCGTGTTATGGTCATTCCATTTAAGTGTTTATTGCGGGAAATCCAATTTTTGAACTGGAAATCCGTTTCGTAACACGTTTTACTCTTAGTTGGGATCATAATTAGGCGACACTACAGTTAGATAATATTTAGATTTACCTGTCATGTTTCCAACGCATCTGACGAATCAATAATATCCGTTATACGCAGGGAGATATGCATTGTCTAAGGTTAAGGTATACATTCTGGTTCTGTACGAAACTGTAATACACATCGACGGTTTAAAAAGTGTTATAAATATCAAACGACACTAGAATGCAATGAGACCAGTACCGTTAGAAAGCTAATTCAATTCTCCACACTTCCATATATGGTTCCGCACACTTGCACGTTTAAACAGTGAAAAGTATGCGTTCTAAATCGGGTAAAGGCAGAGATTCTAGCTCTGGACTGCAGTCTAGAGCCATGAATCACCTTAATTTTCGTTGTCATAACTTATTAAAATACAAAGATGAACTCTGGGGTGCTGTAGGTTTATTTATTGGCCTCGATATAAGCCATAGAACGCTAAGATTCGATATATAAATGATTTATTATGATTTTAACGGTCTAACATGTCTAGGAAAAATTCAGATTTCACAAGGGTTATCGGGATGTCATTTTATTGATGAAGCGGTATTAATTTGCAAACCAATTTCTACAGAGTATTCATTAACGGTAATGGGGTCTAATTTTTCTTGGGTTTCTCTATATTTGATTAAGTTCACACATCGGATTCCATATTGAACACATAGGTTTAGCAACCGATTAACGGTCGAAAAGTCGATTCAATTATTTGGCCTGCACGAAATTAATTCATGGGTTTCTACATGCCGTTAATCATGACATGTTAATCATAACATAGTAAGCTCGATTATGTCCCAAACAACATTGTCAAACTAATCAAGACTTATTAGTAAAATTGCTATTATATTTTTCGATATTCTGTATACTTATCGATATGAATAAAATAGCATGTAAAGCAAGTGTTTAACTTGCCTTCGGTCGCTTTATATAGAAGCAGCACCACGTGCGGGATCTGTCTCGACATCCGAGACGATGTGATGTTGGACACGTGCGCGACGCGGTCGCGATACGCGGTGACCCGGTACTGGACGCGGTGGCGACGCGGGCGTAATGCAGTAGTGGGCGTGGTGATGATGCGGGCGTAACACAATACTGGGCACGGTCTTGACTCGGTGCGTGGTGCGGGTGTGGCACGGTGCGATACGGCAAGGGATGCGACGCTGGTGTGGGAGTGGGCACGGTGCGTGCACTGGATTAGGGCACGGGTGGCACAGAGACGGACACGGTGTGGCACGAAAGCTGGCACGATCCGCGACACGTTTGGGTACGTGGTGAGCTGGCGCTTGGTGAGCAGGAGTTGGCGACGAGAGGAGCTCCAGTCGGCGTGAAAGTGGTCGGCGACGTCGGGTGCAGAGGGGTCTGCCGGTGGTGTGGAGGTTGCAGCGGGAGGAGCTCGGGTTGGAAGAGGCAAAGACGATAGGGGCTGGAGTCGTGGGTTTTGATGAAGAAAGTGGAGGTGGCCGGTGGTTGTAGCGGCGGGATGATGGTCGGGGTTGGGCTCTCGGATGATAGAGGAAGGGGGAGGTGTCAATGGCAATAAGGTTGATGAAGGAGCTTGTCGTGGTGGCGGCAAAGGTGATCACGAGGTCGAGGAGCTCGTCGTGGTGGCGGCGAAGGTGATCACGAGGTCGAGGAGCTCGCCGGCGGGAGAAAAAGGGATTGAGGCGAGCGAAGGTGATGGTGGTGGTGGGTGGTCGTGGAGGGTTGAGGGCTCCGGTTTGGTGAAGGAAGATGAAGGTGATGGTGGTGAAAGCGAGATCGTCGGTGGCGAAAGCGAGATCGTCGGTGGCGCTGGGTCAGCGTCGAGAGGAGGTGGAGCTCGGGGTTGTCGAGAGTGAAGAAATAGAGAGGGGTAAAGAGAGGGGTCGGTTGTTGAGAGGGATGAGGGGAAGGCAAGGGGGATCGCGGAAGACGTTGTGGGGATCTCGAGGGACTAGGTGACGTCGAGGGGAGCGGGTGTCGCGGGCGGTTGGCGAAGGAGAAGGGGGGATCGTGGGTTTATGCGAGTCGTGGGGGAAAAGGGAGGAAGAAAGAAAAAAGAAAAAGAAAGAGAAAGGGAGGAAGAGAATGGAGCCGGGGAAGTGGGCAAGGCCGAGTAGGGTTAGAGATTGGGTTTGGGTTTGGATGAGGAAAAGGTTTAGGGTTTGATTGTTTAGAAAAATTTTAGAATTAGGAATTAGGGTTTAGAAAATATAGGGAAAATATGTAGAAAATATTTGGAAATAAATTAAATAAAAAAAACATATGAAATACGGATATTAGAGTACAAAATAAACTAGGTATTACAGTCACGGTTTAAACCGTTACCAAATCGATTATACCCGTTATTAAGAATTAGTCACAGTTATAACCATGGCCAAATCCTCGTTAGTCAAACCCATATCTGCAGTAGTGGGGGTTGTAGAAAAAAATACAAGTTAAAAACCCTTGTAGAGGTAGGCTATTTCAATCTTAGAAACCCCTATTCCTTGTGATCCTCATTATACTAACTCGAGCAGCGGAGGATGTAGCATCTATGAGTTCGCTGTTGTGCTGCCTAACTGATGTCATCTCAACAAATATTGGCAGAACCATTGCCGGCAACAACAAAACCGTAGTTTCAATTTATAGTATATTTGAGAGTTAAGAGTTATATGGTATATAATTAATAAATTGCCATGCAATAAGTCAAAATATAAAACAAGGAATCATCTTCTCCCCTACTTTCTTTAGGCAGCAGCAATCTTAGCTAGGATTGCTTTATTAATCCAATATTGTACAGCTTATAAAGTCATGCCCAATCAATCAATAAAAAGTCTATTTTGAATCTTGGTTGTCAAGAAAAAATCTAATATAAATATATAAAGAGAATCATGCCATTGTTTTATCGACAAATTATTCAATCGCTTTATGAGACTTTCATATCATTTGAATAATGATACTATTAATGCTTCATTCAGAAGCTCTTATTTGCACAAAAGGGTGATGGGAGACTAAAGACCTTGACAAACAACTTTATCCCTCTCTATAATCTCAACTCTCTAATGTATGGGTGATATATTATAATATGAAGAAGGTATTAGTTCTCAACCCAATCGAATATAAATGTTGAGACCAGTCCTGTAAGAAGTGCTTGTTGATATTACTTGCTCCGTTCACTCGCAAAGGGATCTCCGCTCTCTCACTCAATTTACTTGTTGTTCTTGAAAAAGAAAACTACTCGACTAAAACTCAATTCGGTCCTTTCAGGGTATGGAGCCAACGTCGATCGGAGACAATGAAACATTTAGTAACCCGTCCCAGCATGTCAGGTATCCCTAGCGAACTGAATCATTGCATTTCAGGAAACTACGTAGTCATGTCCTAGTCATCAACCCGTAGGTCTCTCCCTATTGGCTATCATAGTCTCGACTGGGTTCGTACCAACGACATTCTGCGTGGCCTAAAGGTTGCCTTTTGGATCATCCGAGTGCTCCCTCAGTAAGAAACGAGTTTGGTTAGTGTTAAGAAAACTCAGAAGTGAACTCTATATCCTATCGCTCGTCACTCACTGGAATACATTGGTCAAATGCATCATATAATAATGATCGAAAGTCCATCTAGCTTTGCTCCTCCCTATCGACTATCATAGCCTCGACCGGTTTCGTGCCAACAACACTCCGCGTGGTCTAAAGGTTGCCTTTCGGATCATCGGGGTGCTCACCCCCTAGTAAGAAACGAGTTCGGTTCAATAACACCTCCCTCCCAAGACCCCCATCTAATTTTGTTCGAGCAAAGCTAGATGGACTTTTGATCATTATTATATATGATGCATTTGACCAGTGTATTCTAGTGAGTGATTGCCCAAAGGCAAGCATGAGCGACAGGATATAAAGTTCACTTCCGGGTTTTCTTAACACTAATTATGACCGAGGGACTTATTAGTGAAATGCAAATTGTTGTTTTTTAGTCATGATTTTGTTGAAAAAGTAGTTGTTGTCCTTTTGAGTTTCCGAGTTCCGGTTTCCGGTTCAGGCTAGAGAGCGAAACGAACAATCTTTTGGGAAACGGGATGGCTCTAGGCCCCGCCACTTGAGGATGCAGCAAGCCCCCGGCGATTGAGGACGCACCTCGCCTCGTCAAGTCAAGTCAAGTAGGACTAAAAAGTCTTGCCTTCGTCCAGACAAGTGAGTAGTTCTCATTGGACAACCATGAAGGATAGGGCTATTCGAGGGGAGCGAAGGAAAGAACTGACGAGCGAAACGGTAAGTCGGCTGAACGAGTGAAGCGAGGCACCTGAGTGGAACGATATAATTTCCATAACGGAAATACTTCGTATTAGAGGATATGAAGGCTGGAGATCAAATGCTGAAAGTTTGTGTGATTTAGTTGATGCTTTCACGCAAAAATAGTAATGGGGGAATAAAGGTCAGATCATGTGGGAGATAGGAATATATCATTAGAGAAAAAGATGAAAATATTATTTCTTTTATATGATTTAAAATGCAGATATTCAAAGAAAACATGTTGTCACGTCATTGGCGCCGCTTAAATTAACTTGGAAATTATGTTCGTAAAGGATTCACAGCATAACGAATTATGATTGTGGAATTTGTGTCAAATCTGATTAATGAACCAGATAAGTTTAGATCTATGAAGCACCGACACGGACCAAAGACACAAACACAGCTAATTGGTAAGGAGGGAAGATATGGGACATGACTATATATAATATATGTTAAGCAAAATATAAATTGATAAAGGATAAATTACACTAAAATACCCTCGACTATTGTTGTTTTCCATTACAATCCTTAAGCAATTTTAATTACAGAAAATACATTAAACTACCATCGATTTATTCACTAAATACGTCTACCTTTCTTTCGTCCAATCAAGTAACCTTTTGATGACGTGAATTTTTAAAAACAAAAATATCCCTACATAAATGATGGTAACTCAATTCTCCATTCTTTCCCTCCCCATCTTTCACTTCTCTATCCTTCTCTCGGCCACCTCCTTGCCTCTCCTCCTCGATCCCTTGCTTTCCTGTTCCACACCTTCACCGTTCCACCTCATCTCCTCCATCTAACTCACCTCTCCTAAACAACCACCATGTCCTCCTCTTATAGTAGTAACATGGTAGCGTAAAAAAATTAGTTGTGTTTTTTATATAAATATAATTCTCTTTTTAGTGCATTATATAATTTAAACAATTATCCAGTTAGAATATTTTCATATTTTTTATTCAAATATATGATATATATTTTTACTTTGTGTATACTTAATTATATTTATTTGATTTGGTTTATTAGTAAGTTATTAGGATTTATCTAGTTTGTTATATTTTCATCTTTATATAGAATGTGATTTTTATATTATAATCATTTATAGTTGTGTAATTATTATTTTAAGTATATTGGTCATTTTGTTTATTTTTATTATTATGATTTTTATTCTCGGTTTATACATCTAGCATTTGATTATTAATATTATGGAGAAGGTTTTAATAAGTTTTAGTTATGTAAAATTATATAGTTCTCAGTCAATTAATATGTTATAAGTTTAGTTTGTGGTTGTCAATATAAATGCTATTTGATATATTATTATAATTTGTTTAGATTTGCATAAAAGTAAATAACTTGTTTATTAATATTTGATATAGTGTGTAACTTATCCTAACATAACAATAATAAATATATTACAATTTCACTTTCTTAAATAAATAATTAGTAAACAGTTATATCGATGTCTAAACATTATAAGTGATATCAAACTACTCCACGTACTATACCTGACCCGTGTACACTCTATTTAAAACCCCATCCTCCTCCTTTCTCCTAACCCTAGCCGAAACTCTAACCCTAGCCAAAACCCTAACACATCCAAGGCGGACCACCATCCAGACAGAGATCTTGCCGTTGGTGTCAAGCTTCGTCGTCTTCATGTCGATTCCGTTCTCACAATCGTTCAACCGTAGACAAGTATTTGTATACTTATTTTACATGCTAGTTACGGTAAGATTCAATTTTGTTGTAATATTATTGTTATTATTTGACAAATTGGTATTAAACCCATTCACGAGACATCGAGATTTGGAGGACGATGTATCGATAAGCCTAAAAATATCATTTTTATGTTAATTAGTTTAATTGTTTGAACCCCTTGTTTTGATCATTAGTGAATATTCTGTAAAATAATCGTTTTTGCAAAATATTGGTGAAAAATATTGTAGTTTTATACATGAAATGTCGTCACCAAGCGGAGACGACAATTCTGGAATTTATTGTATCCTTTGCGTTGGAAAATTCATTATAAATTGCATAAAAATAGTTAGCAGGTGTTCTGTAGCTCGTTTCGAAACTAACTCAGAATATCTTAGATCCGTAAGGAGTTTTTCAGCTAAAAAAGTTGTTTAATTATCATAAACTGCGAAGAAACTCACATCTGGACTACTGTCCAGGGAAGTTCCTAATCTAAACTTTCAATTTCGAACATCCATAACTTTCTGTAGAAATAATTTGAGATACTCTAGTTTATATTAGTGTAAACCTTGTCGAGTTAGCTTCGTTTGGACTCATGACATGTCATTTTTGGAGATTGTTTATTATTTTTAAATTATTTTACAAATCATAATGCTACTGAAATTCCAGAATTAAACATCCCTACGGATAACCAATTAATAAAACTTATTCATTGTTATTAATGTGATTATGTTATTTCTGATAATGCTGGTTATATTGATTGCTTATATGCACCCACGCTTAAACTTATTTACTCATTACTATGTCAGAATATTCTTGCAATTTAATTATTATCCAATGCCAACGAATTCATGATAGTGCCTACTGATTGATTTACTGCTTGACTTGATTTGACATGACATGATATATTACGTGATTGTTCTAAAGTTTGTATAGGTAAGAATCAGATTGACACTTGATATGAAATATAAAACCGGGAAAAGAGAAAATTAAGAAATGGAACTCAAATCGTAACTCAAGAGGACTTAGATTTTAGAGGCTGATCAGTCGAGAGGGCCTCTCTGTTCCGGAATGATGATGCTGATATTATTCGATTGTACTTGACATTGTAGGATTTAGTGCTTAGCGGCACGTCTCGGGATTCAGCCCTAAGAGTATGTTACCGTTGTCCCGGGCACGCACGGGATCCTGTTGAATTTCGAGGAAGATTTCATTAACTGATTCCAAATACTATTAGGATAGACAAGACTTAGCGATATTGACATCTAGGTTTCACATGATATGTTAATTTACCATGTTCCGACTTTTATATCACAAACCATTCTTGTTATTGTTTATTGTTTGTCTACACGTCATCGGTTCCTGTTATAACGATCTTTCACGTCACATTCATGCCATTGTTATTATCATACTATTTTAAACACTCCGATGTCTGGGTTTTGCATGGCCCAGATCCATTGCCAGTAGAACCAAGTATTTCGAGGAGGCAGCCGAGCTTTAAGACGCATTTTCACTTTTCTAGGTTATTAGATTGCTTTAGTTTATTCTAGTACTGCAATTTATTTCATTAGATTAGTTTTGTAAGCTCATATGGGACTAAGACCTGATAAACCGTTTACTCATTTATTATTTGGACCAGTCTGAGATTTGAGAATTTTGTTATTCTAGCATGTGATTTCACTATCGTTATTTGGTGTGGCAATGGACATGTATTAGAATTATTATTATTTCTGTGTCGTTTGATATACTGCAAAAGGCCTTAAGATGACCATGCGAGGATGATTTTTTATCACAGAAAGCATGGCTGCTCGTGTTACATTCTCATGTTTCCGTATTTTAAGAAGCAGGATGTAACAGGATGTAAGCTCAGCAGTTAGGCTCTCCCTTTAAATCATTATCCTTTCACATAATCACTGATATATAAAGTGGCATTCATCGTCACAAAGCAGAGTAACGCAAAAGAGTCTATTCCGCTAAAAAGAGCTCATGTCTTCATTATCAATATATATATTAACTAATACCTACCAACCTTTATTGCTTGTCAAAATTAAAATGCATTTCTCCAATGATTTTAATTAAGAATTCTATTAAATCGGTATTATATATTTTTATACCAAAACAACCATTCCAACAATATCTCATGATAATTCATTGCCGAATCGATCATCAGATCCGATTCCGGCCGGATCGGCTTCTTACATTCCCGTCCCCATAAATTAGAATGTGTATCATTAAATCAACGGCCACCATGAAACCCCTAGAACCAAAACAAGCAATGATATCGATATCAAAGGGCTAACGATCGAAACTCTGCCGCCGCCGCCGCCGCCGACCTCGTCGCCGCTGAGGAACACCATGCTCTCGTTGATCACGGGCAGGCCCGCGGCGGCCTCCGGCTGGTTCCTTTTCCCGGGTTTCTCTCCCCCGGACCTCGGGCAGAACGTGATTAGGTAATCGCCCCCTCCGCCGCAGGTGAAGGTGGAGGTGCCGTCGTCGTAGGCGTAGCTGTAGGCCCTCGGGCACGCCGTCTTGAACACCTCCGAGTACGGAGTGGGCTTGCACGTGTCCGGGTTGCCGTACGCCCCGCTGCAGCAGTACTCGGCCGTGCCGAAGGCCTCGCAGGCGCTCTTGCAGGCGATGGGGTCATCGGAGCCGGACCGGGCCACCACCTTGAGGTCCTTCGGGCACGAGCCGTTGAGGTCCGCGGCGCAGCCCGTGTTGCTGCAGCTGCCGTTGATGGCGGTGGACTTGGGGGAGATGAGCATGGGGAGGTTGTAGCCGTCGACGAGGCTGACGTCGTAGAAGTCGAGGTCGCGGTCGCCGTTGAGGGTGAACTCGGCGAGGGTGGCGGGAGGGGCGGCGCCGCTGCCGGAGCACTGGAGAAAGCCGGAGCCGCAGTCGCCGGTGGCGCAGGCGAAGCCGCCGGTGGAGGGGTCGGTGGAGCAGAGGGTGCGGCCCCAGAGGCGGCCGGACCAGGCGGCGGGGACCTGGAGGGACTGGGACTCGCCGGGATCGAGGGAGAAGCCGGTGGTGGACAAGGGGGCCGTGCCAGCGCCGGAGAGAATGCCGGGCCACACCGTGTAGTCGCAGTTGTTGGTGATGGTGAAGGTCACGGAGTGAACTGAGGAAATTAGATAAGAAAGCAAGATAATTGAGAGGGGAATGTGAAATTGGGACATTTTTTTGGTTATGGGGATGGTTACTGAGATTGCAAGCAGAAAAAGAAGAAGAAGTTGAGATATTTTTTTTTTATAGCTAAATGCATGAATTGGGTTCAATGTCGGCAAATATTATTGTTTGCTAGCTAGGCTTGCAGGCTATTGGGAAAGCACTGCAGCAGAGAGAGAGGGGGGGATTGAGGGAGGAATGGCCCTCGGTAAGATACAAAGGACAAACAAAGAGGAAAAGGGAAGGTGAGAGGTAATTCCTGGAGAAAGTGATTCGGGGACTAACCTTTCGTTTTGCCTTTCGTTTTACTTTAATTCTCCTTTATTTTATTTTAATTTTTAATACCAAGGAAAAAATAATAATATAAGTGATGATACTCATAACTGGGAATTCCTCAGATCACGACACGTGGGGAATGACGTGTCATCCGCGTCAGCCCGCTAGACTCCTGAGGACTGCCGAGATAAAGTCAGTGTGGAGCATTGGTGACTTTCCTATAATGGTCTCCGAGCTTACATCCCCACTTCTTGCCTTCGAGCAATCCAACAGCCGAACTTGCACCCCCTTTTTGCTCATCTCCGAACTATTGCAGGTCTGAGCTTCCTCGGCCTCCCGACTCGTCTCCGAGTCATCGGACAGGCCGAGCATCCTCGGCTCTTCCGATCAACTGAGAACGCAGAGCCCAAGGGCCTCCACAACGGCTCTGCGTATCTCGCCAAAGCGGGATTTCCACCGTCCCGCGTCCCCCGCTAGCGCGTCCTCCATTAATGAGCGTATCCCGTCATTAATGGACGGATCCCGCCGTTTACGCGGGCGTAACGTAAGGGCGTAACTGATGGGGAGGATCTCGCACCGGCTCGCTCCGCGCGACCGCTATATAAACCCCTCTCTCAGACGACTCAGGTAACTCGATTTGATTCCAATACGCCGCTACTCTGCTCATATTTCTCGGCACTAACTTGATCGTCGGAGGGTCCTACGGTGGTCGCCCACCCCGGGACTTCCCTTGCAAGTAGCTCGGCGTCAACAACAACACTAACCTATTGAGATCCACACACTCAACAACAAATCTCAACCGTCCGAGAACGCTCGCTGGGGATCGACGGAGGACAACATTTGAGGGAGATCCCAACCTCCATCAGTTGACGCCGTCTGTGGGAACGTTCTAGTGCTTTCCAACCCATCAAGTTGATCTTCCGCCCTCGACCAAATGGCGAGCGAAAACCGCGACGATCACAATACGAGCTGCCACACCCTCCATAACAGAGGCGTGGACGGTTCTACTCCCGCTCCAAACGTCATCAACACCTTATCATCTCGGATCGACAGACTCACGTCGATGGTGGACACACTCGTCCGCGTTCAAGCAGCGGGCCCAGCCCACCAGATCGCAGTTCCCCCTCCCAGGGATAACGACTTCCGCAGAAGGGCGGATGACCACGCTCACCTCAGCGTCATCGAACGCTGGTGTGCCGACTCCGGCAACCAGGGCCCCCATGCGGCGACTGATTCCATGACCCGCTGGACGCCCACAACTCCACGCCGCGGTCTCAGGAAAGACTAGGCCATCGCCCCGAGATCCGCCGTGCTCTCACACCCCCTGAGGAGGTGTCGGTCAGCTCGCCTGCTTTCAGGCACGACCAACGCCTTCACTCCCGTCGGGACCGCGCAAATGGCGCACGTCGGGGCTACTCAAAAAAGACCTTGTCACGACCCGAAGGTACGGAACGTGACTGGCACTTAAATTACGAACGTCTAAAAGCGTAACGTAATCTATATAAGCCAAAACCCAAAAATTTAAACCATTTAAGGAAGTAGAGTGAAGGAAAACTTAATTTAAAAAGGTGATTTAAAAAAAAATAAAGTCATATCAAAAGCATTTTAAAACATCAAATTTTCCCGAAAATTTCGGCGGAGTCTCCTTTGTAAATACTGGCCCTGAAACGGGTATAACACAAAATATGCATAAATAATAAATAAAGGCATCTCCATGCAGGAGCTAGCTCTTCGCCAAAAGCGGAATCACAACCACACGCAATATATATCATAATAGAGCCAATAAGCATATAAAAGCACGAGGAAAATAAAACGTCCCGTCGGCTCAAGTGAGCATCGACACCAGAAATAGAATACATACAAATCTCACAAGCTCACCATCTAAGTCCAATATATAACTGGTGGAAAACGGTAGATAAGATAGATAGAGTATACTAAATATAATAATAATAAACAAAGTGGGAACCAAATATCCTCTCAACCCACCCAAGCAAACTGCAAGTCGATGCAAATGGAGTAAAAGAAGATAACACACCCGCCGCTACTATGCTTACGGGTCGGACCTGCAAAAATACTGTGGCACAACGGGGGTAAGTTGCCAACTCGTGAGTAGTAAGTAATATCTAATAAGGCTATCGTAAGTATGCACGCAATTGCGTCACAACCTACATATATCAATATGATACGATGTACTAGCATGAATGCAACATGAATGCATAATCAAACACAAAACCTGAACATGTCTGGTATGAGAAAATCTTTATTCTTATCTTAGAAAAACCTCTGTGCAATAAACCGAATTATCATCAATGAAATCAACAGAAAATCCGTGTCAAGTATCGACACAATATATGTATATCTCAATATCTCAATGTCTCAATGTCTCGATATCTCGATATCTCAATGTCTCAATATCTCAATGTCTCGGGCTCCGTAAGTCCGAATCGGCCCATCTCATCAAATCTCACGACTACGGTTGGTATCCTCCGGATATCCACCGCGCCAGACATCGCCGGTAGGTTGCCTGCCCTTGCCAGGCTCATCATCTACAACTCGAGCTTCTTGTCCCGGGATAGCATACCGGGCCCACCATGTACCCGAGACGGTTCATCCTACTCCTCGAATCGGGTCTCGAAAACTAACAGAAATCAGGAAAACTCATGGTGGACGACACATACATCATATCACGAGAAAACAGCAACTTGCATTTTTAAAAGGATAATAAGTTTATAAAATTCTTGCGGTTTTCCCCAAAATCCAGAAATTTCATAACTACTGAAATCCTCAAGAAGAATCATAATATGTAAACATGTCGGTAATGATGGGTGTCTAAGATATCGATAACATACGATGCGATGCATGACTAGAAAACTATGTATGAAAGATAATGCAATGAGTTATATACATATGACTAGCAATCCTACGTATCCATCCTGATGAAATGAATATACAACTAGCAATTTACATATCATATATGATACAAATGTTTTTGATGCTAATCTAAGCAAGTTCTAAAGTGTTCGTGGCATAGCAATTACCAAAGGCGTGTGTGTGTTCGCATGAATAGTACACGTGCAGCA
The DNA here is from genome assembly GCA_030015575.1 of Agapanthus africanus. NCBI lineage: Eukaryota > Viridiplantae > Streptophyta > Magnoliopsida > Asparagales > Amaryllidaceae > Agapanthus > Agapanthus africanus. The sequence goes on from JASDDO010000010.1 coordinate 498,744,591, forward strand.
TGAACCAATGGTAATGGTGCAAGTGTCCTAGGTAGTGACATCATAAGTAAAAAGATGTGATGCATGATATGAATGGTTTGAAGCTACGCATATAGATGTAAGAACTACTAATAATCCTAACCATCGAGCTACGCATAAAGATGCAAGAACTACTAATAACCCTAACTATCGGGCGTCTTGCGCCATCTAGACGATCCTCCCATAGATGTGTACATCTACTCACCGGGACGCCTCGGCTAATCCAATCCGATCTCATCCTTGCCTTTCCGCGCCAAGTCCGACGTCTCTGCACCCGATCCTAGAATTGCACACAAGTAAATAAGATGATAGATATATAAACAGTCGCGGACACAAACGATACAAGACAACCAACGCGCATTAATCTAGACGCGCACACACTAGGTGCACAAAACGCGCTCGCGACAACACCACAAACCACAACTAGGGTCGCTATACGTGACAACCGCCAAGCCTAGAACCCGATCGCACCAATCGCGCATTCACAACACACAAAATATTTTAGGGAATAGCTTATAGATCATTCCAACCTCAAACTTACTTAAAATCGATTTAATCCAAAAACCTAGTAAGCAACAACTTACCATTTTAGTACAAATTTAGATGTTTTAACAAAACTAGCGGGCACAATGTTCACTTAATATCTTAATTAGGCTACACAATTATTAACAAATTTTTAATCTCATCTATTTACATTAATCATGAAATTAGTTTGCAAGATTATTTATTTAAGACAATTTAAAATTAACAATTAGCAAATTATCAACTAGTTTAGATTTTTCAAGTTTTAAGATATTAAACTACACATTGAAACCATAATCAAGTGATAAAACCCTAATTTGAACCCAAACCCCTTTCTTTAGAATTTCTAACTTGCAATTAGAACCATAATAATACCTAAATAAGTTTGATTTAAAGTAATAAATCAACAAGGTAACCATTGGCTAAGATTTATACCTCAACAATTTAGGGATTCAACTTGCAAACTTAGCCTCCCCAAAATGCTTCCTTGCTCCTAGATCCATGCTAGTTTGGGCCAAAAAATATTGGGTGAAGATTTAACTATGAATTTGTGAGAGTTTGTGTGGATTTTTGATGGAAAAAAATGAAGATTTTAAAAATGAAATGATATGGAGAATGGGGATCGGGATTGCTGCCTTGGGCTCGACCAGCTTTGAAGGAGAGAGAGAAGTGAGTGTGTGTGTGTGTGTGTGTAGAAACATCACCCCAAACTCATTGAATGTACCAAACATCAATCTTTTCTATTCTATTTTATTTTCTAATTAACTTTCTTTTATTTTTTTCCTAGAATTATCTTGAACTATGGAGAAAAATTTTAGAAAAAGGAACATGTTACAAACTAGGTTTTGAGTTGTCATTGTGCGCTATTGTGTGCTTAACCCATTCTAATTTGTAATTATCACTAATTAAATGTATAAGTGAAAGCTTAAAATAATATTTAAAAATAATTAATTAAGAAAAATATTTAAATGAACTAGCAATTTATAAGTGACTAATTAAATACCAAATACTAGCAATTACATAGCTAAAATAGGTATAATTAAGTCTATATTGAAAAATAATTATATCTTGGTTTTTACGGAAAAACACGTATTATTAATTATTAATACATAATTAACCTAATCGGATTTCCAAAACGTCACAGACCTCACCCGAGGATCTAAAGAATTTGATAGAGCGGAATCGAAACCGCACCGCCGCGTAGACCAGGAGCGGGGATAGCCGCCATTCCGACTGCGCTGAATCCTTAGGGTATCACCACCGTCTCGAAGGCCTCAAAACGAAAATCGAAGGCATACGACGAGATGGCTATACATCCGGCGAGGGAGCCAGGTATTTCGCCGATTCGCTCACAAAGCCTTTTACAGAAGAGTTGCTGGCCGAGCACGTCTCGTCCAGGAACAAGCCGTCCAAAGTGGCCCTCTTCGATGGGAAGTCCGACCCGAAGGATCACCTGGACACATTTACCGTAGGCATGAGCTTTCATGACAGTTCAGACGCGGCTCAGTGTCGAGCTTTCCCCACTACTCTAATCCAAGCTGGTCAGGACTGGTTCCGGCAGCTTGCGCCGCGCTCCATCTCGACCTTTGACGAGCTGGGTACCCAGTTCCTCGGTCATTTCGTTGGGAACCGACGATAGAAAAGGATGGTCGACTACCTGTTCACCATAAAGAGCGAAGACAAGGAATCTTTCAAAGGATACGTCACTCGCTTCTACAACGCCCTCCTGGAGGTTCCTGTGCACCGCGATGAAACAATTATCACCGTGCTGAGGTCGGGTCTTAGGCACAAAGAGTGGCTCCGTTCTTTTGCATTAATGCAACCTAAGACTGTGGCCAAAGTAAAATCTAGGACCGAGCGAGAGATCAAGCTCAAGTCAGAGGTGAACTCCAACCTGCCCAGAGGCGACCAAGCCGACTGAAAGAAAAAGGGCAGGGAAGAGACAAAGAAGGCCGATCATCCGAAACCTTACTCCCCGAGGTTTCGGGAGTACACTCCTCTGAACATCTCCCAGACCGAGTTGCTGGAAGAAGCTAAGGGCGAGAGGTTCTTTACACTCCTGCCAGTTACCCAAAAAGCGAGCAAGCGTCTCCGCGGCCCGTACTGCGCCTATCACAAGTCGCAGGGTCACCCGACGGAGGATTGCAAGCAGCTCCGTGATTACATCGAGAAGTTGATCCGTTCAGGTCACCTGGCGAAATACCTGCGAGACAAACGTCAGGTAGATAGGGGTCAAGCCGACCAACCCGAAGCCGGAGAGCTGACGACCGGGCAGATCATGGTCATCACCGACTGACCCGAGTCCAAGCAACAAGGATAGCTACCGAATCCGGTCATTCAATACATGAGAGTTTAAACTGAATCATCGAATCTGTATTTTATTTAATAATAAAAATTCTTACTTCCATGCAATCTAAACTGCTTCTTTTGTTCCCATGCTAGAACATCCCGTGAGGCCGGCGGCTGGCCTTCCGCCCATCAAGCAAAGACCAGCCCTTCACTTAAGTAAATGAAACTCGAATGTGCATATAAGTAGCCGCTCGGTTCATCCCCAGGGAGTAGATTCCTGCCTAAAAAACGTTGTGGATTTAAAACCCTCTTCACGAGGCGACCGAGTAGCTTCCTGCTCGGTTCATCCCTAGCGGGTAGCTTCCTACCCAACAATGCTAAGGATCTAAAACTCTCATCAAGAGGCCACCATGCAGCTTCCTGCCCGGTCCATCCCCAAGGGGTAGATTCCTACCCAACAAACGCTGTGGATCTAAAGCCCTCTTCACGAGGTGATCAAGTAACTTCCTGCTCGGTTCATCCCTTGCGGGTAGCTTCTTACCCAACAACGCTAAGGATCTAAAGCCCTCACCAAGAGGCCACCGTGGAGCTTCCTGCCCTGTTCATCCACCAGCGGGTAGCTTCCTGCCCAATAAACGCTGTGGATCTAAAGTCCTCCTCACGAGGCGACCGAGTAGCTTCCTGCCCAACAAACGCTGGAGATCTAAAGCCCTCACCAAGAGGCCACCGTGCAGCTTCATGCCCGGTCCATCCCCAGCGGGTAGATTTCTGCCGAAAAAACGCTGTGGATCTAAAGCCCTTCTCATGAGGCGACCGAGTAGCTTCCTGCTCGGTTCATCCCTAGCGGGTAGCTTCCTACCCAACAACGCTAAGGATCTAAAGACCTCACCAAGATGCCACCGTGCAGCCTCCTGCGCCGTTCATCCCTAGCGGGTAGCTTCCTACCCAACAACGCTAAGGATCTAAAGACCTCACTAAGAGGCCACCGAGTAGCTTACTGCTCGGCACATCCGCGGCTGGTAGATTCCTGCCCAACAAACGCTGTGGATCTAAAGCCCTCCTCATGAGGCAAACGAGCGGCTTCATGTTCGGCCCATCCGCAGTGGGTAGCTTCCTGCCCAACAGACACTGTGGATCTAAAGCCCTCCTCACGAGGCGACCGAGTAGCTTCCTGCTCGGCTCATCCGCGGTGGGTAGATTCCTGCCCAACAAACGCTGTGGATCTAAAGCCTTCCTCACGAGGCGACCGAGCAGATTCCTGTTCGGTCCATCCGCAGTGGGTAGCTTCCTGTCCAACAGACGATGTGGATCTAAATTCCTCATCACGAAGCGGCCAAGTAGCTTCCTGCTCGGCTCATCCGCAGTGGGTAGCTTCCCGCCCAACAACGATGTGGATCTAAAGCCCTCCTCACGAGGCGACCGAATAGCTTCCTGCTCGGTTCATCCACCAGCGGGTAGCTTCCTGCCCAACAACGCTGTGGATCTAAAGCCCTCCTCACGAGGCACCGAGTAGCTTCCTGCTCGGTTCATCCACTAGCGGGTAGCTTCCTGCCCAACAACGATATGGATCTAAAGCCCTTCTCACGAGGCGGCTGAGTAGCTTCCTGCTCGGTTCATCCGCAGTGGGTAGCTTCCTGCCCAACAACGCTGTGGATCTAAAGCCCTCCTCATGAGGCGACCGAGTAGCTTCCTTCTCGGTTCATCCACCAGCGGGTAACTTCCTGCCCAACAACGTTGTGGATCTAAAGCCCTCCTCACGAGGCGACCGAGTTGATTCCTGCTTGGTTCATCCGCAGCGGATAGCTTCCTTCCCAACAACGCTGTGGATCTAAAGCCCTCCTCACGAGACGACCAAGTAGCTTCCTGCTCGGTTCATCCGCAGCGGGTAGCTTCCTGTCTAACAACGCTGTGGATCTAAAGCCCTCCTCATGAGGCGGCCGAGTAGCTTCCTGCTCGGTTCATCCACCAGCAGGTAGCTTCCTACCCAACAATGCTGTGGATCCGAAGCCCTCGTCGCTAGGCCACCGTGCAGATTCCTGCTCTGTCCATCCGAAAGGAGCAGCTTCCTACCCTACGGAGACATGAGTCTAAGACCCGCAACAAATTGAGTGACGCCTCGACTCCGGGGAAAGGGAGGTACCGACCTTCCTACACTTGGCTCTCATTCGACTCATGCTAGATGCACGATCGACACCTCGACTCCGGGGAAAGGGAGGGTACCGACCTTCCTACACTTGGCTCTCATTCAACTCATGCTAGATGCACGATTGCCACTTCGACTCCGGGGACAGGAAGGGTACCGACCTTCCTACACTTGGCTATCGGTTAATTCACACTCGACGCGCGATCGAAGCCTAGAAAGGTGCAAGGGGAGATGCCACGTGGGCTCGAAGATCGAAACGACGCAACTACCCAACGCCACGTCGCCCCCGAACAATCCACACTAATGATTCTCGGCACCAGACCGAGATGAGAAAACCAAGCAGGCCACTCCCGACCCGACCTATAAATGGGTTGGAACGAGAGTGGGGGCCAATGATGATGCTCATAAGTAGGAATTCCTCAGATCACAACATGTGGCGAATGACGTGTCATCCGCGTCAGCCTGCTAGACTCCTGGGGGCTGCCGAGGTAAAGTCAGTGTGGAGCATTGGTGACTTTCCTCGGATGGTCTCCGAGCTTACACCCCCACTTCTTGCCCTTGAGCAATCCAGCAGCCGAGCTTGCACCCCCTTTTTGCTCGTCTCCGAGCTATTGCAGGCCTGAGCTTCCTCGGCCTCATGACTCGTCTTCGAGTCATCGGACAGGCCGAGCTTTCTCGGCTCTCCCGATCAACCGAGAACTTAGAGCCCAAGCGCCTCCGCAACGGCTCCGCGTATCTCGCCAATGCGAGATATCCACCGCCCCACGTCCCACGTCCCGCGTCCCACTCTAGCGCGTCCCTCATTAATGAGCGTATCCTTCCATTAATGGACGGATCCCGCCGTTTATGCGGGCGTAACGTAAGGGCGTAACTGACGGAGAGGATCTCGCACCGGCTCGCTCCGCGCGACCACTATATAAACTCCTCTCTCAGACGACTCGGGTAACTCGATTTGATTCCAATACGCCGCTACTCTGCTCATATTCCTCGGTACTAACTTGATCGTCGGGGGGTTCTACGGTGGTCACCCACCCCAGGACTTCCCTTGCAGGTAGCTCGGCGTCAACAAGAACACTAACCCATTGAGATCCACACACTCAACAACAAATCTCAACCGTTCGAGAACGCTCTCTACAGATCGACGGAGGACAATATCTGAGGGAGATTCAACCTCCATCAATAAGTAAATTGTTTGGAAACGGTTAAGGTTTCGTGTGATACCCATGTGGAGTTGGGATGTATACCACCTATCCCGTGAGAAGTGAGGTGTTATACAGTATCGAGATGGAGATGTAACTACACACACGGACCCACTGTAGAACAATGAGGACTATCGAATTCCATTCTGAATGAGAACATGATCAAAACTATAAATGGAATGATATCATTCTTATAGCAAAGAGACATCTTTTGGATGAATCGGAACTATAAGCGTGCATGAGCTAAGGAAATTCTAGGATGGGTGACCTCTTGGTAAGTGGCCCTTTCTTGAGTCCGATTCATTCCAAAAGACAAAACTGTATGGCTTCTCGAGTTCGGCCATGGCGAACAATACCGTTTATGTTTGGGGATGGATCGTGACATTTCGAAATCCCGATTACATTGGTTTCGATGCTAAACTTAAAATTATGACTTGTTTAACATGTGGAATAGAGTTTCTCAAATAGCCTTGTTTCAAAAGATTTTGATGGCTTGAAACCAAATTTTCCAAAACTTCATAGGAGAGATTTTCAGCAAGTTATGCAATTATAAATAGATTAAGTTAAATAAAAACCTTGATTAGATAAACGATAGAGAGCTTAAAATTCTACAGCAATCTATTCAAGAGATAAAATGGTGAGACCCGTAATACAGCCAAGTGAACGAGCCCATGGTTATTTTTCTTTTGGATGGGTTTTGATAAATATTTTTAGTGGATAGGATAAGCATTTTTCTAAACTATATACCCAACCAAGAAACCCTAGTATAAACTACACGAAACCTCAAATTTAGAAGATCATTCTAAGTTTTCGAGGGACCAATGGGAATCGTAACCTCTGCCTAAACTTTTAGGCCAAAGTGAATTAACATTGCATTTTGGCCAACAATTTGAAGACAAGTGTTTGCTAAATGATGATACTTATAAATGGGGATTCTTCAGGTCACGACACGTATCAGATGACGTGTCGTCCATGTAAACCCACTAAATTCCTGGAGGCTATGAAACTGGAATAGGTATGATGCAATGGGGTCATTCATCGGCGCCTCATCTCCGAGATAACACTCAGCCTTTTGAGGGACTCCCCTGAGTACATTCTCTCTTCGCCTAACCACCAGCCAATAGCTCGTCTTCGAGCTATCCTATGGCCGAGATTCCTCAGCGCCCCTCTTTGGCCGAGAGCATGGAGCGCGGGCGTCCTCGTAACGACTCTTAACGACTCTGTGTATCGCCATGACGAGATCTCCGCAGCTCCGCATCCCACGCCAGTATATCTCGCCATTAATGAGCATATCTCGCCATCAATACGGGCGTAACGCATGGGCGAAATAGACGACGAGAATCTCGTATCAGCTCGCCCTCAGGTGACCCCTATATAAACCTCTCCTCCAGACGATCTAGATAACCGGAACTCATTCCAATACGCCGCTACTCTGCATGAATATTCTCCGGTATTTACTTGATCGTCGGAGGGTCCTACGGCGGCTTCACACCCCGGGACTTCCTTTGCAGGTAGCTCGGCGTTAACAACAATTAATAACCCGTTGAGATTCACACCCAACCTCCACCACAAATCTCAATTGTTCAGCCCCGCTGACCACTAGATCGACGGAGGACAACATCTAAGAAAGATTCCAAACTCCATCACAAGATAACCTAACATGGAATTTGATTAGTCTAATATTTCTTTGGAATTTGATTATTGTTAAGTAATTCTTTAGGAGATTTAGATATCAGTGCCACAACCGCCTTTTGAGTTCTGGAGATCACGTTCCAACGTCTACCGCATGATAACTTGTGCACCCATGTGCGACGTGCTCTACGCACCATAACTTGAAACGAGAATCAAAACAATATAACGTCATGGTCCACTCGGATTTTGGCTTAGATATTTTCGGCTACAAACACCCACACATACATTAAATTTAGGAAAAAGTGGTCTAAATCCCTAGGTTTTGAAAGCCTTTAAATCTCTATACCAAAAATACTTCTGAAAAACTTATTAAATTTAAAGATTCCTTTGTTTAAATGCTTATAATACATTAACTAATATGTTATACCAATAATACCCTTTGGAATAAAGTACCATATTGGTCTTTTAAAACACTATACTTATTTTTTAAACTGCTACATTTGTATTAAAATACCACATTTGACATAAAAATGTTACATTTACCAGTAAAACTGCTACAACTATTACATTTGACATGCTTTAAACTAAATGTAGCAGTTTAAATATAAATATAATAATTTAAAAGGTAAATGTGGTACTTTATCTCAAAAGACATTATTGTTATAATAAGTAAGGACTAAACAAAAGAATTTTTGAGTTTAGTGTATTTTTGACAAGTTTTTTTGGCAGGCTTTTGAAACCCAGAGATTTACATCCATTTTTACCTTTAATTTATCTATTTTCTTATTAATATCACTATTCATCATGTAATTTATAAATATAAATTATTTCTTCCCTTATCACTCCTGTTACAACGATGGAAACTCCAAATTTTAGCTTACATCATCAGTGTCTACTTTATGTTTTAAAAATATAATAAGAAAAACCTATTAATTTATTCTCTCTCTCAAGATGTTCATATCATCATCACATTTATTTTTCTTAAATCCTTTTTTTTAATTCACAGTTCAAATCTCTGTATCTTTCTTCTAAAACCTCAATATTTCAAAATACAGTTGAATTGAAAAACAATGATATTTGAATCACATAATACCTCTCCCATCACAATACCTCTCCCATCACAATGACAACCCTTTACACGAAGAGGTCCCATTGATCTATAGCTCACTAATGTTAGAATATCACGGTATGTATGACTTTAAATATCCTATTAAATAACATATGAGCATAACATAATTGTATGGTTATAATTATGAAACCACATAGTGATTTTAAGTGGTTATTGTCATGCCTCTAAGTAACTATAAGAACTATTATAACTGCTTGATAGAAGAAGTTATATAAAAGGAGTCAGTTGCGTACACAATGTATGAGAGAAGACACAAATGTGAATTGTAAAATAAAGATGTGTGTTCCTCCCATCTGGATACTATACGGTATTGGAATAGGCAAGGAAGATCAATGAGTCGGTCCTAGTTATTCTTATTCTACAATATATAGTTCAAGGTAAGTTTCTCTAGACGCATGTATAGCATGTGCGTAAGATGATCAAGTAGTTAATCATACCGTATGGATCAAGAATATATAAATTTTCTTACAATTGATATCAGAGTCCAAAAGAATTATTTCCGGCCAAATTCCGATCAAAATCGAATTCTCCGTCGATTTATAAGAAAATGGATTTTTTTTTTCTTCTTTCTTTCTTTTCGAATTTTTCGGCGAACTCGTCGGCGATGGCGTCAAGGGGAATTGATGCGGCCGGCCTCCGGTGTCACCGGAGGTGACCGCTTGCAGGCCCAGGGTGACCATAATATCGAGAAAGAGAAGAACCTGTATGATGGGTTCGTTGAAGATATCAAACTCTAACGAAGAGAAAAGGAAAATTATTAAAAGACCCTTAGAAATTGTTTTGGATTATTATTTAATTTTCCTTTTTTTATAACCATATTTTTGTTTCATGTTAAGTCTGTCATAATAATGGTGTTTTGAAACTTATATATATCATTTGTAAGGAAAAAATCGCTCTACTTCTTGATTGTTGGTTTCGACCATTTTCTTGAGGGATTAGCGTTCTATGTTCTTGCATTTTGTTATGATATTTTTTTATGTAAATTTTAAAATTGATTATGCTCTACTCTATTTAAGATTGGCTTTTATGCTTTACTCAACAGAGGGTAGTCTACAATTAATTCATTAAGTTTATTGATTTTTATGTATATTCAAATTTGTTTGGATATTCAATCATCTTTCATTTCCTTAATCAATATTGACTTGTGGTTTAAACCCTTTTATGAATTAGATGCGAATTTAGAGGCAAAGTTAATTTATTTTTATAGATAAAATCTATTAGTTAGACAATTTTTCGTGATCATGGATCCACTTTTTTATATTTAAATCCATTTTTTTAATGGATAAATTTATTTAGTCAATTTTTCGAATCTAAATTATTTAGGTAAATTTCTAGACTGTTTTACAAGTATTTAGACTTTCTCTATAAATTTCTGGACTGTTTTGCGGATATTTAGAATTTTTTCTCCAATTACAGTATGTAATTTTCGTGATTATTTGGATCCGTTTGCAAAAAATCTGAATAGAAACTGAATTCAGTGGTCTTACTGCAAATGTTACAGTAAACTTCAGTATTTACATATTAGTCCGGAATTTTCATTTTGCATATTTCAGGGGTTGTTTTGTAACAGCGTAAATTCATCATGCAAGATTATTATTTTATGCCTATTTTAGTAGTTCGAAGAACTTTGGATGAAAATAATTAATATAACTTGCTTATTATGTTATAATCATGTTAGAGTTATCCTATATGGAGATCATATGGATTATACACGAGATTTAGTGGATTTTATGAATTGCAAATTTATAAAGTTTTGCATATATTATGTTTATCTTAAAGTAATAATATCTTTTGATATACTTATGTGTTTTTAATGACCCAACATTCGTTAGAAAGCATTTCTAATGATCTGCACATTATACCATCATCATGTATCAAGTATAAATATTGTGTTTATGGACATGTATTGTTTCATCGTACATGGATGATGTAAGTTTAGATATAATTTGAAATTGGGTTATCTTATGAGTTAGGTCATGTGACGGTTTTCTTCACATCGTGTTATTAATTATTTTTGTATGTAGACATTTAATATTGCAATTATTTTCATTCAGATAATTACTTGACCCCATATGGAAGTGATTATTTATGTGATTCAATTGAGATAAAATAGCTTAAAGAAATATTAGAATACAAATTTCTTAGACCTACAGGAAAAGAAATTGTTTATCTGCTATTACATTGCTGGTTTTATTATGCATCTTTTTATTTCTTTTAATTCGATTAAGATGACTTAAAGAATGATAGAATATAAATTTCTTATGCCTGCATAAAAAAAAGATTTCTATTTTGATATTAAATTTCTAATCTTAATATATTGTAATTAGTAGATTCATGCATTTAGCAATCTCTACCCATAGGAAGGTTGAATTTACTAATAAAAGTAGATATCGGTCTAATTTAATATATTTAGAATATCATAGCAATATTTAGAATATCGGTCTAATTTAATAGATTTGAAGAAAAGTAGAGATGTGGAGAGATTTGAGAAGTACAAAATGGCTAAAAAGGAAGTTAAGAAAGCTGTTCGGGAAGCTAAATCTAAGGTCTACAAGGAGGTGTACGAGAAATTAGACACTAAAGAGGCTGCAAATGATATATACCGGATTGCTCGAATGCGGGAAAGGAAGACTAGAGACTTATGTGCGGTGAAGTGTGTCAAAAATGAAAATCAGAAGGTTTTAGTTCGAGATGAGGATATCAAGGAAAGATGGAGAGATTATTTTGACAAATTGTTTAATGAGAGCTTTACTAAGAATTTGGATGGACTTGTCATTCAATCTCAAGATATAAATCGTGATTTCATGCGTAAAATAAGACTTACTGAGGTTAAAGAAGCTTTGAACAGAATGGGTTTAAGAAAAGCGGTTGGTCCTGACGGGATTCCTATCGAGATTTGGAGATGCTTAGGAGAAATAGGCGTTAAATGGCTGACAGATCTGTTTAATAAGATTTGGCAGACAAAAAAGATGCCAAATGAATGGAGGAAAAGTATCCTTGTACCTATCTACAAGAATAAGGGTAACATTCAAAGTTGCTCAAACTACCGTGGAATAAAACTAATGTGTCACACCATGAAACTTTGGGAGAGAGTGATTGAACACAGGCTAAGGAAGGATATTAAGATAACAGAGAACCAATTTGGGTTCATGCCTGGACGATCGACGACAGAGGCGATTCATTTGCTTCGTCAACTTGTCGAGCGCTTTCGAGAGAGGAGAAGAGATTTGCATATGATATTTATTGATTTAGAAAAAGCGTACGACAAGGTACCTAGAGAGGTATTATGGGGGACAATGATGAAAAAGGGGGTCCCCGTCAAGTATATTGACATAATCAAGGATATGTACGACGGAGTAGTGGCAAATGTCAGAACTTGCGGTGGCTTAACAAGTGATTTTCCGATTACTATTGGTTTATATCAAGGATCTGCATTAAGTCCTTTCCTGTTTACCATCGTGATGGATGAGCTTACTAGAACTATCCAAGATGAGGTCCCTTGGTGTATGCTATTCGCTGATGATATTGTTCTAGTAAATGAGACGAAAGCAGGGGTTAATGCCAAATTGGAATTATGGAGACAAACATTGGAATCTCGGGGATTCAGATTGAGCAGGTCCAAGACAGCATATATGCACTGCAAATTTAGTAGCCAGAGAAGTCAAAACCATATTGGTATAACATTGGAAGGGCAAGAGATATCACCGAGCGACCAGTTTAGATATCTAGGTTCCATCATCCAAAGGAATGGGGAGATCGATAGTAATGTTAATCAAAGGATCCAAGCTGGTTGGTTGAAATGGAGGAGTGCAACAGGGATTTTGTGTGATCGTAACTTTCCGTTAAAATTGAAAGGGAAGTTTTATCGGAGCGCTATTCGGCCTGCCTTATTATATGGTACAGAATGCTGGGCTCCTAAGAAGCATCATACACAGAAGATGCACGTAGCGGAGATGCGCATGCTTCGTTGGATGTGCGGTAACACTAGAAAAGACAAGGTGCGAAATGAGGATATTCGTGCAAAAGTTGGTGTGGCACCCGTGGAGGAGAAGATGCGGGAAAACCGGCTTAGATGGTTTGGTCATGTGCGACGCAGACCTATGAAAGCACCGGTTCGACGAATAGATACTCTCGATATGGGTAATGGCAAAAGGGCAAAAGGAAGACCGAAGAAAACATGGATGGAGGTGATACGAAACGATATGGTTGCCAAAGGACTCAATGAAAGTATATTGTTCGATAGAAGTGAGTGGAGACAGAGGATTCATGTGTTGGACCCGGCGTGATTCTCATGTTGGTTCATGTAGCCTACCCCATATGCTTGGGATAAAAGGCTCAGTTGTTGTTGTTGTTGTAGAATATCATAGCAATAATTTGTATATTGACTTGATTATAAAATTATTCCAGCTTGATTATAAAGTTTAAGAATTTTAAGTTCGGTGGAAATAAATTTTCTTGTACGTAAAATTTGAGAAATTATTTTACCTTCTTAAGGACATAAAGGATAAAGTTAAAATGGACTACTCCCGTTATTAACCAACTCGTAAAGCTTAATTTGTCCAAAATATGGATACTTTGGATGAGCCATTGAAAATAAAGATATTCTCGATAATAATAAAGATTTAAGCATGAGCTTGTAGAAAAATGTCATTGCAACTCCTCATGATGAGGAAAATATGTTTGAAGGAAATGGAATAAATTTATATATTGTTATGACATATTTTTCACAAGTATAATAGCTGAGGGACTGTCATATGGCACAAAGTGATTGACACACGATAAAGATTTTGCTAGTACATTATGACAATACATTTGCAGTTGTATTTGTTAACAATGATAAAAGCGGGAGTCGACTAAAAAAGATCGACATCAAGTTTCCTAAGAATTATGATTGATTTGTGATCAAGAATGGCTAAGGCACATAAAGATTGAGTCCATCTTTGCTAGATCCACTTACTAATATATTACTGTGTTTTTATTAATGGGTCTTGCAAGAAATGTGAGACTTATAAGAAAAGCGTTGTATGTCATTTTTCTATGATCTACATATTTATGTCTCGACATTTCTGGACGTTGTTAGTATTTTGTACATGACTAATAAAGTGCACTTCAGATTTTGTCATGTGATTTTATGCTTTTAGATCAATTTTAAGTTGGACTCGGAATTGTTATATTAACCATTCATAAGGTTATTTGTATGTACATATATGAAGCTTCTTAAAGGCAAATTATTTGTATAGTTATATTAACCATTAATAGTATAGTTTGAGTCAAGTAGAAGAATGTTAGAAATAACGCTATATGTATAACTCTAAACATCCTATTAAATATGATATATGAACATAGCATAATTGTGCGGTTATAATTATGAAACCACATAATAGTTTTGAGTGGTTTTTGTCATGCCACTAAGTAGTTATAAGAACTACTATAACTCCTTGATGGAAAGAGTTATATAAAAAGAGCCCTTACCTACACAATGAACAAGAGAAGACACAAATGTGAATTGTAAAATAAAGATGTGTATTCCTTCCATCGGAATACCCTACGGTATTGGAGTAAATAAGAAAGATCAATAAGTCTTAGTTATTCTTATTCTACAATATATGGTTCAAGATAAGATTCTCTGAAGGATAAAAAAATATTCTAACATTCTTTAAGCCGAGTCTTAGTTATTCTTATTCTACAATACAAGATTCAAGATAAGTTTCTCTAGACTCATGTATAGCATGTGCGTGAGATGATCAAGTCATTAATCATGCCGTATAGATTAAGAATATATATAAAAAAAAATATTACAACTAAAAGATGCAAAATTCTAGGAATACAAGAAAATAAGAGAAAAACTGCACGTTATAATCAAGTAGAGCATGCTAAGTCATCACTATAGACGAAAGAAAAGGCAAAAATAACTAAATGGAAAGAGCACACCCAATATAAAAAATTTCCATTATTTTCCTTCGTTGCTCTTTTTATCGTTCATATTAACCTGTTCTACTTCTTTTATGATCCCATTTTAACCTATTCATTCCTTTGTTTTGCCTTCACAAAAGGAACAAATAATTCCATATCCAGTACCCAACTGATATCAATAAAATATGTGTTGTGTTCTTTCTAGGTATGTTAAATATGTTCTTCATGCTTATACGTGCACGTACATAATACTAGTTTATTTCAACCATAGCTTACCTACAATACATCGACGTGTTTCATGTGCAAATAACTAGCTTGCTAACTTACCACAAATAGAATTGAGGTCTAATCTAGAAACATTTTTTTTAATAATAAGACTCAACTATAAAACGCGATAAGCTTTGAATTTTGTACCATCCATGCAAATTTGATGCCTTTCTTGTTTCTAAGAAGAAAAATCACCATGCAATACCTGAATTACTTTGGAAGATAGCCACACATCAAGAATTAGTATTGTAGTCGGACCATACCTTAATCATCCACATGGCAAAATATGAGAAACTCTCCGTAATAATAAGAAAGATAACGACATACAAAAAATTATGTCATCTCTTTCATTTTAGGTCTTTCGCGACAAAAAAGTAGCCGCTCGCCATGAGACTGCAGAGTGATCACAACGACAATCTTAATACTATTTTTATTGGTTGCTCAGAGCAATAGATGGTCTTGTCCATCAGCCTAAATCAAAATCAGACTCCTTATGATCCAACCAGATGGTTGCTCGACCAAATTCAAGACACAATCCAACCCCAACAAACATAAATAACTACATATATTTCATGAAAAAGAAAACCTATATAATCTCAAATGGGAATGCATTTAATAAAACTACAAAGGTAAATGATATGGACTAATAAGATGCAGCTCTATTATATGCACCACACTAATGCAATCACAATAAGGAACATGTGGCTAGCAAGCAGCAAGGAGCACGTCAGCAAAAAGCTGGCTGAGTATGGGGCCTACAGTCCCATGCTGACGTGTCCTCTTGCAGCCATTCATTTCAACAAGGTAGCATGCTGCATGATCACTAATTTCATACTGCGCATGCTCTAGTATAAATTTATATCATCTCCATTAAGATAGATTACCCTTTCTTGATTAGAATTGGATTATGTCATAAGGTGGCTAATACAGCCCCCTTTGTTGATTATATTAGCTCACCAAGCTTGAGTTGTTTAACTCATATTTTATTCATTTTTTTTTCAGAGTCCATACTCATCCAAATTATTCATAGCTAAATTGATTGTCATGATAGAAACACAAACATAAGGACGGTTTTGCTTATCATGATCTTAAAATCTCTTAGATGTAAAAGCGTCTTAATTGGAAATATTCGATTAAACATCACTAACCTTGTTTCGATGTGCAGGCACACACCTTGTGATTGAATCCCGTCTCCAACCACGGCCATGGCTCAAGGCTGCAACAAAGAGAAAAGAGAAAAACCCAATTGGATTTTATTTAAAAAAGAATAATCAATCAAGTTATATGGATCTATATCTATTTCCTCTCACAAATTGAGGTACTTCATCCATTTGCAGGTTTTAATTATCTTGATAATGATCTATTTGAGAAAGTTAATCAGATGTTAGAGATAACACAGCGCTTGACAGTTGTTAATATCGAAAGTGATACTACAAATGTGAGACATTATGATGAATGATTGGGATTTATTGTGGGGAAAAACTTGTGAATGATCGCAGAACAGGACATGAGATGTAGCCATCGAGTTCGCTATAAGAATCAAACTTTCCAACCTTCAGTTCATATGGATCGCGGCGCCGGCACTCATCTATAAAGAACTGGTTCTAACCTTGTGGTCTTGTAAACGCAACAGTCGTGGTCTGCATTCAACACATCGGGATGGAATTGAGTGAAGTCTCGGTCCTGATAGTCATGGTTTTGTCCTGAACTGGATCATGATATTCACGGGAAAATTTAGTTCTATGGACCTGTCCAAAAATATTGCTTTCAGCTTAAGAGAATATTAGAAAGAAGAAACACGATGAAAATAAAGAGAGCCAAATTTTAGTTTTGCCTCTATTGCAGGATACCACCCTAACTTTTAGGACACCAGCATTGCATATTTCACACTTCATCAAGGGGTATTTAGAAAACCTATGAAAAGATTATTTAAAAAAATGCGAAAGAAAAAAAAAGGAAGATAACGACTAGTAAAGATGAAAATGAACCGCAAAAGTTAGGGTGGTATCTTGCTGTTACACGAGAAAGTGAGACAATTTTCTCGCAATTTAGCGGAAAATTAAATTAAAGCCCGATATTATTCTTTGATCATTGATGACGAAAAGAAAAAGATACGAGCAAGAAATTGGCACCAATCATATCGTCAATGCTTTCAATAACCACAGGTCTCAGGTGACCCACCTCCACTAGAAATGCTTGATTGTGAATGCGACTTTGTTCTTAGATGCCTTGCTTGTTCAAAACATGTATATAAGATATATACAAATGATATGAACACAAACTTACTTTATTCTGCCAATGATTTCTTCGCTAGGGGACATACGAAGTGAACGAGGGGTTTCTTTGCTCTGATCAAAGTGGAATCACTTATAGTACCCACTTTCTTCATTCAATAAGCCTTCTTGGATTGATTGTGTACTCGCTGAACAAGTTTTCGCAGTTCCTGTAGGAAAAATTCTATGTAAAGATTATCTCATAATGGTACATGAAAGGAATATTGATTCATTTTGAGTCCGAATACAATTGAAGCTTCATTAAGAAGCTCTTTTACCAGAAAGTTTTGTTGTTGACGTTTTAATTGGAAAAAAAAAAGTAGGTTAATTTTTTCGAGTTTATTTTTCAAACCTGAAGGTATGAAATTTATTTCCACTTCAGGCTTGAAACTGTAACAGCTTAACAAGCTCCTGGCTACTTAATGCTCTTTTCGGATATTTGAACCAAGATTTTTGAGACTAATAGCCGCTGATCTTAGCAAGCATTATTAGAGATGGGAGTGTTAAGAATATTTTCATTAGCGTATTATGAGAAGGGAAATGCTGAAATGCAAACAATAATGTGGTTAATGATAGGCAATGATAACTAAGATCGCCTATTAAAAATATCATAGCATGAGCAAGGAAGATCCTCAAGCATCCGATACGAATAATAATTCAAAAGGCCAAGCATCTTTATCCTGTACTGTGAACCAGCTTACCAACCCTTCGATGTTTCACAATTGTCTTATATAAGAAAGAGGAATATACACAAGCTAATACGTTTTTAATAACAAAGTTAGGTTAATTAGAGTCTTCATCTTTGCCCTTCACTTTGATTTTTGATATGATGTTGAGAAAAAATGATTTTGATAATTTTGTTAATTCTAATAGCAAATAGAATATATTGATAGCATTATACGTGATCTTATTCTTCTATTTTCATTTAAATACTTTAAAGGTAATAAATTGCTTCCGAGTACAACAAAGAAGTTATATCTTTCTAAAATTACTTTATATTTTCTATTTGGTCCCTTTCCTTAATCTAGGCAAGAAACAAGATATTTGATTTTTAGAAAATGAAATTATTGATGATTAACTATAAAGAAATTCAATTTAGCTTTTCTTCATATATAGCTTAGAGTAATTTTTGCTAAAAACATAGTAAAAATAAAATTTGTTTAGCATTCACTAAAATAGGAGCTCTAAAGTAGAGATTCATTCTAAGTAAATTTTCAATAAATAATTTAAATAAATTGGCAAAACCAAATCCTGCATTGGATCACAACATCTAAAACATTACCCGGACAATCATTTTGTAATCGAGGATCAAGATTTAAAATTTGGTACTTTGACATTGATTTGAGACCGAAATTGATAATTTTTTATCAAGATTAATTATTTTATATATTGATAAACTAAAATCTTAAACCATGGCTTATTGCATCTGATGTTACATACAAAACGAGAAATTATTTTCTAAAGACACTATTGAGTTTTGTATTATCTATCAAAATATAAATATCAAAAGGAACCCAAAATGTACATACGCAGTCATTCGTGTCGATCATGAAGGTCTTTTTTGGTTTTTTAATTCTACCAATGACAATTATTAAGGAACCGTTTATATATACCGAGTTTTGTATTACATTAAAAAAAAGAACCTAACATAGTAGTGTCGGAACTATTATATAATGATTAAAAGTTATATTATTTGAGTTATCAGCTTTTTCATCTTCCAATTTTCATTGGAAGAATTTCGATCCCATGCGTTAACGCGTGGGGTCGATTCTAGGGCATAAACAAGGAAATCATATAGCAAAACGCTAAAAGGTCGACCGAGTAAGCCATTAAGCGAAAAGCATGTGCTTGAGAGTGATAAAGGCAGGCTTCACAAAACTGCTTTTTTTAATTCTAAAATTCCAGAATTATAGCTGTCTATGAAAATAATAAGAAAAATAAAAATTACAATTTAAAGCTAGTTCACTGCTCCTTATTCACATATATCTTATACAACAGTGAATGGACTTTTCGAATTTGTCGCAGAGGTCTTTGCTTTCCCTAAAGCCTTGTGGTCCATAGCAACCCAGTTTTGAAAAGGGGGCAAGGCTTTAGATGACAATGGTGTTATATAAGCTAGTCTAGTTACTTTATAAGATAATTGTAAAGAAACACAATTAATTTTTTTTAAAAAATAATTGATGATAGCTTTGGATTATCAAGCGCTGCTAATATTACAATAAATTGAAGGTGATAAACATTATCTTTACCTGACGATCGAATTCAACATTGCGATCTGAGTAGACCACGTTCGTGATTAATTGGTTGTTGTATATTAAGCAATCAAACCATCTAGCTGGTAGCCGCTACTATATGATTTTCACATCCCTGTCATTAAAAGATGATGCACATAATTAAGATGACATGCAAAACAATCCCCACATACGAACTGTTTTGAATTCATATCCTCCAATCTTACTGTAAAACATATATTAAACTTTAAAAATGGTATGGAAGATACATCTTACTCCTCGTCAGCATGATATGTCGTATCTTCCCCATCTTCGATTGATATTGATTCCTCGCCAGATAAAGCTTGCAATCTACCATTGTCACCATCTTCAGAGGCCTGAATTAAGGTCTCCATCAGCTCTGGTTGTGCTTCATGAAGAAGCTTTCCTAATATACAGTATAAGATGTATCAGAGCATTAAAGTATTTTAAAAAGAAGCCTATAGCATGAATTCTTTGAAATAATTCTACATAACCTAATATGCAATGACCCATATAACGGCCAACCAGATAGAAGAAGATATACATATGCGTATGATAATGCATGCAGAACACCAAGAATGCATATTATGCATCCAAAAACTCGATTATTTGATTGAGTTGACACTTGACACGAGCCTGATTCAAATTCCATCAAGTCTATCTTCCGCAAATGTACAACCAAACTTGTTCTCCTGAGCATGCATTATGTAGTATCGTAACTTGATTGTGGGTCTAATTTTCACTTGTTTGAATACCTGTCGAATTTGGATCGATCTAAGCTATTTGTCTACCACTTCATACCATCTGATGTATTGACATTTAAAATCGTTGTTTGGCAATTTACACTCTCAATGTAAATCAGGGGGTTTCAATACCTGAGAATAAACCTTAAAAATTCATATGAACAAATTTAAAGATCAAACATGATGTCTCAGATATTTTATTGGTGAATTCTTTTGCTTGCGTTAAATGGTTTAGGGTAGCATCATCTTATTGCTTTGCAAAAGTAGATATCCTGTTGGGCCTTGTGCTAGGGATTAGATTGAGACTGGTTTTGCTAGATAGATTAACTTGCATCATCGTGCATTTGCATTTTCACATTGCATCCATCAGTCTTATAGTTCTTCTCTGAATAACTTCCGGGAAAAATTCATGAAACGTTTACACTTGACATTTAGCTTTGAATTAATTATTGAGCCTTAATGCTGTTAAAGATGGTGCGATATTGTGGCACTTTACATGCCTCTGTCACACATCGCCTAATCATTATAAGAAATCTTTCAAATAAGATTTCAATGTCTTGTTTCATCCCAAGAAAAAGGTTTCACTGTCATGATATAGGATACTCATGTTTATCTTCAATATGAAGGTTCTTGTTTCTTACTGGAAACAAAAATGTCGATTAGCAGAATCACTAACCCTTGTCCATCAGTCTACATGTATCAGCATTGCTTTTATATGGCGACCAAAAGGAGTACATTCTTAAACTTACCTTTAAGAGTTTTCAATATGTTGTAATTTTCAATTAATGTTATTTCACCCTTTTTAAGATTAGTCTACATCAATAAGCCCTGCAACAATCCATGGATAAAAATTCTTTCCAAGCTCAATGTGGGGTAGGGCAAGTTAAGGCTGTAAATTAAATAAAGTCTCGGAGAAGAATTGGCCAAATATTGAAGTAGATTCATATCCTTTTTAAGAGAGTAGTCTATTTAATACTGCTAAACTTGATTCAAGTCTTATTGGTTATTAGGGATAGAAATGTGATTATTTACTTATAATTATAATAGATTTGATTTTAGTTGAACTCTATAAGGTTTAGGAGTATTTCGCTAAATAAAAGGTCTTATTGTAACTTCGCATTTGGACTTTTAGCTAATAAAAGTACTCAACCCCGTCGATGGATTCTAATTTTCCCAACGTTTTAGTGGAATTCTAGAAGAACCCTTCTATAAAGCTTTCGGTTCTATCATTGCCTATAGCCGTCCTGCATCAAATGGTGTCAGAGCCTTGATCTGATGGCTGCTAGAAACGGAGTCAATGCAAACTCCATAAAACAAGGACGGAATAGGTTAAATAGAAGATGGAGAAGATTCAAAACAATATGGAATAGCTAGTTTGAAGCACCGTCGAAATAGATGTCCGAACAATTAAAATTGTTGGTGATGATAAGCCGTATGCATGGACATGAAACTAAGCAAAAGATGAGGAAGTAGAAGTTGTTGCCCATGTCGATCAAACATGCAAAAACAAGCTCATAAAAAATAATTTTGAAGCCAGTGATAAAGATATTGAGATATATCCAAACGGCAGTGATCTTCTCCGGCATGATTGTGCAGTGGAAGATACGAGAAAAGGATTAGGAAAATCTAATGACGATGAAGAATAGAGAGGTTAGTTCCGAATAGAAAGGTGAATGTCGTAGCATATGAATATGCTAAAGGAATAATTGCATACTTATTAAAGAAATTTTGTTTATATTATGTCAGTCCTAAAGATAGGCACCGAATTTTTTAGGTTTGTAACCGGTTTTCTTGTTCAAATTGAATTTAGAAAGAAAGTTATCTACCGTCCCTATATTTCGATACCAAAATTGAGAAAATTGTTCACATACTTTCACCAGCCTACGAAGCTACTTAACTATCAAGATAGAATTCACGCATGAGTTCAATCCAAAAAGAGGAGACTGATATAAGAAAAGTTACGGCTTCGGATTGAGCTGTGGATTGAAGAAGGTTTATGAGAAGATTTGGTCAATTATTATGATAGACTTAATTTACTTTCTAAAATAGTATTTTATTAGCTTTAGTGGTGTCAGATTTGATTTTGAGTCCTACTAGGTTTACACATGCAATTTACTAAGGCTTGGTAGTGTTTACTTATAATTTGAGTTCAATGTTGGTTTAAGAGTTCAATATTTCTCCGTTACATCTAACAAAAGAACCTAGTGTGCATGCTTTCAGCTGCAACATTATAGAGAATTTTTATCTCAAAAAAACATTATAGAGAATTCCATCCATGAACTCTAATAAGACCCCTAACCTTTGCTTCTTCAATTGCTAAAATGTAAACGTTTTCTTTTTCTTTTGAATGCAAAAGTTAATACCGAGGGGTTGCTGCGGTGGTGACGGGGTTGGTGGACGAACAATAATCTAGAATCCAATGAAAAGACAGGAAAGTAGTACTGAAGGAGATTATTTGGAAAGTTGGAAAGTTGAAATCGAGAAAAAATTGAAATAATAAATAAAACAACAATTACCTTGTGGCAAATTTCCACTTAAGCATACATCCAAACTCCACATTAAAATCCAAAACAGTCGTTTATAATAATACACTTTATCGTAAATTCTATTCAATTTCTATTTCTATTCAATTTCTATTCAATACCAGTATCGTTTTTTGTTTTAATATAAAATTAAAAAATCAAAGCAGAAACACATAAATTACAACTTTAAGTTCAAATTTCACACAAGAACTTGCCCAAAAAGGAACTGTCCATACCTTTATAATTTATCGCTGATGGAGGCCTGAATCTCTCTCCGATATTGTCCTTCATCAATCTTGCTGCCAGCGGTGTCGAACGATTGAGATTTAAGATGAGAGTTGAGCGTGCGAATCTTAATGGGTTGTTGGTTGTTTTTTAAGCCGAGCTATCTGCAAGGGAAGTTTCGGGGTCGGAAACCACCGTAGGAATCTCCGACGATCAAGTACCGATAAATATCAAAGCATAGTAGCGGCGTATTGGAATGAGTTCGAGATACCTAAGTCGTCTGGAAGAGCGGTTTATATAGCGGTCAAATGAAGCGAGCCGATGCGAGATTCTCGCCGTCCGTTTCGTACCTGCGTCACGTTCGCGTTGATAGCGGGATACGCCTATTAATGACGAGATATGCTAGCATGGGATGCGGGACGTGAAGCGGCGGAGATCTCGTCATGGCAAGATACACGGAGTCATTACGGGGACGCTCGGGCTCCATACTTCCGGCCAAACAGGAACGCTGAGAAACTTCAGATATAGGATAGCTCGGAACGAGCAAATGAGCTGACCAGTCTCGCTCATAGGATAGCTCGAAAACGAGCAAGTGAGCTGAGGAGTCTCGGCTATAGAATAGCTTGGAGACGAGCTATTGGCTGGCGGTCAGCCGAAGGGGGAACGTGCTCCGAGGAGGTCATCTGAAAGGTCAGGCGCAATCTCGGAAGCGAAGTGCCGAGGAATGTCCCCCATGCATCATACTTATGCCAGCTCCGAAACCACCAAGAATCTAGCGGGCTTACGCGGATGACACGTCATCCGCTACGTGTCATGATCTGGAGAATTCTCACTTATGAGCATCATCATTAGCCCCTCATTCTCGTTTCGACCTATTTATGGATCGGGTCGAGAGTGGTCTACTCGGTTTTCTCTATTCAGCTTGGCGCCGAGAATTCTTCGCAGTGGAACGACATGGCGTTTGGCAACCGTGTCTCTTCGATCTCCGGTTCCACGTGGGTTTTTATAGCGCGCCTTAATTTTCGCATGTATTCTCGATGACGTTAGTGGATCAGTGAAAGGGTGGCGCCATAATGGAGACGTCGTTTTGCTTGTTCAGACCGTCGATCTTGTGCCACGTGGCCATAATTGGGTGGCGGATTGCAAGACGTTGCTTCCGCCAGTTGGATCCGCGCGATGGGGGAAACAGCCAATGGTTGGCTACCGCGTGGTGTCATCGGGACCGTGGGGCGCGACGCTTCGTTTTGGCGAGGGTGGACTTAGGCCGTCGGATGGCTTTTACTGAGTGTATAAATAGGAGAGGCCTATCCCTAAGAAGTACCTATGCTTCGCTTGACTCCTGTCATCTGAAAATTGCTTCGCACTTCATCCTTTAGGTTGGATCCTTAGTCAAAATCCACCCTCAGCCACTCTTCCCTTGAATCAGGTCAGATGTTTTCCTCTGATGTTTTAGTAGATGTAGTTAAGGTTGAGTCAAGAGATAAGGCTTCAGCCTCTGAAACCGAGTCCAGCGGGTCATCCTCCTCTTCCTCGGCTTCCGATAGCCGAGAAAGTTCTTCTTCTGCGTCGGGTTCATCTCCAAGGAGTGGTGATATCCTTATTCTTCGTCGTCGGGGGGCCAAAAAGGCCTTCAAGGTGCGTATCGAGAATACTCGTGATGCGCTCTCGATATTTGTCACGCCCCGCTTCCCAGTAAACGGAAACGGTAACATGGCAGGCCACAACGTATTTATTACGAAATAAATACGTTAAGCGTAATTAAGCAATATATAAAAATGTACAAGAATAACAATATATGTAAAATAAACAGCAACTTTTATTTACATTCATATTTACATACAACTGTTTTGAAAAGAAAAGATACAATGAATAAATCAGTGTCTAAACAGTGGCATACAAAATAAAAGTACAAGAAAAGCTAGTAGTCCGGCTGAGCGGTAAGCTGGTCCTCCTAGCTAGGCTCGATCTCCTAAGAGTCCGGTCCTCCTGACGAACATTCCAAAGAAAGAAATAGAAAGAATGTCGTCAGCGAACTAGCGCTCGGTAAGTCTCAAAAGAAGAAGAGAATATAGCAAGTAATGTGAAAAGAACATGTAAGGTGTGTACGATTGATTACCGGTATATGATGATTATTATAACGTGGTTGTTTGTACCTTGATACAGAAGGTATTCGTGTATACGAGAGAAGTCCATCTTATCCCGTGGACTATGGTAACATGTAGTACAAGACCGCGTCATAACCCACGGGATAACGGCATGAGAGTTCATATAGGTGTCTTTTAAGTGACCTATCATGCCACGATATACATCCCGTACCTATCTACCCCTTTATCCCCGCATATTGTATTGTATAGATTATAATTATCAGACTTGTCGAGACCATGCATACAAATTATTCAAGTAGTCATGTTCAGGATGTAGTCAAGTATTCAAGTGGTTAGGTCAAGTTATAACCATGATTCGGTCAAGTCAAGTAAACATGTTTGATATTGATATTTGGATTCGAGTATTCTTGTTCATCATCAAGTATTTGTGTTTGGTTTTGGATTCAGATTTGAATTGGACTCAGACTTGAGTTTGGATTCAGGTTTGAGACTCGACTCATACTTGAGTTGGACACTTGTAAACTGATTTAGATCTTGAATTAGGTTCAGGAGTTATCGGTAACTGCTGCACATGGACGGCAGGATTTGTGTCTTTTTCCAAGACAATTACCATTGATAACTCCGTTAAGTTTTCTATCTTAAATAGGCAAGCACTCACTTTCTCCGGCTCTCTGGGGCTCAAGAGAATTGATCCCGCTTAAATTTATATTTACTAAAATCCTTAAATATTATTTTATATAATTCGATAGGGTTTTATGAAAAATATTTTAATATAGTTACAAAGTAAACCTCGAGGGTGTTTAGTATTATCTAAGGTTGTCATGAGCATGGATTTTAAGTGTTTGAGGTATTTTAGTGATAATTACTTAGCTTGGAAAGTTTCTGGAATTTTATTGTAAAACTTACCTTTTGGGTATCTTGATAGTATTTTATTATCATTTGTTAATCTTTTCATTTCTTTTTTTTAAAACATAGTTTTATTATATTTTGAAAATATGGATTTATAATTTTATATATTTTTAATTTTAAAAAATAATTTTATTTTATTTAGAAAATTTGTATTTCTTAAAAACCGTATTTAAATCCTTTCGAGGCCGAATGCTCCGTGAGGAGGTCTGCGTCTCGCTTTACTAACCCAAGGATGTGCGATAATCCGCACCATCCATTAACGGGTCCCCTAAAGAGGGTTGTAAATGTATAATCGCAAAGAATATGAAATAACGTTTTAAAAGAAATCCGGTTTTTAAAGTAGGTGGTATTTTATTGTAAGATTTTCCTTGTAAAACATTCATACAAAAGAGTTATCGTGCTATGGAACAAGAGTGTACGTGAAGGGTAGCTCGTTACCCTGTGAAGTTTTTCCTAAACGTACTGTTTTAACGAAACTAAAAGAAGCGATATCAAAGTTCATGGTATTTTAATGAAAAAGTTAATTTAAAGTTATTTTACATGATATTCTAGGCTAAAATTTATTCTAAATATTGGTATTAAAATTACAAGTATTGTGTAAGAATTTAGATGAACGGTATAAAAGAAAAGGTGGAGTTTCTAGAGTTTAGAAAAAATATATCGGTATTAACTCCACTTTTACCGATTTTGATTAAAAAGAAATTCAAAGAATAGAAAGGGAGTTTGGGAGGAATTTACTATTTGATTATGCTAAGAAAAGATAGAAGAAGAGTAGAGTGTTATCGTGGTATCGCGAGAGCTCCGGATGTTACTTCGATTCTTCATCGGAAGTTGACCGCTTGCTAACTCCTCTTTACTCCACTTGTACTTAGAAAAATTTTGAGAGTTTTGGCTATAAATTTCAGAATAATGCTGAGTCAAAGTATGGGGTGGTATTTATAGTGGAAAATTAGGGTTTTGGAATTAAAATGGTGGAATAAAAAGCATTAAAATTGTGAATTGAAGGATCTCTGTTTGATTGCAGGGAAATTAAACAGTGCAGGGGAGTTAGGGCTAGGTGAAAGGGTTAGTGTGCAAAGCCCGGGAACAATTGGGCTCAGATCAACCGTCCCCGCCGGACATATGGGGAGATCCGCGGGTCGATTTGAGGCATCTGGCATCGAGATCCGTGCCAGATGATTAAAGCCCCGTTTACTCCATTTTCCACATGTTTGATTTTTCTGTCTTTTCATTTTTCTGTGTATTGCACATGCAATCTTTTGGGCTTCCAAAAAGTTAAAAGAAAAATCAGAAAAAATATAATGTCTGATGGGAATCGAACACAGGGGTTACGTCACAGCAGTATAGAAGCTTTACCAGTAAGCTATAAATTGCTTCTTGCTGTTATTTAACAAAATTAACTTATAACTCAAACTCAGGCCTGTAAACTCGTTTCTATACATTAAACTAGAAAATTCCGTACAGTAAAACAGAGTCGTTACATTCTACCCTTCTTATAAAAATTTCGTCCTCGAAATTTACATTTATATAGGGACTAATTTTCAAATAAGGGTGTCTTGCACGCATGTTTTCTTCTCGTTGCCATGTTGATTCTCCTGATGAATCTTTTCTCCATATCACTCGGACCAAGTTTACTTTCTTGTTCCACAGTGTCTTTATCTTTCGATCCAGGATCTCAACGGGTTGTTGCTCGCAAGTTAGGTCCGTTTGTACTGTGAGCTCTGAGCGATCGAGTATGTGGCTGGGATCGCTCACATATCGTCGTAGTTGGGATATGTGGAACACGTTGTGCACTTCTTCTAATGAGGGTGGAAGCACTAAACGGTATGCCACTTCTCCAACTCGTTCGAGTATGTCGAACGGTCCTATGTATCTTGGACTTAACTTACCCCTCTTGCTAATGGTGGTCACTCCTCAGTTTGGAGAAATTTTTAAGAAAACATGGTCTCCAGGTTGGAACTCCAGATGTCGACGCTTTGCATCTGCCTAATGTTTCTGTCTGTCTTGGGCTATGCGCATTCTTTCCCTGATCGTGCGAACTACGTCCACAGTTGCCACGATTATCTCTGGTCTAAGAAGTTCACGATCTCCAACGTTGTCCCAACTTAGTGGTGAACGACACTTCCGTCCATAGAGTGCTGCGAATGGTGTCATTCCAATTCTTGCCTGATAGCTGTTGTATGAAAACTCCACAAGGTGTAGGTGATCTTCCAACAAACTTCCAAAATCTAACATACAAGCTCTTAGTATGTCCTCCAGAATCTGAATTGTTCGCTCGGACTGTCTGTCCGTTTGTGGATGGTAAGTCATGCTGAAGTTCAGACTCGTTCCCAGGCTAGCTTGCAGACTCTGCCAAAATTGTGATCGGAATCTTATGTCACGATCGGAGACGATGTAAACAGCTACTCCATATAATCTCACGATATTCTCCATGTACTTCTTTGCTAATGTCTCGGTAGATTGGCCAACTCGAAATAGAATAAAGTGAGCCGACTTGGTGAGTCGATCTACAATAACCCATACTGCGTCGTTACCTTTCATGCTGCGAGAAAGGACAGCCATGAAGTTCATGGTAATGTGTTGCCATTTCCATTCTGGGATTGGTAACGGCTGAAGAAGATCAGCAGTGTTGTGATGTTCAGCCTTCCCTTGCTGATACACCAAACACTTGGCTACACTCCTTGCTACTTCGCGCTTCATTCCATGCCACAAGTAGTGTTGTCGTAGATCTTTGTACATTTTCGTACCACCGCGGTGTATAGAATAAGGAGAGCTGTGAGTTTCTTTCATCAACTCTTCTCGAACTGGGTCGTTTAGTACACATAATCGACTTCCATATCTCAAGGATCCGTCTTCGTGGATGATAAAGTCAGTTCGAAATCCACTTTCTACTTATTCTAGGATCTTTTGTAGCTTGGCATCATTTGCTTGAGCTGCCTTGATCTGATTGACAAGAGTAAACTGGACTTGTAAGTTCATCCAATACGAAGCGTTTCCTGGCATAACTACTTCGATCGCCAATCCGTGCAATTCCTATCGTAGCTTTCACCGAGCAGTGAGATTCATTGCTAATAGTTGGCGGCTAAGTACATCAGGAACTACGTTCACCTTCCAGGATGATACTATAGGTTGATGTCGAAATCCGCCATGAGTTCTAGCCATTTTGTCTGCCGCGTGTTTAATTCTTTCTGCGTAAATACATACTTCAGACTCTTGTGGTCAATGTATATATCCACTCGTTCTCCCAGAAAATAGTAGCGCCAAATCTTAAGTGTAAAAATAACGGCTGCCAACTCCAGATCATGTGTTCGATAGTTGCACTCATGAACTTTTAGTTGTCTTGATGCAAAAGCTACAACATTTCCATGCTGGTGTAGAACACATCCTAATCTCTTACCGGACGCATCGCAATGCACAACAAATCCTCCAGATTGATCCGGTGTTACGAGAATAGGAGCAAAAGTTAATCTTGACTTGAGTTCTACAAAAGCGTTTTCACATGCTTCTGACCACACGGATACTTCATCTTTACGTGTGAGCTTGGTCAGGAGTACTGCAATCTTCGAAAAGCCTTCAATGAATCGTCGGTAGTATCCTGCTAATCCCAAGAAACTTTGTATATCTTTCACTATCTTTGGTGTCGGCCATTCGTTGACAGCTGACATCTTAGCTGGATCTACTGAGATTCCTTCGCCTGAAACAAATTGTCCGAGAAATCCTACTTGATCTAGCCAAAATTCATACTTGTTGTACTTGGCGTAGAGCCGATACTGTCGCAACGTCTTCAGGACAATCCGTAAATGCTCGGCGTGCTCTTTCTGATTCTTTGAATACACCGAGATGTCGTCGATGAATATGACATCGAACCTGTCTAAGTACTCACGGAAAACTTGGTTCATCAGATTCATGAAGATGGCAGGTGCATTGGTCACTCTAAATGGCATTACGAGATATTCATAATGACCATAACGAGTTCTAAATGCCGTCTTAGGAATATCGGACCTTTTGACCTTCACCTGATGATAACCCGAACGAAGATCTAGTTTCGAAAATACATAAGACCCACTTAGCCGATCGAAAAGATCATCGATGTACGGTAGTGGATACTTGTTCTTGATCGTCACTTCGTTCAGAGCTAGATAATCCACATAAATCCTGTATGAACCCTCTTTCTTCTTCACCAGTAATACCGGAGATCCCCACCTTGAATACTGGGACGAATCCAACCTTTCTTCAGGAGTTCGTCCAACTGAATGTTGATCTCTTTCAATCCTTCTGGACTTAACCGGTACGTAGCTTTGATTACAGGTTGCGCACCAGGTAGTAAATTAATGCTGAATTCAAGAGCTCGATCGGGAGACAAACCTAATATATCTTTAGGGAATACATTCTCGAACTCTCGAACTACATCGGGCTTTTCTTCTTCTGCTGGTAGCGAGAAAACTTCTGCCTCCTTCGATTTAGCCCGGTATCTTTCTGGCTCCAAAGTTCGATCTCCACTTTTGAAATAGAAGACTGGGTGATCTGGTATCTCAAATACTATCCTCCTTTAACGGCAGTCAATCATAGCATAGAATACTCTCAGCCAATCCATTCCCAACACAACATCGAAATTTGGGATGTCCAGTACTTTGAAATTCGCGTAGAATTCTTGTCCGCAAACTACAACTAGACACTGATCAAACCCGATAGTTGCTTTCAGAACTCCATTCCCGGAACTGACAATCCAGTTTAAAATGAGTGGCTTCACGGGAATCGCATGCGTTCTCACGAATCGTTGGAACATAAAGCAGTGTGACGCTCCAGTGTCGAAAAGTACGAGTGCAGGAAAGGCGGCTACTAGTATAGTATCTAAATTGTGTGAGTTGGATTTAGATATAGGAAAAAGTATATTGATATGCAAGGATTGAAAGGATTTGAAAGGATTGGGAATTACCAGTGATGACTTGGCATGTGGCTTCGGCCTCCGCGACCGTTATTGTAAAAGCTTGACGTCGGGGATACATTCCTCCTTGTTGGAAACGCATTCCTCTATCCTTAGGACATGTTTCTCTACCCTTGAGGCATGTTCCTTTGTGCCTAATGGAATTGACGTTGAGGCTGTGTAGGAGGTCCACGTAGAGCTGGAGCTGGAAGAGTTAGTCGGGGTGCAGGAGCCTGAATGGCTGGCCGCTACGGAAACGTGATTGCGGGTCTGGGTATTGGAGCTGTGTTGAAACGATATGGACATACTCCGATAGAGTGAGCAGATGCGCCACAAACCAGACACAAGCCATTTGCACGCCTGCAGTCCTTCGCCAGGTGTCCCGTCCTCTTGCAATAGAAGCAAAAGTCTGGACTGGCCGGTTAAACGATCCTTCCGGTCTCCTGGGTGCAAATGTTGGCCCAGAAGAGGCTCCTCCAGTCATTTGAGTGGCAGGGCGTTTCACACCGGCAGTCTGTGGTCTTCCTTTTTTCTTCACAACTGCCTTATAGCGTCAGGCAACCTTCAGAGCAAGATCATGGGTTGGGAAATCCCCTGTAGCAAGTGCAGCTTGGATTTCCGGGTCCAAATCTTGCTGAAATCGTCATGCCCGGATCTCAGCAGTAGGAATCAGGTGTGCAGCGAACTTGTTACGACCTTGTGTTAGCAGTGTAATGAGTGAAATTAGGAATTTGAATTTAAGACAATATCTTGCCTGCTAAGCATGATAAACTCAGGATCGTATTCATCCACAGACTTGACCCACATCGTGCCTTGTTGTA
The DNA here is from genome assembly GCA_030015575.1 of Agapanthus africanus. Classification (NCBI taxonomy): domain Eukaryota; kingdom Viridiplantae; phylum Streptophyta; class Magnoliopsida; order Asparagales; family Amaryllidaceae; genus Agapanthus; species Agapanthus africanus. The sequence goes on from JASDDO010000010.1 coordinate 498,776,477, forward strand.
GATGAATGAATTGCTGCTTCATGTCAAAACGGGCCATCTCCGGGAAGTACTTCGCATCGAACAGATCGCGAAATGACTTCCATTCAATCGGTTGGGTGAGACGGCTTTTTCTGCCTTCCACCAGACTCTGGCATTGTTTGTCAGTTGCAGCTTCGCAACTCTCACCCAAGCAATGTCTGGCACTTGAGCTACTGCCAGATCATTTTCAATCGATTGAGCCCATTCTTCTGCCTCCAGTGGGCTCTCTTTTCCTAAGAAATGTTTCGGATGCAGTGCCCGGAATTGTTTGACTCCGGATGCCTCGGCTTCGGAGCGGTGCATGAGGATAGCAGTCTGCTGCTGCTGACCCTCCAAGAGGCTCTTAATCGCCTCAAGCAGTACCGTTTGTTCATTGATGGAAGTTGCAATAGTAGGTGGTGGTGGTAGAATAGGAGGTGGAGTGTTGCCATTGACGTTCGTGCTGGTGTTGTTGGGAGAATCCATGAGCTTGATAGAAAAGGAATGGTTAGGATAGATTCAAGAAATTTAAAATGTAAGGAATGTATAGTTGCTGATTCTTATAATTCTTGTAATATATTGCTTAAGATTCCATGCAGAACTGACCTGCATGGGCCACCAACAAAATATGTCACGCCCCGTTTCCCAATAAACGGAAACGGTGACGTGCAGGCCGCAACGTATTTACTACGAAATAAATACGTTAAGCGTAATTAAGCAATATATAAAAATATACAAGAATGACAAAAGATATAAAATAAACAGCAACTTTTATTTACATTCATCTTTACATACAACTGTTTTGAAAAGGAAAGATACAATGAATAAAGCAGTGCCTAAACAGTGGCATACAAAATAAAAGTACGTACAAGAAGAGCTAGTAGTCCGGCTGAGCGGTGAGCTGATCCAAATCCTCCTGGTTAGGCTCAATCTCCTGAGAGTCCGATCCTCCTGACGAACATTTTAAAGAAAGAAATAGAAGGAATGTCGTTAACGAACTAGCACTCGGTAAGCCCCAAAAGAAAAAGAGAATAAAGCAAGTAATGTGAAAAGAACATATAAGGCGTGTATGATTGATTACCGGTATATGATGATTATTATAACGTGATTGTTTGTAACTTGATACAGAAGGCATTCGTGTATACGAGAGTAGTCCATCTTACCCCGTGTACTATGGTAACATGTAGCACAAGGTGCCGTCATAACCCACGGGACAACAGCATGAGAGTTCCTGTAGGTGTCTTTTAAGTGACCTCTCATGCCACGATATACATTCCTTACCAATCTACTCATTTATCCCCGCGTATTGTATTGTATAGATTATAATTATCAGACTTGCTAAGACCATGCATACAAATTATTCAAGTAGTCATGTTCAGAATGCAGTCAAGTATTCAAGTAGTCAAGTCAAGTTATAACCATGGTTCGGTCAAGTCAAGTAAACATATTTGATATTGATGTTTGGATTCGAGTATTTTTATTCATGATCAAGTATTTGTGTTTGGTTTTGGATTCAGATTTGAACGGCGTTATCGGTAACTGTTGTACACGAATGGCAAGATTTGTGTTTTTTTCCAAGACAATTACCATTGATAACTCCGTTAAGTTTTATGCCTTAAATAGGCAAACACTCACTTTCTCCGGCTCCCTGGGGCTCAAGAGAATTGATCCCGTTTAAACCTATATTTACTAAAGTTCTTAAATATTGTTTTATATAACTCGAGCGGGTTTATGAAAAATATTTTAATATAGTTATGAAGTAAACCTCAAGGGTGTTTAGTATTATTTAGGGTTGTCATGAGCATGGATTTTAAGTGTTTGGGGTATTTTATTGATAATTACTTAGCTTGGAAAGTTCCTGGAATTTTTATTGTAAAACTTGCCTTTATGGTATCTTGATAGTATTTTATTGTCGTTCGTTAATCTTTTCATTTCTTTTTCATTTTGAAAAAACATAGTTTTATTATATTTTGAAAATATGGATTTATAATTTTATATATTTTTAATTTTAAAAAATAATTTAATTTTATTTAGAAAATTCGTATTTCTTAAAAACCGTATTTAAATTCTTTCGAGACCGAATGCTCCGTGAGGAGGTCTGCATCTCGCTCTAATAGCCCAAGAATGTGCGATAATCCGCACTATCCATTAGCGGGTCCCCTAAAGAGAGTTATAGATGCTTAATTGCAAAGGATATGAAATATCGCTTTAAAAGAAATCTGGTTTTTAAAGTATGTGTTATTTTATTGTATGATTTTCTCGTAACACATATTCATACAAAAAAGTTATCGTGCTATGGAACAAAAGTGTACGTAAAGAGTGGGTCGTTACCCCGTGAAGTTTTTCCTATAGGTATTGTTTTACTGAAACTAAAAGAAGCGATATCAAAGTTCATGGTATTTTAACGAAAAAGTTATTTTACATGATAGGCTAAAATTTATTCTAAATATTGGTATTAAGATTACAAGTATTGTGTAAGAATTTGAATGAACAATATATAAGAAAAAGTGGAGTTTCTAGAGTTTAGAAAAAAGATATCGGTATTAACTCCATTTTTACCGATTTTGATTAAAAAGAAAATCAAACAATATAAAGGGGTATGGGAGGGACTTACTATTTGATTATGCTAAGAAAAGATAGAAGAAGAGGAGAATGTTGTCGTGGTGTCGCGAGAACTCCGGATGTTGCTTCGATTCTTCGCCGGAAGTTGACTGCTTGCTAATTCCTCTTTACTTCACTTGTACTTAGAAAAATTTTGAGAGTTTTGGCTAGAAATTTCAGAATGATGCTGAGCCAAAGTGTGTGGTGGTATTTATAATGGAGAATTAGGGTTTGGGAATTAAAATGGTGAATTAAAAAACATTAAAATTGTGATAAATTGTGAATTGAAGGGTCTCTGTTTGATTGCAGAGTAATCAAACAGTGCAGGCAAGTTAGGGGTAGGTGAAAGGGTTAGTCTGCAAAACCCGGGGACAATTAGGCTCAGATCAACCGTCCTCGCTAACCATATGGGGGGATCCGCCGGTCGATTTGAGGCATCTGGCATCGAGATTCGTGCCAGATGATTAAAGGCATGTTTACTCCATTTTCCACATGTTTGATTTTTCTGTCTTTTCATTTTTTTGTGTATTGCACGTGCAATCTTTTGGGTTTCCAAAAAGTTAAAAGAAAAATCATAAAAAATATAATGTGTCTGATGGGAATCGAACACAAGGGTACATCATAGCAGTGTAGAGGACTTACCAGTGAGCTACAAGTTGCTTCTTGCTGTTATTTAATAAAATTAACTTTTAACTAAAACCCAGGCTTGTAAACTCATTTCTGTATATTAAACTAGAAAATTCCGTACGGTAAATTCAGAGTCGTTACAATATTGAACGGGTCAGACGAGCTTTCCGATATCCGGGCTCGTTTCGATATCTCCTGGTTACTCGCTCCGTCTGGCCAGGAAGGGTGTACGGACAGACCAGGTACAGGGCACTGAGATTGCTCTGTACTTGGAAGCGTTCCGAGCAGGAATACGTCTGCTCTTTTCACCTGAGATTTACGATGTCCTTCATTGCTTCCAACTTGCCCTGGGCCAGCTAGCACTGCATTCGTGGAGGATTCTCCTTGGGTTCCTGGTCCGGCTGAAAATTGATCGGATTCTCTTCAACTAGGTCTTCTCCTTTCCTTTCTCTGCTACAAGAATCATCCAGGTACTCATAAGGATGAGCCGAGTTGGGTTTATTTCTCTTTTAAAAAGCATAAGGGTAGAATGGTCGGGTCGGGATAGTGGTTGTCTCTTCTTCTATCCATGAGTGGAAGAAGAAGTTTGTATTCGTCGGCCTTCCGAAAAGAGAAGAATGGCTAGTGCCCACAAAGTGGCACATGGTAGATTACCCGAAAGCCAAGCAGTCAACCACCCCAGAGGCAGGGGTCATGTCGCAGTGGGAGCCAATCCAGTGTGTCGCGCGTGCTTCAGGGTAAGGAGGACTTCGCCGATTAATTTAGACTTAGCATAATTTATCGTTCCTATTGCTAACCCTTTCTTTCGTTTTCTTTCGCAGAGCCCATGGATCGATCAAAAATCATGACCGTCATGGCCGCCAAAGTCAGTAAAGGAAAGGCGGGGCGGTAGTTTGTCCAAATCAACGCCGGGCATGGGCCCCGGCAAGATCCTCCCATCAAGGTCGCCATCGTTCCTCCCGTCCTGGAGGAGTGCAGGAGTGGAAGGCAAAAACATGCCCGAGAATAGGCTCTCCAGATGAGACTGGAGGCGGCCAAGAGACTCAAGAAGGTGGTTTCCCAGCCGCCACCGGCTGGGATACAAATACAGGAGGGCGACTTCTGCATCGAGATGCCGTTGGGGCTTTCCGTGGCCGACAGCCTGCCGACAGACATGGAGAAGACGGCGGGGGCCAAGATTCCCCGGGGCACCATGAAGACCCAAGGCGTGGCAATAGCTTAGGAAGCCGTCCAGCTTGGTGATATTTCCTTAAATTTTCCAAGTGATTTTTCCTCTGTTTTAGTTTCTGACGAATGATGAAGAAGGGGGTCCCCGTCAAATATATTGACATAACTAAGGATATGTACGAAAGAATAGTGGCAAATGTCAGAACTTACGGAGGCCTAACGAGTGATTTTCCGATTACAATTGGTTTACATCAAGGATGTGCATTAAGTCCATTCCTGTTTACCATCGTAATGGATGAGCTTACTAGAACTATCCAAGATGATGTACCTTAATGTATGCTATTCGCTGATGATATTGTTCTAGTAAATGAGACGAAAGCAGTGGTTAATACCAAATTGGAATTATGAAGGCAAATATTGGAACCTCGGGGGTTCAGATTGAGCAGGTCCAAGACAGCATATATGCATTGCAAATTTAGTAAACAGAGAAGTCAAAACCATATTGGTATAACATTGAAAAGGCAAGAGATATCACCGAGCGATCAATTTAGATATCTAAAAGGATGGGAAGATCGATAGTGATGTTGATCAAAGAATCCAAGCCGATTGGTTGAAATGGAGGAGTGCAAAAGGGATTTTGTGTGATCGTAACTTTCCGTTAAAATTGAAAGGGAAGTTTTATCGGAGCACTATTCGGCATGCCTTATTATATGGTACAGAATGCTGGGCTCCTAAGAAGCATCATACACAGAAGATGCACGTAGCGGAGATGTGCATGCTTCGTTGGATGTGCGGTAACATTAGAAAAGATAAGGTGCGAAATGAGGATATTCGTGCAAAAGTTGGTATAGCACCTGTGGAAGAGAAGATGTGGGAAAACCGGCTAAGATGGTTTGGTCATGTGTGACGCAGATCTATGGAAGCACCGGTTCGACGAATAGATACTCTCAATATGGGCAATGGCAAAAGGACAAAAGGGAGACCGAAGAAAACATGGATGGAGGTGATACGAAACGATATGGTTGCCAAAGGCCTCAATGAAAGTATATTGTTCGATAGGAGTGAGTAGAGGCGGAGGATTCATGCGCTGGACCCGGCGTGATTCTCATGTTGGTTCATGTAACCTACCCTATATGCTTGGGATAAAAGGCTCAGTTGTTGTTGTTGTTTAGTTTCTGACGAATGTTGTTCGCGTTGCTCTGGGGACCGAGAAAGTGGCTCCAGCAATGAAAAGGGCCGGAGAGACATCCTCGCATGAGGAAGAACTCCTCGCCAAACTAAAGGAGGCCGAGGACAATGTTGCCTCCCTTGAGTCGAGGCTGGTTTCGGAGGGCGTGAAGGCTACGAGACTGAAGGAGTCTCACCGGGCCCGGATCTAGTCTAACTGGACTCTCCAGGCCCAGGTCGGTGAGATTAACGAGCTCTTCTAAGCCATGAGGAAGCAGAGAGACTCGTTCAAGGGGATGCCCGGACGGCCCACGAGGCGGCGAAGCGAGCCGAAGATAGGGCCGAAAAGGCCGTGGAAGACTACAAGGCGTCCAACCAATTCTACGTCGACCTTACTGATTCCGCGAATGTCGGGTGGCACAACCCCCTCGGCGCCATCAAGGAGGCGATGCCCGGGTTCGACGACGGGGAGCTTCGCGCGAGGTATCCCCTTGCGGAGGAAGGACCCTACGGCGGTAGCACCGGGCTAGCGGGTGGATGCGAGCACGCTGACGAAGGCGCCGAGCAAGCAGACAACAGGGAGGGCTTGGTTGAGAAGGTGATTTGAAGCCGCCGCTCTCCCTGCTATTTATCTTTCCCCCCCTCCCTCTCTTTTTTTCTTGTTTTTGTAAGCCTTCGGGCATTTTATGGCCATTTTGTAAAGTCAAGGAGCTTATAATACCTTGTATATAATTTGGAATTTTAATGAAGTATTTTTAGCTCGTCTTTGATGTGTCTGACTGGAATGTTTTCGTAAGCCTTCATTTTCCAAGTGTGGATAGACCGGTGTCCCTCCTCATCTCGAAGTCGAGGTGACGTGAGACGAGCGAACACCAAGTACAGGTAGACCGGTGTCCCTCCTCATCCCGGAGTCGAGGTAACGTTAGACAAGCGAACACCGAGTATAGATAAACCGGTGTCCCGTCTCACTCCGGAGTCGAGATGACGTGAGACGAGCGAACGCCAAGTATAGGTAGACCGGTGTCCCGCCTCATCCCGGAGTCGAGGTAACGTGAGACGAGCGAACACCAAGTATAGGTAGATCGGTATCCCTCCTCACTCCGGAGTCGACGTGAGACGAGCGACCACCAAGTATAGGTAAACCGGTACCCCCTTCACCCCGGAGATGAAGGGCGGCATGAGTCGAGCGACCTTAGTAGAGCTCGGTGCTATCACTCCTTCGGATTCGAGTTGGGTTGGAGTTGGGCCGGCTATCGACAGAACCCGAACTTTATTTACTTAGGTCATGTTAGGGGTTTGCCTAATTCATGTATGTGCGCCGGGTAAAGGTCGGCCTGCTGGTTTTAATGCGAGGCCTTAGGTTCCACCGTTGGGGCCGAGCAAGAAGCTACACGACTGCCTCGTGAAGAGAGCTTTGGATCCACAGCGTCGTTGGATAGGAAGCTGCCCGCTATGGATAGACCGGACAGGAATCTATACGGCTGTCTCGCGAAGAGGGCTTTGGATCCACGGCGTCGTTAGGCCGGAAGCTACCCATTGTGGATGGCCCGGGCAAGAGTCTACCCGGCTGCCTCGTGAAGAGGGCTTTGGATCCACGGTATCGTCTGGCAGGAAGCTGCCCGCTGTGGATGGACCGGACAGGAATCTACCAGGCTACCTCGTGAAGAGGGCTTTAGATCTACGGCGTCGTTGGATAGGAAGCTACCCGCTATGGATGGACCAGACGGGAATATACCCGGCTGCTTTGTGAAGAGGGCTTTGGATCCACGGCATTGTAGGGCAGAAACCTGCCCGTTGTGGATGGGCCGGACAAGAATCTACCCGAGGGCCTCGTGAAGAGGGCATTTCGATCAGGAATTCATTCGTGTTGATTGGTCAATAGATGGTGGGATTGTCATGACGCCAATATTTGCGCATCCCCGATTCCTGGTGCCACGTGACATGTGGCGGATATCTCGAGATCTATACGAATTTTCCGAAGATGTCGTTCAATCTTCCCGGATCCATATGAAAGGTAGGTATCTCGGGAGGGGGCAAATAGCCGAGTGCCGTGTGGCAGCGCCGTATCGAGGGGTGTGATACGTATGATGATACTCCGTAATTCGCTCCTTGGTGGGAAAGAATCTCGACCGTTTGGGAATTTTTATTGTGGTTATAAATAGGGAAGCCTCAACCCCCTCTCAGGCACTCCTATCGATTTGCTCTTGGTTGTCTTCGCCTTTTCCCCTTTTTAGCCGATCTCCGTAGTTTATTGTTTCCTGATGGCCGGCAATACGTACAACATTCGAGACATCGTGACACGCAAGGACGTCTACCATTACGACTTTAATGGTTTCGAGGCGACATATGAAGCCGTGATAAGTCGTCTGGAGTGTTACTATAGGCGGTTACTCCCGTGCCGATCTTTTCTCCTACAGGTGCTTATCTACACGATCTGTAGGTCTTCCCTCGGCCTTTTCGGGGTATTGTCCCAACAAGCACTGGAGGAGGCCGTCAACAACATGCGTACAGCCTACGAGTTAGGCCTGATCTCGAAGAGTAGGCGAGACCGTTCGATAGAAATCCTTCACCGAGCTTTCCAACAGAAGTTGATCATAACTTCATATTCGACGGCAGGAGTCCCTGACAGAACCGTGGTTGCTCGGGTCCATGGGCATAGGCAGAAGGAGCGATGGGATGTCGCCTGAGCTTAGTTGGAGGATCTCTGCTTCGAATACCACGATTAATGCTTTCAGGACCCCCTTCCCCCTTTGCTGTAATAGTTAAGGAGTATATTCTCTCTTTTTTTCTTTGCGAGCCCCAGGGCATTTTTGTAAGGCTAAAAAGCCGAGAATACCTCTTATCAAAAAAATTATCCTTTGCTTACGAATTTCTCCTCGCTCTGTGTGCCGATCGTTGAAAACTTTCGTTTTTCTTATCAAGTGCATGTAGATTAGTGTTCCTCCCTCCCTCATTCCCCGGAGTCGAGGTAACGCGGGCGGAGCGGTACTTAGGTCGGTTACCTACAGACGTGCCTACGTTTTATTCATATGAGTGAAGGGTTGGTTCGGGGTACTTCGCTTGCCTTCGAGCCGGGCTGAAGAGGCAGCCTGCAGGCTCGTGAGAGGGCTTAGGATTCACGTGTTTGGCCGGGCAGAAAGCTGCCCGCTGTGGTTGGGCCAGGAAGAAAGCTACCTGGATGCCTCGTAAAGAGGGCTTTTGGATCCACGGCGTTGTTGGGCAGGAAGCCACCCGCTGTGTACGAGCCGAGCAAGAAGTTACCCGGTTACAATGAACAGGAGGCTGTCCGCCGACCTCGAAACCGAGCAGGAACCTACTCGCGTGAGGGCTTAACTCGGAAACTAAAACAAACTTAATGACAGAAAAAGAGGAATCTCATTATTTAAGAGAGTACAAGTTCATCTATACAATTTAAGCTTTTCGGCATTATACGGCCGCGGAAAGTTGCGCCCCAAGGAATCTTGGAGGTGGTAGGTGAAAGTATGTCTTAGCACCTCTATTAGGTTTCAAAAAGTATCAAGTATGCAATTTTAAAAAAATCTAGAGGTCTAAGTATACTAACCTAGAATCAAACTGGAGAATTAGGGTTTTAGTGTAAGCAAATAAGTTCTAAACTAAGTAATGAAAGTTTACAACTTTTGTAGACCGGTCCTTCACTTCTAAAGCTCCAAGTAGTAGTCCTTAGAACTCTTCTTTGACTCCACTTGAGAAAGGATCGAGCTTGCTTGTTGTCTTTGATACCGAAGATGATTCACTTTGAAATCTCTCTCACTCAATCTCACTATTCACTAATCAATGTATTAGTGAAGTAAACAACATAAACTAATGGGCTAGATTAGTGTATGTTGATGAAATAGGAATTTTGCTCACTTATTTTTCTTTTTCTTTTCTTTTCTCACCTCAAGAAAATTCTAAAGAGAAGTTGAAGAAGATGTAAGATGAACTTGGATGAGAGAGAGTGAACCATGAGGTGAGTGATGAGATTAGAGGAAAATATTTATGAATAAAAACAAAGAACAAGTGGTGAGTCATGGCTTCTCAAAACTTCCACAAATATCTAAGAAAATGACTTATTTCCTTTATTTTCTTTAATTCATAAATCAATCCATTATCATCTCATCTCAACCTCATGTGCGATTCTCATACATCTTAGTTCTATATATCATCAACCATGATACAAAGTATATATATAAAGAGAATAATGGAGGAAATTGGCCATAGAAAGGGATTTCCTCCTATGGCGTTGAAAAAATACAACCTCCACCATTTTTCCGACGATCGGCATCGATCATCATCGTTATCATCTAAGATGTGCATACACCAAATTTCATGTGATTCCACAATTTTTTTACCATTGAATTAGCAATGTAAAAAGTTCTATTGTCAGTAAACCATTAATTTTGCACCAACTAAATCAACGGGGGAAAATGGTATAATCATATGAAATTTGGTGTATCTATATCTTAGATGATAAAGCTGGAGGTGATGTATGCCGATCGTTGAAAAAAATCATGAAAGGTGCATTTTTCCGACGCCAAAGGAGGAAATTCCCTCCTGTGTCACCTTTCCTCCATTAACCTCATATATAAATATATATATATCACATATATATATACACATAAAAAGAAGAAATCTTTAGTAAGCTAAATATTTGTTAATATATATATATATATCAAATATATAAATATATATCAAATTATTAAATCAACACTTGATTCAATATATATATATGTATGTATATCATATTATTAAATCAACACTTGATTCAATAATCCGGTTATTTCACATACAACCAGAAAATATTTAATATTAGTTAATATATATAACATATATATATATCAAATTATTAAATCAACTCTTGATTCAATAATCCGGCTATATAAAATATAATCCGGCTAATATCAAATATATAAATATATATCAAATATGTATGTACAACATATACATAAATTATTGAATCAACACTTGATTTAATAATCCGGTTATATCACATATAACCTGACGGATATCAAATATCGCTAGATTAGAATACGGTATCACATACTCGTATTCAATCAAGCTCCCACACATATCTTCATATGTGCCCTATTTCGTTTCGCTTGAGCTAGGACACCTCTGTATGGGACTCTAAAGACTCGTCAATACACCAGCAATAGGTAATGATCACATCAGATACCCACAAGCCGTCAGCGGTACTAGCTGGATCTAACGGCTACCCAGGTATTGAACAAATAGAAGATCAACAAGCAAACTTGTCCAAACTCCCATAGAGCCTATAAGCAACGCTTACCGTACAGTCCGGTCTCTTCGTCTGATATATCGCATATCGAGTATGGGGGTGGAATCGTCAAACCCCAATAACTTGATAAGTCATGCCGATATATGGCCTATAACCTTTCGAGAAACTATTGATAATACTTATCAGTAAATCTCATCGGCCATGACCAAATACTTGCTGTTATAGCCAATCGAGTATAGCGCAACATCAACTTCCAATACCGCAAGAGACGAAACCCCTCTTATCGCTCACTACCTCCATGTGACTCGGGACTGTACCCAAAATCCACCTGTTTACACGACTCCTTTGAGCCGTGGTAGGGAGGAAATCAAAGCACAGTGGGAACCATACAAGACACTATGACGATCTCGGGTCTACAGACTAATCTGTACAAGTGTCACCGGAGAACTGCTGTCTGACGATAGCTATGGTACCATCTAGGACCAGATCTCAAGACGGTGATGACCGTCTCGTCCCGGTGTTCAGATACCTCCAGGAGGGCATTATAGAACCGGGTGACGTAGCTCTTGAAAGATTCCATGTTCTTGCTCTTGATGGTAAACAGGTAGTTGACCGTTCTCTTCTGTCGTCGGTTGCCGACAAAATAACCGAGGAACTGAGTAGCCAGCTAGTCGAAGGGAGAGATTGAACGCAGGGTAAAACCATGGAACCAATCTCGCTCGGTCCGGATGGGAGTGGTGGGAAAGGCTCGGCATTGAGCCGCGTCCGAGTTATCTAGGAAGCTCATGCCCGCCGTAAACACGTCCAAGTTGTCTTTTGGGTCGAACTTCCCGTCAAAAAGGGTCACCTTAGACGTTTGTTCCGAGACGAGACCCGCTCATTTAGTAATTGCTCTGTAAAGGGCCATGTAAGAGAATCCGCTGAGTATTTTGCTGATCCTCCAGACGAATGGGTGGTGAGCCGCATATCCTCAATTTTCTTCTTGAGAACCTCGATTCACTGTTGGTATCCCGAGGATTCTCCACAGTCGGAGTGCCTGTTGTCTCGACTTCGGATTTGCGTGGTGGAGCGGCTTCGGTTTCGCTATATCACGTTCTTCAGATCCTAAGGGTGAACCCTTTGTGGCTTGTCTCGACGTGCGCCATGTGCACGTCCTCAGTGAGTGTGGTGACGTCGGTCTTCCTCGAAATCAGGCAACCTGACCTACGTCTCTTCAGGGGCCGAGAGAGCGCGGTGAGCGTTGAAGCGATAATTTGGTCGCTCCCGAGACCTCGGTGTCGAACTGTTCGACGTCCAATGAGTCATGGAATCATTCCTCGTATGGGGGTCGTGACTGCCAGAATCGGCAAGTCAGTGTTCCGTGACATCGAGATTGGCGCGAGCAAGGCTGAGGACTTGAACGCGCCCCTCTGCAGTCTCGTGCATGCCGTCGTTCCGGGCAGCAGGGGCGACGGTTTGGCGGACATGGCCGGCCGTTTGGACACGAACAAGCGTGTCCACTATCACTGTGAGTCTGTCGATTCGTGCGGATAAGGCCTCAACGATGTTGGGAGGCGGAGTAGAACCACCCATGCCTCCGTTGCGGAAGACGGGATGGCTTATACTGTGATCTTCGTTACGATGATCGCCGGCATCAAATCGAAGGCGGAAGATCAACTTTTTTATGTGGAAAAGAGTTACTAGTTTCCCACAGACGGCGCCAACTAATTGAGCCTTGAATTTCTCTCAGATGTTGTCTACCGTCGATCTTGCTGCTAGCGGTGCTGAACGGTTAAAATTTGAGATTATGGTTGAGCGTGTGGATCTCAATAAGTTGTTGGTTGTTTTTGACGTCGGGCTACCTGCAAGGGAAGTCCCGGGGTGAGAAACCAACGTAGGACGCTCCGACGATCAAGTAACTATCGAGAAATATTAGGGCAGAGTAGCGGCGTATTGGAATGAGTTCAAGATGCCTGAGTCGTCTGGAAAAGGGGTTTATATAGCGGTCGCATGGAGCGAGCCGATACGAGATCCTCGCCGTCCGTTACGCCCCTGCGTCATGTTCACGTTGATGGCAGGATACGCCCATTAATGGCGAGATATGCTAGCGTAGGATGCGGAACGTAAAGCGGCGGAGATCTCGTCGTGGCGAGATATACGGAGCCGTTACGGGGACGCTTGGGCTCCGTGCTCCGACCAAACAGGTACGCTAAGGAACTTCAGATATAAAATAGCTCGGAGATGAGCAAGTGAGCTGAGAAGTCTCGGTTATAGGATATCTCGGAAACGAGCAAGTGAGCTGAGGAGTCTCAGCTATAGAATAGCTCGGAGACAAGCTATTAGGTGGCGGTCAGCCGAACGGGAAACATGCTCCGAAGAGGTCATCTGAAAGGTCGAGCACAATCTCGGAGGCAAGGTGCCAAGGAATGTCCTCCATGCATCATACATATTCCAGCTCCGTAGCCCCCAAGAATCTAGCGGGTTTACGTGGATGACACGCCATCTACTACGCGTCGTGATCTGAGAAATTCCCACTTACGAGAATCATCAATCACGGTTGATTTTATCAGGCGTTATATAACCCGAGAAAAACTTATTCCTTTATTTAAATATATATTCCATTTTCTTAACTGGAATTACATTTAGGATAAGAGAGAGAACGAATAACTAAAATATCTAAAGTGTTATTAATCGTCTCATTGACTAATATAAAATAAAAAATGACATATTTATAGGAGATTAAAAAAACTTTGTATATTGGTTTTAAAAAAAAAAAAGAAAAGGGAATGCATCTTTTTGTGATTGACTTTCTACATAAAGTTAAATATGTCTTATTGTAAAGTGAGGATCTAGCTGTTTGCGGGATTGAAATATGATTTAGGGAAAGATTGCACTTCTAGCACTGAGCAGATAAAAGAAATCAAAACATAATGGAAGTTCTGTACTTGTTTATATCATAGGTCAGTTGTAAGACCTACAAACTGTAATTAAACCTAAAATGATTTCTGAATAGGATTAAAACCAGTTTAGAATTTTATTCAGCATAACATAAGATCTCATGCACCATAAAATGCATCATATGGTAAGATACGCAACCTGTATCATATGATATATTTAATATCATTGCACCAATCCATAAATTTGTAGCATAGTTAGTTTAAAACAACCCCTCGTCAATTGGAAGCATCTTATATTAACTCAAACTAGGTTTTGTAACCCAGATCACCCAGTTAAGATGAGATCAATTGTCACAACAATTTTAAAATACATCTCCTAATGTGTCACTCGTGTTAATCTCCCGTCATTCTTACAGAAAACAAAATGTCAATTGGATTGGGCGGAATCACTAGTCTGTGTGTATCAGCATTGATTTTGTAAGCATCAAATTCTTGAAATTGCTCCCAAAAATTTTCAATAAACGAGTCTATATAAATAAGTGCGGCAACAAATCATGCAAAAACATTCTTTCCAAACTCAATGGCATGGAAATCGAAAGATCAACATACTGATATAATTAAACCAAGGTTGTAAAAAACGATAGACGGAGCTAAACGGTTGGGATCTAGGTTCGAGGTTTCGGTCGAAACCACCGATACGTAGTGGTTTCATATCGGTATCGATGGAGACCGATACGAAACTAACCATACAATATCGTTTCGGCCAAAACCTTTAACAACTTATTTTTTATACCATTTTTACTGGCATTATGATCATTGTAGTCCTTCGTTGTTAAAAAAACCGCAAAAAAGTGAACCCAACCCCTATATATTAATACTTTTCTAAATACATTTTTCAATATATTTTGCATCATGGCTGGATTTTTAAATACTGGGATCATTGTCTTGTAATATAGAAATATAAATTTAAGTATTTAATATATCTATACTTATGTATGTTGTATTACCGTCGAAACCGAAATCCGAACCGAGATTAGCAAAACAAGCCGAAACCCAGCGAAACTAATAAAATTATGAGAAACCGAAACCGAGTTCTCGAACCTTGGTTAGGATACCGCGTAGTCGCTGCCTAGTCGGTTTTTTTTTTAATTTTAGCTAAAATTATATTTAATATATATACATATAGGAATTTCAGCAGTATATTGACACTTCGGCCTAGACAACAACAATATATTGAAATTTTTGCAGTAGAAACAGAAATATATTGATAATTCAGCATAATATCCAGTAACATTTTGATGTTTTAACAGTGAAAGTCAGCATTTCGAGCTATATAATTCAAAAATTATCTCAAAAATGGACAAAATTGACCAACTTTTATTTATTAAGTATGGGCTTGGGTTAGCTACGGTGAAAATAGAACAAACCCGACTATGATGCTTCAAAAATGACTAAATTTTATTTCATTAAGTGGGCTGGATCTACTTGGGCACCGGCTTAAGCGGACTAAGTGGCGTAAGCGCTTAAACCGTTTAATTAAACTGCCTAGGGCGGAATCGGAGCAGCTTAGCACCGTTTGCACCTAGATGGCCGGCCGTTTAGACCGTTTTTTAGAACACCGAATTAAACTGACTCTTCCCTTCACAACCATCAGCTACCAATCTCTACAACAACAACAACACAAGACCCAATTTATTAATAAAAAAAAGTAGGAAATTTCAAAGAGGCAATCCATCAAACACGTGGTGTGCCTTTCTCTTTCTGTTCGTTACGGTACTCGTTTTGTGAAGAGTCGTTGCTGCTGTTCTCTTTGGAGGGTTTCTTCATTGGGGAGAAGCAGAGCGTGGGGTCTCAGAGCCTTGAGAATGGAGAATTGAGAACAAGGAATTGATTTTAGGGGGAAAAAACTGGGGAATTCTTTAGTGCTTCCAAAGAATTTTCTCTCTCCTCTCTCTCACACACACTCACTCTCTCTCCCCCCCTCTCTCTCTCTCACACACACTCACTCACTCTTTCTCTTTCTTATCTTTGGAAGCACCAAAGAATTTCCCGAAAAAACTATCCTAAAAGGACTTGCATGGTGCAAGCTCCTCTAGAGCCATTGGACAAGTGGGGGCTCATCCAAGGGCTGAAAAGACTTGCATAGGTGCAAGCCTTGCATAGTAGTTTTTTCCTTTTAGGATGGGTTTTCCAAGAAGAAGAGATGAGAACAAAAAAGAAAAAAAAAACAAATGATTATAGCATTTGGATTGTTTGGTTTGGGCCTAGCTTCGACCTCGATAGATGGTTGTTTACTGGTTGTGCAGTTTGGCCCAAACTCGACTCCATATAGACCTGCCCATTTTAGCTCGTGATTGTGGTACTTATGGGTAGAATTGTTTACAGGCCGAAAAGATGTCCTTCGCGGTATTAGATTTTTTGGTTGAAACGTGTCGGTCTTGCTAGGATAACATGCACAAGGACGTTGGGTACCATGTGTGGACGTTTATATGCCGGTGACCACAATTTATGGCTATTGTGTGTTGGAATATCCCAGTTGCGAAATAAGAAGTGTTAAAATAATCGTATATTAGGAATGATAATAGATGCACATGAATGTAAAATACAAGCCCCATGCTCAAGGGTGGGAATAAGTGTTTATTGGGTAAGCCTATTCGTACCAAGGAATATATTCTCCTTTTGCCCTGAGTATTTTTTTTGAAAGTGATCATGTGTTAGCTTTATTTAAATATTAGGTTATCGCAAACGGACTTACCGTCAGGCTACAATGGCATTCACGTGCACCTCAATGTTAAGTATCGATAGAAATACGGATCATATTTAGGCTTAAGAAATGAAACCTAATCCGTCGAATTAAATTAATTACATTAAAAACATATATGTACAAAAATTAAGTTTTAATAAGAAAAATTAAATAAATACAAGAGGCTTGAAGGAAAACCTCAACCTTCTTTTGTAGTATTTATGGTTTGTCGACTTTAATATGAACTTCGTCATTTTTTATATAATCTGAACTCAGACTCAAATCGATATAAATTCAATTTTGGGATTATATTAGTCTTGTAGAAGAATTAGACTCCGACTTCTCATCCTACTCCTGTCGCCTCTTCTTTGGCCCTGCTTTGACACATTGTGTTCGGAGTTAATATTCCAAACATAATTAGCGGGAAGTGTGAATTGCTCTGGTCTAACATCAGATATGAAATAGGCTAAATCATCGAAGTATCTTTCCCAATGTAGTGATCCTCTGTTGGAATTAAACCGGTGAGCTCTTACTTCGAAAGAAATACCGTATGAGCTATGCCGCATTGGTATTTGCTAAGAAACTGGTTGCGCCGCCTCTAACAAATCCAAACCCAGAATGTTGAATACCTATACAAATGCACATATCATAATGCCAAATTGTACATTTTTGTACAGGCAAAATTCCCACGCCAAAGATGATAGCAAGCCATTTTGGCACGCCTAACTTTATGCCTGCCTCACATGGTTTTCATTCATGAAGTCCTGTCTTTTCGTAGGCAAAGTTTGTGACAAATGTCATGGTGTATATTTTGTTAGCTTTGGTTTCAGATTAGATTGTTCCATGGGTGATGGGGCTCATGATCCCCCACTGTGGATCCCATGCTGATGTAATCTCTCATTCTCATTGACTGCCAATTGGTCAAATTAACAAAAATTACTGCCACTCACTAAATTCACTCTCTTAATTAAGCATGATTGAAGGCAGGGCACGTAGCATCGAGACTGGAGATTGATGATCATTAATTCGACCATAGATTCTCTTAAGCATGATTGAGGGGGTGGGCTAGCTTTGCATTTGAACTACGTACAAATTAGTGAGTGGATTTTATAAACAATATTTCGTTTGGATCTAAAGTTTCAATTGCAAATCTTTCTTTCAAGTCATTTAGGTTTCATGTCTTATGTAAGCCTAGTTACTTTTGTTGGTTCGTCACTCTCCAGCATTAGTCTATATGGTTCAGACATATCTTTACCACAGGCAAATATTGTATGTTACTGATGATGCTCAGAAATGGTATTTCTCCATATCACGACAAGTAGCAGATGACGTGTCCCGAAAGCTACGGAGCGGGAGTAAATATGATGCTTTGGGGACATACCTCGGTACCTCGTCTCCGAGGATACACCCGACCTTCCAGGAGACCTCCCCGAGTACTTCCATACTTGCTTAACGAACAGCCTCCAGTTCGTCTCCGAGCCTTCCGACATACCGAGCTTTCTCGGCTCTCCAGCTCGTCTCCGAGCCTCCCGACGTGCCGAGTCACCTCGGCCTCCAGCTCGTTTCCGAGCCACCCGACATGCCGAGCTTCCTCGGCCTCCAGCTCGTCTCCGAGCCCCTGACATGCCGAGCCTCCTCGGCTCTCCCGATCAACCGAGAACGCAGAGCCCCAGAGCCTCCGCAACGGCTCCGCGCATCTCGCCAAAGCGAGATATCCGCCGTCCCATGCTCCGCGTCCCACGCAGGCTCATCCCCCTATTAATGAACGGATCCCGCCATTAACGCGGGCGTAACGTTAGGGCGTAACTGACGGCGAGGATCTCACACCGGCTCGCTCCATACGACCACTATAAAAACCCTTTTCCCAGACGACTCAGGTAAAGTGAATTGATTCCAATACGCCGCTACTCTGCCAATATTCTCCGGCACTAACTTGATCGTCGGAGGGTCCCCGGTGTTACAACCATCCCGGGACTTCTTTTGCAGGTAGCTCGGTGCAACACCAACCCATTGAGATCCACACGATCAAACCTCAACAACTCTCAGACCAAGTCACAACCATCCGAGACCGCCATCACAGGATCGACGGAGGACAACATCTGAAGAAGATCCCGACCTCTATCAGTTGGCGTCGTCTGTGGGAACCAAAGACTTTTTTGTTCCACCATAAAAGCCGATCTTCCTCCCTCGACCCAATGGCGAACGACAACCGCAACGATCCGAATGCGAGCCACACACAACGGAGACGGGAGCGGCTCGTCTCCCCCTCCTAACGTCATCAACGCCTTGTCCGCTCGAATAGACAGACTCACATCGCTGGTGGATGCCCCCGTCCGCGTTCAAATGGTGGGCTCTATCCACCATATCGCAGTTCCCCCTCCTCGGGATAGCGACATCCGCAGAAGGGCAAAGGGACAAGCTCGGGCCTCCGATCCCGTTCACGCTCGTCTCAACGTCACCGAGCGCCGGCGTGCTGACTTTGGCCACCGTGACCCGTATGTGGCGATTCATTCCATGACCCGCTGGGCGCCTGACAGCTCTACGCCCCGCTCCCAGGAAAGACTGGGCCGCCGCTCTGATGCCCGCCACGCGTTCTCTCCGCCTGAGGAGGTGTCTGTCAGCTCACCTGCCTCCAGTCATGACCGACGCTCCCACTCCCGCCGAGGTCATGCAAACGGCGAACGTTGGGGCTACTCAAGAAAGATCTCGCCCAAGGATTTAAGAAACCTGATAGAACGGAATCGAAGCCGCACTGCCACGAAGACCAGGAGCGGGGATAGCCACCAATCCAACTGTGCAGAATTCTCGGGGTACCACCACCGAATCGCAGCCCTCGAGAAGAAAATCGAAAGCATAAAACGAGACGGCCACATGTCCGGCGTAGAAGCCCGGTATTCCGCCGATTCGCTCACGAAGCCCTTCACAGAAGAGCTGCTGGCCGAGCACGTCTCATCCAGGAAAAAGCCGCCCAAAGTGGCCCTCTTCGACGAGAAATCCGACCCGAAGGACCACTTAGACGCATTTACGGCGGGCATGAGCTTCTAAGATAACTTGGACGCGGCTCAATGCCGAGCTTTCCCCGCTACGCTAATCCAGGCCGGCCGGGACTGGTTCCGGGGGCTTGCACCACGCTCCATCTCCACTTTCGATGAGCTGGCTACCCAATTCCTCGGCCATTTCGTCGACAACCGACGGCAGAAGAAAACGGTCGACTACTTATTCACCGTCAAGAGCCGAGAAAGGGAATCCTTCAAAGGGTATGTCACCCGCTTCTACAATGCCCTCCTGGAGGTATCCGAGCACCGCGACAAAACAGTCATCGCCGCGGTGAGGTCGGGTCTTAGGCACAAAGAGTGGCTCCGCTCTTTTGCATTGGCGCAACCTAAGACCATGACCGAAGTGAAAGCGTGGACCGAGCGGGAGATCCAACTCGAGTCCAAGGTGAACTCCAACATGCCCGGAAGCGACCAAGCAGATCGGAAGAAGAGGGATAGGGAAGAGGAAAGGAAAGACGATCGTCCGAAACCTTGCTCCTTGAGGTTCCAGGAGTACACTCCTCTAAGTATTTCCCAGACCGAGCTGCTGGAGGAAGCTAAGGGCGAAGAATTCTTCAGGCTCCCGCCAGCTACCCGATGGACGGGCAAACGGCACCGAGTCCCGTATTGCGCCTATCATCGGGCGCAAGGACATCCGACCGAGAATTGTAAACAGCTGTGCGACTACATCGAGGTGCTGATCCGATCTGCTCACTTGGTAAAGTACCTACGAGATAAACGTCAAGCAGATAGAGAGCAAGCTGGTCAAATTAAAGACGCAGTGATGACGATCGGATAGATCATGGTTGTCACCGACTGACCCAAGTCTGAGCAATGAGGACACAAACTGATTCCGGTCACTCAATACAGGAGAATATAAACTAAATCACAAAATTTGTATTTTGTTTAATAATAAAGATTCTTTCTTCCCCACCATCTAAATTGCTTTTCTTTGTTTCCATGCTAAAACTCCGTGCAGGGCCGACGAATGTCTTCGGCACGTCGGGAGGCTCGGAGACAAGCTGGAGAGCCGAGGAGGCTCGGTACGTCGGGAGGCTCGGAGACGAGTTGGAGGCCGTTCGTTAGGAGGGTATGGAAATCCTCCGGGAGGTCTCTTGGAAAGTCGGGTGTGTTCTCGAAGACGAGGTACCGAGGTATGTCCCCAAATCATCATATTTACTCATGCTCCGTAACCTCGGGACACGTCATCTGCTACGTGTCGTGATCTAGGGAAATACCACTTCTGAGCATCCAGGTCGTCTCCGAGCCACCCGACGTGCCGAGCTTTCTCGGCCTCCAGCTCGTCTTCGAGCCCCTGACATGCCGAGCCTTCTCGGCTCTCCCGATCAACCGAGAACGTGGAGCCCTAGCGCCTCCGCAACGGCTCCGCGCATCTTGCCAAAGCGAGATATCCGCCGCCCCACGCTCCGCGTCCCACGTAGGCTCTTTCCTCCATTAATGAGCAGATCCCGCCATTAACGCGGGTGTAACATAAAGGCGTGACTAACGGCGAGAATCTCGCACCGGCTCGCTCCATACGACCACTATAAAAACCTTTTTTTACAGACAACTCGGGTAAAACGAATTGATTCCAATACGCCGCTACTTTGCCAATATTCTCCGACACTAACTTGATCATCGGAGGGTCCTCGGTAGTACAGCCACCCGGGACTTCCTTTGCAGGTAGCTCGGCGCAACACCAACCCATTGAGACCCACACGCTCAAATCTCAACAACTCCCAGACCAAGTCACGACCGTCCGAGGCCGTCATCACAGGATCGACGGAGGACAACATCTGAAGAAGCTCCCGACCTCGATCAGTTACCATGAATATCCGTTAGGACATGATGCGAGATCGAAGATAGAGCTCTATATCTAGTTGTCAAGTCATATGCGATGGCTAATTAAATTAGTTCATTGCATCAACCAAGGGTGATAAGATTGTATGCAAAGTCCTGTTAGAGTTGATAAGTGCATGTGCGGATTTGTTTGGTTTAACAACTCACGAATCCAAACGATGGTATGAGAAGGACAAAGATAGAAAGCTTGCCGTGTTCATTTCCACTTAAAACATAATAAAACTAATACGTGGTTATGACTGATCAGATCTATGAGCCATGATCCTTTATTCAAATGACTAGACAAAAAGAAAAATCTCCTTACGATTCAACCTAAAACAAAGCATTACATTCTCAGAAATTATTCTGTATTCCTGCAGGTGCAATGCAACCCGTTAGGATAGATAAAAATATGTAACTTTTCGGGCAGACATCTTTCAATTGGTTTGATGGGACTTATGATTCTGTCTCTTTCTCTTTCATGACTGAACACATATAACTGATATGCTGTATATTTTTTCAACACATACCCCGCATACCATAGTGCCATTAAGCATAGTTGGGTGGGTCGGTTAAAGGAGGTAGCCCACCTTTAAGGAAGACAACATGATGTGAGTTTGTACAGGAGATGACGTGAGATGCAATCATACTGTGCATGCCATTTCATAGGCAAAGTGACAGATTTTGTTGCTTATTTTCATCACATAGATATTTACTAGTACCAGTAATAGTAATATAAAATATTCCCTGTGGCTATACTATATATATTATGAGAATAATGAAAGGAAGAAGAAAAAAAGACTCTAAAAGGCATTTTAGTTAGGTGGCGTCAAAAAAATACACCCTCCACGATTTTTCTCGACGATCGACATCTATCATCATCATCTTTACCATCTAAGACACGGATACACCAAATTTCATGTGATTCCACCACCTTTACACCGTTGAATTAGTAATGTAAAAAGTTCTATTGTCGGCAAACAGTTAATTTTGCAACCACTAAATCAATGGTGAAATAGTGATGGAATCACATGAAATTTTGTGTATCCACATCTTAGATGATAAAGATGTGGATAATAGATGTCGAGCGTTGAAAAAAATCATAGAGGGCGTATTTTTTCGACGCCCTCCTACGGCACCTTTTCACCATTATCCTCATATATTATAAGGCTAAACTTCAACCTGCTACCATGAACCACATGTGCTTTTCCTAAATGATACCATGAATTTTTAAAATGATAGATTGATACCATGAACTTTCAAAGTTATCAAAATACCCACCTGATGACATTAACGGGAAATTAAAAAATTACCAAAATACCCCTCATTTTTTTGGTAGATATGGTCTTTTTTATTATATGAGAAGGGTATTTTGATAATTTTATAATTTCCTGTTAACGCCGATAGGTGGGTATTTTGATGCATTTGAAAGTTCATGATATCAATCCACCATCTTGAAAATTCATGGTATCATTTGAAAAAAATGTCTATAGTTTATGATAGCAAGTTGAAATTTAGCTTTCTGATAATCTAGTATTGTTCATATAACTAGTAATGTTCATCATTTTCCCCCCTCTTTTGCAAACTATTCATTACCTCTCTGAGAAAATGGTTGGCAATCAATGGCAAAAGGCTCTTTTTAATTAAAGAGCCTTTTACCCACTCACAGCGACTCATTTCATGCTCACTCATCATGGTGTGACTCCACTCACTTGGAATTTGGTCTCCTCAGACAAGTTGTATGCCATTATTTTGATATATATGCTGCACTGGCCAACTATAAATTCTTCCGTGCGATACACACGGTGTGATGTCTAAAAAAACATATATGGTGAACACATGTGTAGATTTTATTTTTTATCACGGACATTATGAGAAAATTTATAAAAGTATTTATAGTTTTTCTGAATTTAAATTAAGTGAATGCGGTGGTAATATTAGAATCAAGAACTTATGCATTATACAAAATAATAAAGATATGAGTACTTGTGTATAAATTTGTAAGGTATATCGATTTTTGGCCTTTTGAGCATGAGAGAGAAAGTGTAATGAATAAAATCATGAGAGAAAGAAAAAAGGGTTGTTGAATTTTCATTTCTTAAATTTGTTTCTTGTGGCAGATGAGACGGACAATTCTCAAGCAAGGCTATTGGAATTTTGTAATTTTTTCTATTTTTTATTTTGTCGACTAATTACATCATCTAGGATTTCTAGTTATAATAGTAGAGATGTTCTTTATGATGAATTTCTTTTTGTTTTCTACTGCACGTGATTCTATTTCTGACCTCTCATATAAACTTGTGGATGTGTGTGTTATAATACTTGCTCTCGAAGAAATATGAACCTGAAACCGACGCAGTTCCAATTCTTTGAAACCAAAGTCCATTAAAGGTTCAGCTGCATGCTGGCCAACTTTTAGCATGGTTTAGTTTTGCAAGCAAGTGAAATGGTTCCAATCGAGAGATATGAAGACCTATATACATGAGATTTATTCAGCCCTATTTGCCCTAGATCAATATATAAGCAATTGGTCGGTTTAAGTTTAACTGGGATTAATTGGAAATAAAAATAGTTTAATTCTAATATAATTTTGTCAAAATATATGTTTTAAATTTACTATCACTCAAATACATTAAAATTAAAATTAATGTTTAAAAATGAAAAAAAGAGGGAAATGAATAATGAATATTCAGCCCTATTTGCACTGGATCAATATATAAGTAATTTGTTGGTTTAATTGGGAATAATTGCAAATATAAATAGTTTAATTCTAATATAATTTCATCAAAATATATGTTTTAAATTTACCATCCCTCCAATAAAATAAAATTAAAATTAATGTTTAGAAAGGCGAAACCGGCGAAGGTAGGCTGTGCAACTATCTGCGTCAGAATTAAAATAACTATCACTCAAATGAAATAAAATTAAAATAAATGTTTAGAAAGGCGAAATTTCGGTGTACCTAGCTAGGAAAAATTAGAAGCAGCAGAGCTAACTTTTTTAGAGCTCCCCACTGATAAAATTAAAAAATAGCCCTGGAAATGAACTGAGATTATTAATGTTTTCGGATAATCAAATAGAGTTCAAACAACTTCCAACTCTACTAAGCCTTCTAAGTTGAAGAAAACGCTATCATTTAGCAGCTAACGATAGAGGAGGCAGCAATTGTGATGTTCAGAAAAGAGCTGGTTCTTGTGTTTCACAAGCCTATCCAGCTAAGGAGAACCCCAAAATCTGAGCATTTCCTTTCTATGACTCGAGAAAATTAAGAAAATTTACGGTCTAAATACATCATGAATTAACCTCTATTATAATAACAAGAACAAACATCTTCTTATTTTTCACATAAAAACTCTAAAAAAATATATAAATACTTTGTTACTTCCTACTACCCGTCATCTCATCACTCTCTCTTTACTCACACAAAAAGATAAAATATAAAGATGGTCATGCGTTTTTAAATTTTTATGCTTTACTCCCTTAAATCTTTCTTTTCACTTCCAAATTACGAGACTTCCAAATTACGAGACGCTTCATAAAGTGCTTTCATAGGAGTTATACTTCCCTTTTCATATTTGCAGAAAAATATTTTTTCACGGAATTGTCCGTTATATCTGACATATACACGCATACATCACACTTGCAAAAATACCGGTAATGAATAGGCCTCCGTGGGCCTAATTATAAAGCATGCCTCTTTGAAAGCAGCAAATCCAGCTGGGCTGCCTACTATTTGTTGAGAAAAATCATTAACATTTTCTTCATTTGGAATAAAATGTTTTTCCTCTTGGAAATAAAATGGAGTGTTGCTAGTGAAAATGGTTTTAAAAGGAGTTTATTTGAAATGAGTTGCATGAAATCATAAGGAAATAGCAAACCAAATTACTAATTATAAACATGAAAATTTTAATTTTACTTTACTGGTATCATGTAGGAATTTCTATTTACGTTTCTTTTCACTTGAAGTTTACATACATTGGATTTTTTTTGAAATAGGTTATTTTGATTTTTAAATTATAAAAATAGGGTAGTTAGATTTATATTTGTGAAAATAGGACAGTTTGGTGAATCCCATCCCCTCCCCAGTTTAGAGGGCGGGTTCCTAAAACCCGCCCTCTGCCTATTATAGAGGAACCCGCCCTCCTCTCAATTTTGAAGAGGGCGGGTTCTATGAAGAGGGCGGGTTCTTCTGAGGAAGAACCCGCCCTCTGTTATAAAAAAAAAATTAAATTACGGGGTCCACAAACCATCCTATTTTCACAAAAATAAATCTAACTACCATACTTTTATAAGTTAAAAATCAAAATAACCTATTTCTAAAAGAAACCTATCTTTCTCTCTTATCCCTATGATGCGTTTGATGGATTTGAGATTTTTACATGATGAAGTTAATCATGATTCTGGCGCTAGTCTATATGTCTTTCCAAATACCATCAAGCATAATATCATCATTTATGGCGCTAAGTTAAATTTAATTTGTTGTTGTTTTAAATACGGATGCAACAGCACGGACTCAACCAAAATGAACATAAAGAAAATCGTTTTTTGTATCTCCGAACTTGTTGGTGATTCTGACGCTAGTCTAGGTCTCTTTTTAAATGACCACCGGATATAATATCGCCATTTATGCCGCAAAATTAAATTTATTCTGTTTGAATCTTGAATACAGACGTGGTAGCAACACTGACCATGTTGGTCTGTTGTGCCCGCGCCGGGGAAGTCGCGGTCAAGACGAAAGAAAAAAAATGATTTTTTAAGCAAGCACAAAACACAATACCCAATGATTCAAACCATACACCAAAACTAGCAACTAACATACAAAATTCGTAGAGACTACAACCTTTAACGTGTGTCCATCCAATCGTGCAAGACTCCTCCAAGCTTCTTGTAGGTCGTCGAGAACAAACTTGAATGGCGATCGCCCTTGTCGAAGATGATCCATCCGAGGAAACCGTTCCAAACTCCAGTTTCACCTAGTGAAGCAACCGACGCTCCAAACTCGCCACGAGTGGAGAGTGGGGATGCAGAAATTTTTCACTATCCTTTTCTCTCTAATCTAATGCAGAAGAGTAAGTGAAGTAGGAGGAGAAGGAGGTGAAGAGAAGGTAGCCATCACAAGAAAAAAACGGCTAAGCGTTAGCATGAAGAGAGTGAATGTAGAAAAGAATGGCTTCATATTTTTTCACCACAAAAGTATCATAACCAATTTGTTAATAAACAAATGAAAGCCTATTCCTCTCTAGATGTCCACAACCATGCTCCATTACACCTCATCTTTCATCTCATTTTTGATTTTCTTTGTAAAGAAAACTCAACGAATGTAATGTTCATCTTCTAGAACAAATTTCGTATAAATACGGAATAAAACCCGGTATACATATTGAAATACATATACGTGTATCCGTATAAAAATACGTATAGCCAAGAGAGAGAAAATGAATAGTGAACAATAATACTAGAATACATATTATATATATATATAAATTATGAAATCAAACCTTATATATATATATATATATATATATATATATATATAAATTATGAAATCAAAACTTGATTTAATAATCCGGCTTAATCCTAAACCGTTAGTATTATCAACCGTCCGATTAAAGTCCGTGTAGAATGTACACATATTTAATCAGACACCTGTATATACCAACATACGTCATCTACATCATATCATCTGAACCTGGAAAACTTTCTGTGTGGGATTCTAAAAACTCGACAATACGCTGGCAGTGATTACTGAATAAATCCATAACCACAAGCACGTCTGTCATGCCCCGCTTCACAAAAATGTAAATTCAAAACTTGACAAAACCAACCATACTATCCACGGTAAAGAAATATCCTCCTGGAGTCACATTATGGCTATCGACCAGCAATCAAGAACAATAATATACTTATTTATCTCTAAACATGTCCAATAGTCATAAACGATAACAGGAGACAGCAACAAAAGCAATAAAGATCCATGGAAAAAGAAGAATATCTAAACCATCAATAAGAACTAGATCAGTGGGATGCCTCTCACTGATCGGCAAACCCGTCGAAGTAATCACCGTCTTCTAGTACTAAGGTTAAATATCTGGGCCATGCAAAACCCTGACGTCAGTGCGTCATAAATATCATAGTAATAATAATAAACTGAATAGTGTGCTATATAGAATGTCACGTGAAAAATAAGATATGAGTATAAAAAAACAATCAAAGATGTTATAACAGTATGCTATAGGCATGTCACGTGTATCCTAAAGTCTGAATTTTTATGTTAACCATCCTACAGGTATTTGAAACCAATGAATATATTCATCCATGTAACTCAAAAATATATATCCCGTTACCCCCACAGGACCACGGATCAAGATGTATGAATCAAGAATGATTTTGTTCCGTTACCTTCCGGAACCACGAATCAAGTAATAAGAATCACGAGTGACTCTGTTCCGTTACCCCTCGGAACCACGGATCAAGTAATAAGAATTATGAATAATTCTGTTCTGTTACCCCTCAGAACCATGGATCAAATAATATTCTTT
The DNA here is from genome assembly GCA_030015575.1 of Agapanthus africanus. Classification (NCBI taxonomy): domain Eukaryota; kingdom Viridiplantae; phylum Streptophyta; class Magnoliopsida; order Asparagales; family Amaryllidaceae; genus Agapanthus; species Agapanthus africanus. Next base: position 498,804,307 of record JASDDO010000010.1, read on the forward strand.
TAAGTTACACTTCAGTTACACCTGTGATTTCCTCATTTTCCCAGGTTTCGTTTTCCAAGTCAGGTATGAATATAATATTTACATAATGCCAACACAGAAACAGGAAGGTACATGTTATATCTATCTAGACAACATGTCACGTCCATCAGGACAATAAGTCAGGATTGTTGGTATCGGTAAATAATACGGTAACAGGTATGAGCAATATAATAATAGCAGTAACAAGATAGCAGGTCGCAAGCATGGCAGGTATTGTATACTAAACAGGTGAAGTATTTAATTACACAAACAAATCATAATAAATAACAAGATTATTGTTGTCACAGTTATCTAGCTGTGATACTGCTAGTAACTAAATTGATGTGTCCATTATTGCTTGTATATATACATATAACCGTATTTAAAATAGCGTTTCACGATGTTTAAGTATTATAAATTAAACTGTATTAATTCATACTCTTTGATTAATCAACTAGATAGTTCGTATAAGTTCTAGTTATAGATATGGTGTTGCATAACTTTATAAACTGTAATTATATACGTGCTATTGTTAACTAAGTCATGAAATACGGATTATCTATATAAAACTGTATATTTAAAATAAATTATGACAATATAAATATATATAAGTAAACTAGCATGTAGCAAGTTATAAACTTGCCAAGAGATGAACACGGAACCACGACAACACGAAGATGTGAACACCATATGATGCAAGATTGAAGCTTTGGACTTTGGGATGGATGCTACGGCCTAGCAGTAGTGTTCGGGTATGGGTTCAACCGAGTTCAAGAAGAAGACGATCACAGAGACAAAGAGATGAGGCGACGACTAGAGTTTGCTTGGCTAGATGCTTGCTCCAGATGGAGACAATGATCTCAACGACGATGAATGCAGAATCTTGACTCTCTGCAACGACGACGACGGGTTCTTGTTGAGGTCTCGGTTGAAGTCAAGGGGATGGGTGTGCGGTGCTTGGGAAGCATCGACGGTCGAAGGAGGCGAGTGCAGGCGAGGTGGGAGGAAACAATGGTGGCGGCTGTGGATTTTGTTTAATGGAGGTGGGTTCGATGGAGTTGGGATGTTGCTCGGTTGATAGTTGCAATATAGAGAAGATGAAGATGACGATGACGATGAAGGCGAGAGATGGGTTCAACGGAGAACACGAGTGCGAGGAAGAAGAGAAGAAGTGGTCGGCGCTATAATCTCGACTTCGAGTTGATTAGTCAAAGGTTGCAGAGGGGATGGCCACAAGGATGGTGATGGTCACAGCTAAGTTAGGTTCTCATGTCGAAGTGGTCGCTAAGGTCATGGGGTGAAGGAGGAAGATGAAGACGACGTCGAGGAGGGTCTTGGTCGCTGGTGAGGATGAGTCAAGGGGTGGAGGCGAGATGAGTTGGTTGGCAACGAGAGTGAGGAGTTGGGTTCGGTCGACGGGCAAAGATGAAGGTGAGGATAGCGAGGGGTGCTCGGCTGTAGGATGCAGGCGATGGGCAGGAGGCGATGGTGTTGGTGATGGGTGCTCAGGTGTGAGGGTGACGACGACGTCGAGGAGATGATGATAAATGATGGGAGATGGCGACGAGGTCTCGTGGAGAGGGAATCGGTGAGGAGGAGAGGGTGTCAGTGGTAAGGAGTTGAGGGCAAGGTTATCGGAGATGGGAAGAAGATGGTGATGGCTACGAGGAAGAGAGGATGAAGAAGTAAAGAGAGTGGGAGAGAGAGGCAGAGAGAGAGAGAAGAGATGCGGGGGAGATAGAGCGAGATTTGTGAACAGGGAGAGAAAGATAGTTTTATAAAGGAAAAATATAAATTTATATATATTAAATAATATATATATATGTGTCACGCCTCGTTTCCCAGTAGACGGAAATGGTGACGTGGCAAGCCCGCAACGTATTTACTTTGAGAATACGTTAAGCGTGTTGGCTATAGTGCCCTTAAGTCAATTATTGTAATCGCAGACACGCGATTGTGATGATTGAGCGAGAACCTATACGGGTAGAACGGTCTTACTCAAAATGATAGTATACTATCTGGTTTGTTTTTATCATCATATACATGCATTATGTGGTATTACATATCACTATTACATATTGATAGAGCCCATAGGATTCTTGCTTGACTACCAGCATTATAATGGCGATCATATACGTGGGAGCTGGGTGGTCTATAAGCACATCCTTAAATGCCTCTAGTCAAGGGAGTATCGAGGCCGGGCATCGATACTCCGAAGTAGACTAGTGTATTCTTTTCGTGACCCTGACAAGGGGCGGTGGCCGGTCTCATAAGTCATTGGTGTCAGTTAGTCACCTAAGATAGTATATAGGTACTCATTGGGTTATGAGTTACACTGGACGGACTCGCCGGGAACATGCTAGATGGTATTATACTTATTGTCAGGTAGCAGTTCCCAGGTGATATGAGTACAGGTTGGTCTTTCGACCTGAGATCGTTATTTGTCTCGTATGAGTTCCCACTGTGCTTTGATTACTACTCTACCACGGCTCAAAAGAGTCGTGCAAACAGGTTTTAGTTGGGTACAGTCCCGAGCAAAATGGAGGCAGTGAGCGGATCGTCGGGGATTCGTCTCTCCCGGTATTGGGGGTGTTGGATACAGTGCCCTCAGAGTCAATTATTGGATCACATGCACGTGATTGCAATGATTGAAGGAGGACCTATACCGGTAGGACAGTCTTACTCAAGATGATAGTATGCTATCTGGTTTATCTTTATCATCGTGTACATACTTTAGGTGACCTTACAGGTCACTATTACACATTGATAGAGCCCTTAGGATTCTTGCTTGACGGCCAGCAGTATGATGGCGATCATATATGTGGAGCTGGGGTCTATAAGCACATCCTTAAAGTGGTCCCTAGTCGTGGGAGTTTCGAGACTGGGCATCGATACTCCATTAGTAGACTAGTGTATACAGTCGAGACCCCGACGAGGGGCGGTGGCCGGTCTCACAAGCCATTGGTGTTAGTTGGATCACCTAAGATATATACAGGTGCTCATTGGGTTATGAGTACACCGGACATGACTCGCTGGGAATATGCTAGTTGGTATTATATCTGACGTCAGATAGCAGTTCCCTGGTGACATGTGTACATGTTAGTTCATCGACCTGAGATCGTCATTTGTCTCGTGTGAGTTCCCACTGTGCTTTGATTACTACCCACCACGGCTCAATGGAGTCGTGCAAACAGGTTATAATTGGGTACAGTCCCGAACCACATGGAGGCAGTGAGCGAATCGGCAGGGGTTTCGTCTCTCCCGGTATTGGGGGTGAGACCACGCTGTGTCTAGGAGAGCCATTACACGAAGTCCTTGTCCAAGGCAGGAGATTTACTGGTAGGTATTCCAGTAGTATCTCAGGGTGTTCTGGGCTACACTTCGACACGACTTGTACCGCTTTTGGGGGTCAGACTTTTACCAACTCCCTAGGCCCGCCATGCGATGCTCATAGACGAACGGACCGGACTGTATGGATATTGTCACTGACAGGTTCAGTAGGGTGTCAGGATAAGTTCGCTCATCGACCTCCCTTTTGGTCAATACCTGGTAGCCCGTTACGTATAGCCAGTACTACTGACGTGCTGGTGGTTAAATCCACAGCCAATGTATTGACGAGTCTTTAGAGTCCCTCACAGACAGTTTTCAAGTTTCGGGCAAAACGTTGTAGAGGTCGTATGATATATGGCAGGGTCCGATCATATACGTGCAGTAGTGCACGGATCATGATCGGGCGGATCATACTAGTGGGCTTTGGTTTAAGCCGGATTCTAGTATTAGATTTGTTGGATTACTTTAGTCTCGTCGCATTCGCATTCAGTCGGAATGCGGATGCAGGTATGTATATACAGGTGAGGGGTATCCTTGTGATCCGTCATGAGTTTACTTTAGATGTTGCCGTATCTTTTTATTATTGCAAACATTTGGATTAATGTTTGTTAATGGAAATTGTGAGCTAAATATCATCATTGGGAACATTAATTGTGACACATGCACAAGTGGTGACTCATGGTCTCTTTCTTTGTGCATGTGTCACATTATTTGATAGATTTGTGATGATATGATAAAGAGAGAGAGAGAGTGGGGCTGCCTTGAGGAGGTTGGTCTTGTATTATTTTCATATAACACTCTCTCACTCTCATTATCATTTGATCACAAAAGAAAAGAAAGAGAAACTTCTTCTTCTTCCTCTTTCTTCTCTAGCTCATAATCTCCATCAATGGCAACACCTTCAACCTCCATCCATCTCATGGATGCAAGAGACAAAGTGATCACAAATATTCTCTACATCACCTTGGACACGTCGGCTAGCACACTTCGTGCCCGAGTTGCTTCGGATGAAGCGGGAGCCCGTAAAAAGACTCGAAGATATGGTGCCCTTTCTAACGAGGAGATCGAGACCGGAGATGCCGCGAGGAGTTTGGGATGGTGGCCAAAGACCGAAGGACACGGATCGATCGGTATGGCCTTTCCAACCCTTCTCTAGTTAGCTAGTTGTAGGTTAATGGTTCGATCCGGGTTTTAAGCATACGATAGCGCCGGTTTCAAGTTTTGAAAAAGTTTTCGTTTCCTCATTTTGGCCTCGGACAGACGGCCGGGACGCTGCCGTAGACTTACATGGTATCAGAGACACGCCATTTACCTTTACTAGCTTGCTCTAACGTATTTAAAACTTCGATCGGCCGAATTTTCCAAAACCCCGATTTCAAAAAGTGCAGTTTCTGTCGAATTTTTTTTGTTGTCAAAAAATTATTTGGTGTGTTGCAGAAAATCAGGCAGGCTGTTCTAAGAACACTGCAGATAATTGGTGGCATGATAGCACTGTAGCACCGCGTAACCGCGGCTGTAACCCCGTTCTGGCCGCGGTCCAGCCACAGCACTGTAGCTGCACTGCACCATTTTTTCTACAGTGCTCTCTGACATGGAATTGGGGTTTCTGGTATTTTTTGTTTGGGCCCAGATTAGTTTGAGTACTGGGTATTGTGCTTGGGGCCCACTTCGGGAAATTTTGTCGATCGAAAATTTTAAACATGTTAGTTCACAGTATTTACATTATATCTGCGACCATGAATGTCATTTGATTGGTAAATCTTGTCTAATTGCTATAGCCCTTTTAGACGGATTTGCGAACGTGACATTCACGTTGATGTTCTGTGTTGTGCTGTGATGTTGCGGATTTGTCGTGATGGATAGCCTGGATGCAATGGTAGTACAGTTTGGTTGTATTTGTACATTTGATATTGCGGGGAGAGCGTCCGACATGTGGACTGCCGTCACTGCCTGTTTGTATATTATTCTTTTGGGGCACGACCGGGCTGAGGTCGATGTACCCGTTGTATATATTTTAATTTATGTACTAGGATTACCCCGTGGAGGGGTGCACGGGTAGCCGGGTTCTAGAGGGAAACAGGCCCGCATCTCATGGCTTTGAGATGGAGGGGGCTTCACTCTAGAATTGGCGGGCTATTCGCCGCACTCGTAGGGGGTACAGGTTGACCCAAGGAGGGGTGCTCAAGTTACCGGATTCCGTGAAGTGCTGGGTGGTCCATTCACGTTGTTGAAGGGGGCTGCCTCGCTTCAGGTTTTGGCGGGTAACTTGCCGCGCCCGTAGGGGTCTAAGATTTCATTGCACAGGCTATCCACACGACTAGGGGAACACCGGGTTTCACTAGCGGTTCTATGAAACCCGGGGATCCTAGATTATCGTATTGTTCTGTGATGCTGATTACATTTCTGTGATGTTGCATTTTATCACGCCATGAGTGAATATTATATATTGATATATATACTAGTAGATGTTGTATATGTTTTACACCCGCGCTAGTCCAGTCCCCGCTCTGTCGTTAGTTAAGTAACCTAACGGGTGATGACGGGACCCAGTGGCGAATGCGGATGGCATATATGTACATCATATTTTCGTTCTTTTCTGGTGTGATTAATTGATGGGACTGCATTGATTCGGATCAATGCGAGCTAAACAAACCTATTCTGATGTTGTTGGAACATTTTTCAAAAAAAAACTGTTATTGCAAGGACGTTCTCTTTTGTTTTGCACAGTGGTATTCGGTTATGAATATCCAACACTTCAGTCGACGAGGCAAGGGCCGAGATCCCTTCACCGGGAGTGACCCCTTGGAAAGAAGTTTTCGTCAGGGCAATAACTTCACTATAGTCGATTACTTTTTGCTTTGCATCGTGGTATTCGGTTATGAATATCCAGCACCTCATTCTACGGGGAAAGAGCCGAGATCCCTTCACCGGGCGTGACCTCTTTAGCAAAGGTTTTCGCCACTATATTTTTATAAAAAGCTATCCGGTTCCTTCAACGATATCAAGTTCATTACGTTAAAGGTTTTTCGCCAAAAACCATTCGTAGCCCTCCGTCATTTCAGACGGGTAGCACTTAGTATTCATGCTATGTTTGTTGGCCAAAGTCAAGGCATAGTGTATGGTAGCTATTTGTTACTTTTCTGTTGCATAGATAGATGCGTTGGTTTGGGACAGTCGTACTGCCTTGTTGGCCAAAGTCAAGGGTAGGTATGGGTGGGTTCAAATTAACCTGGATAATGACGGGTAGAACTTGACATGTGACTTATGATTTGTTGGCCAAAGTCAAGGTCATAAGAGTATGGGGTAAAAATCACATCGGGAGTTTCTAAAGAAACTGGAACTTGCCAGATATGCACATACCTTCTGGAGTGTGATAATATAAGTGGATTCCATCACATTATCATGCGATGATAGTTGGATCCCGATTCCCACTGATGAGTTGGTTTACTTCTCGGGTGATCCAGACTAATTCTTCTTTCAGGTTTGGAGGAGAATTTGAGGTTACAGTGGGAGGTTTCCTGATTGGATAAATTGATAACCATTCTGATCTAGGTTAGAGTGCACGCAGAGTGTTTCTTTTCTCTCTCTCTTTGGCAGCGACCATGGCCCGACCCTTGACTACGAATCAGTGACCAAGTTAACCAAACCTTCTTAAAACACTGGCTTTTGGATTGTAAGAGTTGCATATCTCATTGCCACTCCTACTTTTACCCTTTTCTCCAGAACACCCCGTATTACTACGAACATCCACTTCCATTAGATAAAACCATCGTATGGTTATATACGAACTCGAAGGAACTTGTTCCAGATTCTAGGATGGTTTCCGGTTCTGGAGAAAATGAATAGGACTATTCAGTTGTCTTTTCCTTTTACCTTCTCTCAGGTTGCGAGTGCTCCTTGGATTAGGACAGTACACCTATTACGCTTATTGGATAGTCTTCTTCCAAACCATAGGCAGGTGTCGAACGGTGGGGAATGAAGAAAACCAAATAGCATAACGATGGTGTACAGAAGGTAATAAGTTAAGACAAATAAAGGGATTAGTAAGAGGGCAAAGTAAATTGCGACTGCTATTCACGACCAAACCAAGTATTTCTTCGTCAATCCTACATCACCTTTGTATTTCTCCAGAACACTCCGTATCACTACGAAGATCCACAGTTTATTGGATACTCCATCGTATGGTTATATACGAACTCGAAGGAACTTGTTCCAGTTCGGGGATGGATTCTGGTTCAGGAGAAATAGGAATACGGTTTTATTCAGTTGTCTTTTATCTTTACCTTCTCTCGGGTTGCGAGTACTCCTAGGATCAGGGGAGTACACACATTATGCTTATTGGATAGTATTCTTCCAAACCATAGGCCGGTGCCGAACGGTAGGGAAGGAAAAAAACCATTTAGCCTAAAGGGATGTACAGAAGGTAATGACTAAAGACATATAAAGGGATTTAGAGAGATGGCAAAGAATTATACGGTTACAGTTATGAATCTGATAATGGAAGAGGCATTACTAGGAATACCCGGATACCCCTTCGAAACATTTATATGTTTCAGTTTCACTATGTATTGTTAAAAGAAAACTGATTTCCCAATTAGTCCTTGCTCCAGGGTATGTATTTACCAGGTATGATTCTCACATCTGTATGGTTTTACAGATGATGAGTGGGAGTAAGCTATTGGGAATTAGGTGATCCTCATTATATCGGGATTCGTTGTAATTGGTGATATTTGAGGAAATCGTCTGGGTTGTTTGCCGGACGACAAATATTTGGTTTTGAATATCCGTTGTTATGCACCAATTTCAAATTGATATATCTGTACGTTTATTTTTATAAAGTGAGATATAACTTTTTGAAATTATGTCTATAACATTTACCTATATCAGTAGATGGTTAGGTAAGGAGCATTAAATATCGGTGTAATTCTTCTTAACCATAATTACAGTTTTCAACCTACGACACACAGGGAATGAGTTATTAGACTCAGGGGACTTATACAGAGTATTGTATGTTGTCCAGTGTCCATGAGGATAGAGGGGTTGGTACTCGTACTATATTCTGTTTACTTGTGACTTCTCTAGTTCTTAGACATATGTTTCGATGAAATGCAATGTCTAAGTTTTGAGAAGTTATAGGTATAAGAATAAAGTAGAGAACCAGGTGTTGCAGGTATCAGGATTCTTCAAGGTGATCGAAAATGTAGATACTTATGTATGGTATTCAGTTAATAGTAATGATTAAGAGAACTTTCTTCTCTTTCAGATTACTCATAATTGGAAGTACTCCTAAGTTGAGTAATGCTGATCAGCCTCTCTCCATTTAGTTGACATGCACTGGTGACAGCTGCATGATTTGAATCTGATTCCAATTAAATCAGTCCTCTCTTTCTATATTGGATATAGAATAGTTCATATCTTAACAATGTTAAGGTACGGGGAGTTGTCCGGCTTACGCTTAAAACCAGACTCTGGATAACTCAAGGCACATTTCTGTAATGGCTGTTTGTGGGTTGACCCGGGCTATGACGAGGGTTAACTTTCTACCATCTGGAAGATCAATAGTGATATTGTTCTTAACTCGCCACAGTTTTAGTAAAATGGATTTTTTCAGAAAACGGTAGTGGGAGTATGGTAGAACTGAAAGTGATTCCAGAACCGCAAACGATTACTGAAAATTTGATAAGAACCTAAATATTCAAACTGGTTTGATATTCCATTGACCACTCCGCAGATATGGTAGGTGACCTCAGGCACTCGAGAGGTACTTCGGTATGCTCAAGGACGGTGACAGGGAGGTTCTTGTTTACCCAGACTTGCCATTGCTGTTGTTCCAGACCGTGAGACCCGGCAGGAGGATGAGTATAGCGTCGTTCTAAACTAGCTTTGGAAGTGCACGTGTTTATGACTCCGCCAGAGGGTTGTCGTAGTCAGTGGGAGCAGCGGAAGCATAGTGGACAAGTAACTTATGTCTATTTATGGACTAAAGTAGATATAGAGGAGATAGATCATCTGTTTCTAATGTGACAGTCATAGGTTTGACTTCATCAGAATAGGGAATGGATCTGTTAAGAAAGTAGTAGGGTGTGATGTCCTGGTATTTGGATGACATACACAGAGTAGGAAGTTAAATTCCTATACGACGATCGGTTATATTTTGGTTGTCACACAGTGGTTTCTCCACATAAGACATGGATATTATATCATATATTCTGGTTACTAGATCTATGGTTTTAGATCTAGATTTGGATAGTTTCCCAATCAGGGTACTTAGACAGCATTCAAAAGGTATTTAGAATGGACGACTCCTGGCACGGTGGTGTACCTGCAGCTGATGGAGTCACCCTCTCTAAAGGTGTCCTACATACTAAAGGGGAGAGGGATGTGTATGATTGGCAGATCACTTGCTTAAGCAATTGAGTCAATCATGAGATGTCAAGTACCACACCAGATATTGTTTTTGCACTAGATGCAATAAATTGATATTAATCATATCCTGGAGAAAAGTTCGGAAGCAGTTTTAGAACATAGTGGATGTTCTAGGAAAATGATAACAACCGCCTCTTTTAGGAGACGGTTATCATTTCAGGCTTCCAAGATGACCTGGATGACAGAGTGACTGTCAGAGTTATAGTTTTTCCCTCTGACGAGGGGCAATATTTTGGACAGGTGGTCCAAGAGGATACCGAGGAAGGTGTGGCGCAGGATACTGATTAAGTTCAGTTGACGATACAGTCTAAGAAGTCTGGATTTAGAGTTCATTTATGAACTAGGTCCCATCAGATATCCAGACATATTCTAAGACAGGTATTGCTCATTCCGGAAGATGGCTTTCTCCGCGAACTTGAGATAAAGAGAGACATAGAAAGAAACATCAGGGAGGATCCACTCACTGAGGCTATTCCTCGAACGTAATAATTTTACAAACGGGCTTTATGAGACTGATTAGTAGAGGAGTTGGGTGTTCGGTATCACACGGGCTGTGAGTATACGATATCGCAATAATTAGCCTTGAGTGCAAGTGGGAGATTGTTGGATATAGTCCCCTCAGAGTCAATTATTGGATCACAGGCACGTGATTGCAATTATCGAGGGAGGACCTATACCGGTAGGACAGTCTTACTCAAGATGATAGTATGCTATCTGGTTTATCTTTATCATCGTGTACATGTTTTAGGTGACCTTACAGGTCACTATTACACGTTGATAGAGCCTTTAGGATTCTTGCTTGACGGCCAGTAGTATGATGGCGATCATATACGTGGGAGCTGGGGTCTATAAGCACATCCTTAAAGTGGTCCCTAGTCGTGGGAATTTCGAGACTGGGCATCGATACTCCATTAGAAGACTAGTGCATACAGTCGAGACCCCGACGAGGGGAGGTGGCCGGTCTCACAAGCCATTGGTGTTAGTTGGATCACCTAAGATGTATACAGGTGCTCATTGGGTTATAAGTACACCGGACAGGACTCGTCGGGAACATGCTAGTTGGTATTATACCTGACGTCAGATAGCAGTTCCCTGGTGACATGTGTACAGGTTAGTTCATCGACCTAAGATCGTCATTTGTCTCGTGTGAGTTCCCGCTGTGCTTTGATTACTACCCTACCACGGCTCAAAGGAGTCGTGCAAACAGGTTTTAGTTGGGTACAGTCCCGAGCCACATGGATGCATTGAGCGGATCGGCAGGGGTTTCGTCTCTCCCGGTATTGGGGGTGAGATCGCGCTGTGTCTAGGAGAGCCATTACATGAAGTCCTTGGCCAAGGCAGGAGATTTACTGGTAGGTATTCCAGTAGTATCTCAGGGTGTTCTGGGCTACACTCCGACACGACTTGTACCGCTTTTGGGGGTGTGACTTTTACCAACCCCCTAGGCCCGCCATGCGATGCTCATAGACGAACAGACCGGACTGTACGGATATTGCCACTGACAGGCTCAGTAGGTGTCAGGATGAGTTCGCTCATCGACCTCCCTTTTGGTCAATACCTAGTAGTCCGTTACGTACAGCTAGTACCACTGACGTGCTGGTGGTTAAATCCATAGCCAATATATTGACGAGTCTTTAGAGTCCCCAGCAGACAGTTTTCAAGTTTCGGGCGAAACGGTGTAGAGGCCGTATGATATATGGCAGAGTCCGATCATATACGTGTAGTAGTGCACGGATCATGATCGGGCGGATTATACTAGTGGGCTTTGGTTTAAGCCGGATTCTAGTATTAGATTTGTTGGATTACTTTAGTCTCGTCACATTCGCATTCAGTCGGAATGCGGATGCAGGTATGTATATACAGGTGATGGGCATCCTTGTGATCCGTCACGAGTTTACTTTAGATGTTGCCGTATCTTTTTACTGTTGCAAACATTTGGATTAATGTTTGTTAATGGAAATTGTGAGCTAAATATCATCATTTGGAGCATTAATTGTGACACATGCACAAGTGGTGACTCATGGTCTCTTTCTTTGTGCATGTGTCACATTATTTGATAGATTTGTGATGATATGATAAAGAGAGAGAGAGAGAGTGGGGCTGCCTTGAGGAGGTTGGTCTTGTATTATTTTCATATAACACTCTCTCACTCTCATTATCATTTGATCACAAAAGAAAAGAAAGAGAAAAACTTCTTCTTCTTCCTCTTTCTTCTCTAGCTCATAATCTCCATTAATGGCAACACCTTCAATCTCCATCTATCTCATGGATGCAAGAGACAAAGTGATCACAAAGATTCTCTACATCACCTTAGACACGTCGGCTAGCACACTTCGTGCCCGAGTTGCTTCGGATGAAGCGGGAGCCCGTAAAAAGTCTCGAAGATGTGGTTCCCTTTTCGACGAGGAGATCGAGACCGGAGATGCCGCAAGGAGCTTGGGATGGTGGCCAAAGACCGAAAGACACGGATCGATCGGTATAGCCTTTCCAACCCTTCTCTAGTTAGCTAGTTGTAGGTTAATAGTTCGATCCGGGTTTTAAGTATACGATAGCGCCGGTTTCAAGTTTTGAAAAGTTTTCGTTTTCGCATTTTGGCCTCGGACAGACGGCCGGGGAGCTACCGTAGACTTACAGTGGGTTGATGCCGCGCGGTGCACGGGTGGCCATCACCAGAAATCCATGGCAAAGGTAGATGAGAATTACAGATTTGGATCAGTAGTTTCTCAGTTAGTGATGGGTTTCATACCGACACGAAATATCGCGTTATTAGGGGTCTGACTTTATCCACCCCCTAAACTCGATATGCGATACTCTTAGACGAACAGACCGGACTGTATGGATATTGTCACTGACAGGTTCAGAAGGGGTTCGGATGAGTTTGCTCGTCGGCCTTCCTTTCTCTCAATACCTGAGTAGCCGTTACGTACAGCTGGTGCCGCTGACGTGCTTGTGGTTAAACCCACTGCCAGCGTATTGATGAGTTTTTAGAGTCCCACACAGAGGGTTTTCCTGGTTCTGGCGAAATGATGTAGTATCCGTATTGGATACGTGCAGGGTTCCGATAGAATGATTGTACTAGTTACCCAGACTTTCGATCGGGCGGTTGATAATACTAGTTGGCTCAGGTTTGAGCCGGATTATTAAATCAGGTATTGATTTAATAATTTACGTATATGTATTTCGATATGTATATTCTAGTATTATGTTATTTGTGTTATTCTATCTCTTTGGGTATTCGTATTTCGGTGCGAATACAGGTATGTATATACAGTAGAGTGTAATCCGTATTTATACGGAAAATATTCTAGAAGGTGGACACCTCATTTTGGATTATCCATTTATATTAAATGGAAAATGAGGTGTAAAAGAAGAGAGGGGAGTATGGTGAGAGCCATGCTTCAATAGTGTTGCACAAATGAATTAACAATTCATTTGTGCAAACAATTCAAGCATGGTTGGATTTTAAAATTGAAAAAATGAGATATACAAAACCATGTTTCATGGTTTTCTCACTTTGATGGATGGTTCATTCTTGCATGATTTCTCATTCTCACCATTAGCTTCACTCTCTTCACTTCTTTTCTTGAGCTCCTCCACCTTCATCTTCAACCTCCTCTATACAATCTCATGTGTTGAGAATCAAGAGAGGAGGTGAGATAGATACACACATTGAACACTTCACTATATTCTAGACACTTTAGATTAGCAATTTAAAGTCTCTAGTTGCTCCATTAGACTCTCAGTGTGGAGCTAGAGCCATGAGCTACATCTCTCAGGTGGATCATCTTCGACGGAGGAAGACCGGTGATCAAGCTCGATCCAAAGGACTTCTAGGAGCTAAGGAAGATGGTATAAGATCAAAGGACATGATTCATTTGGTATAACAACTCTATCACAGTAGATAACATCTTTGTAGATTGCTAGTTTCATATTTGGTTTCGATTCTAGGTAGTTGTTTCTAGCACCAAGGTTTTTAAACACCAAAATTTTTCGTTCCACAACGGCCGCGGTCAACGGCCATGGTGCTAGGAATCCCAACATGGTATCAGAGCCACCCAAATATTAGAAACTAGTAGTAGACGATGCATTAGTTTCAAAACCAAAAAATTCCGATTTCAAAACCCACTCTTTGTTCTGAAATTTTTTTGACCTCTAAAATCTTTTTAAACAAGTGCAGAGACTTAGTATTGACATGAATATGACACACAACGAAAACGAGGAAATTCCATGTAAGTTTGGCTGGCCAAACTACTAAAAAAACCGGCCTGGCCGGTTCACTATTCACCCATTTACCTCATTTTCATCTTATGTCTGGGATTTTGTAAATTGGCATTTTTGGTCTTGTCTAATTTGCCTTAGATTTCACTTAGTGTTATCTTTGCTTGGGGGCAACTTGGAAAGTTTCAAAAGTTAAAATTTTGCATCGTTGATATCTATGATGTGGTGTATGTGTTTTTCAAACGTCGTCTATTTGCTATATGTCGTTTAGACGGGGTTGCACATACTTGCTTATACTATTGTGATGTTGATATCTTTGATGGCTATGTTCGGATTGTCGTGTTGGATAGACTCTAGTGTAATGGTAGTTGTACAGTTTAGATTCATTTGTATATTCGTTATTGTGGGACGAGCGTTCGACATATGGATTGCCATTTTCGCCAGATTGTATTTTTTTTATTGGGGCACAACCTGGTTGAGGTCGATGTCGCCATTGTATATATACTTTTCTTTTCTGTACTAGGATTACCCCGCTGTGGAGTGCTCGAGTAGCCGGGTTCTAGAGGGCAACGGGCCCGCATCTCATGGCAATGAGACGGAGGGGGCTTTACTCTAGAATTGGCGGGCTATTCGCCTCACTCGTAAGGGGTATAGGTTGACCCACGGAGGGGTGCTCAAGCTACCGGATTCTACGAAGTGCTGGGTGGCCCATTCACTTTGTTGATTGGGGTTGCCTCACTTCTGGGATTTGCGGGTAACTTGCCGCACTCGTAGGGGTCTTGGTTATACATTGCATAGGCTATCCACACAACCGGGGAATGTCGGGTTTCATTTGCGGCTCAAACGAAACCCGGGCCTCCTAGATTATTTGTTATTCTGTGTTGCTTATTGCTTTTCTGTGATGTTGCTTATATCATGCCTGGGACGAATGTTATATATATATATATTTATATTTATATACTAGTAGATGTTGTATATGTTTTGCATCCGCGCTAGTCCATCCCCCGCTCTGCCGTTAGTTAAGTAACCTAACGGTGCATGACGGGGCTCGTGGCTAATGCGGATGGCATATACGTACATTGTATTTTCATTTTTTTCTGGTGTGATATGGATTAATTGATGGAACTGCGTTAATTTTGATTAATGCAAGAAAAAACAAACCTATATGATGTTGTTAGAACCAATTTTTGAAAACTATTATTATAAACGTTTCTTTTTGCTTTGCACAGCGGTATTTGGTTATGAATATCCAGCACCTCATTCGACGATGCAAGAGCCGAGACCCCTTCATAGGGAGTGACCTTTAGGGCAAAAGTTTGCGTTATTGTAATAACTTCACTATAGTTAATTCTTTTGCTTTGCATCGTAGTATTCAGTTAGGAATATCCTGCAACTCATTCGATGAGGAAAGAGCCGAGATCCCTTCACAGGGAGTGACCTTTTTAGCAAAAGTTTACGCCACTATATATTTGTAAAACCACGCGGTTCATTCAACGATATCAAGTTCATTACGTTAAAGTTTTTTCGCCAAAAACCAGCCGTAGCCCTCTGATTGATGATCTAAAGATGTGTAGTAGTAACCGCAATCAATAACGGTGTCGTGTGTAGCTGGCCAAGATGAGTACGGGCCGTCCTCAAGGATATGTGTAATCTTTTAATCTTACTTTAGACGTGTTGATTGAAAAGTGGAAGAATAGAAGAATATAGAATAGTGGAGAATAGTTTCTAAATCTATGTTAAACACGGATGTAGAATATAGATCTAGTTTAAATACAGATGTAGATTTTATAAGAAGAAGGCTTGTAGGGTTCATTCGGATTTAGTAGTCATGGATGGATAATAAAGATTACTCATTTTATCTATTGATAGATTTAAAACTAGATTGATAGTGATGATGAGGATTAGGGTTCTTGGAAGAAACCAGGGTTTCCACACTATTGACCCTTGTCCTTTCATTGATCTCTATTCATGTCCAGCCCTTAACAAAACAATTGTTAATCTAATCTCAAATCACGGTCAAGACTATCAATAAATTGATGGTGCGCCCGATAAGGATGTTAACGATTATTTTGCTAAAGTTTATAAACTTCATAAGACTTAAAAGAAGTTAAAATATTTTCTCATCTATTGTTCTACTATAATCCTACGAACCCTACCAAGCGGAGAATTACTCGCGCATGATGGAGATAGAAGAAGAACGGATAGAGATCATGATGTAAATACAGAAAATAAATGCAAACTAATTAATCTAATGATCTACCTTTATTAATCAACTTAACAAGTACAATGCCTTCAAGTTTAGATTACAAGAGGAAAAAGAAGTTGCTCTCGATCTCTGCCTTGTAGGAAGTCCGTCGAATCTCACGTCGCATTATCACGTCGAATCGTGGACCTGTCGTGGATCACTTGTTCTTTGACGGTGATTTGCTTCGTGAAAAAGGTTGATTGTTTCTAAGTTTAGACCTCGGTCCTTTATTTATCCCCAAGGCCAGAAACCAAAGATCCCAAGAATTAAGGTTTGTTGTTGAAAATCACAACTAAAAATCCCAAATCCTGACTCGATGAATCGGCCGCGGATCTGCCGCATCATGCATGGTTTGGCCACGGAACCGCGGCCGTTTGGTGTGATCATGGTTTCAAAAGTCTGGGGCCTCTTCATAATGACACATGGAGATTTAGTTGATGTCTAGAACTTGAAAATATTTCCTGAGTCTCTGTCAGTATTGATTCTTCGATTTTATTTAACTTCATTGGCAGATTTTTGATTCTCGACATCTCAATATCTTGATCCCCTGATCTGAGCCAACTCATGCACAATATCTCTGTCACGCCCCGCTTCCCAGTATAAGTGTAGAGGATGCGACGAGACCGCTACGTATTTACTATGAAGTAAATACGCTAAGCGTATCTAAGCAATATAAAAATAAATGCACAAGAGACAAGATATAATAAAACAACAACTTTATTTATTCACATTCTTTCTGTACAATGCATGGAAAAGTAAATACAACTGAATGAAAGCAATGCCTAAATAATGGCATAACAGAAAAGGAAAAAGTACTGAAATAAAAGTGTACAATGAACTAAAGCTCTGGGTCTTCAATGAAGTGGTCCAAGTCTTCACTAGTGGGCTCGATCTCCGGAGTGTCCAGATCACCTGACGACATTCAAAGAAGAAAGAAAGAGAATGCCGTCAGCGAACAAATCGCTCGGTAAGTCCCAAAGATAAGAGAGAAATAGAATAGACAGAAAGAGAAAGTAGCTTTTAAAGTTGTATTATATTGTTATAATGTTGTGTTAACGCTATGTTTGTAGCTTGGTACAGAAGGATACCAGTGTATACGGGAGGAGTCTCTATATACCAGAGACTAGATGCAAGTGTAGTACAAGGAACTATTTATACCATGGTACAACAGCAACCGGATTCAGGTTAGGTGTATCAAATCTTACCGTCTCGTGCCACTTCTAACACCTTCCGTACCAATCTACCCCTTAAACCCCGCGATATCTTGATTGTATTGTTTGTATTGTATTTCAACTTGTAATTGAATTGTAATATAGATTGTATATTTGGATGACTTGCCGAAACCATGATATCAGTAAAATGGGTGTACTGGAGAATCAAGGATGTAACTGGAGAATCATGTAAATGGAAGTATATCCATGGTTCGGTTCGGTCAATACAGATTGAATAGTTTGAACAGATTGAATATATGTATTCATGTTCAATTGTAGTTTTGTAATTTCATACTTGAATTATATTCAAGTCAGATTATTAAGAAGAGACTCAGTCTGAGTCAGAACAATTAGAAAAGAAATTGAAGTCCTGATTGTTTTGATGTTATCGGTAACCGCTGCACATGGGCAGCAGGATTTGTGTCTTTTTCAAAGACGATTACCGTGTTGATAACATCTTTGTTAAGTTGTCTACCTTAAATAGGCAAGTACCCACTTCTCCGGCTCCCTGAGGCTCAAGAGATTGGTCCCGCTTAAACCTATATTTACTAGGGTCCTTATGGTAATTTATACAACTTGAGGGGTTTTATGTAAAAATACTTTTGTATAATTTTCAAAATACACTACAAGTATTTAATTATCGTCTTTAGAGTTGTAATAAATATAGATTTTATATTTTGTGACATTTCTAGTGAGAATAATCTATTTTTCATAATACATGGTATTTAATTGCAATATTGAACTTGTATGGATTTCATGGTATTTTAATGTAAAGGGATTTGTGATTTTGGAAAAGTTGAAGTATTTATATTATAACAAAAATAGCTATTTTTGATATTACATATATATATATATTTATAAAAATAAATTTTAATATATATATATATTATATTTCTAGAAATCTCATTTTCTTAAAATTTTGGTATTTTAAATCTCTCGAGACCGAATGCTCCTTGCGGAGGTCTGCATCTCGCACTACTAAGCCCAGGGACGTGCGATAAACCGCACCATCTCAGTCGGGTTCCCCAAATTAGGTTGTAGCGGCGCTTTGCAAAAATTTGTGTAAAATACTTAATCCTTTAGAAAATGGTTTTATTAATTAATGGTATTTATTTGAAATGTTTCGTTTTTCCGTATTATAGGTTCCCAAAAGGTATTGTGCTATGTTGCACATGAGTGTTGTGAGAAGGTAGGTCATTACCTCGTGATCTAACTTAAATGTATAGTAAGATTGTGATGATTTAATGTCAAAATGAAACTACATGGTATTTTACTGAAAAAGAGCAATAAAAATTACAAAATTATATAGATTGTCATGAAACTTATTCAACATGTTTGTTAATAATTAATAGTCAACATGTAATGGTTTAATAGGGCTGTGTTTAAGAAAAGTGGGATTTTTATAAAGAAACCGAATCGGAAATCGGTTTGATTCCGATTCCGTCGGGTTTTATTAAAAGATATTTTTAGAGCAGAAAAGGAGAGAGGGAGGTGGGACTTACGGTTTTAGCTTAAGGAGGAGAGGGAGAGGGAGTGGATGTAGCTTCCGGTGCGTCGTTTAGTCACCGGGATCTCCTAGGGTTGTTGCCGGAAAAATTGTCGAAACTTCGCCTTTCGCTTCTTCCAAAGTACACTAGAGCTCTAGGAAATTTCTTGAGACTTTTGTTCAGAATTTTGGAGTGAGGGGGTAGTGTTTAGGGGTTGTATTTATAGGGTTAGGCTAGGATTAGGGTAGGAGAAAGGTTTAATTGAAACAATATAATAAAATGTAAAAAAATTGAGTAATTGGTGTTTTAAAGGGGCTCTATTACTGGTCTGCACATTTAAACTATACAGGAGTACATGGGAAATGAAAAACCCAAACTTTCATGTTGGGGACTCGGCGGTCCGGTCGAGTCCGGCCGGCGGTGGCGGCCCGAGTCGGCCGAGTCGTCGGCCAATTCGGCCGAGTCCGGCTGCCGTTGGCTTCCCCAACACTTCAATAACCCCCTGGGAAAGTTAGTCTATCATGTGTAGTAGGGTTTTTATGAGTTATGCACGTGTAAACCCTTGGTATTCTAAAAATTCAAAGTAAAACAATATTAAAAAACAATGTAGGGTATGGGATTTGAACTCTGGTGGCTTGGTTCAGCAGTGCAAGGTCTTACCAATGAGCTACAAGCTCCTTCTTGTTATTAATAAGCAAAACAAATATTTATGGTATTCTCAGAAATGCAATTACTCCAAGTATACATTAACTTTTTAACAAATTTCTGTACACTAAAAGTGGAGTTGTTACAATCTCAATGAAAATATTAGTAATATTTGGTATTTTTGAGATATCATCCTAACCATTTTATATGATATTATATTTTAAGAATATTGATTAAGGATATTTGATATGACATGCATATTTAAATTATCAAAATATTATATAAATATTATATGCATACATTTTCCTTTATAATGTTAATTATAATATATAAACATAAGGTAAATAGTATTTTTCAGATAAACCCAAATATGTTCTATATTTATAATAAACACCTTTAGATATTTAAGAAAAGTAAGGAAAATGTTATATCAAACGTGCGATATTTTCGACTGAACACCCTCCGTCACTTCCTATGAGTAGTACTTAGTATTCGTGCTGCGTTTGTTGACCTTGTCAAGGCGTAGTGTACGGTAGCTGAGTGGTGCTTATTTGTAGCATATGATGCGATTAATTAGGACAGTCACATAGCCTTGTTGAGCTTGTCAAGGGCTTATGCGGGTGGGTCTAGGGTAATCAAGATAATAACGGGTTGAACTTGACTAGCGACTCATGATTTGTTGATCTTGTCAAGGTCATAGGTCGTTAGGGATAAAAACTACATCGGGAGTTTCAAATATAAAGGAAACTTGCCAGGCATGCGCATACATTCTGGAGTGTGGTGACTTGAGTGACTTCCATCAAGTTATCATGTGATGATAGTTGGATCCCGATTCCTGATCAGTCGAAAATATTGCATTTTTAACACATCAATTTCCCTACTATTTGCAATCATCTAAAAGTGTTCGGTATGAATATAGCACATATTAGCAAATTGTCTGTAAAATACCAAATAACATGTGATATACATTATAATCGGCACTTTGAGGGAAATTGAGTGTTTATTATTGCACGCATAATCTATTGTATGTCCCAATACTTGTCTCGAGAATGTGCAGGAAATTCCAGGTAAAAGAGCCGAAACTGCTAAAAGTGCTGATCAAAATACGCCAAGTCCAAGACTTATGATCTGGCAGTGAACAAGAAAGTATAAAAATATTCCTTACATTCTAAAAGTGCCACAAAGCCAACAGAGGAATTACCATGGAAATTTCATGCACAAAGGCCATCAAAGGGCCGCGGATCCGCGGCCGAATGGCCCTATTGGCGGAGGATCCGCGGCCAAGTCATCATGACGTTAGCAAACTACTATCTCAGGTTTCTCCTTCTAAGATCAAAACTTTTTCAAGCCACTTCGTTCTCCAGAGATGTCCAGAAGCTTCCGTCTCAATAGCCAAGCTTCTTGTACAAGCCAAATACATTCAAGCTTCTCAAGCAAGCTAGCTAAATCTAGAAGCTTCTACTCAACTACCAAGCTTGTAAGAGAAGCTAAACCTAGCTTAGCTTCTAAAGGAAACTAATCCTAATCAAGCTTCTAGGAGAAGCTAAAGGAGAAAGACTATAAAAGGGGATCCAGGGGCATCATTCTAGGTTTTTGAAAATTGAGCCAAAAATCCCACAAGTTGAGTGACACAACTTGTGCATCCAAACCCTAATCCAATCGCAAAAGCCAATTCAAGATCTCCGAGTACAAAATCAAGCAAGAAGCCATCAAGCCTTTTTGAAGCGACGCCGATCTTCAACCGAGCAAGTGATCCAAGACGATCCGCGACTCACGGAGATGATGCGAAGCTAATTCGACGATCGAGTTCTTTCCTCAATTCTTGTAGTTCTTGAGCGAAATGTAACGAAATTGTTGAATAAAGAAAGGTGCAAACTCTTAATCTTGCTTTTCTTTATATTTGATCATTATGATGAAGTCTCAATTCTTGATTGTTTTCTTTATCATGATGTTTGAGTAAAAACTCTGCTCGTAGAGGAATCGAGAAAATAGATAGATGATGATGATTACATTCTTGAACGATTCTTAATTCTTATGAGTTTTGTAAACTTTAGGAAATTGAATTATCGACAATCTAGTTTCGAGCGAGATACTTTCTTGAATGTTTTCGCTCTTAATTAGAGATCAACGATCGATAATTGAATTTCCTGGAGGCTTGCTTTTGAATGATAACCAACGAAAGGACAAGGGATGATGATGAAGAAACCCTAGTTTTTTCGATAGATCCCTAAACCTCGTTGATCGTCATCGATCTAGCAACAAATCATCAATGGATAAGAATACGTAATCACAAGTCTTCATCCTCACTATCGATTCGATCGATTCCTACGAGCTTCTCTACAAATCTTGATTACTCATTCAATTTGGATATCATCAATTCTTGATTCTTGATTCTTGATTTTTAGTATTTCTTCATATTAGATCTAGTTCTTTACAATTCTTGAAACTAAATTTCATAAATCTTGAATCAAATTTTCTTTTCTTTTATCCTTTAATTTTCAATTCATCTAAATCAATTACGATCAAATCACACTTTCCCTGTGGACGATCCGCACTCGCTAACGAACCTACAATTGACACCGTTATTGATTGGGGTTTACAAATTTCTTTGGTTGTGATCTTTACACTTTTCTACCTACACACCGAGAAAAAGATTAATCAAATGGCGTCATTGCCGGGGATAGTGTGCTAATTTGTTCGTTTTTGAAATTTGAGTTGAAAAATTTATTCCATCAGAATTTTTAGATCAAAATTCGTACAAACACTAAACGATTTGTTGTGAATTGTTGCGAGGAAATCTGGAATCTGTGGAGCGTGAGAAAAAATTTTCTGAGCATCTCTGGGAGTTCAGTGAGGCTACAGAAGCATCTTGAGAAAATTTTGTGCAGTGATCAAACGAACAGACCGCGTTTCCGCGGTTTAAGAGGCTAATCGCGGCGGATCCGCGGCACATTGAGGGATTCACTGTACGAAAAGTGCTCGGTGACTTTCTGACTTTCTTATCTTCTGCTCCATTAACCAATTTCTGCAGGATTCTTTGCAAAAATTCTCAGCTCCGGAAAAAAGCAAAATTGTGCGTGTTTGATCTTGGTTGTTTGTATTTTTAATACGAAAATTAAGGGGCAAAGACCAAATTCAGATTAGGTGGGGAGTTCATTACCCTTCCTAAGCCTTAAAAATCACAAAACCACATCCGCATTACCCTCATTAACTAAAAAATATCTATACATGACTCTAAGGATCGTCGTGCTCACTTAGGACAGAAGGAGGTCGTGAGTAATCTATTGCTTATCCGCGTTTCTTTTGTGGTGTCTAAGGCAAGCGTGTCTAAGGCAAGTGGTTACTTAATTAGGCCCACTACTTACATAGTGGAGAACCTCCCGCTTACCTGGCACTTACCTGGCTACAGGAGAGAAAAAGAGATAGTAGAGGATTTATCCTGCGATTTGTCTTCTGGAAGTCTACGAGCGGTCTAGAGACTTGACCTAGGTGACCACTAGATTTAGGGTTGCTTGTGCATTGTTTGTGATTTGCATTTTTTCAAAAATCCGTATCTTTTTCAAAACAAACACCAAACTCATCTTTTCTCTAATTATTTTAACGCTGCCACTTGTGCTAAACCCTTTAATGCATGCTCGGCTGGACACGGGATTCTAGTGCCCGTCTTGTCCGCGTTCCCCCTATCGACTCCGAAGTCGGTAATTCTACGTCTACTTCTTCTTTACCCACCACCACACCCACTTCGATGGACGGTTCTCCATCGAACTTCTTTACCACTACTCTGCCACCGTCTGCAGGTGCGCAGAATCCACCCCACATCTCTCTCCAAGAGAAATGTTATCCTATGCGAGGTCCTCTTTCGACCTGTCTCACCATTCCACCAGCCATTGGGGACAATTTTGAAATCAAACCCCAATACATCAATCTTTTACCCAAATATCACGGTCTCGAGTCTGAAGACGCATATGTCTTTATTACCAAATTTGAAAATGTATGCTCTATGATGGGTACTTCACAGCTTTCTGTGGATGCTATGCGTCTACGTTTTCTCCCATTTACTTTGTGCGATATAGCTGAGAAGTGGCTTTATAACACAGCCGCACATTCTATTTCAAACTGGGAAGAATTTGTAAAAGCATTCCTAAAGAAATTCTACCCCAATCATAAAACAGCTCGAGTCCGTAGCGAAATAAATCAATTTACCCAGCTTCCAAATGAACCATTCTCGAAGTGTCTTGAACGCTTCAAGGATCTGTTAGTTCAATGTCCACATCACGGAATCCCTAGATGGGATCTGTGCAGAATCATATATGAGGGCATTAATCCTACCACAAAACAGACCCTTGAATCTATGTGTCAAGGCACCTTCATGACTAAAGATGATGGTGAAGCCTGGAGATTCTTAGAAGATTTCGCTGAAAAATCTTTACAGTGGGAGAGTGTAAATCAGTCATCGTCTAGCGGTGGCAATAACCAATCTGATGTTTCTATAGGAGTTAGAGCTGAAATGTCAGCAATGCAAAAGAAACTCGAAACTATGGAAAATAAATTTTTAGTCGCCGCCCTAAATCAAATGTCACTCCCCAAAACTGTATGTGGATGCTGTTCTGATCCATCACATCGTACGGAAGAATGTCCATTGAATTCTCCGTTTCAAGGTCATGAGCATATCAATTCTGCTTTCCAACAAAAACCTAGAAACGATCCGTTTTCTTCCACTTATAATCAGGGTTGGAGAAATCACCTTAACTTTTCTTGGAACCAATCACAAAATCAAAACACGGTTCCAACCCAAAACAATTTCCAAAGGGCTCTTCCACCACAACAGCAACCACTTCAATTAAGTCAGCATCCCTACCAATCACAAAACTTTCAAAATCTGGCCAACACATCTGCACCATATGAAAATTCTTTGCAAATGGCTGGTACTGATAATTCCTCTGCGCTCGAACGAACCTTGGATACTTTCATGAAACAATCCATCCAAGGGACAGCAAATATTCAATCTTCCTTCGATAATATGATGAAGATCATTGTCTCTCAAAATGAAAATATTAAATCGATGGAAGCACAAATTGCACGAATAAATGCTGAATTGAGTGCTAGAGAGAAAAGGGAAACTTCCATCTCAACCTTTACCCAATCCTGGCTATTCACATCATATGAACGCTATCACCACGTTAAGATCTGAAAGAGTGCTTGACAATCATGTTGGTGAGGAGATTGATAAAAATGAAGAATCAATCGATGATACCCCGGCTGAGGCTTTTCCTTCCACTTCTGCTTCTACTTCTGACCCCAATTCGTCTACCCAACCATTTTCTTCCGAGTCTATTCTCCGTTTTCCCTAAGGCTCGACACCTCAGCAAACCTCTTCTAGTCCACCAAAAACGATCCCCACTCCTATTCTTAGATCGTTCCTACCCACACGATCTTCTCCAATGTTGGACCCCGACCTTATTGCTCAAGCTTCTTATCTGAATCGGTTAAGGGGAAACAGACCATGTCCGCAAATGGAGAAGATCACTGAAAATTTTAAACAGGTTAACATCAACATCTCTCTCCTAGATGCTATCTAACAAGTCCCAGCTTATGTGAAAATTCTCAAAAACTTGTGCACTAGGAAGAGGAAGACTCAAGTGCCAAAGAAGGTATTCATGTCGAGTACTATAGACACGACTTTTCCCCAACAATTACCAAGGAAACGTATGGACCCTAGCTGTCCTACTATTTCTATTTCTATTGGGGATAAACACATCAATCGTGCTCTACTTGACCTTGGTGCAAGTGTTAACCTGCTTCCTTTCTCGGTTTATGAGCAGTTAGGGATCGGAGAGTTGAAACCAGCTCCATGCACTCTCCAGATGGCCGACCGATCAATCACCAAATCTAGGGGTGAACTAGAGGATGTGTTGATAAAAATCGGGGAATTTGTATTCCCTGTGGACTTTATTGTACTTGATAGACAGCCTGTAGCAAACCCACGGAATCAAATTCCGGTGATTCTTGGTCGCCCCATTTTGGCCACTTCCAATGCTATAATCAACTGTCGTAATGGCTCTATGACCCTATCATTCGGGAAGATGTCAATTGAGCTGAACATTTACAAGTTGGGAAGTGTACCCTCCGAACCTACTGCTCAGGTCTGTTCTGTCGAATTAATGGATGTCGACAGCAGCGAATTTGACGATCCTCATGATACTGATCTAGACTCTTTTCATATGTTGTTATTTGACCCAACTATGTATCATACACATACGGCCTTTTCCACCGAGTTGTCCGGGTCAACAACTAACACTGATTATGAACCGTTTTTGGAGTCTGAAGATCACCCCGTGCTTTTTGATGACATTATTCTTCAGGGTATCGATGAGAGTTTTGAGGAAATTTTCGCTGAAGAACTCGCATTTTTAGCAAACACGGGTGTTGAAATGAATCAACTCCAAGAAAAAGAAATTGAACCTCCACCCCTTCTTCTGGACTGTAAAGAGAATGCAAGTAATCCATCACAATCACTGAGTCGTCTCTCCAAAATGAGACGCAAACACATTCTATTCCACCACTTACCCTTTCCCTACTTCTTATTCCACCAACCGGTGCACTACACTGATAAAATCTTCGAATGGTTGGTGTTGACTTTCGGTCTTTGCAAAGTTTGGCATCGACCAATAATCTTGACCCCCTCTTATGTTTTTTAAAAGCTTAACATAGTTTAACTCAAGTTTGGGGGGATAATCTGGCTCATGAAAAGAAAAATTTTACTCAAAAGGATGAGCCAAAGAATAAGTTTGGGGGAGGATTTTCACGATCATATTTCATGTCCCCATAAATAAATTTCCTCCCAGGCTTACAGGTTTTCAAGATCTAGCAGATAGCAACAGTGATGACACTGTTGAAAACAAGTTTGGGGGAGGTTTGTGCTTATTTACACATCACTTTGCATCATACTTTGTATAAGCAAAAAACATAAAAAAAATTGTACATAAATAAGATAATAAAAGATCAGATAGTGAAAAATTACATCCAAAAGATTAGAAAAATTTAAGAAAACCAAGAAAATTAGAAGTTTTCTTAAACAAACTAGTAATAAGTAGTTATGAGCCGTTGTCCCAAGGGTTAGTAAGATGAAGGAAGTCACTAATCTGAGGATAAAAATAAGTCTGAAAAATAGTTCCTATTCTGAAAGCCAAACATTTGAACGTTGATACCCTACTATACGCATTTACACACGTCTTGAAACTCGGGATAGTAGAGAATACCTTGAAATGCTCTTGTCTAAAAGCCAAAGTATGAAGGAAATAATAAATGAATAAAATATAAAATGGTGAAGAAAAAAATGAACACTGGTTTTGTTATCGCCAAGGCAGCAATAAAAAAATATAGCGAGAGTGCTTCATCACCTAGTGCCTTAGACCAACTAGTCTGAGAGTCACTGCTAAGCCTTATGTGGTGCAAGACGAGGAAAACACCTAATAAGAAAGCACACGAGTAATCGGTCGGTTGGTACCTCAAGAAGTATTAACGGTCGCATGAAAATGTGTGAGCAAATCTATCTAAATATTCATCAAATTAAAAAGTACTGAGGCAGATGGACAAGAGTATGATAGCTTGAATTGAATTCTCCGAGTGTAGGGATGTCTTTTACACACATGTAGGGTTACATGATCGATGTTTGGAAGAAAGGTAGGAATGAAGAATAAAGACGATATTTTATTGAGGGATGATGTGATTTCTGACATCTTTTCATGACTATTAAGATAGGGCTCATGACAACCGAAAAGCTAGTGTGGTTGGAAACTTTAATTTTCAAAGTCTTTCTTTTATAATTCTTATCTTTATATGTAACTTTCACGGTCTTTCTTTTATTATTGGATTTTGTGGGTGCAATCCGCTGAAAACCCTCAGGAGACAACACTCCTCCTACTAGGGACACCTAGAGGTTTAAAGGCTTGTTGCATGTGCTCAGTGCAATCGTGTTGCCTACGAAAGTGTGCTAGTTAGTTTTTCTTTTTCTTTATTTTCTCCTTCTCTTTTTAATAAAACAAGTTTTCTCGAGACGACCAAAAATAAGTTTGGGGGAATTTGATCAGTCGAAAATATTGCATTTTTAACACATCAATTTCCCTACCATTTGCAATCATCTAAAAGTGTTCGGTATGAATATAGCACATATTAGAAAATTGTCTGTAAAATACCAAATAATATGTGTTATACATTATAATCGGCACTTTGAGGGAAATTGAGTGTTTATTATTGCACGCATAATCTATTGTATGTCGCAATACTTGTCTCGAGAATGTACAGGAAATTCCAGGTAAAAGAGCCGAAACTGCTAAAAGTGCTGATCAAAATACGCCAAGTCCAAGACTTATGATCTGGCAGTGAACAAGAAAGTATAAAAATATTCCAGACATTCTAAAAGTGCCACAAAGCAAACAAAGGAATTACCATGGAAATTTCATGCACAAAGGCCATCAAAGGGCCGCGGATCCGCGGCCGAATGGCCCTATTAGCGGCAGATCCGCGGCCAAGTCATCATGACGTCAGCAAACTACTATCTCAGGTTTCTCCTTCCAAGATCAAAACTTCTTCAAGCCACTTCGTTCTCCAGAAGCTTCCGTCTCAATAGCCAAGCTTCTTGTACAAGCCAAATACATTCAAGCTTCTCAAGCAAGCTAGCTAAATCTAGAAGCTTCTACTTAACTACCAAGCTTGTAAGAGAAGCTAAACCTAGCTTAGCTTCTAAAGGAAGCTAATCCTAATCAAGCTTCTAAGGGAAGCTAAAGGAGAAAGGCTATAAAAGGGGACCCAAGGGCATCATTCTAGGTTGTTGAAAATTGAGCCAAAAATCCCACAAGTTGAGTGACACAACTTGTGCATCCAAACCCTAATCCAATCCCAAAAGCCAATTCAAGATCTCCGAGTACAAAATCAAGCAAGAAGCCATCAAGCCTTTTTGAAGCGACGCCGATCTTCAACCGAGCAAGTGATCCAAGACGATCCGTGACTCACGGAGACGATGCGAAGCTAATTCGACGATCGAGTTCTTTCCTCAATTCTTGTAGTTCTTGAGTGAAATGTAACGAAATTTTTGAATAAAGAAAGGTGCAAACTCTTAATCTTGCTTTTCTTTATATTTGAGCATTATGATGAAGTCTCAATTCTCGATTGTTTTCTTTATCATGATGTTTGAGTAAAAACTCTTCCGCTCGTGGAGGAATCGAGAAAATAGATAGATGATGATGATTACATTCTTGAACGATTCTTAATTCTTATGAGTTTTGTAAACTTTAGGAAATTGAATCATCGACAATCTAGTTTCGAGCGATATGCTTTCTTGAATATTTTCGCTCTTAATTAGAGATCAACGATCGATAATTGAATTTCTTAGAGGCTAGCTTTTGAATGATAATCAACGAAAGGACAAGGGATGATGATGAAGAAACCCTAGTTTTTTCGATAGATCCCTAAACCTCGTTGATCGTCATCGATCTAGCAACAAATCATCAATGGATAAGAATACGTAATCACAAGTCTTCATCCTCACTATCGATTCGATCGATTCCTACGAGCTTCTCTACAAATCTTGATTACTCATTCAATTTGGATACCATCAATTCTTGATTATTGATTCTTAGTATTTCTTCATATTAGATCTAGTTCTTTACAATTCTTGAAACTAAATTTCATAAATCTTGAATCAAATTTTCTTTTCTTTTATCCTTTAATTTTCAATTCATCTAAATCAATTACGATCAAATCGCACTTTCCCTGTGGACGATCCGCACTCGCTAACGAACCTACAATTGACACCGTTATTGATTGCGGTTTACAAATTTCTTTGGTTATGATCTTTACACTTTTCTACCTACACACCGAGAAAAAGATCAATCAATTCCCACTGATGAGTAGGTTTTACTTGGGTGATTTTCAGATGATCCCGACTAATTCTCTTTTTAGGGTTTGAAGGAGAATTCGAGGAAATAGTGGGAGCTATCCTGATTAGATAAAATGATTAACCAATCTAATTTTTGTTAGAGTGCACGCTGAGTGTTTCTTTTCTCTCTCTCTCTCTCTCTCTTTGGCAGCGACCATGTCCCGACCCTAAACTAAAACTCATGAACCAAGTTAATCGAATCTTCTTAAAACACTTTGGCTTTTGGATTTTCAAAGTCGCATATATCACTACGAAGATCCATATTGCTTGGATATTCCATCGTATAGTGACGTACGAACTCGAAGAAACTTATTTCTGTTCGAGGATGGATTCCGGTTCAGGAGAAATTGAATAGGATTATTCGGTTGTCTTTTCTCCTTACCTTCTCTCAGGTTGCGAGGGATCCTAGTATTAGGAGAGTACACCTATTATGCTTATTGGATAGTCTTCTTTCAAACCATAGGTAGGTGTCGAAAGGTAGGAAAGGAAGAAAACCAATTAGCCTAAGTAAGGTGTACAAAAGGTAAGAAGTAAAGACATATTAAGGGATTGGAGTGAGGGTAAGGAAATACACAGTTACTGTCATGAATCTGGATAGTGGAAGAGTCATACTAGGAATACCTGGCCACCCCTTCGAAACATTTTCATGTTTCAGTTTTACTGTGCGGTGTTAATTGAAAACAGTTTACCTAATTAGATTCCGATTCCAGGGTATGTATTTACCAGACTTGATTCTCACATCTGTATGGCGTTATAGATGCTGAGTGGGAGTAAGATATTGGGAATTGGGTGATTAGATCCTCAATATATCAGAATTCTTTGTAATTGGTGATATTTGAGGAAATCACCTGGGTTTTGCCTAACGGCAAATATTTAGTTTTGAATATCCATTGTTGTGCACCAATTTCAAACCGATATATCTGTACGTTTATTTATAAAGTGAGATATAATTTTTTGAAATTATGTCTATGATATTTACCTATATCAGTTGATGGTTAGGTAAGAAACATTCAACAGCGGTGTAATTCTTCTTAACCATAGCACAGTTTTCAACCTACAACGCACAGGGTTTGAGTTATTAAACTCTGAAGACTTATACAAAGTATTGTATGTTGTCCGATATCCGTTAGGACAAAGTGGTTTGTACTCGTACTATATTCCGTTTACTTATGATTTCTCTGGTTTTAGACAAGTATTTCGTTGAAATACAAGGTTCAAATTTGGAGAAGTTATAGGTATAAGAATAAAGTAGAGAACCATATGTTGCAAGTATCAGGATTCTTCGAGGTGATCGAAGATGTAGATACTTATGCTAAGTATTCCGTTGTAAGTAATATATTTGAGAACTTGCATCTCTCTTATGTTACTTATCCGTGAGTATGCTCCTTGTTGAGTAATGCTGCTTGGGCTCCTTCCATTTAGTCGATATGCATTGGAAACAGCTGCATGATTTTTTAATATGGTTCCAATCAAATTAGTGCCTTTGTGTCAAGAACCGAGAGTTTCGACTCATGACCGGCACTTAACCACGCAACGTCTACAGGCGTAACGCGGCTAAGTAAGCCGAACCCAGAAATCAAACCAATAAAAATAGAGTGATTTAAAACATTTCGTAAAAACAGTCATGCGTGTCCGAAAAACATCTTATTAATTTAGTAGAAAACCCTTTTAAGTTCAAGAGTTAAAACTTTTATAATTTTGGTAACATTTCCTTTTTAAATATTTGCCCCGCAAGTCGGGTGAAAGCAAGGTGTAGCAAAAATGACAAGTAAAATGGATGAAGCATCACAATAGATATACGACGCCGTAGCGAAGAATACACAGTACAGCAAGGACATAACCACCCAGAAGTAGGACTGCATAAAATAAAGTCGGCTCACATGCGAGCTCGACGCCAGAATATAAAATCATACATATCGTCCTCATAACTGTCTCTAAGTCAATACAGAAAGGTAGATGGAGAATACTAGATACATCAATATACAACTGAAAGGTAACAGATACCGTACAAAACCCACCTATCAGCAAAAGGCTATCTCGCCTCAAAAAGGGTATCTGTGCCAAAAGATGCGGTAACAGCCAGCCGCGACTACTCCCAAGGGCAACCTGCAATACTGTGGCACAACGGGGGTGAGTTGCCAACTCGTGAATAGAGATAACATATAAAGGTAATCGCGAGCATGCACGTACAGCGCTACTCTAACAAATGCCAGCAGATGATATCAATGCGAGGTAAGCACTATGTATAATAATCATGCAAGTCCTCTATCAGGTGATATAGCTACAGGATGAGATGTGATAATGAATGCTGAGCATGGGAATATAGTATCTACATGAAGTATCGAGGTGGACTACATATGTATGTATGCACCGCGAATCCCAACATCCCAGACGCCGGTACTCCATCGGCCCTCATATCCTGTATATCCCTGAGAATCCCGAGTGCCCAACATCGGCACCCAAATATCATAAATACTCGTGTCTAGTATCGACACGCAAAACATCCTGTATCGGGCATCCGTCAATCTGGGTCAGCCCTCTCTCAAGGTATATATCGGGAATCCGTCAGTCCGGGTCATCCCTCTCTCAATATATCGGGCATCCGTCAGTCCGGGTCAGCCCTCTCGCAATACATCGGGCATCCGTCAGTCCGGGTCAGCCCTCTATCAATACATCGGGCATCCGTCAGTCCGGGTCAGCCCTCTCTCATTACATCGGGCATCCGTCAGTCCGGGTCAGCCCTCTCTCAATACATGCCTCTAGCACCGAGAAAACACGGGGTGGCGCCCCAAAATATCATATCAAGGGAACCGGGTTTTTAAATGATTACTTATTTGAAAAGGCCACGGTTCCCAAATCCAGGAATCACATGAAATCTCAACCAATAATACAAGTAATTATGATGTGATATGTGCACCAAGTATGTATATCAAGTCATGTCACATAAAAATGAGCTACAATGCAATGACCCAATGTGATATAGGTATCAAGTATGAATTTCAAGTCATGTCATATATAGATGAGCTACAACAATATACAACAGTATAATCATGGCAGTTCTACAGTGAGTGTGGCATGGCAATTACTAACGGTGTGTGTGTAGCATGCAAAATAGTGCCCGTGCAACATAAACCGTTAGTAATAGTGCGGTGTTCTATCAGTTCTAAGCAATATATATAGATGGCAGGGAATGCAATATGCGATGACAATCCATGGTATGGTATATGCAGTATATAACAATAAGGTCCTATCAGCCCTGACGCATAACGCCATGCGGGCGATATCCCCGTAGATGTGAAATCTACTCACCGAAGTCCCGCGCTAAGTGTATCCAACAACTTGCTTGCCCTTCTTCGCAGCGTCCGTCTCACTGGCCTGCGAACCTCATACTTAACCCTAGGGAGCTGCAGGAAGGTGAAGAAGGGAAGAGAAGAGGCTGCAGTTGCTGTTGAGAAGCTTGGTGCTGCTGCTGCTACTTCTCTCTGCTGCTGCTGTTGCTTCTAGCTCCTGCTGCTGCTGCTGAAAGCTTGCTGCTGCTGCTGCTTGTTCTGGAGTTGAGGGGTTCTGCTGAGGTAAGTGTGAGTGTGTGGGTGTGTGAGGTTGAGAGAAAGAAACAAAGAATGAGAGGGAAAAATCATCACTCCAAATGTCAACCCCTCACTCTCTCTCTCTTCATTAATGGCAAGCATGGGCTAAGCCATGATGCCCACTCCCTCTCTCTCTCTCAAGTCAACACTCACAATTCAAATTAAAGTAACATTTTAATTAGCTAATAAAACCCACTTAAGAATCCATAAAACTTTAACCCTCAAGATTAACCCACCATGGTTAATAATTATGGTATTAACTCAATTTAAAAACCCTAGTTTACATGCACATGTGTGTGCAAGCCTAGGAAAATTTTGGAAAAATATTTATTAGATTAGGAAAAATATTTAAAACACAATTTGGTAAACTTTTTGTTAAAAACCATTATTTTAAGTATAATTATTCACTAAACACATCCTAAGGTGTTACAATCTCTCCCCCTTATAGAAATTCGTCCCCGAATTTCAAAAATCTAACTACACGTACCTTGAAAAAGATGGGGATACGTCTTCATCATCTCGCTTTCGGTCTCCCAAGTGACCTCCTCACGGTTCTGGCCACGCCAAAGTACCTTAACTGATGCGATGTCCTTCGATCTCAATTTCTTCACTTGTCGATCCAAGATCATCACCGGCTGCTCTGGATATGAAAGGTCGCGCTCAAGCTGGATCGTCGGATGCTGAATCGCATGTGAAGGATCATGAAGATATCTGCGGAGCATCGAGACATGAAATACGGGGTGCACATCTGGAAAGCTGGGCGGAAGGGCTAAACGGTAGGCTACTGCACCAACACGCTCGAGGATCTCGAAGGGGCCCACATATCTGGGACTGAGCTTCCCCTTCTTCCCAAACCTCATCACACCCTTCATTGGGGAGACCCTCAAGAAAACATGATCACCAACAGAAAACTCAAGTCTGCGTCGTCGACGGTCTGTATAAGATCTCTGCCTACTCTGCGCTGCTCTCATCCTATCGCGAATCAACTGGATCTTCGCGGTCGTCTCCTCAACGATCTGTGGCCCTAAGATACTGCCCTCACTGAGCTCTGTCCAACAAGTGGGCGACCTGCATCTCCTCCCATAAAGAGCCTCAAATGGTGCCATCTGAATGGTCTCCTGGTAGCTGTTATTGTAGGAGAACTCTACTAAGGGCAAATGATGATCCCAGCTACCTCCGAAATCTAATACACAAGCTCTGAGCATGTCCTCGAGAGTCTGAATGGTCCGCTCTGACTGTCCGTCGGTCTGCGGATGAAAAGCCGTGCTGAAACTCATGCGAGTGCCCAGAGCCTCCTGAAGCCTCTGCCATAATCTATTAGTAAACTGGGTGCCTCTGTCGGACACAATGCACGTCGGGACTCCGTGTAGTCGCACTATCTCGTCGATGTAGATCTGGGCATACTGAGTAAATCCGAAAGTCGTCTTCACCGGTAGGAAGTGAGCCGCTTTCGTCAAACGATCCACGATCACCCAGATGGAGTCATACCCCCGACTAGTCCTGGGTAGACCCACCACGAAGTCCATCGAAATCTGTTCCCATTTCCACTCCGGAATGGGTAACGGCTGTAGCTCTCCCGCGGGCCTCTGGTGCTCAGCCTTGACTTGCTGACAAGTCAGGCATCTCGATACAAAATCTGCAATGTCCCTCTTCATTCCGTCCCACCAATAAACATCTCTCATATCATGATACATCTTGGTGGAACCGGGATGGACGCTGTACACCGATCGATGTGCCTCCTCAAGAATCTCGTGCCTCAGTCTCTCAGCATCTCGTACGCACAGTCTGACTCCAAACCGTAGTATCCCCTGATCATCGTACGCACAGTCGATGGACGCTGTACACCGAGTCACCCTCTCTAAAGGTGTCCTACATACTAAAGGGGAGAGGGATGTGTATGATTGGCAGATCACTTGCTTAAGCAATTGAGTCAATCATGAGATGTCAAGTACCACACCAGATATTGTTTTTGCACTAGATGCAATAAATTGATATTAATCATATCCTGGAGAAAAGTTCGGAAGCAGTTTTAGAACATAGTGGATGTTCTAGGAAAATGATAACAACCGCCTCTTTTAGGAGACGGTTATCATTTCAGGCTTCCAAGATGACCTGGATGACAGAGTGACTGTCAGAGTTATAGTTTTTCCCTCTGACGAGGGGCAATATTTTGGACAGGTGGTCCAAGAGGATACCGAGGAAGGTGTGGCGCAGGATACTGATTAAGTTCAGTTGACGATACAGTCTAAGAAGTCTGGATTTAGAGTTCATTTATGAACTAGGTCCCATCAGATATCCAGACATATTCTAAGACAGGTATTGCTCATTCCGGAAGATGGCTTTCTCCGCGAACTTGAGATAAAGAGAGACATAGAAAGAAACATCAGGGAGGATCCACTCACTGAGGCTATTCCTCGAACGTAATAATTTTACAAACGGGCTTTATGAGACTGATTAGTAGAGGAGTTGGGTGTTCGGTATCACACGGGCTGTGAGTATACGATATCGCAATAATTAGCCTTGAGTGCAAGTGGGAGATTGTTGGATATAGTCCCCTCAGAGTCAATTATTGGATCACAGGCACGTGATTGCAATTATCGAGGGAGGACCTATACCGGTAGGACAGTCTTACTCAAGATGATAGTATGCTATCTGGTTTATCTTTATCATCGTGTACATGTTTTAGGTGACCTTACAGGTCACTATTACACGTTGATAGAGCCTTTAGGATTCTTGCTTGACGGCCAGTAGTATGATGGCGATCATATACGTGGGAGCTGGGGTCTATAAGCACATCCTTAAAGTGGTCCCTAGTCGTGGGAATTTCGAGACTGGGCATCGATACTCCATTAGAAGACTAGTGCATACAGTCGAGACCCCGACGAGGGGAGGTGGCCGGTCTCACAAGCCATTGGTGTTAGTTGGATCACCTAAGATGTATACAGGTGCTCATTGGGTTATAAGTACACCGGACAGGACTCGTCGGGAACATGCTAGTTGGTATTATACCTGACGTCAGATAGCAGTTCCCTGGTGACATGTGTACAGGTTAGTTCATCGACCTAAGATTGTCATTTGTCTCGTGTGAGTTCCCGCTGTGCTTTGATTACTACCCTACCACGGCTCAAAGGAGTCGTGCAAACAGGTTTTAGTTGGGTACAGTCCCGAGCCACATGGATGCATTGAGCGGATCGGCAGGGGTTTCGTCTCTCCCGGTATTGGGGGTGAGATCGCGCTGTGTCTAGGAGAGCCATTACATGAAGTCCTTGGCCAAGGCAGGAGATTTACTGGTAGGTATTCCAGTAGTATCTCAGGGTGTTCTGGGCTACACTCCGACACGACTTGTACCGCTTTTGGGGGTGTGACTTTTACCAACCCCCTAGGCCCGCCATGCGATGCTCATAGACGAACAGACCGGACTGTACGGATATTGCCACTGACAGGCTCAGTAGGTGTCAGGATGAGTTCGCTCATCGACCTCCCTTTTGGTCAATACCTAGTAGTCCGTTACGTACAGCTAGTACCACTGACGTGCTGGTGGTTAAATCCATAACCAATATATTGACGAGTCTTTAGAGTCCCCAGCAGACAGTTTTCAAGTTTCGGGCGAAACGGTGTAGAGGCCGTATGATATATGGCAGAGTCCGATCATATACGTGTAGTAGTGCACGGATCATGATCGGGCGGATTATACTAGTGGGCTTTGGTTTAAGCCGGATTCTAGTATTAGATTTGTTGGATTACTTTAGTCTCGTCACATTCGCATTCAGTCGGAATGCGGATGCAGGTATGTATATACAGGTGAGGGGCATCCTTGTGATCCGTCACGAGTTTACTTTAGATGTTGCCGTATCTTTTTACTGTTGCAAACATTTGGATTAATGTTTGTTAATGGAAATTGTGAGCTAAATATCATCATTTGGAGCATTAATTGTGACACATGCACAAGTGGTGACTCATGGTCTCTTTCTTTGTGCATGTGTCACATTATTTGATAGATTTGTGATGATATGATAAAGAGAGAGAGAGAGAGTGGGGCTGCCTTGAGGAGGTTGGTCTTGTATTATTTTCATATAAAACTCTCTCACTCTCATTATCATTTGATCACAAAAGAAAAGAAAGAGAAAAACTTCTTCTTCTTCCTCTTTCTTCTCTAGCTCATAATCTCCATTAATGGCAACACCTTCAACCTCCATCTATCTCATGGATGCAAGAGACAAAGTGATCACAAAGATTCTCTACATCACCTTAGACACGTCGGCTAGCACACTTCGTGCCCGAGTTGCTTCGGATGAAGCGGGAGCCCGTAAAAAGTCTCGAAGATGTGGTTCCCTTTTCGACGAGGAGATCGAGACCGGAGATGCCGCAAGGAGCTTGGGATGGTGGCCAAAGACCGAAAGACACGGATCGATCGGTATAGCCTTTCCAACCCTTCTCTAGTTAGCTAGTTGTAGGTTAATAGTTCGATCCGGGTTTTAAGTATACGATAGCGCCGGTTTCAAGTTTTGAAAAGTTTTCGTTTTCGCATTTTGGCCTCGGACAGACGGCCGGGGAGCTACCGTAGACTTACAGTGGGTTGATGCCGCGCGGTGCACGGGTGGCCATCACCAGAAATCCATGGCAAAGGTAGATGAGAATTACAGATTTGGATCAGTAGTTTCTCAGTTAGTGATGGGTTTCATACCGACACGAAATATCGCGTTATTAGGGGTCTGACTTTATCCACCCCCTAAACTCGATATGCGATACTCTTAGACGAACAGACCGGACTGTATGGATATTGTCACTGACAGGTTCAGAAGGGGTTCGGATGAGTTTGCTCGTCGGCCTTCCTTTCTCTCAATACCTGAGTAGCCGTTACGTACAGCTGGTGCCGCTGACGTGCTTGTGGTTAAACCCACTGCCAGCGTATTGATGAGTTTTTAGAGTCCCACACAGAGGGTTTTCCTGGTTCTGGCGAAATGATGTAGTATCCGTATTGGATACGTGCAGGGTTCCGATAGAATGATTGTACTAGTTACCCAGACTTTCGATCGGGCGGTTGATAATACTAGTTGGCTCAGGTTTGAGCCGGATTATTAAATCAGGTATTGATTTAATAATTTACGTATATGTATTTCGATATGTATATTCTAGTATTATGTTATTTGTGTTATTCTATCTCTTTGGGTATTCGTATTTCGGTGCGAATACAGGTATGTATATACAGTAGAGTGTAATCCGTATTTATACGGAAAATATTCTAGAAGGTGGACACCTCATTTTGGATTATCCATTTATATTAAATGGAAAATGAGGTGTAAAAGAAAAGAGGGGAGTATGGTGAGAGCCATGCTTCAATAGTGTTGCACAAATGAATTAACAATTCATTTGTGCAAACAATTCAAGCATGGTTGGATTTTAAAATTGAAAAAATGAGATATACAAAACCATGTTTCATGGTTTTCTCACTTTGATGGATGGTTCATTCTTGCATGATTTCTCATTCTCACCATTAGCTTCACTCTCTTCACTTCTTTTCTTGAGCTCCTCCACCTTCATCTTCAACCTCCTCTATACAATCTCATGTGTTGAGAATCAAGAGAGGAGGTGAGATAGATACACACATTGAACACTTCACTATATTCTAGACACTTTAGATTAGCAATTTAAAGTCTCTAGTTGCTCCATTAGACTCTCAGTGTGGAGCTAGAGCCATGAGCTACATCTCTCAGGTGGATCATCTTCGACGGAGGAAGACCGGTGATCAAGCTCGATCCAAAGGACTTCTAGGAGCTAAGGAAGATGGTATAAGATCAAAGGACATGATTCATTTGGTATAACAACTCTATCACAGTAGATAACATCTTTGTAGATTGCTAGTTTCATATTTGGTTTCGATTCTAGGTAGTTGTTTCTAGCACCAAGGTTTTTAAACACCAAAATTTTTCGTTCCACAACGGCCGCGGTCAACGGCCATGGTGCTAGGAATCCCAACATGGTATCAGAGCCACCCAAATATTAGAAACTAGTAGTAGACGATGCATTAGTTTCAAAACCAAAAAATTCCGATTTCAAAACCCACTCTTTGTTCTGAAATTTTTTTGACCTCTAAAATCTTTTTAAACAAGTGCAGAGACTTAGTATTGACATGAATATGACACACAACGAAAACGAGGAAATTCCATGTAAGTTTGGCTGGCCAAACTACTAAAAAAACCGGCCTGGCCGGTTCACTATTCACCCATTTACCTCATTTTCATCTTATGTCTGGGATTTTGTAAATTGGCATTTTTGGTCTTGTCTAATTTGCCTTAGATTTCACTTAGTGTTATCTTTGCTTGGGGGCAACTTGGAAAGTTTCAAAAGTTAAAATTTTGCATCGTTGATATCTATGATGTGGTGTATGTGTTTTTCAAACGTCGTCTATTTGCTATATGTCGTTTAGACGGGGTTGCACATACTTGCTTATACTATTGTGATGTTGATATCTTTGATGGCTATGTTCGGATTGTCGTGTTGGATAGACTCTAGTGTAATGGTAGTTGTACAGTTTAGATTCATTTGTATATTCGTTATTGTGGGACGAGCGTTCGACATATGGATTGCCATTTTCGCCAGATTGTATTTTTTTTATTGGGGCACAACCTGGTTGAGGTCGATGTCGCCATTGTATATATACTTTTCTTTTCTGTACTAGGATTACCCCGCTGTGGAGTGCTCGAGTAGCCGGGTTCTAGAGGGCAACGGGCCCGCATCTCATGGCAATGAGACGGAGGGGGCTTTACTCTAGAATTGGCGGGCTATTCGCCTCACTCGTAAGGGGTATAGGTTGACCCACGGAGGGGTGCTCAAGCTACCGGATTCTACGAAGTGCTGGGTGGCCCATTCACTTTGTTGATTGGGGTTGCCTCACTTCTGGGATTTGCGGGTAACTTGCCGCACTCGTAGGGGTCTTGGTTATACATTGCATAGGCTATCCACACAACCGGGGAATGTCGGGTTTCATTTGCGGCTCA
Organism: Agapanthus africanus; assembly: GCA_030015575.1. Lineage (NCBI taxonomy): Eukaryota > Viridiplantae > Streptophyta > Magnoliopsida > Asparagales > Amaryllidaceae > Agapanthus > Agapanthus africanus. Next base: position 498,844,409 of record JASDDO010000010.1, read on the forward strand.
AACGAAACCCGGGCCTCCTAGATTATCTGTTATTCTGTGTTGCTTATTGCTTTTCTGTGATGTTGCTTATATCATGCCTGGGACGAATGTTATATATATATATATTTATATTTATATACTAGTAGATGTTGTATATGTTTTGCATCCGCGCTAGTCCATCCCCCGCTCTGCCGTTAGTTAAGTAACCTAACGGTGCATGACGGGGCTCGTGGCTAATGCGGATGGCATATACGTACATTGTATTTTCATTTTTTTCTGGTGTGATATGGATTAATTGATGGAACTGCGTTAATTTTGATTAATGCAAGAAAAAACAAACCTATATGATGTTGTTAGAACCAATTTTTGAAAACTATTATTATAAACGTTTCTTTTTGCTTTGCACAGCGGTATTTGGTTATGAATATCCAGCACCTCATTCGACGATGCAAGAGCCGAGACCCCTTCATAGGGAGTGACCTTTAGGGCAAAAGTTTGCGTTATTGTAATAACTTCACTATAGTTAATTCTTTTGCTTTGCATCGTAGTATTCAGTTAGGAATATCCTGCAACTCATTCGATGAGGAAAGAGCCGAGATCCCTTCACAGGGAGTGACCTTTTTAGCAAAAGTTTACGCCACTATATATTTGTAAAACCACGCGGTTCATTCAACGATATCAAGTTCATTACGTTAAAGTTTTTTCGCCAAAAACCAGCCGTAGCCCTCTGATTGATGATCTAAAGATGTGTAGTAGTAACCGCAATCAATAACGGTGTCGTGTGTAGCTGGCCAAGATGAGTACGGGCCGTCCTCAAGGATATGTGTAATCTTTTAATCTTACTTTAGACGTGTTGATTGAAAAGTGGAAGAATAGAAGAATATAGAATAGTGGAGAATAGTTTCTAAATCTATGTTAAACACGGATGTAGAATATAGATCTAGTTTAAATACAGATGTAGATTTTATAAGAAGAAGGCTTGTAGGGTTCATTCGGATTTAGTAGTCATGGATGGATAATAAAGATTACTCATTTTATCTATTGATAGATTTAAAACTAGATTGATAGTGATGATGAGGATTAGGGTTCTTGGAAGAAACCAGGGTTTCCACACTATTGACCCTTGTCCTTTCATTGATCTCTATTCATGTCCAGCCCTTAACAAAACAATTGTTAATCTAATCTCAAATCACGGTCAAGACTATCAATAAATTGATGGTGCGCCCGATAAGGATGTTAACGATTATTTTGCTAAAGTTTATAAACTTCATAAGACTTAAAAGAAGTTAAAATATTTTCTCATCTATTGTTCTACTATAATCCTACGAACCCTACCAAGCGGAGAATTACTCGCGCATGATGGAGATAGAAGAAGAACGGATAGAGATCATGATGTAAATACAGAAAATAAATGCAAACTAATTAATCTAATGATCTACCTTTATTAATCAACTTAACAAGTACAATGCCTTCAAGTTTAGATTACAAGAGGAAAAAGAAGTTGCTCTCGATCTCTGCCTTGTAGGAAGTCCGTCGAATCTCACGTCGCATTATCACGTCGAATCGTGGACCTGTCGTGGATCACTTGTTCTTTGACGGTGATTTGCTTCGTGAAAAAGGTTGATTGTTTCTAAGTTTAGACCTCGGTCCTTTATTTATCCCCAAGGCCAGAAACCAAAGATCCCAAGAATTAAGGTTTGTTGTTGAAAATCACAACTAAAAATCCCAAATCCTGACTCGATGAATCGGCCGCGGATCTGCCGCATCATGCATGGTTTGGCCACGGAACCGCGGCCGTTTGGTGTGATCATGGTTTCAAAAGTCTGGGGCCTCTTCATAATGACACATGGAGATTTAGTTGATGTCTAGAACTTGAAAATATTTCCTGAGTCTCTGTCAGTATTGATTCTTCGATTTTATTTAACTTCATTGGCAGATTTTTGATTCTCGACATCTCAATATCTTGATCCCCTGATCTGAGCCAACTCATGCACAATATCTCTGTCACGCCCCGCTTCCCAGTATAAGTGTAGAGGATGCGACGAGACCGCTACGTATTTACTATGAAGTAAATACGCTAAGCGTATCTAAGCAATATAAAAATAAATGCACAAGAGACAAGATATAATAAAACAACAACTTTATTTATTCACATTCTTTCTGTACAATGCATGGAAAAGTAAATACAACTGAATGAAAGCAATGCCTAAATAATGGCATAACAGAAAAGGAAAAAGTACTGAAATAAAAGTGTACAATGAACTAAAGCTCTGGGTCTTCAATGAAGTGGTCCAAGTCTTCACTAGTGGGCTCGATCTCCGGAGTGTCCAGATCACCTGACGACATTCAAAGAAGAAAGAAAGAGAATGCCGTCAGCGAACAAATCGCTCGGTAAGTCCCAAAGATAAGAGAGAAATAGAATAGACAGAAAGAGAAAGTAGCTTTTAAAGTTGTATTATATTGTTATAATGTTGTGTTAACGCTATGTTTGTAGCTTGGTACAGAAGGATACCAGTGTATACGGGAGGAGTCTCTATATACCAGAGACTAGATGCAAGTGTAGTACAAGGAACTATTTATACCATGGTACAACAGCAACCGGATTCAGGTTAGGTGTATCAAATCTTACCGTCTCGTGCCACTTCTAACACCTTCCGTACCAATCTACCCCTTAAACCCCGCGATATCTTGATTGTATTGTTTGTATTGTATTTCAACTTGTAATTGAATTGTAATATAGATTGTATATTTGGATGACTTGCCGAAACCATGATATCAGTAAAATGGGTGTACTGGAGAATCAAGGATGTAACTGGAGAATCATGTAAATGGAAGTATATCCATGGTTCGGTTCGGTCAATACAGATTGAATAGTTTGAACAGATTGAATATATGTATTCATGTTCAATTGTAGTTTTGTAATTTCATACTTGAATCATATTCAAGTCAGATTATTAAGAAGAGACTCAGTCTGAGTCAGAACAATTAGAAAAGAAATTGAAGTCCTGATTGTTTTGATGTTATCGGTAACCGCTGCACATGGGCAGCAGGATTTGTGTCTTTTTCAAAGACGATTACCGTGTTGATAACATCTTTGTTAAGTTGTCTACCTTAAATAGGCAAGTACCCACTTCTCCGGCTCCCTGAGGCTCAAGAGATTGGTCCCGCTTAAACCTATATTTACTAGGGTCCTTAGGGTAATTTATACAACTTGAGGGGTTTTATGTAAAAATACTTTTGTATAATTTTCAAAATACACTACAAGTATTTAATTATCGTCTTTAGAGTTGTAATAAATATAGATTTTATATTTTGTGACATTTCTAGTGAGAATAATCTATTTTTCATAATACATGGTATTTAATTGCAATATTGAACTTGTATGGATTTCATGGTATTTTAATGTAAAGGGATTTGTGATTTTGGAAAAGTTGAAGTATTTATATTATAACAAAAATAGCTATTTTTGATATTACATATATATATATATTTATAAAAATAAATTTTAATATATATATATTATATTTCTAGAAATCTCATTTTCTTAAAATTTTGGTATTTTAAATCTCTCGAGACCGAATGCTCCTTGCGGAGGTCTGCATCTCGCACTACTAAGCCCAGGGACGTGCGATAAACCGCACCATCTCAGTCGGGTTCCCCAAATTAGGTTGTAGCGGCGCTTTGCAAAAATTTGTGTAAAATACTTAATCCTTTAGAAAATGGTTTTATTAATTAATGGTATTTATTTGAAATGTTTCGTTTTTCCGTATTATAGGTTCCCAAAAGGTATTGTGCTATGTTGCACATGAGTGTTGTGAGAAGGTAGGTCATTACCTCGTGATCTAACTTAAATGTATAGTAAGATTGTGATGATTTAATGTCAAAATGAAACTACATGGTATTTTACTGAAAAAGAGCAATAAAAATTACAAAATTATATAGATTGTCATGAAACTTATTCAACATGTTTGTTAATAATTAATAGTCAACATGTAATGGTTTAATAGGGCTGTGTTTAAGAAAAGTGGGATTTTTATAAAGAAACCGAATCGGAAATCGGTTTGATTCCGATTCCGTCGGGTTTTATTAAAAGATATTTTTAGAGCAGAAAAGGAGAGAGGGAGGTGGGACTTACGGTTTTAGCTTAAGGAGGAGAGGGAGAGGGAGTGGATGTAGCTTCCGGTGCGTCGTTTAGTCACCGGGATCTCCTAGGGTTGTTGCCGGAAAAATTGTCGAAACTTCGCCTTTCGCTTCTTCCAAAGTACACTAGAGCTCTAGGAAATTTCTTGAGACTTTTGTTCAGAATTTTGGAGTGAGGGGGTAGTGTTTAGGGGTTGTATTTATAGGGTTAGGCTAGGATTAGGGTAGGAGAAAGGTTTAATTGAAACAATATAATAAAATGTAAAAAAATTGAGTAATTGGTGTTTTAAAGGGGCTCTATTACTGGTCTGCACATTTAAACTATACAGGAGTACATGGGAAATGAAAAACCCAAACTTTCATGTTGGGGACTCGGCGGTCCGGTCGAGTCCGGCCGGCGGTGGCGGCCCGAGTCGGCCGAGTCGTCGGCCAATTCGGCCGAGTCCGGCTGCCGTTGGCTTCCCCAACACTTCAATAACCCCCTGGGAAAGTTAGTCTATCATGTGTAGTAGGGTTTTTATGAGTTATGCACGTGTAAACCCTTGGTATTCTAAAAATTCAAAGTAAAACAATATTAAAAAACAATGTAGGGTATGGGATTTGAACTCTGGTGGCTTGGTTCAGCAGTGCAAGGTCTTACCAATGAGCTACAAGCTCCTTCTTGTTATTAATAAGCAAAACAAATATTTATGGTATTCTCAGAAATGCAATTACTCCAAGTATACATTAACTTTTTAACAAATTTCTGTACACTAAAAGTGGAGTTGTTACAATCTCAATGAAAATATTAGTAATATTTGGTATTTTTGAGATATCATCCTAACCATTTTATATGATATTATATTTTAAGAATATTGATTAAGGATATTTGATATGACATGCATATTTAAATTATCAAAATATTATATAAATATTATATGCATACATTTTCCTTTATAATGTTAATTATAATATATAAACATAAGGTAAATAGTATTTTTCAGATAAACCCAAATATGTTCTATATTTATAATAAACACCTTTAGATATTTAAGAAAAGTAAGGAAAATGTTATATCAAACGTGCGATATTTTCGACTGAACACCCTCCGTCACTTCCTATGAGTAGTACTTAGTATTCGTGCTGCGTTTGTTGACCTTGTTAAGGCGTAGTGTACGGTAGCTGAGTGGTGCTTATTTGTAGCATATGATGCGATTAATTAGGACAGTCACATAGCCTTGTTGAGCTTGTCAAGGGCTTATGCGGGTGGGTCTAGGGTAATCAAGATAATAACGGGTTGAACTTGACTAGCGACTCATGATTTGTTGATCTTGTCAAGGTCATAGGTCGTTAGGGATAAAAACTACATCGGGAGTTTCAAATATAAAGGAAACTTGCCAGGCATGCGCATACATTCTGGAGTGTGGTGACTTGAGTGGCTTCCATCAAGTTATCATGTGATGATAGTTGGATCCCGATTCCTGATCAGTCGAAAATATTGCATTTTTAACACATCAATTTCCCTACTATTTGCAATCATCTAAAAGTGTTCGGTATGAATATAGCACATATTAGAAAATTGTCTGTAAAATACCAAATAACATGTGATATACATTATAATCGGCACTTTGAGGGAAATTGAGTGTTTATTATTGCACGCATAATCTATTGTATGTCCCAATACTTGTCTCGAGAATGTGCAGGAAATTCCAGGTAAAAGAGCCGAAACTGCTAAAAGTGCTGATCAAAATACGCCAAGTCCAAGACTTATGATCTGGCAGTGAACAAGAAAGTATAAAAATATTCCTTACATTCTAAAAGTGCCACAAAGCCAACAGAGGAATTACCATGGAAATTTCATGCACAAAGGCCATCAAAGGGCCGCGGATCCGCGGCCGAATGGCCCTATTGGCGGAGGATCCGCGGCCAAGTCATCATGACGTCAGCAAACTACTATCTCAGGTTTCTCCTTCTAAGATCAAAACTTTTTCAAGCCACTTCGTTCTCCAGAGATGTCCAGAAGCTTCCGTCTCAATAGCCAAGCTTCTTGTACAAGCCAAATACATTCAAGCTTCTCAAGCAAGCTAGCTAAATCTAGAAGCTTCTACTCAACTACCAAGCTTGTAAGAGAAGCTAAACCTAGCTTAGCTTCTAAAGGAAACTAATCCTAATCAAGCTTCTAGGGGAAGCTAAAGGAGAAAGACTATAAAAGGGGATCCAGGGGCATCATTCTAGGTTTTTGAAAATTGAGCCAAAAATCCCACAAGTTGAGTGACACAACTTGTGCATCCAAACCCTAATCCAATCGCAAAAGCCAATTCAAGATCTCCGAGTACAAAATCAAGCAAGAAGCCATCAAGCCTTTTTGAAGCGACGCCGATCTTCAACCGAGCAAGTGATCCAAGACGATCCGCGACTCACGGAGATGATGCGAAGCTAATTCGACGATCGAGTTCTTTCCTCAATTCTTGTAGTTCTTGAGCGAAATGTAACGAAATTGTTGAATAAAGAAAGGTGCAAACTCTTAATCTTGCTTTTCTTTATATTTGATCATTATGATGAAGTCTCAATTCTTGATTGTTTTCTTTATCATGATGTTTGAGTAAAAACTCTGCTCGTAGAGGAATCGAGAAAATAGATAGATGATGATGATTACATTCTTGAACGATTCTTAATTCTTATGAGTTTTGTAAACTTTAGGAAATTGAATTATCGACAATCTAGTTTCGAGCGAGATACTTTCTTGAATGTTTTCGCTCTTAATTAGAGATCAACGATCGATAATTGAATTTCCTGGAGGCTTGCTTTTGAATGATAACCAACGAAAGGACAAGGGATGATGATGAAGAAACCCTAGTTTTTTCGATAGATCCCTAAACCTCGTTGATCGTCATCGATCTAGCAACAAATCATCAATGGATAAGAATACGTAATCACAAGTCTTCATCCTCACTATCGATTCGATCGATTCCTACGAGCTTCTCTACAAATCTTGATTACTCATTCAATTTGGATATCATCAATTCTTGATTCTTGATTCTTGATTTTTAGTATTTCTTCATATTAGATCTAGTTCTTTACAATTCTTGAAACTAAATTTCATAAATCTTGAATCAAATTTTCTTTTCTTTTATCCTTTAATTTTCAATTCATCTAAATCAATTACGATCAAATCACACTTTCCCTGTGGACGATCCGCACTCGCTAACGAACCTACAATTGACACCGTTATTGATTGGGGTTTACAAATTTCTTTGGTTGTGATCTTTACACTTTTCTACCTACACACCGAGAAAAAGATTAATCAAATGGCGTCATTGCCGGGGATAGTGTGCTAATTTGTTCGTTTTTGAAATTTGAGTTGAAAAATTTATTCCATCAGAATTTTTAGATCAAAATTCGTACAAACACTAAACGATTTGTTGTGAATTGTTGCGAGGAAATCTGGAATCTGTGGAGCGTGAGAAAAAATTTTCTGAGCATCTCTGGGAGTTCAGTGAGGCTACAGAAGCATCTTGAGAAAATTTTGTGCAGTGATCAAACGAACAGACCGCGTTTCCGCGGTTTAAGAGGCTAATCGCGGCGGATCCGCGGCACATTGAGGGATTCACTGTACGAAAAGTGCTCGGTGACTTTCTGACTTTCTTATCTTCTGCTCCATTAACCAATTTCTGCAGGATTCTTTGCAAAAATTCTCAGCTCCGGAAAAAAGCAAAATTGTGCGTGTTTGATCTTGGTTGTTTGTATTTTTAATACGAAAATTAAGGGGCAAAGACCAAATTCAGATTAGGTGGGGAGTTCATTACCCTTCCTAAGCCTTAAAAATCACAAAACCACATCCGCATTACCCTCATTAACTAAAAAATATCTATACATGACTCTAAGGATCGTCGTGCTCACTTAGGACAGAAGGAGGTCGTGAGTAATCTATTGCTTATCCGCGTTTCTTTTGTGGTGTCTAAGGCAAGCGTGTCTAAGGCAAGTGGTTACTTAATTAGGCCCACTACTTACATAGTGGAGAACCTCCCGCTTACCTGGCACTTACCTGGCTACAGGAGAGAAAAAGAGATAGTAGAGGATTTATCCTGCGATTTGTCTTCTGGAAGTCTACGAGCGGTCTAGAGACTTGACCTAGGTGACCACTAGATTTAGGGTTGCTTGTGCATTGTTTGTGATTTGCATTTTTTCAAAAATCCGTATCTTTTTCAAAACAAACACCAAACTCATCTTTTCTCTAATTATTTTAACGCTGCCACTTGTGCTAAACCCTTTAATGCATGCTCGGCTGGACACGGGATTCTAGTGCCCGTCTTGTCCGCGTTCCCCCTATCGACTCCGAAGTCGGTAATTCTACGTCTACTTCTTCTTTACCCACCACCACACCCACTTCGATGGACGGTTCTCCATCGAACTTCTTTACCACTACTCTGCCACCGTCTGCAGGTGCGCAGAATCCACCCCACATCTCTCTCCAAGAGAAATGTTATCCTATGCGAGGTCCTCTTTCGACCTGTCTCACCATTCCACCAGCCATTGGGGACAATTTTGAAATCAAACCCCAATACATCAATCTTTTACCCAAATATCACGGTCTCGAGTCTGAAGACGCATATGTCTTTATTACCAAATTTGAAAATGTATGCTCTATGATGGGTACTTCACAGCTTTCTGTGGATGCTATGCGTCTACGTTTTCTCCCATTTACTTTGTGCGATATAGCTGAGAAGTGGCTTTATAACACAGCCGCACATTCTATTTCAAACTGGGAAGAATTTGTAAAAGCATTCCTAAAGAAATTCTACCCCAATCATAAAACAGCTCGAGTCCGTAGCGAAATAAATCAATTTACCCAGCTTCCAAATGAACCATTCTCGAAGTGTCTTGAACGCTTCAAGGATCTGTTAGTTCAATGTCCACATCACGGAATCCCTAGATGGGATCTGTGCAGAATCATATATGAGGGCATTAATCCTACCACAAAACAGACCCTTGAATCTATGTGTCAAGGCACCTTCATGACTAAAGATGATGGTGAAGCCTGGAGATTCTTAGAAGATTTCGCTGAAAAATCTTTACAGTGGGAGAGTGTAAATCAGTCATCGTCTAGCGGTGGCAATAACCAATCTGATGTTTCTATAGGAGTTAGAGCTGAAATGTCAGCAATGCAAAAGAAACTCGAAACTATGGAAAATAAATTTTTAGTCGCCGCCCTAAATCAAATGTCACTCCCCAAAACTGTATGTGGATGCTGTTCTGATCCATCACATCGTACGGAAGAATGTCCATTGAATTCTCCGTTTCAAGGTCATGAGCATATCAATTCTGCTTTCCAACAAAAACCTAGAAACGATCCGTTTTCTTCCACTTATAATCAGGGTTGGAGAAATCACCTTAACTTTTCTTGGAACCAATCACAAAATCAAAACACGGTTCCAACCCAAAACAATTTCCAAAGGGCTCTTCCACCACAACAGCAACCACTTCAATTAAGTCAGCATCCCTACCAATCACAAAACTTTCAAAATCTGGCCAACACATCTGCACCATATGAAAATTCTTTGCAAATGGCTGGTACTGATAATTCCTCTGCACTCGAACGAACCTTGGATACTTTCATGAAACAATCCATCCAAGGGACAGCAAATATTCAATCTTCCTTCGATAATATGATGAAGATCATTGTCTCTCAAAATGAAAATATTAAATCGATGGAAGCACAAATTGCACGAATAAATGCTGAATTGAGTGCTAGAGAGAAAAGGGAAACTTCCATCTCAACCTTTACCCAATCCTGGCTATTCACATCATATGAACGCTATCACCACGTTAAGATCTGAAAGAGTGCTTGACAATCATGTTGGTGAGGAGATTGATAAAAATGAAGAATCAATCGATGATACCCCGGCTGAGGCTTTTCCTTCCACTTCTGCTTCTACTTCTGACCCCAATTCGTCTACCCTACCATTTTCTTCCGAGTCTATTCTCCGTTTTCCCTAAGGCTCGACACCTCAGCAAACCTCTTCTAGTCCACCAAAAACGATCCCCACTCCTATTCTTAGATCGTTCCTACCCACACGATCTTCTCCAATGTTGGACCCCGACCTTATTGCTCAAGCTTCTTATCTGAATCGGTTAAGGGGAAACAGACCATGTCCGCAAATGGAGAAGATCACTGAAAATTTTAAACAGGTTAACATCAACATCTCTCTCCTAGATGCTATCTAACAAGTCCCAGCTTATGTGAAAATTCTCAAAAACTTGTGCACTAGGAAGAGGAAGACTCAAGTGCCAAAGAAGGTATTCATGTCGAGTACTATAGACACGACTTTTCCCCAACAATTACCAAGGAAACGTATGGACCCTAGCTGTCCTACTATTTCTATTTCTATTGGGGATAAACACATCAATCGTGCTCTACTTGACCTTGGTGCAAGTGTTAACCTGCTTCCTTTCTCGGTTTATGAGCAGTTAGGGATCGGAGAGTTGAAACCAGCTCCATGCACTCTCCAGATGGCCGACCGATCAATCACCAAATCTAGGGGTGAACTAGAGGATGTGTTGATAAAAATCGGGGAATTTGTATTCCCTGTGGACTTTATTGTACTTGATAGACAGCCTGTAGCAAACCCACGGAATCAAATTCCGGTGATTCTTGGTCGCCCCATTTTGGCCACTTCCAATGCTATAATCAACTGTCGTAATGGCTCTATGACCCTATCATTCGGGAAGATGTCAATTGAGCTGAACATTTACAAGTTGGGAAGTGTACCCTCCGAACCTACTGCTCAGGTCTGTTCTGTCGAATTAATGGATGTCGACAGCAGCGAATTTGACGATCCTCATGATACTGATCTAGACTCTTTTCATATGTTGTTATTTGACCCAACTATGTATCATACACATACGGCCTTTTCCACCGAGTTGTCCGGGTCAACAACTAACACTGATTATGAACCGTTTTTGGAGTCTGAAGATCACCCCGTGCTTTTTGATGACATTATTCTTCGGGGTATCGATGAGAGTTTTGAGGAAATTTTCGCTGAAGAACTCGCATTTTTAGCAAACACGGGTGTTGAAATGAATCAACTCCAAGAAAAAGAAATTGAACCTCCACCCCTTCTTCTGGACTGTAAAGAGAATGCAAGTAATCCATCACAATCACTGAGTCGTCTCTCCAAAATGAGACGCAAACACATTCTATTCCACCACTTACCCTTTCCCTACTTCTTATTCCACCAACCGGTGCACTACACTGATAAAATCTTCGAATGGTTGGTGTTGACTTTCGGTCTTTGCAAAGTTTGGCATCGACCAATAATCTTGACCCCCTCTTATGTTTTTTAAAAGCTTAACATAGTTTAACTCAAGTTTGGGGGGATAATCTGGCTCATGAAAAGAAAAATTTTACTCAAAAGGATGAGCCAAAGAATAAGTTTGGGGGAGGATTTTCACGATCATATTTCATGTCCCCATAAATAAATTTCCTCCCAGGCTTACAGGTTTTCAAGATCTAGCAGATAGCAACAGTGATGACACTGTTGAAAACAAGTTTGGGGGAGGTTTGTGCTTATTTACACATCACTTTGCATCATACTTTGTATAAGCAAAAAACATAAAAAAAAATTGTACATAAATAAGATAATAAAAGATCAGATAGTGAAAAATTACATCCAAAAGATTAGAAAAATTTAAGAAAACCAAGAAAATTAGAAGTTTTCTTAAACAAACTAGTAATAAGTAGTTATGAGCCGTTGTCCCAAGGGTTAGTAAGATGAAGGAAGTCACTAATCTGAGGATAAAAATAAGTCTGAAAAATAGTTCCTATTCTGAAAGCCAAACATTTGAACGTTGATACCCTACTATACGCATTTACACACGTCTTGAAACTCGGGATAGTAGAGAATACCTTGAAATGCTCTTGTCTAAAAGCCAAAGTATGAAGGAAATAATAAATGAATAAAATATAAAATGGTGAAGAAAAAAATGAACACTGGTTTTGTTATCGCCAAGGCAGCAATAAAAAAATATAGCGAGAGTGCTTCATCACCTAGTGCCTTAGACCAACTAGTCTGAGAGTCACTGCTAAGCCTTAGGTGGTGCAAGACGAGGAAAACACCTAATAAGAAAGCACACGAGTAATCGGTCGGTTGGTACCTCAAGAAGTATTAACGGTCGCATGAAAATGTGTGAGCAAATCTATCTAAATATTCATCAAATTAAAAAGTACTGAGGCAGATGGACAAGAGTATGATAGCTTGAATTGAATTCTCCGAGTGTAGGGATGTCTTTTACACACATGTAGGGTTACATGATCGATGTTTGGAAGAAAGGTAGGAATGAAGAATAAAGACGATATTTTATTGAGGGATGATGTGATTTCTGACATCTTTTCATGACTATTAAGATAGGGCTCATGACAACCGAAAAGCTAGTGTGGTTGGAAACTTTAATTTTCAAAGTCTTTCTTTTATAATTCTTATCTTTATATGTAACTTTCACGGTCTTTCTTTTATTATTGGATTTTGTGGGTGCAATCCGCTGAAAACCCTCAGGAGACAACACTCCTCCTACTAGGGACACCTAGAGGTTTAAAGGCTTGTTGCATGTGCTCAGTGCAATCGTGTTGCCTACGAAAGTGTGCTAGTTAGTTTTTCTTTTTCTTTATTTTCTCCTTCTCTTTTTAATAAAACAAGTTTTCTCGAGACGACCAAAAATAAGTTTGGGGGAATTTGATCAGTCGAAAATATTGCATTTTTAACACATCAATTTCCCTACCATTTGCAATCATCTAAAAGTGTTCGGTATGAATATAGCACATATTAGAAAATTGTCTGTAAAATACCAAATAATATGTGTTATACATTATAATCGGCACTTTGAGGGAAATTGAGTGTTTATTATTGCACGCATAATCTATTGTATGTCGCAATACTTGTCTCGAGAATGTACAGGAAATTCCAGGTAAAAGAGCCGAAACTGCTAAAAGTGCTGATCAAAATACGCCAAGTCCAAGACTTATGATCTGGCAGTGAACAAGAAAGTATAAAAATATTCCAGACATTCTAAAAGTGCCACAAAGCAAACAAAGGAATTACCATGGAAATTTCATGCACAAAGGCCATCAAAGGGCCGCGGATCCGCGGCCGAATGGCCCTATTAGCGGCAGATCCGCGGCCAAGTCATCATGACGTCAGCAAACTACTATCTCAGGTTTCTCCTTCCAAGATCAAAACTTCTTCAAGCCACTTCGTTCTCCAGAAGCTTCCGTCTCAATAGCCAAGCTTCTTGTACAAGCCAAATACATTCAAGCTTCTCAAGCAAGCTAGCTAAATCTAGAAGCTTCTACTTAACTACCAAGCTTGTAAGAGAAGCTAAACCTAGCTTAGCTTCTAAAGGAAGCTAATCCTAATCAAGCTTCTAAGGGAAGCTAAAGGAGAAAGGCTATAAAAGGGGACCCAAGAGCATCATTCTAGGTTGTTGAAAATTGAGCCAAAAATCCCACAAGTTGAGTGACACAACTTGTGCATCCAAACCCTAATCCAATCCCAAAAGCCAATTCAAGATCTCCGAGTACAAAATCAAGCAAGAAGCCATCAAGCCTTTTTGAAGCGACGCCGATCTTCAACCGAGCAAGTGATCCAAGACGATCCGTGACTCACGGAGACGATGCGAAGCTAATTCGACGATCGAGTTCTTTCCTCAATTCTTGTAGTTCTTGAGTGAAATGTAACGAAATTGTTGAATAAAGAAAGGTGCAAACTCTTAATCTTGCTTTTCTTTATATTTGAGCATTATGATGAAGTCTCAATTCTCGATTGTTTTCTTTATCATGATGTTTGAGTAAAAACTCTTCCGCTCGTGGAGGAATCGAGAAAATAGATAGATGATGATGATTACATTCTTGAACGATTCTTAATTCTTATGAGTTTTGTAAACTTTAGGAAATTGAATCATCGACAATCTAGTTTCGAGCGATATGCTTTCTTGAATATTTTCGCTCTTAATTAGAGATCAACGATCGATAATTGAATTTCTTAGAGGCTAGCTTTTGAATGATAATCAACGAAAGGACAAGGGATGATGATGAAGAAACCCTAGTTTTTTCGATAGATCCCTAAACCTCGTTGATCGTCATCGATCTAGCAACAAATCATCAATGGATAAGAATACGTAATCACAAGTCTTCATCCTCACTATCGATTCGATCGATTCCTACGAGCTTCTCTACAAATCTTGATTACTCATTCAATTTGGATACCATCAATTCTTGATTATTGATTCTTAGTATTTCTTCATATTAGATCTAGTTCTTTACAATTCTTGAAACTAAATTTCATAAATCTTGAATCAAATTTTCTTTTCTTTTATCCTTTAATTTTCAATTCATCTAAATCAATTACGATCAAATCGCACTTTCCCTGTGGACGATCCGCACTCGCTAACGAACCTACAATTGACACCGTTATTGATTGCGGTTTACAAATTTCTTTGGTTATGATCTTTACACTTTTCTACCTACACACCGAGAAAAAGATCAATCAATTCCCACTGATGAGTAGGTTTTACTTGGGTGATTTTCAGATGATCCCGACTAATTCTCTTTTTAGGGTTTGAAGGAGAATTCGAGGAAATAGTGGGAGCTATCCTGATTAGATAAAATGATTAACCAATCTAATTTTTGTTAGAGTGCACGCTGAGTGTTTCTTTTCTCTCTCTCTCTCTCTCTCTTTGGCAGCGACCATGTCCCGACCCTAAACTAAAACTCATGAACCAAGTTAATCGAATCTTCTTAAAACACTTTGGCTTTTGGATTTTCAAAGTCGCATATATCACTACGAAGATCCATATTGCTTGGATATTCCATCGTATAGTGACGTACGAACTCGAAGAAACTTATTTCTGTTCGAGGATGGATTCCGGTTCAGGAGAAATTGAATAGGATTATTCGGTTGTCTTTTCTCCTTACCTTCTCTCAGGTTGCGAGGGATCCTAGTATTAAGAGAGTACACCTATTATGCTTATTGGATAGTCTTCTTTCAAACCATAGGTAGGTGTCGAAAGGTAGGAAAGGAAGAAAACCAATTAGCCTAAGTAAGGTGTACAAAAGGTAAGAAGTAAAGACATATTAAGGGATTGGAGTGAGGGTAAGGAAATACACAGTTACTGTCATGAATCTGGATAGTGGAAGAGTCATACTAGGAATACCTGGCCACCCCTTCGAAACATTTTCATGTTTCAGTTTTACTGTGCGGTGTTAATTGAAAACAGTTTACCTAATTAGATTCCGATTCCAGGGTATGTATTTACCAGACTTGATTCTCACATCTGTATGGCGTTATAGATGCTGAGTGGGAGTAAGATATTGGGAATTGGGTGATTAGATCCTCAATATATCAGAATTCTTTGTAATTGGTGATATTTGAGGAAATCACCTGGGTTTTGCCTAACGGCAAATATTTAGTTTTGAATATCCATTGTTGTGCACCAATTTCAAACCGATATATCTGTACGTTTATTTATAAAGTGAGATATAATTTTTTGAAATTATGTCTATGATATTTACCTATATCAGTTGATGGTTAGGTAAGAAACATTCAACAGCGGTGTAATTCTTCTTAACCATAGCACAGTTTTCAACCTACAACGCACAGGGTTTGAGTTATTAAACTCTGAAGACTTATACAAAGTATTGTATGTTGTCCGATATCCGTTAGGACAAAGTGGTTTGTACTCGTACTATATTCCGTTTACTTATGATTTCTCTGGTTTTAGACAAGTATTTCGTTGAAATACAAGGTTCAAATTTGGAGAAGTTATAGGTATAAGAATAAAGTAGAGAACCATATGTTGCAAGTATCAGGATTCTTCGAGGTGATCGAAGATGTAGATACTTATGCTAAGTATTCCGTTGTAAGTAATATATTTGAGAACTTGCATCTCTCTTATGTTACTTATCCGTGAGTATGCTCCTTGTTGAGTAATGCTGCTTGGGCTCCTTCCATTTAGTCGATATGCATTGGAAACAGCTGCATGATTTTTTAATATGGTTCCAATCAAATTAGTGCCTTTGTGTCAAGACCCGAGAGTTTCGACTCATGACCGGCACTTAACCACGCAACGTCTACAGGCGTAACGCGGCTAAGTAAGCCGAACCCAGAAATCAAACCAATAAAAATAGAGTGATTTAAAACATTTCGTAAAAACAGTCATGCGTGTCCGAAAAACATCTTATTAATTTAGTAGAAAACCCTTTTAAGTTCAAGAGTTAAAACTTTTATAATTTTGGTAACATTTCCTTTTTAAATATTTGCCCCGCAAGTCGGGTGAAAGCAAGGTGTAGCAAAAATGACAAGTAAAATGGATGAAGCATCACAATAGATATACGACGCCGTAGCGAAGAATACACAGTACAGCAAGGACATAACCACCCAGAAGTAGGACTGCATAAAATAAAGTCGGCTCACATACGAGCTCGACGCCAGAATATAAAATCATACATATCGTCCTCATAACTGTCTCTAAGTCAATACAGAAAGGTAGATGGAGAATACTAGATACATCAATATACAACTGAAAGGTAACAGATACCGTACAAAACCCACCTATCAGCAAAAGGCTATCTCGCCTCAAAAAGGGTATCTGTGCCAAAAGATGCGGTAACAGCCAGCCGCGACTACTCCCAAGGGCAACCTGCAATACTGTGGCACAACGGGGGTGAGTTGCCAACTCGTGAATAGAGATAACATATAAAGGTAATCGCGAGCATGCACGTACAGCGCTACTCTAACAAATGCCAGCAGATGATATCAATGCGAGGTAAGCACTATGTATAATAATCATGCAAGTCCTCTATCAGGTGATATAGCTACAGGATGAGATGTGATAATGAATGCTGAGCATGGGAATATAGTATCTACATGAAGTATCGAGGTGGACTACATATGTATGTATGCACCGCGAATCCCAACATCCCAGACGCCGGTACTCCATCAGCCCTCATATCCTGTATATCCCTGAGAATCCCGAGTGCCCAACATCGGCACCCAAATATCATAAATACTCGTGTCTAGTATCGACACGCAAAACATCCTGTATCGGGCATCCGTCAATCTGGGTCAGCCCTCTCTCAAGGTATATATCGGGAATCCGTCAGTCCGGGTCATCCCTCTCTCAATATATCGGGCATCCGTCAGTCCGGGTCAGCCCTCTCGCAATACATCGGGCATCCGTCAGTCCGGGTCAGCCCTCTATCAATACATCGGGCATCCGTCAGTCCGGGTCAGCCCTCTCTCATTACATCGGGCATCCGTCAGTCCGGGTCAGCCCTCTCTCAATACATGCCTCTAGCACCGAGAAAACACGGGGTGGCGCCCCAAAATATCATATCAAGGGAACCGGGTTTTTAAATGATTACTTATTTGAAAAGGCCACGGTTCCCAAATCCAGGAATCACATGAAATCTCAACCAATAATACAAGTAATTATGATGTGATATGTGCACCAAGTATGTATATCAAGTCATGTCACATAAAAATGAGCTACAATGCAATGACCCAATGTGATATAGGTATCAAGTATGAATTTCAAGTCATGTCATATATAGATGAGCTACAACAATATACAACAGTATAATCATGGCAGTTCTACAGTGAGTGTGGCATGGCAATTACTAACGGTGTGTGTGTAGCATGCAAAATAGTGCCCGTGCAACATAAACCGTTAGTAATAGTGCGGTGTTCTATCAGTTCTAAGCAATATATATAGATGGCAGGGAATGCAATATGCGATGACAATCCATGGTATGGTATATGCAGTATATAACAATAAGGTCCTATCAGCCCTGACGCATAACGCCATGCGGGCGATATCCCCGTAGATGTGAAATCTACTCACCGAAGTCCCGCGCTAAGTGTATCCAACAACTTGCTTGCCCTTCTTCGCAGCGTCCGTCTCACTGGCCTGCGAACCTCATACTTAACCCTAGGGAGCTGCAGGAAGGTGAAGAAGGGAAGAGAAGAGGCTGCAGTTGCTGTTGAGAAGCTTGGTGCTGCTGCTGCTACTTCTCTCTGCTGCTGCTGTTGCTTCTAGCTCCTGCTGCTGCTGCTGAAAGCTTGCTGCTGCTGCTGCTTGTTCTGGAGTTGAGGGGTTCTGCTGAGGTAAGTGTGAGTGTGTGGGTGTGTGAGGTTGAGAGAAAGAAACAAAGAATGAGAGGGAAAAATCATCACTCCAAATGTCAACCCCTCACTCTCTCTCTCTTCATTAATGGCAAGCATGGGCTAAGCCATGATGCCCACTCCCTCTCTCTCTCTCAAGTCAACACTCACAATTCAAATTAAAGTAACATTTTAATTAGCTAATAAAACCCACTTAAGAATCCATAAAACTTTAACCCTCAAGATTAACCCACCATGGTTAATAATTATGGTATTAACTCAATTTAAAAACCCTAGTTTACATGCACATGTGTGTGCAAGCCTAGGAAAATTTTGGAAAAATATTTATTAGATTAGGAAAAATATTTAAAACACAATTTGGTAAACTTTTTGTTAAAAACCATTATTTTAAGTATAATTATTCACTAAACACATCCTAAGGTGTTACAATCTCTCCCCCTTATAGAAATTCGTCCCCGAATTTCAAAAATCTAACTACACGTACCTTGAAAAAGATGGGGATACGTCTTCATCATCTCGCTTTCGGTCTCCCAAGTGACCTCCTCACGGTTCTGGCCACGCCAAAGTACCTTAACTGATGCGATGTCCTTCGATCTCAATTTCTTCACTTGTCGATCCAAGATCATCACCGGCTGCTCTGGATATGAAAGGTCGCGCTCAAGCTGGATCGTCGGATGCTGAATCGCATGCGAAGGATCATGAAGATATCTGCGGAGCATCGAGACATGAAATACGGGGTGCACATCTGGAAAGCTGGGCGGAAGGGCTAAACGGTAGGCTACTGCACCAACACGCTCGAGGATCTCGAAGGGGCCCACATATCTGGGACTGAGCTTCCCCTTCTTCCCAAACCTCATCACACCCTTCATTGGGGAGACCCTCAAGAAAACATGATCACCAACAGAAAACTCAAGTCTGCGTCGTCGACGGTCTGTATAAGATCTCTGCCTACTCTGCGCTGCTCTCATCCTATCGCGAATCAACTGGATCTTCGCGGTCGTCTCCTCAACGATCTGTGGCCCTAAGATACTGCCCTCACTGAGCTCTGTCCAACAAGTGGGCGACCTGCATCTCCTCCCATAAAGAGCCTCAAATGGTGCCATCTGAATGGTCTCCTGGTAGCTGTTATTGTAGGAGAACTCTACTAAGGGCAAATGATGATCCCAGCTACCTCCGAAATCTAATACACAAGCTCTGAGCATGTCCTCGAGAGTCTGAATGGTCCGCTCTGACTGTCCGTCGGTCTGCGGATGAAAAGCCGTGCTGAAACTCATGCGAGTGCCCAGAGCCTCCTGAAGCCTCTGCCATAATCTATTAGTAAACTGGGTGCCTCTGTCGGACACAATGCACGTCGGGACTCCGTGTAGTCGCACTATCTCGTCGATGTAGATCTGGGCATACTGAGTAAATCCGAAAGTCGTCTTCACCGGTAGGAAGTGAGCCGCTTTCGTCAAACGATCCACGATCACCCAGATGGAGTCATACCCCCGACTAGTCCTGGGTAGACCCACCACGAAGTCCATCGAAATCTGTTCCCATTTCCACTCCGGAATGGGTAACGGCTGTAGCTCTCCCGCGGGCCTCTGGTGCTCAGCCTTGACTTGCTGACAAGTCAGGCATCTCGATACAAAATCTGCAATGTCCCTCTTCATTCCGTCCCACCAATAAACATCTCTCATATCATGATACATCTTGGTGGAACCGGGATGGACGCTGTACACCGATCGATGTGCCTCCTCAAGAATCTCGTGCCTCAGTCTCTCAGCATCTCGTACGCACAGTCTGACTCCAAACCGTAGTATCCCCTGATCATCGATCACGAACTCGGAAAATCTGCCCTGTCCAATCTGTGCCATGATCTCTGAACATCGGTCATCACTGAGCTGTGCCTCACGTATACGATCGATCAACTGTGGGCGTGCACGGACATGCGCTATCTGTCCTCCAATCGGCGTGAACTCGAACTGTATCCGGCTGTCGCATAATATCTGCCAATCTGCGGATGACTGTCCCTGTGCTGCGCTCAAATAAGATAGACTACCCCCAGGCCTCCTGCTCAAAGCATCCGCCACCACATTTGCCTTGCCCGGGTGATATAAGATCTCGCAGTCGTAATCCTTCACTAACTCCATTCATCGACGCTGTCGAAGGTTCAGGTCCCGTTGCTGGAATATGTATTTCAGACTCTTGTGATCCGTAAATATCTGGCACGACTCGCCGTATAGGTAATGTCGCCAGATCTTAAGTGCAAAGACCACTGCAGCCATCTCCAAGTCATGAGTGGGGTAGTTTTGTTCATGTCTCTTCAATTTTCGCGAAGCATACGCGATCACCCTGTCGTGCTGCATCAAAACGCATCCCAGCCCCACTCAAGAAGCATCACAAAAGACCACGAATCCGCCTGGTCCGGAAGGTAAAGATAACACCGGCGCCGTCGTCAGCCGAGTCCGCAACTGCTGAAAACTGTGCTCGCACTCCTCCGTCCAATCGAAGGGAACTCCCTTCCGGGTCAACCCGGTCAACGGTGTAGCAATACATGAGAAGTCCTGCACAAAACGCCTGTAGTAACCGGCCAACCCCAAAAAGCTGCGAATCTCCGTCACCGATGTAGGTCTGGGCCAACGCTGAACGGCCTCGATCTTCCTCGGGTCTACACATATACCGTCTTGTGAAATCACGTGTCCCAAGAAGTCCACGCTGTCCAGCCAAAAAGCACACTTGGAGAATTTCGCATAAAGCTGGTGCTCTCTCAAGGTCTGCAATGTAATCCGCAGGTGCTGCTCGTGCTCCTCACTACTCTGGGAATACACCAAGATATCGTCAATGAAGACTATGATGAACAGATCCAAATAAGGCCAGAAAATACGGTTCATCAAGTCCATGAAGGCTGCTGGCGCATTGGTGAGCCCGAACGACATCACCAAAAACTCGTAATGGCCGTAGCGCGTACGGAAAGCTGTCCTGGGAATGTCCTCCTGTCGAACCCGCAGCTGATGATAGCCCAATCGTAAATCGATCCTCGAAAAGTACCCTGCCCCCTGAAGCTGGTCGAACAAATCGTCGATAAGCGGCAAAGGATACCTGTTCCGCACTGTCACCCTGTTCAGCTGCCGGTAGTCGATACACAGACGCAAACTGCCGTCCTTCTTCTTGACGAACAGGACTGGAGCACCCCAAGGAGAAACACTGGGTCGGATAAGTCCCTTTTCCAGCAAGTCTTACAACTGACCCTTCAACTCTCGAAGTTCCGCCGGGGCCATCCGATAAGGCGGTATGGAAATAGGCCCCGAACCAGGAACCAAATCAATACAGAAAGAAATGTCGCGCTCGGGCGGCAACCCTGGAAGCTCTGCAGGGAACACATCAGGAAACTCGCTAACAACCGGATCCTGGTCCAATGGAACCTGTGTAGCACTAGCATCGCAAACATAGGCGAGAAATCCCTGACATCCCTTCCTCAAAAGCTGTCCAGCGCGAAAGGAAGAAATCACACTGTGAGGGGCGGCACCACGGTCCCCCAACACAACAAAAACCGACTCACCGGGAAAGCAGAATCTAACTGTCTTCTCACGGCAGTCCACAGAAGCATAGCACGTGGCTAACCAATCCATACCCAAAAGAACGTCGAAGTCCAACATCTTCAGAAGGATCAAGTCGACAGGCAATTCTCTCTCGCCAATACAGACGGTACAGGATCGGAACACGTGCCTAGCAACAAACGACTCTCCCATAGGAGTAGTCACCACAAGCGGCTGATCAAGCAAGCCGGACTCTCTACCCAGACTTGGCACAAAGTATGTGGATACGTACGAGTGTGTGGATCCGGGATCGAACAATACATGAGCATCAACTGAACATACAGGAAGGATACCTGAAACCACTGCATTGGACGCCAGCGCGTCCTGATGTGTTAAAGCAAAAACCCTCGCCTGTCCACCACCTGTAACTGGCTGCCCTCTGCCTCGGTCAACTCGTCCTCTTTGAGCAACTCCTCCACGCCCACGACCTCTCTGTGCATGAGTCTGGCGTGGAGCAACGGTAGGTACAACGGGCAACGCCCTCTGGGGCGGTGAAGGTGGTAATGTGACATGCGGTGCTGTCGCCTCCCTCCGGGGTGTCTCTGGACAATCCCGTACACGATGGTAAGAACTCCCACAGCGAAAACATCCCGACGATGACCGCTGACCGTCCTGGGAATAGGAACTGAATAATCGGCCCCGCCCTGAATCTCTGCTGCCTGCAATACGTCTATCACGGTGCCGAAAAGGCTGTCTCTGTGCTGATGTATCCGCACGAACTCTCTTCGGCTGTGGAACTACCGAAGTCTCAGCAAGGTGCTCCTCGACTACTAGGGCTGCGTTTACAGCTGCTGAATAGGTCTCGTAGTGCTGCGCGCTGATCGCGAGGAACAGTGGTGTAAGCAAGCCTCGAACAAATCTCTTGACTCGCAACTCCTCGGTAGCCACTAAATATAGGGCATAGACTGCTAGCTCTGTAAACAGCACGTCATACTCTGCCACTGACATCCCTGGTGTCTGGCGCAAGGACTCAAACCTGCGTGCTCGGGCATCCCTAACACTCTGGGGAAGGAAACGGGCAAGAAATATGGTCACGAACTCCGTCCAGGTCATAGGAGGAAGACCTACTGCTCTGCCCTTCTCAACTGAGTCACACCACTTCTGCGCAAGGCCTTCTAGGCGAAAGCTCGCGAACTCGACCCATCTCGCATCTGCGCATCTGAGGGAACGGCATATCCTGGCCATCCTGTCTATGAAAGACTGTGGGTCCTCGGCTGTATCGGTGCCTGTGAATACTGGAGGCTTCAGCCTCATGAACTCTGATAGCGACACTGTGATCACCTCCGTGGCTGCAGGGGAAACTGGCTGTGCGGTAGGTACCATAGCGGTCTCTGGAACTGGTGGAGCTACCTCTGGTCGCTGCGCTCGAAGCGTCTCAACTAGCGATCCTATCATCTGGCGCATCTCCTGCATGCTAGATCCCACCGTCTGGCGCATCTCCTGCACACCAGCCCCTAGCGTGGTGATCTGCTCTGTCACGGCAGGAACAGCCTGCTCGGGTACGACCGGCGTACTGCCCGGATCAGTCCTCTTCTCGGACGAGTCAACTCGAATCTCGGCCCTCACGGCTGCTCTCTGTGCCCTCGTAGTCTTAGGCGGCATAATGGCTGAAAGAAAATTTGGATTCGATAAGAACACGGAAATCGAATCGCAAGAATATAAGGAGGGATCAAATCAATAAGTCCTAAGGTCGCGTAGGCGGAGTACCGTGTCGTGAGTATGCCGCGGAACATACACACGCTACGCTACCCTGCTGCAGCTACCTACTCCATCATACCAGGGTCATCCTACACTCCGAAGGTAAAACCTACGCTCTGATACCAACTTTGTCACGACCCGAGAGTTTCGACTCGTGACCGGCACTTAACCACGCAACGTCTACAGGCGTAACGCGGCTAAGTAAGCCGAACCCAGAAATCAAAACCAATAAAAATAGAGTGATTTAAAACATTTCGTAAAAACAGTCATGCGTGTCCGAAAAACATCTTATTAATTTAGTAGAAAACCCTTTTAAGTTCAAGAGTTAAAACTTTTATAATTTTGGTAACATTTCCTTTTTAAATATTTGCCCCGCAAGTCGGGTGAAAGCAAGGTGTAGCAGAAATGACAAGTAAAATGGATGAAGCATCACAATAGATATACGACGCCGTAGCGAAGAATACACAGTACACCAAGGACATAACCACCCAGAAGTAGGACTGCATAAAATAAAGTCGGCTCACATGCGAGCTCGACGCCAGAATATAAAATCATACATATCGTCCTCACAACTGTCTCTAAGTCAATACAGAAAGGTAGATGGAGAATACTAGATACATCAATATACAACTGAAAGGTAACAGATACCGTACAAAACCCACCTATCAGCAAAAGGCTATCTCGCCTCAAAAAGGGTATCTGTGCCAAAAGATGCGGTAACAGCCAGCCGCGACTACTCCCAAGGGCAACCTGCAATACTGTGGCACAACGGGGGTGAGTTGCCAACTCGTGAATAGAGATAACATACAAAGGTAATCGCGAGCATGCACGTACAGCGCTACTCTAACAAATGCCAGCAGATGATATCAATGCGAGGTAAGCACTATGTATAATAATCATGCAAGTCCTCTATCAGGTGATATAGCTACAGGATGAGATGTGATAATGAATAGTGAGCATGGGAATATAGTATTTACATGAAGTATCGAGGTGGACTACATATGTATGTATGCACCGCGAATCCCAACATCCCAGACGCCGGTACTCCATCGGCCCTCATATCCTGTATATCCCTGAGAATCCCGAGTGCCCAACATCGGCACCCAAATATTATAAATACTCGTGTCTAGCATCGACATGCAAAACATCCTGTATCGGGCATCCGTCAATCCGGGTCAGCCCTCTCTCAAGGTATATATCGGGAATCCGTCAGTCCGGGTCATCCCTCTCTCAATATATCGGGCATCCGTCAGTCCGGGTCAGCCCTCTCGCAATACATCGGGCATCCGTCAGTCCGGGTCAGCCCTCTATCAATACATCGGGCATCCGTCAGTCCGGGTCAGCCCTCTCTCATTACATCGGGCATCCGTCAGTCCGGGTCAGCCCTCTCTCAATACATGCCTCTAGTACCGAGAAAACACGGGGTGGCGCCCCAAAATATCATATCAAGGGAACCGGGTTTTTAAATGATTACTTATTTGAAAAGGCCACGGTTCCCAAATCCAGAAATCACATGAAATCTCAACCAATAATACAACTAATTGTGATGTGATATGTGCACCAAGTATGTATATCAAGTCATGTCACATAAAAATGAGCTACAATGCAATGACCCAATATGATATAGGTATCAAGTATGAATTTCAAGTCATGTCATATATAGATGAGCTACAACAATATACAACAGTATAATCATGGCAGTTCTACAGTGAGTGTGGCATGGCAATTACTAACGGTGTGTGTGTAGCATGCAAAATAGTGCCCGTGCAACATAAACCGTTAGTAATAGTGCGGTGTTCTATCAGTTCTAAGTAATATATATAGATGGCAGGGAATGCAATATTCGATGACAATCCATGGTATGGTATATGCAGTATATAACAATAAGGTCCTATCAGCCCTGACGCATAACGCCATGCGGGCGATATCCCCGTAGATGTGAAATCTACTCACCGAAGTCCCGCGCTAAGTGTATCCAACAACTTGCTTGCCCTTCTTCACAGCGTCCGTCTCACTGGCCTGCGAACCTCATACTTAACCCTAGGGAGCTGCAGGAAGGTGAAGAAGGGAAGAGAAGAGGCTGCAGTTGCTGTTGAGAAGCTTGGTGCTGCTGCTGCTACTTCTCTCTGCTGCTGCTGTTACTTCTAGCTCCTGCTGCTGCTGCTGAAAGCTTGCTGCTGCTGCTGCTTGTTCTGGAGTTGAGGGGTTCTGCTGAGGTAAGTGTGAGTGTGTGGGTGTGTGAGGTTGAGAGAAAGAAACAAAGAATGAGAGGGAAAAATCATCACTCCAAATGTCAACCCTTCACTCCTTCTCTCTTCATTAATGGCAAGCATGGGCTAAGCCATGATGCCCACTCCCCCTCTCTCTCTCAAGTCAACACTCACAATTCAAATTAAAGTAACCTTTTAATTAGCTAATAAAACCCACTTAAGAATCCATAAAACTTTAACCCTCAAGATTAACCCACCATGGTTAATAATTATGGTATTAACTCAATTTAAAAACCCTAGTTTACATGCACATGTGTGTGCAAGCCTAGGAAAATTTTGGAAAAATATTTATTAGATTAGGAAAAATATTTAAAACACAATTTAGTAAACTTTTTGTTAAAAACCATTATTTTAAGTATAATTATTCACTAAACACATCCTAAGGTGTTACACTTTGTTTTTATATTGGTTATAGAATGGATTCATATCTTAACGATGTTAAGGTATATGGATTTGTCCGGCTTATGCTTAAAACCAGAATCCGGATAAACTCTAGGCACGTTTTAGTAATGGCAGTTTGTGGGATTTCCCGGGCTTTGACGAGGATTAACATTCTATCATTTGGAAGATCAATAGTTATATTGTTCTTGACTCGCCATATTTTTAGTAAAATAAATTCTTTTCAAAAAACATTAGTGGGAGTATGGTAGAACTGGAAGTGATTCCAGAACCACAAACGATTACCGAAAATTTAGTAGAACCTAAATATTCAATTGGATTCGACAATCCATTAGCCACTCCGCAAATTTGGTGGGTAACCTCAGCCACCCGAGAAGTACTTCGGTCTCCTCAAAGACGGTGATAGTGAAGTTTTTGATGACCCAAACTTGCCACTACTGCTGTTCTAGACTATGAGATCTGGCAAGAGGATGAGTATAACGTCGTTCTAAATTATCTTTAGAAGTGCACGCATATATGACTCTACCAGAGGGTTGTTGTAGTCAGTGGGAGTAGCGGTAAGTATAGCGGAGGTAGATCATCTATTTTTGATTTGACGGTCATAGAGTTTGACTTAATCAGAACAATAGATGGACCTGATAAGAAGGTAGTAGGGAGTGATGTTCTGGTATTTGGATGACATGCTCTTGATAGGAAGTGATCTTCTTATACTACGATCGGTTATACTATGGTTGTCACAAGGTGTTTCTCCACATAGGATCTGATAAAATATCAGGGATTCTGGTCACTAGATCTATGGTTTTAGATCTAGATTTGGGAAGTGTCCTAATTTGGGTACTTTGGTACTATTCTAAAGTGTTTTAGAATGGACGACTCCTGACGTAGTGGTGTACCCGCAGGTGATGGAGTTACCGTCTCTAAAGAGATGTCTTCTAGACTTATGAGGAGAGAGATTTGCATGATTGGCATATCACTTGCTTAGGCAATTGAGTTAATTTAATGAAATGTCAAGTATCACACCGGATATTGCTTTTGCACTGGCTGCAATAAGCGTATATATTAATCCAATCCTGGAGAAATATTGGGAAGCAGTTATGAACATAAGTGGATGCTCTTGGTATATGGTAACGACAGCCTCCTTTAGGAGGCGGTTATCATTTCTGGCTTCCAAGATGACCTGGATAACAGAGTAGCTGTCAGAATTATAGTTTTCCCTCTTTTTTTAAGGGCCGGTATGTTGGACAGGTGGTCCAAGCGGATACTAAGGAGGGCATGGTGCAGGATACTGATTAAATTCATTGGAAGATACGGTCTAAGAAGTTTGTTGGATTTGGAGTTATTTTGTGAACTGGGTCCCATCAGATATCCAGACAAATTCTAAGACAGGTATTGCTCATTTTCAGGAGACAGTCCTTCTCCGCGAAGTTGAGATATAGAGAGATAAAGATGGAAATATTGGAGCAGATCCACTCACTGAGGCTATTTGTCGAACGAAATAGTTTCACAAATGGGCTTTGCGAGACTGATTAGTAGAGAAGTTGGGTATTTGGTATCACACGGGCTGTGAATATGCGGCAACGCAATAATTTTTCTTAAGTGCAAGTAGGAGATTGTTGGCTATAGTACCCTCAAGTCAATTATTGTAATCGCAGGCACACGATTGTAATGATTGAGGGAGGACCTATACGGGTAGAACAATCTTACTCAAAATGATAGTATGCTATCTGGTTTGTCTTTATCATCATGTACATGCATTATGTGGTATTACATATCACTATTACATGTTGATTGAGCCTATAGGATTCTTACTTGACTACCAGCATTATGATGGCAATCATATACGTGGGAGCTGAGTTGTCTATAAGCACATCCTTAAATGTCCCTAGTCGAGAGAGTATCGAGACTGGGCATCGATACTCCGGAGTAGGCTAGTGTATACTTTTCGAGACCCCTACGAGGGGCGGTGGCTGGTCTCACATGCCATTGGTGTCAGTTAGTCACCTAAGATAGTATACAGGTGTTCATTGGGTTATGAGTTACATTGGACAGACTCGCCGGGAACATGCTAGATAGTATTATACCTATTATCAGATAGCAGTTCCCAGGTGACATGAGTGCAGGTTAGTCTGTCGACCTGAGATCTTCATTTGTCTCGTGTGAGTTCCCATTGTGCTTTGATTACTACCCTACCACGGCTCAAAGGAGTCATGCAAATAGGTTTTAGTTGGGTGCAGTCCCGAGCCACATGTAGGCAGTGAGCGGATCGTCGGGGATTTGTCTCTCCCGGTATTGGGGGTTGATGTCGCGCGGTGCACGGGTGTCCATCACCAGAAATCCTTGGCCAAGGTGGACGAGAATTACTAATTTGGATCAGTAATTTCTCAGTTAGTGATGGGTTTCATATCGACACGAAATATCGCGTTATTAGGGGTCTGACTTTATCCACCCCCTTAGACTCGATATGCGATACTCTTAGACGAACAGACTGGAATGTATGGAGATTGTCACTGACAAGCTCAGTAGGGGTTCAGATGAGTTTGCTCGTCGGCCTTCCTTTCGCTCAATACCTAGGTAGCCGTTTTTTGTAATAGAATTCTGAGTGGGGAGGGGTGAAATATGGTGTGGTATTTATAGGGAAAATTAGGATTTAGGATAATGAAGAATAGAATTAAAATATGCATTAAAAATGGATTAAAAAGGGGATTTATCATTCTCTGGATAAATGCAGAGAAATCAAACAACATGGGGGTAATGGGGTAGGCCAAAGGGTGTTAGGGTTAAATTTTGGGAGCATTTGGTACGGTTTGGACCGATGGTGCCGGCCCAAATCACGATCTCACCGGTCCAATTTAGGTGGGTTGGGTCTGGATTCTTGCCACGTGTCATGTTCAGTGTATACAACATTTTGCACATGTTTGTTTTTGTTGTGACTTTTCATTTTACGTGTTGTGCACGTGCAAACTTTTGAGTTTCTAAAAGATTAAAAGAAAAATCAATTAAAAATATATGTGGCTGGGGGGATTCGATCACAGGGGCTACGTCATAGCAGTGTACGGCTTTACCAATGAGGTACAAGTGCTTTCTTGCTGTTCAAAAGCAAAAAAAATTTATAACTTGTGCTCCGACTTAGGTACTCCTTTTCTGTATTTTGAAAAAAATCGTACAGAAAGTTTATGGTTGTTACAATATTAAATGGAAAATGAGGTGTAAAAGAAGAGAGGGGATTATGGTGAGAGCCATGCTTCAATAGTGTTATACAAATGAATTAACAATTCATTTATGCAAACTATTCAAGCATGGTTGGATTTTAAAATTGAAAAATTGAGATATACAAAACCATGATTCATGGTTTGCTTTCTTTGATGGATGGTTCATTCTTGCATGATTTCTCATTCTCACCATTAACTTCAATCTCCTCACTCTTTTCATGAGCTCCTCCACCTTCATCTTCAACCTCCTCTCTACAGTCTCATGTGTTGAGAATCAAGAGAGGGGGTGAGATAGATACACACATTGAACACTTCACTACATCTTAGACACTTTAAATTAGCAATCTAAAGTCTCTAGTTGCTCTATTAGACTCTTCGTGTGGAGTTAGAGCCATGAGCTATATCTCTCGGATGGATCATCTTCGACGGAGGAAGACCGGTGATCAAGCTCGATCCAAAGGACCTCTAGGAGCTAAGGAAGATGGTAGAAGACCGAAGGAAACGATTCATTTGATATAACAACTCTATCACAGTAGATAATATCTTTGTAGATTGCTAGTTTCATATTTGGTTTCGATTCTAGGTAGTTGTTTTTAGCGCCAACTTTTTTAAACACCAAAATTTTTCGTTCCGCAGCGGCAGCGGTCGATGGCCGGGGCGCTAGGAATCACAACAAAGCGTAATTAAGCAATATAACAATGTGCAAGAAAGACAGGAGTAATAAAAAAAATATCAACTTTATTTACATTCAGATTTACATACAACTATTTGTAATAAAAAGATACAAATGATAAAGCAAATGCCTAAATAATGGCATACTTGAAGTTAATACAAGCAGGAGCTAATAGTCAGGCTGAGTAGCGAACTGGTCCAAGTCCTCCTGACTCGGCTCTATACCCTCAGAGTCCGATCCTCCTGACGAACATTCCAAATAAAAGAAACATAGAGGAATGTCGTCAACGAACTAGCACTCGGTAAGTCCCCGAAAGAAATAAAGGAAAATGACTTAATGGTATATAAAGTGAATAGAAACGAAGTAATGTGAACATGTAAGATTATATAAGTGAGCATTTAAGCATGATTATTTATATGTATAAGATAGTTATTCTAACTTGGTTGTTTGTACTTTAATAAGCAAGGTATTCATGTATACGAGAGGGGCCCATCTTACCCCGTAGACTATGGTAACATGTAGTACAAGACCCCGTTATAACCCATGGGACAACGACACATAAATTCATGTAGGTGTTTTTTAAAGTGGCCTTTCATGCCACGATATACGTTCCGTACCAATTTACCCCTTTATCCCCACGTATTGTATTGTATAATTTATAGGTCTTGACCGAATCCATAAATATATATAAAAAAGTATATGTTCATGTTCAAGATATAATCATGTATTCAGGTATTCATTTCAAGTTCATGTCAAGTTATATCCATGGTTCGGTCAAGTCGAGTCAAGCATTCGAGTTCAAGTT
Source organism: Agapanthus africanus (assembly GCA_030015575.1). Classification (NCBI taxonomy): domain Eukaryota; kingdom Viridiplantae; phylum Streptophyta; class Magnoliopsida; order Asparagales; family Amaryllidaceae; genus Agapanthus; species Agapanthus africanus. The sequence goes on from JASDDO010000010.1 coordinate 498,875,313, forward strand.
TGATATTTGAATTCGAGTGTTCAGGTTCATGATCAAGTATCCAAGTTTGTGTTTGATTTTGGATTCTGGTTTGAATTTGGATTCAAGTTGGAATCGGTATCTATAACAATTCTGAATTTACTGTACGGAATTTTCCAGTTTAATGTACAGAAAATGAGTTATATAGCCTGAGTTTGAGTTATAAGTAAATTTTGTTAAATAACAGTAAGAAACAACTTGTAGCTCACTGGTAAAACCCTTGCACTATTGTGACATAGCCCTTGTGTTCGATCCCCATCAGACACAATATTTTTTTCTTTTTAACTTTTTGGAAGCCCAAAAGTTTACACGTGCAATACACAGAAAAATGAAAAGTCGGAAAAATCAAACATGTAGAAATAAAGTAAACAATGAGTTGTACAGTGGCACAAATCCAGAGGCACGAAGCCCTAGATTGGCCGACGGAAATGGAGAATAGGCCAACACCGATGGTTCAACCGAGGCCAATGAGGCCCAGGCACACTTGACTCTTGAGCTACCCCTAACTCCTCTGCACTGTTTGATTTCCATGCAATCAAATAGAGACCATTCATTTCACCATTAAACCAAATTTTAATTCTTTTTAATCCAAATTTTAATTCCAAAACCCTAATTCTCTACTATAAATACCACCCCACACTTTGGCTCAGCTTCATTCTGAAATTTCTAGCCAAAACTCTCAAAAATTCTCTAAGTACAAGTGGAGTAAAGAGGAGTTAGCATGCGGTCAACTTCCGGCGAAAAATCGAAGCAATTTCGGTGCTCCTGCGACGCTAAGAAACTCATCCCCCCTTCTTCAACATTTCTTTAAGCCTCCTAACTTTTAATTCCCTTCTAATCTTCATTTCTCTTCTTTAAAAATTCATTTTAAAACGTATATCGGTAAGTGGAGTTAGAACTGATATTACTTTTTTCAAATCCTATAACTCCAATTCCTTTTATTTTTGGTCAAACAAATTTTAATACAATACTTGTAATCTTAGACCCTAATATTTAGAATCAAATTTTCATTAAAATTCTCATGTGAAATAACAATAGTAGCACCTTTTCATTTAAATACCATGAACTTTAAATATCACCTCTTTTAGTTTTTGTTACAAACATACCTTTAGGAAAACTTCACGAGATAACGAGCTACCTCTCACATACACACTTGGTTTCATAGCACGATGCTCTTTGAATGTATTTTTCATTGCGAAGACATTATTATAAGAAAATACCACTTACTATAAAAACCGGATTTCTTTTAAACGGTGTTTTAAACTCCTTTACGATTATGCCTATACAACCCTTGTTAGGAGACCCACTAATAGATGGTGTGGATTATTGCATATTTTTGGGCTAGTAGAGCGAGATGTAAACCTCTTCATAGAGCATTCGGTCTCGAAAGGTTTTAAATACGATTTTTATAAAAAACACATTTTTCTAATTAAATAAAATTTAATTTTTAATAATTATATAAAAATTACAAATCCATATATTTTCAAAATATAATAAACTTACATTTTTTTAAATGAAAGATTTACAAGTTTCACTAAAATACCATCAAGATACCAACAAAAAATAAGTTTTACAATAAAATACCATGAACTTTCCAAGCTAAGCAATTATCACTAAAATACGTCAAATCCTTAAAATTCATATCCATGAAAATCCTAAATAATATAAATAAATTCTCGAGATTTATTTTGAAATTTTATTAAAAATATTTTTCATAAAACCCTCTTGAGTTATATAAAACAATATTTAAGGACTTTAGTAAATATAGGTTTAAGCGGGATCAATTCTCTTGAGCCCAAGGAGCCGGAGAAAATGAGTGCTTGCTTATTTAAAATAGAAAACATAACGGAGTTATCAAGGGTAATTATCTTGAAAATAGACACAGATCCCGCCGTCCATGTGCAGCAGTTACCGATAACTTCCGAACCTAATTCAAGATCTAAATCAGTTATAAATGTCTGACTCGGTCAGAGTCTATTTCAAACCTGAATCCGAAGTCAAACATGAATACTTGAATATGAACCTGAATACATGAATTCAAACATCAATATCAAACATGAATACTTGACTTGATTTGACCGAACCATGGTTATAACTTGACATGACTATTTGAATACAAAATTACATCCTGAACCTGACTACTTGAACATTTGTATCCATGGTTTAGGTAAGACTTGTAAACATACTCTATCCAATATATTACGCGGGGATAATGGGGTAGATTGGTACGAAATGTATAGCGTGGCACGAGATGGTCACTAAAAAGACACCTATATGAACTCTCATGCCGTTATCCTTGTTAGTGATATACGCCATAGAGGCCATTATTGTATAGTACTGGTTTGCATATTACATTTTGAAAGTTTGGGATATACATTGATATAATTACAATCTTACTCAATATAGTAGTTGCTACTTGGTTTGATTCTATCTTAATATGTGTATATGTTTCTATTAACGTATCGCTAATATATATTGATAGAGCCCTTAGGATCTTTGCTTGACTACCAGTATTGTGATGGCAGTCACACTAATCGGGGATGGGTAGTCTAAGCACATCCTTATACAGGTCCCTAGTCAGGATTATCGAGACGGGGCATCGATACTCCAGAGTAGACTAGTGTATACGCTTCTCATCCCAGCAAAGGAGATGGTCTGTCCCACAGCCATTAGTACGTCGTACTGGAGATAGTATGCAGGTGCTCATTGCGTTATGAGTTACATTGGACAAGACTCGTAGGGAACTGTGTTTGGTACTATACCTATCGTTAGATAGCAGTTCCCAGGTGACATGAGTACATGTTAGTCCGTTGACTTGACATCGCTACTTCGCCTCGAGTGTGTTCCAACTGAACTTAGATCACTACCCTACCATTGCTCAAAGGAGTCATGCAAATAGGTAGTAGTTAAGTGTAGTACCGAAGCACTGGGAGGCAGTAGTGGTTAGATAGGATTCGTCTCTCCCGGTATTGGGAGTTGATATCGCGCTGTGTTCGGAAAGCCATTACACAAAGTCCCTGGCCAGGACAAGCGAGATTTATTGGTAGGTACTCCGGTAGTTTATCAGGGTGTTTTGGGCTCTGCTCCGACACGACATATTACGCTATTAGGGGTCTGACGGTTACCACCCCCTAGGCCTGATATGCGGTACTCTTAGACGAACAGACTAGACTGTATGGAGATTGTCATAGATAGGCTCAGTAGGAGTTTAGATAAGTTTGCTCATCGGCCTTCTTATCGACGGATACCTGGGTAGCCGTTACGTGCAGATGGTACCGCTGACGTGCTTGTGGTTAAACCTACTGCCAGCGTACTGTTGAGTCTTTAGAGTCCTACACAGAGGGTTTCCCTGCATCGAACAATAGATGTAGAGGTCGTATGATTTTACGGCAGGGCTTCGATCACATACGTGTACTTGTACACGGATGCTGTTCGGACGGATAATACTAGTGGGCTTTGGTTTAAGCCGGATCCTAGTATTATATTCTTGGATTATTTTCGTCTCTTTATATTCGTATTTTTTAGAATACGGATACGGGCATGTATATACGGTGAGGGGTATTCTTGTAATTATACAAGGGTGCTTCTAGAAGAAGACACCTAATTTCTTGTTTAACCATTTTTCTTAAATGGTTAATGAGGTAGAGGTATGAGGTGTGGATTATCATTAAATGAAGCATGGCTACTTGGTGACTCATGGGGTGACTCATACTTTATGTGACTATTAAGGCATGCTTGATTCTTTGTGAATGATTGTATGCTTCATTATTCACAACACTTAGACATCTTCATTCACAATGCTTATCACCACACTCTCATCTCCTCAAGCTTCCTTCTTCTTCCTCAATCCTAAAAGTCTAATGTGTTGAGAAGCCTAGGGTATTTTATGTTAGTGTTTATGCCCTAGAAGGCCATTACTGTATCATACTAGTTTGTATATTACTTAATGGAAGCTTGGGATATTCACAGTTGTATTGACAGTCTTGCTAAAAATGGTAGTATGCTACTTGGTTTGTGTCTATTTTAATATGTGCATATGTTTCTTGTAACGTATCGCTTATACATATTAGTAGAGCCCTTAAGATCTTTGCTTGGTTACCAGTGTTGTGATGGCAGTCACACTGGTGGGGGCTGGGTAGTCTATAAGCAATATCCTATACAGGTCCCTAGTCGTAGGATTATCGAAACAGGGCATCGATACTCCGGAGTAGACTAGTGTGTACGCTTCTCATCCCAGTTGGGGAGATGGTTTGTCCCACAGCCATCATTACGTCGTACTGGAGATAGTATACAGGTGCTCGTTAGGTTACGGGTATATCGGACATGACTCGCAGGGAACTGTTGGTTCGTTTTTTATACGTCGTCAGTTAACAGTTCTCAGGTGACATGAGTACAGCATAGTCCACAGATTTGACACTGCTACTTCGCCTCGAGTGTGTCCCACTGTTCTTAGATTGCTACCCTACCACGGCTCAAAGGAGTCGTGCTAACAGGTAGCAGTTGGGTGCAGTCCCGAGCACTTGGAGGCAGTGGCGGTGTTCATAACAGAATACTGCATTTTATACCGCCCATTCTTATGCTCGTGTGTTTATAGGTAGGTGCTTTTAATCCGTGTTTGTTACATATTTACAGAGTACAGGTTTCCAGTACAAATAATGCAAATCAAGACAAAATCTCCACAGTTACGCCAAATACAGAACATCTGTTGACAGCAGATAAAAGCCGGGTTCCGGTCATCCATATCCGTCCGGTGCCGAGTACCAGTTCCTGAGACAAGACATATGACAGTGGTCATTCGTGTCTGGGACAAGCACAGAGCACGAGAGGGGGCTGCACAAGAATCAATGGGTGCGCGGAGCTCGAGGGAGATAAAGTCAAAAGTAAAGAAAAAAGAGTGCAATCTTGGACTTAGAAATCTGAAGATATTCTGGAAGATTTTGTGCAGTTTAAAGTTGGCAAACACAAGTAAAAATGGAACCAGGGAAAACGACAAAAGCACATGACCTAATTCCCCTATACGGCCGCGTTTCCGCGGCCTGAGCAGGCTTAGGCCGCGGAACCGCGGCCATTTGGTCTCCTTGACTTGTCGGTTTTTGGGGGTAGTTTGGGTATTTCATTTTATGCCAGATTCTTGCCCTAGGGTTTCTGTAAGCAGCCTATAAATACTCCAGAACTGAGCTAAGCCAAGGGTCCAATTTTGTGGTGATTCTTTGTTCTTCTTTCTTTTTAGGATTTAGTCTTTTTCTTCTTCTTCTTCATTCTTTTTCCATGAAAATTGTAGTGAGAGCTTTTTGAGTGGGAGATCAATGAAGATGAGGGCTTTTTGTATCATTCTCTTTTGTTTCTTCTTCCCCTTGAGATTCTTGCTTTTTCTTGATCATTCAACCTCTTCATTGAGCTTGAATGGTTAAGGGTTAGTTATTGATCTCAAGGGTCGTATTTTCTTATGGAATTAGCGCTTCATTTCACATGCGTTCTCTACCCTTCTCTTGATCTTGCAACCTCTTGATTGAGCTTGCAAGTTTAAGGGTTGGCTATTGATCACATGCTTGTCTTGAGTTCTAGTTTCTTGTTCTCTGTATCGCTTTTTATTTCTTGCTTATTATTGTCTTGCTTTACTTTCTTGCAATTTAATTCATGCACTTAATTACTTGTAATCTTTTCTTTTCTTTGTTCTTTTCTTTTGCTCTCTTTTGTTCATGTTGTGAATGGTTGTAATTATTGTTGTTAAGATGAAATACGGTATTGTAAGTTAATATCTTCTTTCTCATTTCCTTTTCCCGTTATTTTCCATTGAACTCCGTCCAAACCATACGCAAGCGCTCCGTTAGGCACCCTACCCTAACAAGGTAACGGTGATTCCTAACCGCGACCGGTTGCGTTCGGTTTGGCCGGAGGCGAAAGCAAGAGACAAGAATGGAAGGACAAGGGTAAATAAGCCGTATTCCACGAATACCGCGCTTAAATCCCCTAATCCACGTTGTTGCCGATTGCTTAGCTTCAATTGGTCAAGACTCGGCTCAAAGGTTTTGAGTACGAATTTCTTTAGCTTACAATTTCGTATCTTTTTCTTAACAACTTTATACTTGCAAATAATACACATAGGATAGTTTCGAACAAACATACACAAATTCTTTATTGACTCGTCTAAAACAAGAAAGGAAATACAACCATCTCCCTGTGGATCGACCCGTGCTCAACCGGCTAACTGCAAAGCGACACCGTCCTGATCGCGGTATACTTTAATTCTTTGAACATCCGACACGCCAAAAGCGTGCGATCAAATGGCGCCGTTGCCGGGGAGACGGTAGCGTATTTTCTTTCTTGTTATTCGGGTTAATATTCTTTTTGTATATATTTAAAAATATATATATATATATATATATATATCTATATCTTTTTTTTTTTTTTTTGATAATTTTTGTGGGCAAGAGTGCAGATTTTTGCGAATTTGCAACTGCGATTGTGGGAGCAAAGTGTACGTTCAAAGCTAAGGTGATTACAAAGTACAGTGCCAAAGATCCGGGTAGTTTGACCCGCGCAAGCGAACTTTTCAAGTTTACCGGATTTGATTCAACGGGGGTTTCCTAACCCAAAACTTAATGGTACGTACTTTACTAACACCTTCTTCTCAAATCCGACGCATCCAATATACTATTCTTTGCAGGATTCTTTGCAAGTTCGCTAGTAAACGCTAAAAATTGACTAACCCGTATTTGTTGCAGTGCCGCGCTTAAACTAAAAAACGATTGTTTGATTCTTTATAGAATTTTTATTGAATTGCGTATTGCATATATTAATACGGACTTAAGGGCAAGCGAACCCCACAATATACGGTAAAGGATTTCATCACCTTTTCCGTGGCCCACAAATCACGAACTTGAGCATAACGTTTACCCGCACAAATTCTAAAAGAAATTAGACTTTAAGCCTTAAGGACTTTGTGCTCACTAGGAGAAGTTAACTGTGTTTAGAACCTCGCTTAACGGTATATTATTTACGGGGTGTCTAGGAAAGTGTTAACGGCGCAACCGCCAAAAGAGAAAGGGTTATTTAATTAAGGAACTTCGCGAAAGCGTTGGAAAACCTCCCCTTATCTCTGCACTTACCTGGCCTCGTGATCAGTGTATCTTGAGCCCGTTTCTCGACACAGTTTCACTTCGACAATCAAGTTCCGGAGCAGGTATAGTTGACGTAGGTGAACCCTAGAACGATTAGGTGTGTGGTATTTTTGTGTCGTGATTGTTTTTGTCCATATTTTTTTTTGTATATTTCATTCTTTTAATAACTAAAAAAAATAAAATATCATATTCTTTTTCCCCTCCTTTTCTCTGCCTTTCTTTCTTTCTCTCTTCATATCATGGGTACTCCACCTCGCAAAACTCTTGCCGAACCTTGGTACCCACAACCAGACATAACTTCCTACGGTTCTTGTTTTGGTCGAACTTCGAACGACCCCTCCATGCCCAAAATTTCTTTGAAAGATCGGATAGACGCGTCTAGGACGAACAACTGGACCCCGCAATCCACTTCGTATCAACCGTTTCAAACATTCACCCCTTCTTGCGTTGATACCCCTTTTGAAAGTCCAGTTGTAGCCACAAGACTTATGTTTCTTGCTGAACAAATTGAACAATCCCGTAGCCGATCTTTCACTCCTTTCACCACTACAAATTCTTGGGATCAACATTTCCATTCACCTTCCTATCCAAATGTTGATCCTACTCCTGTCCAGCCATTCAATTCCTACCAATCCTACCCTACTTTTGCACCTTCCCTAGACATTGCATCAGAACCGCCATTTGGGAGTTTTCAGTATCCAAACAACTTTGAATCTTTTACTGAAACCCCTTCACAACCAATGTCTAGTCTAGAACAGTCGTTGGAAGACTTTAGGGTAGCGTCAAGCCAACAGATGATGGATTTGAATGCGTCCATGGCCGCTCTCGTACAACATACTGACCCGGTAGCTAGTTTTCAACTAGCTCCTAATTTTCCAATATATGATGAGGCGGCAGGACAGGCTGAGAATTTGAGTGGAGAGAGTGAGATGTACCCCCTTCCGAATCAAGCCTACCCGTTTCAACTTGAATCCCACAACTCCTGTTTTGAAAGTCTATCGAGTGTCCCACATGATTTATCAATTGAAGATAGAATGATGAATGAGTTGTGCGACTTTGTAGTATTTGATTTACCAGATTGTGAAGGGACCTTGCCAAGTGAAACCACACCCAATTCTTTTGACCTCTACACCTCTATCTTAGAACCTGAATTGATTGAAATCCATGCTTTTGATGCGGTGTCTGAGAATTTTGATTTTCATTTGATTGAGGATATTGACGCTGGGAATATTTTGGATGATGAACCCATAGATTTAGCTGAATTTTTCTCTCCAACTCATCATCCCGAGTCATTAACTGTTTTTCCTGAACCTCATATGCGTCTGGATATTGATGAAATATGCATGGATGAGCTTAATTTTGAGGAGAATATTGAGGATAGTACTGAGGATGAACCAGTTTTAATTGATGAGTCGGATTTTCCAATTCATCCTGTCCCTTCCACTGACTGTGTACACCCTCCCGAACCTTTAACCGATAACCTTCCTCAACCACTTCCCTCCATCCTTTCCATCGTTCCGACCTTGCAAGAACCCGTCTCGCTCTCATTTCATATGTCTGGTTTACCAGGTTCGGCGTACCCATGGTTTCTCACGAACCTTGAGGGATTTGACCCCATTTCTCGACGGGTAAACATATTAGCACAATCGCTTTTCACACATCGGTCATCACAAATTGTGCTAATCTATTTACTCCATTTGCACCCTCAAGTTCGTATTCCACTTCTTTTTCCCATCCGCCATTCTTCTTCCTCTCATATACCGAGACCGTATCCCGCTTCTCTCTGCATACGGTCTCGCGTATTCTCCATTTCTTACCTCTTCACCTTCTTTCACCAACCACTGCTTTACCATGATAAAATCTTTGAATGGTTGGTGTTAACTTTTAGCCTGTGTAAGGCCTTGTATAGCTTGATACTGTTCTTTCCCCCCTAATCCTGAACTTCAACGCTTAACAGTGGAAACACTGTTTTACTTAAGTTTGGGGGGGACACTTTTTTGTATATATTTTTCCTTTTTGTTTTGTATATATTTTTTGTTTCTAGGGAGTGCCGACAATTTTGACCCTCTTGGTGTGGCCTGAAAGTGAGGGCACTGTCAAGTATAAGTTTGGGGGTGTGCTCGGTAAGCTTTCTCCCTTCGCATTCATTTGTATATTTTGCATTTGCATACCTTATTAAAACCCACAAAAAATCGAGAATTTTTCCAAAAATATAAAAACTTTGTCGTCAAGTTAGCTAATAGGGTAACTTAGATCTTTATTCCGAAAGATTAGTTGATATGATAGAAATAACTAAATTCTAGGCTTAGGAATTGAAAACCCTAAAAATAACCTTCATTCTGTTTAAACTTGGTAAGTATACGTCCTTACAGTTTTTTTGAGAAATAGGTAATCTTGAGTTCAGTTCTTTAGTTAAGTCAAGATGAAGGGAAAGTATTGATGCTTTACTGAAGGATAAGTCTGAAAAATAGTTTCTTTTCTTGAGTTCAAATTTAGAAAGTATATACCCTACAAACTGCACATACACGCATCTTGAAACTTGGGATAGTAGAGGATACCTAGAAATACTCTTGCCTGAAAGCCTAGTATGAAAGGAAAAAAACGGTATTTAAAGCTAAACACCAAAAGAGCATATTGAAAAATATATCCGGTCTTGAAAAAAAAAAAGAAAAGAAAAAAATAGAATAAAGTCAAGACCTGGAAACTGCTATTTACGCTTTAATATTCACACATTCAGTAATCGGCCGTTAGTGCCTCAAGAAGCATTAATAGTCGCATGAAAGGTGTGTGAGCAAATCCGTCCATCCTTAATGAAAAGAAGTAGTATTAGGTATTAGGGCAAGGGTATTATAGCTTGAATTGAATTCTTGAGTGTAGGGTGCAAATATACACACACGTAGGGGTATACAATCGATGATTGAATAAAAGATAGAAATAAAGAATAAGACTTGTGTTTTCTGTAAAGTTGATAAAAATCCCTGATTTGAGGCCTCACTTTAGAAGGTAAACTCAGGAGAACCAACATCTTTCTAAACTTTTTTTGGAACGTATAAGACCTAAGGTTAAATAGATAGGAGGGGTGAAAAATAAGGGTTGGATATTTCTAACTTAGGATGATAGAATTTCTAACGTAAATACTAAACTGTAGGAGTAGAATCAACGTTAACTTATGACACTAGCTTGACGGGATTTTGTGGGTAGTATCCGCTGAAAACCCTCAGGAGACAACACTCCTCCTACTAGGGACACCTAGAGGTTTAACGGCTTGTTGCACGTGCTCAGTGCAATCGCGTTCTCTGCGAAAGTGCGGTTAGGATTTTCTTTTTTGTGAATAATTGGTTTTGCTCGGGACGAGCAAAAGTTAAGTTTGGGGGTATTTGTTCATAACAGAATACTGTATTTTATACCGCCCATTCTTATGCTCGTGTGTTTATAGGTAGGTGCCTTTAATCCGTGTTTGTTACATATTTACAGAGTACAGGTTTCCAGTACAAATATTGCAAATCAAGACAAAATCTCCACAGTTACGCCAAATACAGAACATCTGTTGACAGCAGATAAAAGCCGGGTTCCGGTCATCCATATCCGTCCGGTGCCGAGTACCAGTTCCTGAGACAAGACATATGACAGTGGTCATTCGTGTCTGGGACAAGCACAGAGCACGAGAGGGGGCTGCACAAGAATCAATGGGTGCGCAGAGCTGGAGGGAGATAAAGTCAAAAGTAAAGAAAAAAGAGTGCAATCTTGGACTTAGAAATCTGAAGATATTCTGGAAGATTTTGTGCAGTTTAAAGTTGGCAAACACAAGTAAAAATGGAACCAGGGAAAACGACAAAAGCACATGACCTAATTCCCCTATACGGCCGCGTTTCCGCGGCCTGAGCAGGCTTAGGCCGCGGAACCGCGGCCATTTGGTCTCCTTGACTTGTCGGTTTTTGGGGGTAGTTTGGGTATTTCATTTTATGCCAGATTCTTGCCCTAGGGTTTATGTAAGCAGCCTATAAATACTCCAGAACTGAGCTAAGCCAAGGGTCCAATTTTGTGGTGATTCTTTGTTCTTCTTTCTTTTTAGGATTTAGTCTTTTTCTTCTTCTTTTTCATTCTTTTTCCATGAAAATTGTTGTGAGAGCTTTTTGAGTGGGAGATCAATGAAGATGAGGGCTTTTTGTATCATTCTCTTTTGTTTCTTCTTCCCCTTGAGATTCTTGCTTTCTCTTGATCATTCAACCTCTTCATTGAGCTCGAATGGTTAAGGGTTAGTTATTGATCTCAAGGGTCGTATTTTCTTATGGAATTAGCGCTTCATTTCACATGCGTTCTCTACCCTTCTCTTGATCTTGCAACCTCTTGATTGAGCTTGCAAGTTTAAGGGTTGGCTATTGATCACATGCTTGTCTTGAGTTCTAGTTTCTTGTTCTTTGTATCGCTTTTTATTTCTTGCTTATTTTTGTCTTGCTTTACTTTCTTGCAATTTAATTCATGTACTTAGTTACTTGTAATCTTTTCTTTTCTTTGTTCTTTTCTTTTGCTCTCTTTTGTTCATTTTGTGAATGGTTGTAATTATTGTTGTTAAGATGAAATACGGTATTGTAAGTTAATATCTTCTTTTTCATTTCCTTTTCCCGTTATTTTCCATTGAACTCCGCCCAAACCATACGCAAGCGCTCCGTTAGGCACCCTACCCTAACAAGATAACGGTGATTCCTAACCGCGACCGGTTGCGTTCGGTTTGGCCGGAGGCGAAAGCAAGAGACAAGAACGGAAGGATAAGGGTAAATAAGCCGTATTCCACGAATACCGCGCTTAAATCCCCTAATCCACGTTGTTGCCGATTGCTTATCTTCAATTGGTCAAGACTCGGCTCAAAGGTTTTGAGTACGAATTTCTTTAGCTTACAATTTCGTATCTTTTTCTTAACAACTTTATACTTGCAAATAATACACATAGGATAGTTTCGAACAAACATACACAAATTCTTTATTGACTCGTCTAAAACAAGAAAGGAAATACAACCATCTCCCTGTGGATCGACCCGTGCTCAACCGGCTAGCTGTAAAGCGACACCGTCCTGATCGCGGTATACTTTAATTCTTTGAACATCCGACACGCCTAAAGCGTGCGATCAGGCGGTTAGACAGGATTCGTCTCTCCCGGTATTGGGAGTTGATATCGCGCTGTGTCAGAGAGCCATTACGCAAAGTCCCTGGCCAGGGCAAGCGAGATTTACTGGTAGGTTTTCCAGTAGTTTCTCAAGGTGTAATAGGCTATGCTCCGACATGACTTATACCGCTTTTAGGAGACTGACGCTTGCCGCCCCCTAGGCCCGATATGCGATAGTCCTAGAAGAACAGACCGGACTGTACGGAGATTGTCACAGCAGGCTCAGTAGGAGTTCGGATGGGTTTCCTCATCGGCCTTCTTATCGACATCTACCTGGGGACCGTTACGTACAGTTAGTGCCGCTTGCGGTCTGTGGTTAAACCCACTGCCTGCGTAGTGTCGAGTCTTTAGAGTCCCACATAGAGAGTTTCCCTGCTTCGGGCGAAACGATATAGAGGTCGTATGGTTTTACGACAAGGGTTCGGACGCATACGTGTGTTTACGCACGTACGACGTTCGGACTGTTTTTACTAGTCGGCTTTGATTTAAGTCAGATTCTAGTATCGGATTATTGGATTTATACAGTCTAAAGTTTTTCCGTGTTTTCACGGATAGGAGGGGCGTTCTCGTAATTTGTCGGAAAGCTTCTAGAAGCATGGTGACTTGGGGGTTAAGGTGGCATTTGCATTAATTGGATAAATGAGTCATGGTGTGATTCATACATGAAGTTAATGAATCATTTATGATTTATATGACTCATGCGATGAATCACTTAGTATATTAATGAAACATGATGATATATCATTATTTGTTATTCATTTAATTATATGATATGTTTCATATATACACAAATGATTTCATTCATCCAAAAGGATTCTCATTCTCACCCTGTCTCTTCTCAAGCTCTCTCTCTTCAAACCCTAACCCTAACCTCTCATGTGTTGAGATCAAGAGTTAGCTAGACTAATACATCCATAATCCAACTCTATATCACCTAGGTTGCTTAGATTAGCACTTTGAGTAACCTAGTTACCTCAAGTTAGAGATTAAGTGTAACACCCGAGCCCAATACTACTATTTTCTATTATTGGTTGAGCATTAGATATTACTCATTTCATTTATCTTGCTTGTTTGGGTCTTACTGTAAAATTTTATCTGGCTAAGTCATTCTGCATATAACAAATTTTAGTACCTAAAATAAAATTGAAAATATTCATCTTGGCCTACTTGACACCCTTAGCCTCGTGGTAGCGTCCGTGCATTGTGTTCTCGTCCCGTTCAGTGAAACGGGCGAGTTTGGATGGCTACGTGCACGTGCGTGTGTCCGTTTTAGGAGTATGTTTTTTTAATCATAAAACATTTCATTTTAAAATTTGGAACCCGCTTAAAATCCTATTATTTGAATTTCGAATTTTTGGACCCAACCCGGGCGCAATTTGGAAATGTTTCATTTGGCGCCAAAATCCCAAATTTTAATATTATTAAAACCTTCGCATATATTTTTTCTAACTAATCTGATATCTTACTGTTCATTACCTATTTTTTAAATTTTTAAGTTAACCATATAATATTTTTACAATCTTTTATATCCTTCTCAATTTATTCTCTCAGCCAATCGCAACCTCTCCTTTAACCCCGTGGGCCCCACTTTCTCTCTCTCCACTTTTTCTCTCTCTCATATATCCTCTCGTACTTCTTTTTATCATTCTTTCTCTTCTTCCTTCATGTCTCGTTTCTCATTTTTTTTAACTGTTCTTTTGTTGCCGGAATTCCGTCGTGCCGGTGACGCTTCTCGACGTTCCAGCGAGGTACCCGACCCGTGTGGTTCCTTTGTTCGTCGTTTGGGTTCATTCCGTGAACCGTGCGCCCGTCGCGAGTTTTCCCCGCCGACGGTTAACGTTCCGTTTTCCCGATTCGCGACCCATCAAGGCAAGTTAATCTTGCTACATGCTATATAATTCATTTTATACCTATTTAAATAAATACCATACCTATAGTTTAAATCTAGTGCCTCATGTTAAATTTTATAACGTTTCGATATTCCGTTGGCATCCGTTTATATCATATTAAATATAGATCATGAAAACTTATCTTGTGACATACTAGATTACATTATACTGCAACCATATCATTTAAAATATATATCGTCTTAATATTTATTATTATTATTTTTAATTAGTTTATAATCTTCATTTTATAATGTTATACATTTGAAAATCTTATAGTTTACACATGAAACGTCGTTGGAAAATCGGATATGACAAATCTGAAATTTACTGTACACCTTATCTTATAAAATTCATTATAAATCATAGAAAAATCATTAGTATACGTTCTTTTTTTCGTTACGAAGCTAACTCAGAATACTATAAATGTATGGAATATTTACTTGCAAAATAAATTGTTTAAATAACGTAAAATGCAAATGAAAATGTTTCCAAACTGCTGTCCAGGGAAATTCCAGCAGCAAACTTTCAACTTCGAATATTCATAACTTTTTGTACGGATAACCTGAGATTCTTATAGTTATAAAACTGAAAATCTTATTGAATTATCTTTGTTTTGGTATAAGACACGTCCCTTTTGGAGAACGTTTGTTATTTTTAAGCTATTTTACAAATTAGGGTGACGCTGAATTTCTGAACGGAACTTTCTTGTGTTGGTTAATCAATACCACTTTTATAGTTATTAATCGCTTTGAATATGCTATCCATATTAATATTTATATCACATATTGCTTAGTTGTACATTCCACGTTTCCATTTTATAGTTTTATAACTTTTCGGATACCCGTTTGCATCCATCGCATTTAAGATACATATAATTGCATCCATAGATCACATTACTACATAATAATGTGATATTAACACTCCATGTTTAATAAATTGCATCCTAATTAATATTGGAACTATAAATCTAACCCTAATCGATAACTGTGCATCCATATCCTTGAAATTATATCTATTTGCATATCATATTACATGTTCCAGTTTATTGTTCTGATAGTACTCATGCTTGTTTATTTATACACATGTTTATGATAGTTTGATTATGAGCACCCACATGACATCTTGTGCTTCCTGACATGACCTGTTACACTTCCTACTTGACATGACATGGTATCGTACACTCTTGACATGACATGACACCTTTATACATTACCTGGCTTGACCTGATGTACCATGACCCGACCTGTTACCTGATCTCGTGCCTAATGCCAACAAACTTGACATGTTGTCCTCATGGACCATTCCTGTTGTCTATCCAGACAAAACCTGCTGTTACCTGATCCTGTGTTGGCTTTAGTTCTTGATTACTGAATACCTGACCTGACACATATAACTTGGGGGTATGGGGAAATCAAAAGTGTAAACTAAAGTGTAACTTAAAAGGGTATTACTTGATCCGTGGTCCCGGGGGGTAACGGGACAGAGCCATTCGTGACTCTTACATTTTCCTGATCCGTGGTCCCGGGGGGCAACGGGACAGAACCACTATTGGTTCACATATTCCTGATCCGTGGTCCGGGGGGGGGTAACGGGACATATCTTTTGAGTTACATGGAGGATTACTCAAATTGATTTCAAAGACTTTAGAATAGAAAACCTGATAGAACAGTTTAGTTTACCCACTGCACGCTACCCTGTACTGGTATGATTCATATTATTGTTATTCTTGCTGTATTCATGTTTATATTATATTGCCTGCTACACTGTTCATATTATATTACTTGATGACATGACGCGCTGACGTCTGGGTTTTGCATGGCCCAGATTCTTTACCACTGTCGCAGTCTGAGCAGGAGTACTTCAGCCAGCAGGCTGAGCTGTGAGTTCAGTAGTAGTTAGTTTTATTTCCTGCATTTATTTCCTGATGTGAGCCCGCATTATGGGACACACTTTTTCAGTTATTTGTATTGGATCATTTGCTTCCGCATTTATTTATTATTGACTCCTGTTATTCTGGATTATGGACATGTTTTAGATAGTTTCATCTTGTTCTTGATATCTCTACAGCCGTAATGTGACTGTGGATGGATACTTCCTACCCACAGGTAGCATGGTTGGCTATGTCACTTGCCCAATCTAGCGCACTCTGGGAAGCGGGGCGTGACATGGTTCTTTTGGTATCAGAGCCATAGGATAGTCGGGTTGATTCTTTTGTAGTTGGGTATTGTACCCAATACACGAATCAGAATACCCGTGTTTAGGAAACATGTCCTGCCACCTTGACCGTTTTACCATTCTTGAATCACATTCTTCCTGATTATATCTTTTACGATGTGCAAACTTCCTTTGCATATCGATTCGAAAACCTGATTCCTTGTTATCTCTAGGACTTAGGTGACTTGGATGGAGTTATGTAATTGTGGCTATGATACCGCGGCATAGTTACAATGCGGTACTCTATTTAAGTATCTTGGAGTTCTAGCCTTGACCTTTATTTTGAATCTATCATCATGCTAATGTTGGGTGTTTTGTTATGGCCGATAAGAATTTGAAGACGTACCAGAGGCGTGTGGACGAAGCCGCCATGCTTGGAGTGATAAGAGGAATGCTGGAGAATCAAAAGAGACAGACTGAGCTGATCCAGCAATAGCAGATTCGTTTCAGGAAGGTTTGCAGATCATTCAGCAGTCTGTAAACAACGCTGGATCTAAACCAGTTAACTGAGTAGGGACCGTGGCAGATTTCAGACGTTTGGGGTCCGTCTACATTCACTGGTTTGGAGGAGCCGTTGTCAGCCGAGCTGTGGCTAGTTGACATGGAGAATTTACTGATTGAAGCACAGATTCCAGTTGACAAAAGAGTTGATGTGGTGCGCATTCAGCTAGTGGATTACGCCCGAGAGTGGTGGCTTGTAGAAGAGACCCACTTGCCCAAGCCGATCAGTTGGACGGAGTTTTCTAAGAGTTTCCTGGAGAAGTGCTTCCCGCGGACTACACGGGAGGAAATGGAAGAGAAATTTATTGGGCTGAGGCAGAATGGAGCACCCGTGGACGTGCATGCAGCAGAGTAGACGAGACTCAGCAGTCTCGCTGGACCTTTAGTCGCCAACGATGCAGACAGGGCAGGAAGGTCCATGCGCAGATTGGATGTGGACATCCAAAGGCAGACCGTCTCCCTGGGTTTGACCACTTTCTCACAGGTTCTTACGGCAGCTCGAGAACAGTAGAGCATATCGGGAAAATTGGGAGTTCACAGCAGACAGCAGTTGCGGTAAGGAAGCAGTTCTGTCGGGCCAGTCGAGTTTAGGGCTAGGCCGACAAACAATATTCTTGCAGCAATGGAAGTTGATAGTGGTGAAGAGCCGGCGGTTGTTCGCGATTTTATGGACGTATTTAAAGATATACCGGGTTTACCGCCGAAGCGAGACGTGGAGTTCGCAATTGACCTTATTCCTGGTGCAGCGCCAGTATCTAAAGCGTGTTATCTAATGGCGCCAGTAGAGTTGGAAGAAGTAAAGAAACAGGTTGCTGAATTGCTTGAAAAGGGTTGGATTCGAAGCTGTAACTCGCCTTGGGGAGCTCCAGTTCTTCTAGTAAAGAAGAAGGATGGCATAAGAAGGATGTGCATCGACTATCGAGAATTAAACCGGGTGGCTATCAAGAACAAGTATCCGATCTCTCACATTGGAGAACTTTTTGAGCAGCTTAGTGGCGCGAGGGTATTCTCGAAGCTGGATTTACGATCCGGATATCATCAGGTCCGAGTGAAAACAGAAGATATTTGCAAGATGGCGTTCCGAACTCGGTATGGACATTACGAGTACTTAGTGATGCCCTTCGGAGTAACGAATGCGTCGGCAGTATTCATGGACTTGATGAACCGAATCTTTTCACCGTTCTTGGATCAGTTCATTGTGGTATTCATTGACGATATTCTGGTTTACTCGAAGAGTTTTGAAGAGCATGCTGAGCATTTGAAGATCGCACTGCAGACGTTGAGACAGGAGAATTTGTATGCGAAAATAAGTAAGTGCGAATTTTGGCTGGAGGAAGTAAGGTTTTTGGGGCATGTTGTGTCTGGCGATGGCATTGCCGTCGATCCAGAAAAGATTGCAGCAGTTCGAGATTGGCCTATTCCAAAGAATGTTGCTGAGATAAGAAGTTTCCTTGGATTAGCCGGATACTACAGGAGATTTGTGGAGAACTTTGCTCGTCTGGCAGAGCCGTTGACCAAGCTTAAGCGCTTAGTCGGTTACCAGCAATTCAGGTGTTAACTACGCAGAGGGAGATCATTGCAGATTTTCAAAGATTTGACTTGGAAGTTGTGCTACCGCGTTCTACGTGACAGTTGATGCAATTGCAAGTACAGTCGTCTTTAATTGAGAAAATTAAAGCAGCACAATCGCAGGATCCTAGACTGCAAAAGTTTCGAGAGCAGGTTGAAGACGGACTACGAACAGATTTACGGGTCCACAAAGATGGTTCGTTGAGGTATGGTAGCCGTTTGTGTGTGCCAAAGGGGGATGTTCGTGAAGAGCTTATGAAGGAGGCACACAGTTCAGCTTATTCTATACATCCAGGAGGTACAAAGATGTACCGAGATATTCGATAGCATTTCTGGTGGGAAGGCATGAAACGGGAGATTGCTCGCTTCGTGGCTAAGTGCTTGGTATGTCAGCAAGTCAATGCTGAACACCAAAGGGTTGCTGGTTTGTTGCAACCACTTCCGATTCCTCAGTGGAAGTGGGAACATGTAACCATGGATTTCGTGACGGCTTTACCGCGAAGTCCAAAGGGCAACAATGCAGTATGGGTGATTGTCGATCGATTGACCAAGGCAGCTCACTTTATTCCTTTCCGGGTTGGTCAATCAACGGAGACTTTGGCAAAGCGGTACATGCAGGAGATTGTACGATTGCATGGCGTACCGGTGAGCATCGTGTCCGATCGGGACACTCGGTTCTTATCACACTTCTGGAGGAGTTTACAAGAAAGTTTGGGGACTCGATTGAAGTTTAGCACAGCTTATCATCCTCAAACTGATGGTCAGTTGGAGAGAACGATCCAAACTCTTGAAGACATGTTGAGAGCATGCATGTTGGACTTCAAGAGTTCATGGGAGGATCACCTACACTTGGTGGAGTTTTCTTCCAACAATAGTTTCCAAGAAACTATCCAGATGGCTCCGTTTGAGGCTTTGTATGGTCGTAAGTGCCGTTCACCTGTTTGTTGGGATGATGTTGGTGAACGAAGATTATTGGGACAAGATTTGGTAGTGCAGACAGTTGAGAAGGTTAACACTATCAGAAAGCATATGAAGGCAGCTCAAGATAGACAGAAGAGTTGGGTTGACACGTCAAGAAGACCTCTAGAGTCCGCCGTGGGTGATTTGGTATTCTTGAAGCTATCACCGACTAGAGGGGTGATTCGTTTTGGGAGTCGAGGAAAGCTTCGTCCTCGATTCATTGGACCCTTCGAGATATTGGAGCGCACTGGAGAGGTAGCGTACCGTTTGGTGTTACCGCAGTCCTTGGCAGATGTGCACGATGTGTTTCACGTATCTCAACTACGAAGGTATGTTCGAGATGAAACACACGTCTTGGATCATTCGGAGTTAACAGTACGGGAAGACCTGACTTTTGAGGAGCGACCGGTTGAAATCATGGATCGAAGGGAAAAGGTTCTTAAGAACAAGGTTATCCCCCTTGTGCTAGTTTCTTGGGATAATCGATCGCATGGAGAGTCCACGTGGGAGCGAGAAGACGAGATCCGACAGAAGTTTCCTCACCTTTTCCTGTAGTTTTCTATCTTGTATTCTTAGAATTTCGAGGACGGAATTCTTTTGTAGTTGGGTATAATGTAACACCCGAGCCCAATACTACTATTTTCTATTATTGGTTGAGCATTAGACATTACTCATTTCATTTATCTTGCTTGTTTGGGTCTTACTGTAAAATTTTATCTGGCTAAGTCATTCTGCATATAACAAATTTTAGCACCTAAAATAAAATTGAAAATATTCATCTTGGCCTACTTGACACCCTTAGCCTCATGGTAGCGTCCGTGCATTGTGTTCTCGTCCCGTTCAGTGAAACGGGCGAGTTTGGATGGCTACGTGCACGTGCGTGTGTCCATTTTGGGAGTATGCTTTTTTAATCATAAAACATTTCATTTTAAAATTTGGAACCCGCTTAAAATCCTATTACTTGACTTTCGAATTTTTTGGACCCAACCCGGGCGCAATTTGAAAATGTTTTATTTGGCGTCAAAATCCCAAATTTTAATATTATTAAAACCTTCGCATATATTTTTTCTAACTAATCTGATATCTTACTGTTCATTACCTATCTTTTAAATTTTTAAGTTAACCATATAATATTTTTACAATCTTTTATATCCTTCTCAATTTATTCTCTCAGCCAATCGCAACCTCTCCTTTAACCCCGTGGTCCCCACTTTCTCTCTCTCCACTTTTTCTCTCTCTCTCATATATCCTCGCGTACTTCTCTTTATCATTCTTTCTCTTCTTCCTTCATGTCTCGTTTCTCATTTTTTTTAACTGTTCTTTTGTTGCCGGAATTCCGTCATGCCGGTGACGCTTCTCGACGTTCCAGCGAGGTACCCGACCCGTGTGGTTCCTTTGTTCGTCGTTTGGGTTCATTCCGTGAACCGTGCGCCCGTCGCGAGTTTTCCCCGCCGACGGTTAACGTTCCGTTTTCCCGATTCACGACCCATCAAGGCAAGTTAATCTTGCTACATGCTATATAATTCATTTTATACCTATTTAAATAAATACCATACCTATAGTTTAAATCTAGTGCCTCATGTTAAATTTTATAACGTTTCGATGTTCCGTTGGCATCCGTTTATATCATATTAAATCTAGATCATGAAAACTTATCTTGTGACATACTAGATTACATTATACTGCAACCATATCATTTAAAATATATATCGTCGTAATATTTATTATTATTATCTTTAATTAGTTTATAATCTTCATTTTATAATGTTATACATTTGAAAATCTTATAGTTTACACATGAAACGTCGTTAGAAAATCGGATATGACAAATCTGAAATTTACTGTACACCTTATCTTATAAAATTCATTATAAATCATAGAAAAATCATTAGTATACGTTATTTAGTTCGTTACGAAGATAACTCAGAATACTATAAATGTATGGAATATTTACTTGCAAAATAAATTGTTTAAATAACGTAAAATGCAAATGAAAATGTCTCCAAACTGCTGTCCAGGGAAATTCCAGCAGCAAACTTTCAACTTCGAATATTCATAATTTTTTGTAGGGACAACCTAAGATTCTTATACTTATAAAACTGAAAACTTTATTGAATTATCTTTGTTTTGGTATAAGACACATCCCTTTTGGAGAAAGTTTGTTATTTTTAAGCTATTTTACAAATTAGGGTGACGCTGAATTTCTGAACGGAACTTTCTTGTGTTGGTTAATCAATACCACTTTTATAGTTATTAATCGCTTTGAATATGCTATCCATATTAATATTTATATCACATATTGCTTAGTTGTACATCCCACGTTTCCATTTTATAGTTTTATAACTTTTCGGATACCCGTTTGCATCCATCGCATTTAAGATACATATAATTGCATCCATATATCACATTACTACATAATAATATGATATTAACACTCCATGTTTAATAAATTGCATCCTAATTAATATTGGAACTATAAATGTAACCCTAATCGATAACTGTGCATCCATATCCTTGAAATTATATCTATTTGCATATCATATTACATGTTCCATTTTATTGTTCTGATAGTACTCATGCTTGTTTATTTATACACATGTTTATGATAGTTTGATTATGAGCACCCACATGACATCTTGTGCTTCCTGACATGACCTGTTACACTTCCTACTTGACATGACATTGTACCGTACACTCTTGACATGACATGACACCTTTATACATTATCTGGCTTGACCTGATGTACCATGACCCGACCTGTTACCTGATCTCGTGCCTAATGCCAACAAACCTGACATGTTGTCCTCATGGACCATTCCTGTTGTCTATCCAGACAAAACCTGCTGTTACCTGATCCTGTGTTGGCATTAGTTCTTGATTACTGAATACCTGACCTGACACATATAACTTGGGGGTATGGGGAAATCAAAAGTGTAAACTAAAGTGTAACTTAAAAGGGTATTACTTGATCCGTGGTCCCGGGGGGTAACGGGACAGAGCCATTCGTGACTCTTACATTTTCCTGATCCGTGGTCCCGGGGGGCAACGGGACAGAACCACTATTGGTTTACATATTCCTGATCCGTGGTCCGGGAGGGGGGGGTAACGGGACATATCCTTTGAGTTACATGGAGAATTACTCAAATTGATTTCAAAGACTTTAGAATAGAAAACCTGATAGAACAGTTTAGTTTACCCACTGCACGCTACCCTGTACTGGTATGATTCATATTATTGTTATTCTTGCTGTATTCATGTTTATATTATATTGCCTGCTACACTGTTCATATTATATTACTTGATGACATGACGCGCTGACGTCTGGGTTTTGCATGGCCTAAATTCTTTACCACTGTCGCAGTCTGAGCAGGAGTACTTCAGCCAGCAGGCTGAGCTGTGAGTTCAGTAGTAGTTAGTTTTATTTCCTGCATTTATTTCCTGATGTGAGCCCGCATTATGGGACACACTTTTCAGTTATTTGTATTGGATCATTTGCTTCCGCATTTATTTATTATTGACTCCTGTTTTTCTAGATTATGGACATGTTTTAGATAGTTTCATCTTGTTCTTGATATCTCTACAGCCGTAATATGACTGTGGATGGATACTTCCTACCCACAGGTAGCATGGTTGGCTATGTCACTTGCCCAATCTAGCGCACTCTGGAAAGCGGGGCGTGACATTAAGCTTGGAGTAGGAGCTCTCAGGTGGATCGTCTTTGACTCGAGGAGGCCGTTGAGGTGCCGATGTTCCAAAGAGCCTACAAGGAGTGGAGGACAGTGATGAAGACCCGAAGGACAAGTAACGTGAGGTATAACTTCGAATCAGAGTAGTTAAACCTTTCGTAGTTTGCTAGTAATGGTTTAGAGACGATTCATGCGCTCAAGTCCGTGTTACGAAGCTTTGATAATCGTTTTTCATATATTCCGCCTCCCCGCAAGTTCGTGGGGTGTGTGACATGGACTTACAGTGGTATCAGAGCCAACTAAACCTTTACTAGCTTGTTAGCAACTAATTAGAACTTCGATCGTCGGAAAAACGCGAAAACAACACCCCGGAACCCTATCAGTTTCTGTTAATTTTAAACGTGTCGAAAAAAATATTTGATATACCTTAAAATTCACAGCAGGGTATTATAAGAATTCTAGGAAAATACGAGGACACAACTCGGCAAGACGGCCGTGGAACCGCGGTCAAATGGTGCTTTTGGCCGCGGATCCGCCGCCGAGTCAACCCCGAGTTGACTCGGAGTTTCACAGAAATTCATATTTTATGGTGTTTTGTTTTCCTGTATATTCTGTTTCTGCCCAGGCTACTTCTGTGCTGGCTTACATTTGGGGTAGACACGGAACAAGGTTGTCGATCGATATTCTAAGTTATTTGCTAATCGGGTTTTTATCTGTAATGTTTAATGTGTTCGTAAACCTCCCCTAACTGCTAGTATGTCGGTTGGCAGGAAGTTGCACATTTCTGTAATGTTTACTGTTTGTGTATATGAACTTGATTGGATCGTTGTGATGATGTGCCGGGGTTTGATATGGGTTTTATATTCATTCATTCGACGTAAATTGTAATATGATGTAATATTTTTTTGCGGGGCACATCCAGGTTGCGGTTGTAGCCACCGTTGTATTATTTCATTTACTGTTTTTTGCTCCTAGGATAGACCCAAGGTGGGGTACACAAACTACCGGGTACGTTGAAGTGTTTAGTGGCCTACTCACGTTGTTTAGGGAGACCGCTTCACTTCGGGTACTTGGCGGGTAGTTTGCTGTACCCGTAGGGGTCTAGGGTGGGGTAATGGCTATTCATCACAATTGTGTAATCCGTCTTTTGTTGCAGGCTCAAAGGAAAAGCGGATTGCTTGTATATCCAATAGGGTTCATCTGAGATCTGGAATGCCAATTATTGCGTCTGACGAATGTACAATATCTATATATGATAGCTATTTAGACGTCACTTATGTTTTACACCCGTGCTAGCCCAGCCCCCGCTCTGTCGTTAGTTAAGTAACCTAACGGGTGATGACGGGACCCAGTGGCGAATGCGGATGGCATAAGAGGACGTTGTATTTTCGTTGTTTTCTGCAATGATAGGTTAAATGATGGGACGCATTATTTTAATGCAAAGAAAATAAACCAAAGTTGAACCGTTGGAACAAATTTAAAAGAAACCACTCGGTTATTTTAAAAAAAGAGCAGAATTTTTAATTGCGGAGCTTTAACCACTCCTTTTAAAAAGCTATCAGGTTCCTTCGATTATATCAAGTTCACTACGTTCACGGTTTTGCCAAAACCAGTCGTAGCCCTCCGTCATTTCTTATGGATGGTCAGTAGTATTCAAGCTATGTTTGTTGGCTTTCGTCAAGACATAGTGTTTGGTAGCTGCTGGAGTATTCATTTGTTGCATAGATAGATGAGTTAGTTTGGGACAGTCGTATTACCTTGTTGGCTTTCGTCAAAGGTATGTACGGGTGGGTTCAAATTAACAAGATAATGATGGGCAGAACTTGACACGTGACTTATGATTTGTTGGCTTTCGTCAAGGTCATAAGAACATGGGGCAAAAATCTACATCGGGAGTTTCTAAAGAAACTGAAACTTGCTAGTGTTGCATACCATTTGGAGTTTGATGAATGTTGGAAGGATTCCTTCAACATTATCATACGATGATATTTGGATCCCGATCATACTGTGAGTATATGCTACTTATCAGGAGATTCGTCACTTAACGATCAATGCTATAAACCAAGTAGGTGTCGAGAAAGATGTCAGCAGGGCTACGCCCCCAGAGAAAAGAGGTTATTTAATTAAGGAACTTCGCGAAAGCGTTGGAAAATCTCCCTCGAAGTACCGACACTAGCCTGGCTGAACGGTTAAGCAAGTATTGTACAGTGAGAATAGTCCTGGCTAATTCTTCTTTTATGGTTTGAGGAAGGATTCGAGAAACAGTGGGAGCCATCCAGTTTAGATAAATTAAAAACCAATCTAAACTTGCAAGAGCATCATGCTAAAGTGTTTTCTTCTCTCTCTCTCTCATTGCAGCGACCTTGTGACCATGACTAGGTTACATCTA
This sequence comes from Agapanthus africanus, assembly GCA_030015575.1. Classification (NCBI taxonomy): domain Eukaryota; kingdom Viridiplantae; phylum Streptophyta; class Magnoliopsida; order Asparagales; family Amaryllidaceae; genus Agapanthus; species Agapanthus africanus. Next base: position 498,900,820 of record JASDDO010000010.1, read on the forward strand.
GATAACAAGTTGACTGAATCTAACTTATATGACTGGCAAAGGTCTGTCCAGATGTCCATTGCCTATGACAAGCTGGACCACCCTATTACTACTTAAGACCCCGCCGTCCCAGGTCCATTTTCCACCGTCGCGGATATGGATATCCGTCAGACAAGGGAAAAGGATAAAGCGAAAGCTAAGTGCCTCGTGTTGGCTTCAGTTGATGGTGTATACCAGAAGCAGCACGAGAAGATGGACTTAGTTTCCATCTTTCTCCATAACAAAGATTTATATGGAGAGCAATCTCATATCGCAAGATATGAGACCTCGAACGAATTAATTCAATCAAGGTTGGCTGTCGGGTCATCTGTAGGGGACGACGTCCTTACAATGACTAGCTATATTGATGAGCTCAAGGACCTGGAGACCACGTTGGGAAACAGGTCATACGCTGACTTATTTCCACAGTCCCTACCCTCTACTTACACCCTAAAAGAAACCAGGGAGACACAAGCTCTGCTTAATGGGGGACCTTCTTCTTCTACATCCAGGGCGAAAGCAAAGGGTGAAAAGAAGAAGACCTCTACAAAGCCGATATACGGTGTCAATAAAGTAAGAGGAAAGGGAAGAGCAAAAGTTTCAGGACTTGGTGTAGCTAAGGAGGGTTGTTCCTATTGTTATGGGAACGGGCATTGGCAGAAGGATTGCAGGGCTTAGGAAGCCTGTAGCCAGGATACGAAGCATGTTATGGCTTCAGCCTCAAGTGTGTTTGTAATTGAGAACTGTTTGTCAATTAACTCTATTTCCTGGGTACTAGAGGTACTAGATACCGGAGCAGGATCTCATATCTGTAATTCATTACATGCTTTGAGAAACCGTAGAGTTATAAGGGTAGGTGATTTGTCTCTCAGAGTTGCAAACGGAATGAGCGTGGACGCTGAATCCGTGAGAGAATATCGCCTAGGTTTGACAAGTGGGCAGATATTGATTCTACGTAACTGTTTGTATGTACCTAGTTTGACTTGTAATGTCATATCAGTGTCCTTACTTTCGAAAGAGGGATACGCTTTTACATTCGTAAGCGATGTAGTTCATATCCACCTAAATCAAGTTCTGATTGGGTCCGGTACATTAGATGACGGTATATACGTATTGAGTCAAGCTCAGGTTTTCAATGTCCAGAACACACTTAAAAGAAAGTCTCCAGAAATAAATCAGGCTTTCTTATGGCATTGTAGACTAGGTCACATCAATGAAACACGATTAACAAAGTTATATAGAGAAGGATATTTGAATCCGTTCGAATATCAATCTTGTAGGGTTCCTAGGCACTCTTATGAAGGTTCATAAAGCATCAAACATGCCCGAATAAAATTTTACATGTGCCGAACAACCCAAAGACGGGATCTTTGCTAGATTATTAGGGTTTAACATGCAAGATAACATCTTTAGACCTAAGTGTGAGGGATTACAACCTTTGTAGTCCGCTCCTTCGCTTCACAAGCTCCGAGTAGAAGTCCCTTCACCGCGATCCACGATCTCCTGGACTCAAGAGAGGCTCCACGACTCGAACGATCCATGCTAGCTTGAAGTGTTCCGCTTCTCCGATGATCTATGTCGAAGTTGCTATAACCCAAGCTTTCTCACTCTAAAGAGATGAACACCCTAATCTAATGGGCTAGATTAGATGAGGATGATGGAGTAGTATTTATGCTATCTTTTTAATTCACTTTCTCACAATAAATCATCATAAAAGGAATTTTTAGTGAGCTCTCTCTCAAACTCAAGAGAGAAGAAGATGAAGAATGAAAAGAATAAATCCTTTTATGATGGATAGTAGTCAAGAATATATGATTGATTATCAAACCATGGTCAAGGATGAGAGGCTTAAACTTTGTAAAGAATAAACTAGAGTTAGGGTTTGGTTAGGTTAAGGATAAGGATTAACCATAATATCTTAACCAAGACAAAAGAGAATCTTTCTAGAAAGTGCAAGAAAGAGCTAACCCTAATCCCCTTTTATCATCCTTAAACATGTTTTATAATAAATCATATCATGTCACAATAATATATATCACATATATATTATATATTTGCAATAAAAGAAAATAATACAATTAACATATATCGCATATATATCAATGTATTAATCCGGTGAGAAAATGAAATAATAAAGCGAGCCAATATTAGATAATGTAATACAATATATCATATATATCATTATACATTAAATCATCGAATCAACACTTGATCCAACGATCCGACTATATCGAATATAACCGACTAATATATCATGTACCGATTCATCGAATCAACACTTGATCCGATGACCCGGTTCATATCTAAATATCGCAAGAATATAATACGGTATCTCATATCGCATTATCCTCGGTCTTGCACATATCACATATGTGCCTCTACTCCGTTTTGCCTGAGCCAAGAAACATCTGTGTAGGACTCTAAAGAATCGTCAATACGCCGGTAGCAGGTGATGATCATATCAAACACCCACAAGCTGCAAGCGGTCAGCTAAACGTAACAGCCACCCAGGTATTGAGCGATCAGAAGATCAGCAAGCTAGCCTGTCCGTTCTCCTGTGAATCCAATCAGTAACACTCCCGTACAGTCCGGTCTGTTCGTCTGATATGTCGCATATCAAGTGTAGGGGTGGTATACGTCAGACGCCAGTAACCGATAAGTCATGTCGATGTGAGGCTCATAACAGGTCGAGAAACTACTGGTAACACTTACCAGTATATCTCTATATCAGCCCTGCCAGGGACTTCCAGTTATAGCCAATCGAACACAGCACGACATCAACTCCCTATACCGGGAGAGACGAATCCCCTCCTATCGCTCATTGCCTCCATGTGATTCGGGACTGTACCCAAAAGCCACCATTTTGCACGTCCTCTTGGACGTGGTAAGGTGGAAATCAAAGCACAGTAGGAATCACACAAGACTCTATGACGATCTCGGGTCTACAGACTACCCTGTACTTGTGTCACCAGAGAACTGCCATCTGACGTGTGGTATATCACCATCTGGGAGTTCTCGGCGAGTCCTTCCAGTGTACCCAGTCTCCACTGAGCACCCGTACACCATCCTTGATGTCAAACACCGATGGATATGGGATCATCCATCGCCCATCATATGGGTCAAGATGCGTATACGCTAGTCTACTCTGGTGTATCGATGCCCTGTCTCGATATACCCTCGACTAGGAACAGTTATAGGATGTACTCATCGACTACTATGGCCCCACTAGTATGATCTCATCATAGTCCCAGTAGTCGAGTACATATCCTAAGGGCTTTATCAACATGTGAGAGTAAGACAATAAACCAATACTAGTCAACATGTTAAGATAAAGTTAAACCAAATAGCATACTATCATGACGAGCAAGAAAGTCCTCTCTGTATATATCCAAGCATCCATCATAATATACATCATATGTACAATAATGGCCTCTAGGGCATATACATAATTAACAATCTCCCACTTGCACTAAGGCCAGCTGCTGTAGTATCTCATACCTAGCATCCCGAATAATCTCTCAAACTGTATCTGGGGAATGGCCTTCGTGAGTAGATCCGCAGTGTTATCCTTCGTATCTACTCTCCTGACCTCGATCTCCCGGCGATCAACTATCTCCCTGATCAGCTGATACCGTCTCAGAATATGTCTGGACTTCTGATGGGACTTGGGTTCCTTGGCCAAAGCCACAGCTCCATTGTTATCGCAATACAGAGGTATTGGATGTTCAATGGATGGAACCACACTAAGTTCAGTGATGAACTTCTTCATCGAGATAGCCTCTTTGGCAGCATCGTTGGCAGCGATGTATTCAGCCTCCATCGTCGAGTCTGCAACGGTATCCTGTTTGGAACTCTTCCAACATACCGCCCCTCCATTGAGGGTAAAGACAAATCCCGAGTGCGACTTAGAGTCGTCCTTATCACTTTGGAAGCTGGAATCGGTAAAGGACTCCACCTGGAGTTCTCCGTTACCATACACCAAGAACATGTCTCTAGTCCTTCGTAAGTACTTGAGAATGTTCTTCACAGCTTTCCAGTGACTCTCTCCAGGATCTGCTTGATACCGACTCACTACACTTAGTGAGTATGCAACATCGGGTCTGGTACATAGCATCGCATACATGATAGAGCCTACTGCCGAAGCATAGGGTATCCCTTGCATGCGAGCTCTCTCCAAATCAGTCTTGGGAGACATCTCTTTGGAGAGAGTGAGTCCAGAGATCGTGGGTTGGTTCCCACGCTTGGATTCTTCCATACTAAACCTCTTTAGTATGGTGTCAATGTACCTAGATTGCGACAATCCCAGTATCCTTTTGGATCTATCTCTATAGATCCTAATTCCCAATATGCAGGAGGCGTCACCTAGATCTTTCAGTGAGAATCTTTGTGATAAGAAGAACTTGACTGATTGCAGCATAGGAATATCATTTCCTATCAAGAGTATGTCATCCACGTACAATACGAGGAAGACAACCTTACTCTCTGCTACCTTTTTATATATACAAGGTTCATCTATGTTTTTGATGAAGTCAAACTCTTTGACTACAACATCAAAACAGATGTTCCAACTCCGCGATGCTTGCTTTAACCCATAAATGGATTTAAGCAGCTTGCACACCTTTCCGCTGCTCCCACTATCTACGAAGCCTTCTGGCTGAGTCATGTACACGCACTCTTCTAAATCACCGTTTAGAAAGACGGTCTTAACATCCATTTGCCAGATTTCGTAGTCATGGTATGCAGCAATGGCAAGTAAGATCCGGATGGACTTAAGCATAGCCACTGGAGAAAAGGTTTCGTCATAATCCACACCTGGTCGTTGACGAAAACCCTTTGCTACAAGTTTAGCTTTGAAAGTCTCAACTTTTCCATCTACACCAAATTTCCTTTTAAAAATCCACTTGCTCCCAATGGGTTTTACCCCTTCAGGAGCATTTTCCAAAATCCATACTTTATTGGTGTACATGGATTCCATCTCAGATCGCATTGCATCCAGCCATTTCACAGAGTCACCACCTGTGATGGCCTGCTCGAAACTAGTCGGGTCATCATCTTCTATGATGCAATCCTCGCTTCCACCATCAATGAGAAAACCATAGTATCTCTCAGGTGGACGAGAAACCCTACTAGATCGGCGAAGAGGCTGGGGTTCGTCGGTTACTACTGAATTCTCTGGTTCCACTAAATCTTCAGTTACAGTTTGTATTTCTGGAACTTCTTCCAGTTCTACCTCAGAGCCACTAATCTCTTTTGGAAGAAATTCCTTTTCTAAAATGGTGGCATGTTGAGCAATAAACACTTTTTGTTGTTCACCGTGGTAGAAAAAATATCCATTTGAATGTTTAGGATATCCCACAAACTTACATAGAACTGACCGTGCCTCGAGTTTGTCTGGATTTTGCCTTTTGACATAGGCCAGACAACCCCATATCTTAACTCGTTTAAGATATGGTCTCTTCCCACTCCATATCTCATATGGTGTGGTAGGTACGGATTTAGTTGGAACTTGATTCAATAGGTATGCTGTTGTCTCAAGTGCATACCCCAAGAAGGAAACAGGTAACTCAGCTGTACTCATCATAGAGCGCACCATATCTAATAGGGCGCGGTTCCTCCGCTCCGATACACCGTTGTGCTGTGGTGTATAAGGAGGAGTAAGCTGAGAAAGAATCCCATTCTCTTTTAGATATTCTAGGAACTCATTGCTTAAGTATTCTCCTCCTCGATCAGATCGAATGATCTTAATACTTTTGCCCGTTTGTTTTTCTACTTCGTGCTTATATTCTCTGAATTTCTCAAAAGCTTCAGACTTGTGTTTCATCAGGAACACATGTCCGAATCTAGAGAGATCGTCAGTGAATGTAATAAAGTAGGAAGAACCGTTCCTGGCATGCGTAGACATGGGACCGCATACATCACTATGTATCAGTCCTAAGAGTTCCGTAACTCTTTCTTCGTGTCCACTAAATGGAGCTTTGGTCATTTTTCCTTTGAGACATGAATGGAAAGTATCATAAGATGATAATTCGAACGTATTCAAATAACCATCCTTATGTAACTTAGCCAGTCGTGTCGCATTGATATGACCAAGTCTACAATGCCACAAGAAGGATTCGTTCATTTCTAAACTTTTCCTCTTGTGTGTGTTTTGTATATTGAGGACTGTATTCTGATTTAGAATGAATATGCCATTATGTAACGAGCCTGATGCAATCAACTTTTGATCTAGGAATATGTTCATAACATTATCTTTTACTACAAAATTATATCTTTCTTTACTTAATAAAGAAACTGATATAATGTTGCATATCATGTTCGGTATATAATAGCACTCATTTAGTTACAGTGTATTACGACTTGGCAATACTAGGTGATATTCGCCAACTGCTTTGGCTGCAATACTTGCACCGTTCCCTACTTGAACGGAATGATCACCTTTTCCCAGTTCTCTACCTTTACGTAGCCCATTTAACAATTTACATATGTGGGATTCTGATCCGGTATCCAATACCCAGGACGTAGGGTGAACTGAGAAACAGTTCTCAATAACTAACACACCTGAAGAAGATGCATCAACATACATGTTCTTTTGGGCGGCGTGAGAATCCAGATATTCTCTTGTTTCCTGTTCAGTCTTATAACTCTTATAAGAAAGAACGGGTCCAACGTTCCCCTGCTTAGTATAATAAGCGGGTTCAGTCAATACATCCATATTATTATCTTGATTATGGCCTGACATGGTCGCTACCTGGAGAGAGAGAGAGAAGAAAACACTTTAGCATATGCTCTTGCAAGATTAGATTGGTTATTATCTCATCTAATCAGGATGTCTCCCACTGTTTTTATCAAATCTTCCTTCAAACCCTAAAAGGTAAGATTAGCCGGGATTAATTACACCCTACAATTTCGTCAATCTTTCAGCCATATCAGTGTCGGTACTTTGAGGGAGGTTCCCCGTGCTTTCGCACGGACCTAATTAAAGTAAACCCCGTTTTCCCAGAGGCGTAACCCCGTTAACACTTTTCTAGACACCTACTTGATCGGCTAATTGTCCTGTGTAAAACTCTCCCAAGAGTAACACTTACTCGTAGTGGGTATCGGGATCCAACTATCTCATAGGAGGTATGCAATCTCATTGCAAATTTCAACACTTGAAATTCCTGATAATATTTTGCCCCTAGTGTGCTATGACCTTGACAGAGGTCAACAAACCATAGTGCACTAGTCAAGTTCAACCCGTCATTTCTTGATTGAACCAAACCCACTCGCACGACCCTTGACAGAGGTCAATAAGGTCGTACGACTACCCTAATCCAATCACATCACATGCTTTACAGATAATTACTAGTCAGCTACCGCACACTACGTCTTGACAGAAGTCAACAAACGCAGCACGAATACTAAATAGTCTTTATCTGAAATGACGGAGGGCTACGACAGGTTTTTCTGAAAACCTATTGCGTAATGAACTTGATATCGTCGTAGAATCAAGTGAAATTTTTAAAATGGAGTGTTTTTTAGGCTTTCACTAGTTTTGCTAAAGAGGTCACTCCCGGTGAAGGGATCTCGGCTCTTTCCTCATCGAATAAGGTGCATGACATATCATATATATCACTGTGCAAAGCAAAACTCTAAAATCAATCAAAAGACAAACCGAGTTTTGTAGCATCTGCCAGTTTCGCTAAAGAGGTCACTCCCGGTGAAGGGATCTCGGCTCTTTCTTCATCGAATAAGGTGCAGGGTATATCATATATACCGCTATGCAAAGCAAAACTGTAGCTACCCTTTTTATAAAGTTTTGATTCTACAACACCTTTTAGGTTTCTTTTCTTTTTATTAATCTCATTAATAAAAAAAATCCTATCAGCTTATGCTTCCTAAGCATCACAGATAAATACGACGTACACTTATGCCATCCGCATTCGCCTCGATGTCCCCTCGTGCACCGTTAGGTTAGGTAACTAACGACAGAGCAGGGCAGGGCTAGTGCGGGTGTAAAATATAAGTAACGTCTATATAATATAGCATATATACTATATACTGTATCCATCACAACATATCAAATGATCACATCACATATATCGCAGCAGAAACATAGATATAATGTGGGATATGCTAGGACGTCCGTATTTAGTATTTAACCAACAATAGAAAATACGGATTCCACAGTCGCGATGAATAGCCAAGCCCACACCCTGGACCCCTACGAGAGCGGCAAGTGACCCTACCAATTCTGGAGTTTAGGAGACCCGGTCTCGACTCCTCGAGATGGCCTTCCACTGAACCCCAGAACCCGGTCACCTGTGCTCCCCTCCTTGGGTCCATTCTAATACGGAAAAGTAAATAATATACAACACTGGTGGCATCAACCTCAACCCGGAAGTGCCCCAAATATAAGAATATTACATTACAATTGAATTTACATGAATGAAAATATAAAACTCTCATCTCACATAAAACCCCCGGCTATTCAATCGCGATAATCCTGCACATCATATCTCAGCAACACATAATATCTCATATCATCAACGTGAGTAAGTATGCATACACCGATCGTCGTTGTCGTATAGCAACGAAAACCGGCAATACAACTATATACTACACTTACGGTCACAGAAAAGAAATTGTAAAACTACAATATTTGGAATCCATAATCACTTTAGACATCGTAAATCTGAAATATCACATACTTCGCATTTCATGCCCAACTCTATGAATTCCACATATTGTATCACATTCCAGATAAATAGACAATATTAAACTTTTCGAACAGATAATCAAATACCCAAAATTTCCCAAATAGCTCAACACTTGAGCGGAGTTCAAATAATCCCAGAATATGTCACAGTAGTAGCGGTCCAGCCGTAGAAGGGTCAAGCCAACGCCTCACATGTGGCACGCCGTACTGCCCCAAACCCGAAGGTTCAAAAAGCAGTTCAAGACGGTCACATAATCGAGTTAAGGTTTGTTGTCTTCTAGAGGGTCCACCACAAAACTTGCACGCATTTGCGAAAGATTTAAACTCGAGAAAAGATTCAACACTTAAAAACTTTTCGTGTCGGGAAAAATTGAGTTAATGATATCCGTTCGAACATTTTAACAGATTCTAAATATCCGGAAATAATAACGAATTTAAATTTTCCGATCGAATATATGATTACAAAATAAACCCCAGAATACTCAACACTTGAGTCAGAATAAAAATACTAGAAACTGTATAAGAATCAAAAACAAAAATTACCGTGAAATCAAAATTGTCCCATCAAGCAGTACTGCCGCGGAACCGCGGCCCAAGCAGGGTACGGCTGCGATTCCGCGGTCGTTTGTACGGATCAATGGCTCGTATTTCACTGTTATTCTTATTTTTGTCTGATGTATTTTTCAGGTATTTTTAATTCAGAAAAAATCGCATTTTTGAAAAATATCCAGAGAGGGGTTCATTTTCGTCGGTTCGGGTTCGATCGGAGTTTTAACTTCGTAAACACGTCGCCTAATGCTCTAGCTAGGCTTTGATACCACTGTAGGGTTCCTAGGCACTCTTGTGAAGGTTCATAAAGCATCAAACATGCCCGAATAAAATTTTACATATGCCGAACAACCCAAAGACGGGATCTTTGCTAGATTATTAGGGTTTAACATGAAAGATAACATCTTTAGACCTAAGTGTGAGGGATTACAATCTTTGTAGTCCGCTCCTTCGCTTCACAAGCTCCGAGTAGAAGTCCCTTCGCCGGGATCCACGATCTCCCGGACTCAAGAGAGGCTCCACGACTCGAACGATCCATGCTAGCTTGAAGTGTTCCGCTTCTCCGATGATCTATGTCGAAGTTGCTATAACCCAAGCTTTCTCACTCTAAAGAGATGAACACCCTAATCTAATGGGCTAGATTAGATGAGAATGATGGAATAGTATTTATGCTATCTTTTTAATTCACTTTCTCACAATAAATCATCATAAAAGGAATTTTTAGTGAGCCCTCTCTCAAACTCAAGAGAGAAGAAGATGAAGAATGAAAAGAATAAATCCTTTTATGATCAATAGTAGTCAAGAATATATGATTGATTATCAAACCATGGTCAAGGATGAGAGGCTTAAACTTTGTAGAGAATAAACTAGAATTAGGGTTTGGTTAGGTTAAGGATAAGGATCAACTATAATATCTTAACCAAGACAAAAGAGAATCTTTCTAGAAAGTGCAAGAAAGAGCTAACCCTAATCCCTTTTTATCATCCTTAAACATGTTTAATAATAAATCATATCATGTCACAATAATATATATCACATATATATTATATATTTGCAACAAAAGAAAATAATACAATTAACATATATCGCATATATATCAATGTATTAATCCGGTGAGAAAATGAAATAATAAAGCGAGCCAATATTAGATAATGTAATACAATATATCATATATATCATTATACATTAAATCATCGAATCAACACTTGATCCAATGATCCGACTATATCGAATATAACCGACTAATATATCATGTACCGATTCATCGAATCAACACTTGATCCGATGACCCGGTTCATATCTAAATATCGCAAGAATATAATACGGTATCTCATATTGCATTATCCTCGGTCCTGCACATATCACATATGTGCCTCTACTCCGTTTTGCCTAAGCCAAGAAACATCTGTGTAGGACTCTAAAGAATCGTCAATACGCCGGTAGCAGGTGATGATCATATCAAACACCCACAAGCTGCAAGCGGTCAGCTAAACGTAACAGCCATCCAGGTATTGAGCGATTAGAAGATCAACAAGCTAGCCTGTCCGTTCTCCTGTGAATCCAATCAGTAACACTCCCGTACAGTCCGGTCTGTTCGTCTGATATGTCGCATATCAAGTGTAGGAGTGGTATACGTCAGACCCCAGTAACCGATAAGTCATGTCGATGTGAGGCTCATAACAGGTCGAGAAACTACTGGTAACACTTACCAGTATATCTCTATATCAGCCCTGTTCAGGGACTTCTAGTTATAGCCAATCGAACACATCACGACATCAACTCCCTATACCGGGAGAGACGAATCCCCTCCTATCGCTCATTGCCTCCATGTGATTCGGGACTGTACCCAAAAGCCACCATTTTGCACGTCCTATTGGACGTGGTAAGGTGGAAATCAAAGCACAGTGGGAATCACACAAGACTCTATGACGATCTCGGGTCTACAGACTACCCTATACTTGTGTCACCAGAGAACTGCCATCTGATATGTGGTATATCACCATCTAGGAGTTCTCGGCGAGTCCGTCCAGTGTACCCAGTCTCCACTGAGCACCCGTATACCATCCTTGATGTCAAACACCGATGGATATGGGATCATCCATCGCCCATCATATGGGTCAAGATGCGTATACGCTAGTCTACTCTAGTGTATCGATGCCCTGTCTCGATATACTCTCGACTAGGAACAGTTATAGGATGTACTCATCGACTACTATGGCCCCACTAGTATGATCTCATCATAGTCCCAGTAGTTGAGTACATATCCTAAGGGCTTTATCAATATGTGAGAGTAAGACAGTAAACCAATACTAGTCAACATGTTAAGATAAAGTTAAACCAAATAGCATACTATCATGACGAGCAAGAAAGTCCTCTCTGTATATATCCAAGCATCCATCATAATATACATCATATGTACAACAGTGGCCTCTAGGGCATATACATAACTAACAAATCTTATGCCACTTGTGAATCTTGTCTCATGGGAAAGATGACAAAGACTCCGTTTACTGGACACGGAGTAAGAGCGAGCGAGCTCTTAGGACTCGTACACAGTGACGTGTGCGGTCCAATGTCTACACATGCGCGAGGTGGTTATTCCTACTTCATTACTTTTACGGATGATTTCTCTAGGTATGGACATATCTTCTTGATGAATCATAAATTCGAGGCTTTTGAGAAATTCAAGGAATACAAGAATGAAGTGGAAAACCAAACAGGCAAAAGTATCAAGACACTGAGATCTGATCGAGGTGGTGAATACTTAAGTGCCGAGTTCCTGGGTTACTTAAAAGAGAATGGAATTCTCACTCAGCTTACTCCTCCATACACACCACAACACAATGGTGTATCGGAAAGGAGGAATCGAACCCTATTGGATATGGTTCGTTCCATGATGAGTAAGGCTGAGTTACCGTGATCTTTTTGGGGATATGCACTAGAATCAGCTGCATTTCTTTTGAACAAGGTTCCAACCAAAACTGTGCCTACCACACCATATCAGATATGGAGTGGGAAGAAACCCTATCTTCAGTACCTGAAGATATGGGGATGTCCAGCTTTTGTAAAAAAGAAGCATCCGGACAAGCTCGAGGCACGCTCAGTAGAGTGTAAGTTTGTGGGATATCCAAAGAACTCCATGGGATATTGCTTCTATTACGCAGAGGAACAAAATGTTTTTGTTTCTCTTCATGCCCGCTTCTTAGAAACTGAATTTTTAGAAAATCAGAAGAGTAGGAGCGCAGTAGAACTGGAAGAAATTTCAGAACCACAAGCTGTTACTGAAAGTTTGGTCGAACAAGAAGTTTCAGAAGAAAGGGACATACCAGCGCCTATCCGCAGAAGTAGTAAGCAGTCTCATCCGCTCGAGAGATACTACGGTTTTCTCATAGACGGGGATCGAGAAGATTGCATCATTGATAATGATGACCCTACTAGCTTCCAGCAAGCCATTCAGAGCGGCGACTCGGTAAAATGGCTGGATGCAATGCGGACCGAAATGGAGTCCATGTACACTAACAAAGTATGGACTTTGGATATTGCTCCAGATGGGGTAAAACCCGTAAGATGCAAATGGATCTTCAGAAAGAAGATTGGTGTAGATGGACAGGTTGAAACCTATAAGGCTAGACTTGTTGCAAAGGGTTTCCGTCAAAGACCTGGTTTGGACTATGACGAAACCTTTTCTCCAGTGGCTATGCTTAAATGCATTCGGATCCTTCTTTCTATTGCTGCCTTCCACGATTATGAGATCTGGCAGATGGACGTAAAGACGGCCTTTCTAAATGGTAATTTGGAAGAGTGCGTCTATATGGATCTGCCAGAGGGATTCATTCAGAGTGGGAGCAGCGGTAAAGTATGCAAGTTGCTTAAGTCCATTTATGGACTAAAGCAGGTATCGCGGAGTTGGAACATCTGTTTTGATGATACAGTCAAAGAATTCGACTTTATCAAAAATCCAGATGAACCATGCATATACAGCAGGATTGTAGGGAGAGTTGTTGTATTCCTCGTCTTGTACGTAGATGACATTCTCCTAATAGGAAATGATATTCCTATGCTACAGTCAGTCAAAAGATTCTTGTCACAGAAGTTCTCCATGAAAGGCCTGGGTGATGCCACCTACATTCTGGGGATCCAGATCTATCGTGATAGATCAAAGAGGATGTTGGGACTTTCGCAGTCCAGGTATATAGACACCATATTGAAAAGATTCAGTATGGATGATTCTAAGCGCGGTAACCTACCGGCTTGTCACGGAATCACCCTCTCCAAAGAGATGTCTCCCAAGACTGCTTTGGAAAGGGATCGCATGTCGATTATACCCTACGCTTCTGCGATAGGCTCTATAATGTATGCGATGTTATGTACCAGACCAGATGTAGCATACGCATTGAGCGTTGTAAGCCGGTATCAGGCAAACCCAGGGGAGAAGCACTGAATAGCAGTAAAGAATATTTTCAAGTACCTGAGGAGGACTAAGGAGATGTTCTTGGTGTATGGCGGAAAAGACCTCCAGATCGAGGCCTTTGCTGACTCCAAGTCCATGTCGGGTTATGTCTTTACCCTCAATGGAGGGGCGGTCTATTGGAAGAGTTCCGAGCAGGAGACCGTTGCTGACTCAACGATGGAAGCGGAGTACATAGCTGCTTGCGATGCCGCAAAAGAAGCTGTCTGGATGAAGAAGTTCCTCACAGAACTTCAGGTGGTTCCTACCAGTGTTGGTCCAATACCTCTGTATTGTGACAACAACGGCGCTATAGCTTTAGCGAAGGAACCCAGGTCCCATCAGAAGTCCAAACACATCTTAAGGCGGTATCACCTGATCAGGGAGATCGTAGATCGCCGGGAGATCGAGGTAAATAGAGTAGATACAGAAAATAACAATGCTGATACATTCACAAAGGCCATTCCTCAGAAGCAGTTCGAGAGGCTATTCGAGATGATTGGTCTGCGATATGCCAGTACATGGCCCTAGTGCAAGTGGGAGATTGTTAGTGTTTATGACCTAGAAGGCCATTACTGTATCATACTAGTTTGTATATTACTTAATGGAAGCTTGGGATATTCACAGTTGTATTGACAGTCTTACTAAAAATGGTAGTATGCTACTTGGTTTGTGTCTACTTTAATATGTGCATATGTTTCTTATAACATATCGCTTATACATATTAGTAGAGCCCTTAGGATCTTTGCTTGATTACCAGCGTTGTGATGGCAGTCACACTAGTGGGGGCTGGGTAGTCCATAAGCACCATCCGATACAGGTCCCTAGTCGTAGGATTATCGAGACAGGGCATCGATACTCTGGAGTAAACTAGTGTGTACGCTTCTCATCCCAGTTGGGGAGATGGTCTGTCCTACAGCCATCAGTACGTCGTACTGGAGATAGTATACAGGTGCTCGTTAGGTTACGGGTACACCGGACAGGACTCGCGGGGAACTGTTGGTTCGTATTATACCTGTCGTCAGTTAACAGTTCCCAGGTGACATGAGTACAACATAGTCCGCAGACTTGACACTGCTACTTCGCCTCGAGTGTGTCCCACTGTTCTTAGATTGCTACCCTACCACGGCTCAAAAGAGTCGTGTAAACAGGTAGCAGTTGGGTGCAGTCCCGAGCACTTGGAGGCAGTGGCGGTTAGATAGGATTCGTCTCTCCCGGTATTGGGAGTTGATATCGCGCTGTGTCAGAGAGCCATTACGCAAAGTCCCTAGCCAGGGCAAGCGAGATTTACTGGTAGGTTTTCCAGTAGTTTCTCAAGGTGTAATGGGCTACGCTCCGACACGACTTATACCGCTTTTAGGGGACTGACACTTGCCGCCCCTAGGCCCGATATGCGATAGTCCTAGACGAACAGACCGGACTGTACGGAGATTGTCACAGCAGGCTCAGTAGGAGTTCGGATGGGTTTCCTCATCGGCCTTCTTATCGACATCTACCTGGGGACCGTTACGTACAGCTAGTGCCGCTTGCGGTCTGTGGTTAAACCCACTGCCACCGTAGTGTCGAGTCTTTAGAGTCCCACACAGAGAGTTTCTCTTCTTCGGACGAAACGATATAGAGGTCGTATAGTTTTACGACAAGGGTTCGGACGCATACGTGTGTTTACGCACGTACGACGTTCGGACAGTTTTTACTAGTCGGCTTTGGTTTAAGCCAGATTCTAGTATCGGATTATTGGATTTATACAGTCTAAAGTTTTTCCGTATTTTCACGGATAGGAGGGGCTTTCTCGTAATTTGTCGGGAAGCTTCTAGAAGCATGGTGACTTGGGGGTTAAGATGGCATTTGCATTAATTGGATAAATGAGTCATGGTGTGATTCATACATGAAGTTAATGAATCATTTGTAATTTATATGACTCATGTGATGAATCGCTTAGTGTATTAATGAAACATGATGATATATCATTATTTGTTATTCATTTAATTATATGATATGTTTCATATATACACAAATGATTTTATTCATCCAAAAGGATTCTCATTCTCACCTTCTCTCTCCTCAAGCTCTCTCTCTTCAAACCCTAACCCTAACCTCTCATGTGTTGAGATCAAGGGTTAGCTAGACTAATACATCCATAATCCAACTCTATATCACCCAGGTTGCTTAGATTAGCACTTTGAGTAACCTAGTTAACTCAAGTTAGAGGTTAAGCTTGGAGTAGGAGCTCTCGGGTGGATCGTCTTTGACTCGAGGAGGCCGTTGAGGTGCCGACGTTCCAAAGAGCCTACAAGGAGTGAAGGACAATGATGAAGACCCGAAGGACAAGTAACGTGAGGTATAACTTCGAATCAGAGTAGTTAAACCTTTCATAGTTTGCTAGTAATGGTTTAGATATGATTCATGCGCTCAAGTCCGTGTTACGAAGCTTTAATAATCATTTTTAATATATTCCGCCTCCCCGCAAGTTCGTGGGGTGCATGACATGGACTTATATTTTGAGACAAATTAATTCATCATCACTCTCTACATCATCTAGGCTATCTAGTTTAGCGAACTATGTATCCTAGTTACCTCGGTATTGAGATTGGAGCTCGAACTATAGACTCTCGGGTGGATCGTCTATGACTTGAGGAGGCTAACGATCAAGCGTGATCCGTACATTTCAAGGAGCTTAAGACGAGGAGGAGGAGAACAAGAAGATCCAAATGACTTAATACTAGGAGGTATAACTTTCTTCTGAGTAGTTAAATCTCATAGTAGTTTTGTTAGTTAAGGTTCAGGTAAAGATCCTGGAGTTTAGTCGGTGTTGTGAAGCTTGTAAAAATCATTTTTTGAATATTCCGCCTCCCCACAAACCCGCGGGGTGCGCGACATTGACTTACAGTGGTATCAAAGCCTACTAAACCTTAACTAGCTAGTTAGCAAGTAGTTAGAACTTCGATCATCGTAAAAACCCGAATCACAACTTCAAAAACCTAGCTTGTTGTCGTTTTAAAAATCTGATCTAAAAATTATTTCAAAGGTCTTAAAATTATAAGTAAGGTTTTATAAGAACACAGAAGAAAACGAAATCTTAACTCGCCAAAACCATCGCAAAAGCGCGGCGAAACAGTGCGCTTCACCGTGACTCCCCGGCCTGTAGGGTTTCTTTAGCACCTTGCCTAGGGTTTGGGTTGCATCACACATGCTATATTAAAACTTTTTGGGGGTGCTAAACAAACAAACCTAGGAATCGATCTAGAAAGTTAGAATAACAACACAAAGTATGACATACTAAGTAGTGTCTAACACTAAGTGAGAAGAAATACAACCTTTGTAGACCTCCTCAAGTGACTCCTTGGATCTCCTAGAGTTTGAACCGGCTCGCTAAAATCCTTCCAAGTCCACGACGATCCACCCGGAATCCCTTTGCTCAAGCTCCTAGCTTCACTTGATCTTTGAAGAAGTGGAGCAAACAACCTACACTAATGGGCTAGAGTAGTATAGATTGATGATGTGGTTTATATTCTCACTTAAAAACCCTTTCTTTTTATGTTCCTCACTCAATGGAAAACTCAAGAGAGCATGAAGGAAGAAGAAGAAGAAGATGGTTAGCTTGAGCTCTTTTGTTTTTGGATAAATCTGAAAATAAAATGAGAAAATAAAATATATATGAGAGACCTTCTCACTAGTAACCATGGTCAATAAATATCTATATATTTTCATCATTGAGTTAAAGAACAAAGGAAATTAAACCATGGTCTTACTTTAGTCAAGTAAAGAATAGTGTAGCAGAAAATTCAACCATGATTTAATCCCTTTTCTTTTTCTCAATAATAAATATATATATGTATACTTATTCCATGTGAGTCTTGCATTGCCATCTTCTATGTATCAAGAACCATGACACACATGTATGCATGTATGTGTGCATTCACATCAACATGTGTATATACATACATCCATGCATACATCCAAATAGAAAAGGTTTTGTAAAAGTGAGCTAAAAGTCTATATTAAATCAACACTTGATTTAATAAACCGGTCATATCACATACGGCCCGAGCAATAGAAAAACGCCCGATTAAAATACGGTATCATATACACGCATTTAATCGAGCTCGCACACATATCTCATATGCACACCACATCGTTTCGCCTGAGCTAGGAAACTCCTATGTGGGACTCTAAGACTCGTCAATACGCCTGCAGTAGGTGATGATCACATCAAACACCCATAAGCCGCAAGCGGTCAGCTAAACATAACGGCCACCCGGGTATTGAGCGATCGGAAGAAAAACAAGCGAACCTGTCAAAACTCCCGTCGAGCCAACTGGCAACACTTACCGTACAATCCGGTCTCTTCGTTAAATATGCTGCATATCGAGTCTAAGGATAGAATCGTCGATCCCAATAACTCAATAAGTCATGCCGGTGTATGGCTCATAACAGATCGAGAAACTACTGATAACTCTTATCAGTAAATCTCATCAGCCCAGACCAAGGACTTCCTGTTATAGCCAATCGAACATAGCGCAATATCAATCCCCAATACCGGAAGAGACGAAACCCCTCCTATTGCTCATTGCCTCCATGTGCCTCAGGACTGTATCCAAAATCCACCTGTTTGCACGACTCAGTAGAGCCGTGGTAGGGTGGAGATAAAAGTACAGTGGGAGGACACACAAGACTCTATGAGGATCTCGGGTCTATAAACTAACCTATACCAGTGTCACCTGAGAACTGCTATCCGACGATAGATATAATACCACATAGGAGTTCTCGGCGAGTCCGTTCAGTGTACCCAGTCTCCACTGAGCACCTGTATACAGTCTTTGGTATCACCACACCAAATGGATATGGGATCATCCATCGCCCATCATATGGGACAAGAACCGTATACGCTAGTCTATTCTGGAATATCGATGCCCCATCTCGATACACCTACGACTAGGAACATTTCAAGGATATGCTTATAAACTACACATGTCCCACTAGTATATTCCACATCATAATCCCAGTAATCAAGCAAATATCCTAAGGGCTTTTTCAACATGTACCAAATGAGTAAAAGCATGATCAAGTGAACATTTCAAGATAAAGAGTAACCAGATAGCATACTATTATGTCGAGCAAGAATGTCCTCTTAATATATACACACACACATACAGGTACATACACTATCATATAATGGCTTCTAGGGCATACATATATCCAATAATCTCCCACTTGCACTAAGGCCAATTATTGGCGTATCTCATACCCAACATCTCAAAAAGCCGCTCATGCTGCGGCTGAGGAAGGGCTTTGGTGAGTGGATCCGCAGTATTATTCTTTGTATATACTCTCCTAATCTCGATCTCGTGGCCATCAACTATCTCCCAGATCAAATGATATTGCCTCAGGATGTGTCTGGACTTCTGATGGGACCTGGGCTCTTTGGCCAACGCCACAGCCCCATTATTATCGCAATACAATGGTATTGGATCAATAATGGTTGGAACTACTCCTAACTCCGAGTTGAACTTCCTCATCCAGACAGCTTCCTTGGCAGCATCATTTGCAGCAATGTACTCAGCTTCCATCGTAAAGTCTGCAAAGGTATCCTGTTTGGAACTCTTTCAACTCACCGTCCCTTTGTTGAGGGTGAATGCAAACCCTGAGATAGACTTGATTTCATCCTTATCACTCTGGAAGCTCGAATTGGTAAAAGCCTCCATTTGGAGATCCCGTTACCATACACCAAGAACAATTCTTTAGTCCTTCGCAAGCACTTAAGAATGTTCTTCACAGCAGTCTAGTGATTCTCCCCTGGGTTTGACTGATACCAGCTTACTACACCCAGTGCATAAGCTACATCAGGGCGTGTACACAACATCGCATACATTATTGATCCTACGGCTGAAGTCTAGGGAATAATGTTCATGCGAGCTCTCTCTTCATCAAACTTTGGGCAAAAGCCCTTGGAGAGAGTGACTCCATGGCAAGCGGGTAAAGCACCCAACTTGGAGTCTTCCATACTAAAGCTATTTAGGATGGTGTTGATGCACCTGGTTTGGGACAATCCCAATAACCGTTTGGATCTATCCCTATAGATCCGTATGCCCAATATGTACGTGGCATCACCCAGGTCCTTCATGGAGAACCTTTATGATAAGAATGATTTGACCGACTGTAGCATATGAATGTCATTTCCTATCAGAAGATTGTCATCCACGTACAATACGAGGAATGCGACAGTTTTCCCTACAGTCTTCTTATAAACACGGTTTATCTGGATTTTTGACGAAATCAAACTCTTTGATAACATCATAAAAATAGATGTTCCAACTCCGTGATGCTTGCTTTAATCAATAAATGGATTTAAGCAACCTACATGCTTTCCCGTTGCTCCCACTGTCAATGAAGCCCTCTGGCTGATCCATATAAACGCATTCTTCTAAATCACCATTTAGAAATGCAGTTTTAACGTCCATCTGCCAGATTTCATGGTCGTAGTGAGCAGCAATAGCAAGTAGGATCCGAATGGATTTAAGCATTGCTACCGGAGAGAAAATCTCGTCATAGTCCAGTCCCGGTCTCTGACGAAAGCCTTTCGCTACCAACCTTGCCTTATAGGTTTTCACCTGCCCATCTACACCGATCTTTCTTTTAAAGATCCGTTTGCACCCTACGAGTTTTACCCCAGAGGGTACATCCTCCAAAGTCCATACTTTGTTGGTGTACATAGACTCCACTTCGGATTTCATGGTATCCAGCCACTTCATAGAGTCACCACTCGTGATAGCTTGCTGAAAGCTGGCAGGGTCATAATGATCCATGATACAATCTTCTCTATCACCTTCAATGAGAAAATCGTAGTATCTCTCCGGTGGATAAGAAGTCCTACCAGATCTACGGAGTGGTTGAGGTTCATAAGATTTTGTTGCAACATCAGGTTCAACCAAGTCGTCATTTGTAACTTGTGTCTTTAGAACCTCTTCTAGATCTACCACATTTCCATCAGTATCATTTGGAAAAATCTCATTTTCTAAAAATGTGGCATGTTGAGAAACAAACACCTATTGTTCCTTCTTGTGATAGAAAAGATATCCAAACGAATATTTTGGATATCACACAAATATACATTTGACCGACCGTGTCTCGAGTTTGTCTGGAATCTGCTTTTTGACAAAAGCCGGACAACCCAAATCTTAACTCGCTTAAGAGATGGTCTCTTTCTATACCATATTTCATATGGAGTGGTAGACACGGTCTTGGTTGGAACTTTGTTCGACAGAAAAGCTGCAGTCTCTAATGCATGCCCCCAAAAGAAGAGAGGTAACTCGGTATCACTCATCATGGATCGTACCATATCTAACAGGGTACGATTCCGCCGTTCTGACACACCGTTGTGCTGTGGTGTGTAAGGGGGAGTGAGCTGAGAGAGAATCCCATTCTCTTTTAGGAAGTTCAAAAACTCAGTACTAAGATACTCTCCACCTCGATCTGATCGAAGTATCTTGATGCTCATTCTTGTTTGTTTTTCTACTTTAAGTTTGTACTCCTTGAATTTCTCGAAAGCTTCAGACTTATGCTTTAATAAAAACACATGACCGAATCTTGAGAAATCATCAGTAAAAGTTATGAAGTAAGAAAAACCGCCTCTCGCATGTGTAGTCATTGGCCCACATACATCACTATATATGAGGCCCAAGAGTTCTGTAACTCTTTCTCCGTGTCCAGTAAATGGAGTTTTGGTCATTTTTCCTTTGATACAAGACTGACAAGTCGCATAAGATTTATACTCAAAAGGATTTAAATATCCATCTTTATGAAACTTGTTTCGTCTTGTTTCATTAATATGACCAAGTCTACAATGCCAAAGAAAAGCTTCATTTATATCTGAAAATTTTCTTTTATTTGTGTGTTGTATGTTGAAAACTGTGTGTTGATTTAGGACGTATATCCCGTTATTAAGTGTACTACAACCAATCAACTCTTGATTTAGTTTAATGTTCATAATATTGTGCTGCAATACAAAATGATATTCTTCATTGTCTAACAAAGAAACGGATATTATATTACACAGCATGCTTGGTACAAAATAACATGGGTTCAAAACCAATATACAACCCGACGACAACCCTAGGTGATACCCTCCCACTGAAACTGCATGTATATTGGAAACATTTCCAACTCGGAGAGTATGATCACCGGCCTTCAAAACTCTGCTATTTCTCAGACCCTGCACAGAATTGCAAATATGAGAACCCGATCCGGTATCCAATACCTAGGAAGCAGAGTTAATAGAGAAACATTTTTCAGTTACAAACACACCTGAAGCGGAAGCATCGCCATACTTCTTTTTCTTGAGATCCAAGTACTCAGTACAATTTCACTTCCAGTGCCCTGACTTCTTGCAATAGAAACATTCTCCTTTCCCCGACTCTGCAGCTTTGGATTTGTCTTTCCCCTTTGCTTTCTTGATTCCACCTCTTGGTTTGGTGAATTTCTTCTTATTCTTTCTCTTGGCCTTAGCTTTTGGGACGGAATAGGAAGATTGTCCAACAATCAGAGAGGGGTACTTCGCCTTAAGCGTGCTCTCCGTACTCCTTAACATATTGAGAAGTTCGGGTAGTGACTTCTCCATGTTATGCATGTTAAAATTCACTATGAATGGAGCAAAGGCAGAGGGAAGAGACCGAAGAACAATATCAGTATACTATTCGTTATCCATTATCTATCCGAGGTCCTCAAGCTCTTCAATAAGAGCTATTATCTTCAAAACGTGATCGCCTACTGGTGTGCCAGAAGCTATCCGCATCTGAAACAACTTTTGAGATGCTTCGTATCTCAGGGTTCGAGATTGCTCCCCATACAACTCTTTTGTATGGTGAAAGATTGATTGAACATCCATTTGCTCGTGTTGCTTTTGATGTGTAGTGTCCATCGATGCAAGCGCGAGGCATTTGGCAGTAGCACAGTCAATATCCCACGTTTTGCGGATCTCCTTATCCGCAACAGAAGATTCAGGACTTGGGCTGGGCGGGGCTGTGGTAGTGAGGACATATGATACCTTATCATATATGAGAGCAATGTTAATGTTCCTCAACCAGTCTTTATAGTTCGGTCCGGTCAGCTTGTTTTTATCTAGTAAAATCTTAAGGCATGTCAATGGTATCTGCCATTAAGAGAGAGAAAGAATACACTCAGCGAAAGCTCTTGCAAAGATCAGATTGGTTATTATGTTGTCTAATCGATGTCTCCCACTGCTTTTATCAAATTTTCTTTCAAATCTTAAAAAAAAACTAGCCAGGATTAATTATATTATACAACTTCGCTAACCGTTCAGCCAGGCCAGTGCCGGTACTTTGAGGGAGGTTCCCAGTGCTTTCGCACGAACCTAATTAAAGTAAACCTCGTTTTTCCAGAGGCGTAGCCCCGTTGACACCTTTCTAGACACCTAATAGGTTAGCTAATTGTAAAGTGCAAAACTCTCCTGGGAGCAACTCTTGGTCATAGTGGGATCGGGATCCTACTATCACATAGAAGGTATGCAATCTCATTGCAAATTTCAACTCTTGAAACCCCCGATGTGGTTTTTACCCCTAGCACTTATGACCTTGGCTATGGTCAACATATCATAAGCACTAGTCAAGTTCTACCCGTCATTTCATGATTAATTAGACCCATCCACATGACCCTTGGTTATAGTCAACATAATCATGTGACCGACTTAATTAATCGCATCATATGCTGTGTAGGAAGACATCACTTAGTTACCGTACACTACGCCTTGGCTAAAGTCAACATACGTAGCACGAATACTAGGTACTCTACTTCCTAAAATGACGGAGGGCTGCGAATAGTTTTTAAGAAAACCTTTAACGCTTTGAAATTGATATCGTTGTAGAATCCAATGGTTTTAAAAAGAGTGGCTTAAGTTCCGCACTTTGAAAACTTGTTTTTTCATAAAAAGCCGAGTATGTTTCAAATCCAATTCTACAACACTTTTAGGTTCATTTTTTTTACACAAATCTCATTAATGTAGTCCCATCATTTAAGTCCTTAAGTCATCACAGAAAAGAAAAGAAAATAGAACGTACGCTTATGCCATCCGCATTCGCCACAATGTCCCGTTATGCACCGTTAGGTTACTTAACTAACGGCATAGCGGGACGGGACTAGCGCGGATGTAAAACATAAGCAACATTTATTATACATAATACTATCATTCGTCTCATCATGTAAAGTGATCACATCAAAGAACATCCACAGCAGAAGCACATATATGAAAATATAGGATATACTAAGAGGTCCGTATTTTGTATTTAGCCAACAATAGAAAATACAGATTCCAAGGTCACGATGAATGGCCAAGCCCACACCCCTAGACCCCTACGAGAGCGGAAAGTGACCCTACCAATTCTAGAGTTTAGGAGATCCGGTCTCGACTCCTCGAGATGGCCTCCCATTGAACCCTAGAACCTGGTCACTTGTGATCCCCTCTTTGGGTCTATCGTAATGTGGAAAATTAAATAATATACAACAATAGTGACATCATCCTCAACCCGGAAGTGCCCTAATAAAAGAATATTACATACACTGAATTTTACATGAATGAAAATAAAAACTCTCATCTCACATAAAACCCTCGGCCATTCATTCACGACAATCCTGTACAACATATCTCAGCAACACATAACATCTCATGTCATCAACGTACGTAAGTATGCATATCCCAATTGTCGTTGATGTATAGCAACGAAACCGGCGATAAACCACATACTACACTTACGGTCGCAGAAAAGAAAGTGAACAATAACAACAATTGGAATCATCACTTTCACATATATCTAGATGATGTTAAACGTTTTGATCGAATCAACAAACACCAACAAATTACCCCGAGAGCTCAACACTTGAGCAAAGTTAAAATACCCAAAAACGTGCCACAGTGTTTATGGACCAGCCGTAGAAAAGTCAACCCTTGCCTCACCTATGGCGCCCCAGGACTATGGCAAACCCTAAGGTTTTGTCGCGGTTCCATGGTCATCAGATCGATTTAGGGTTATGTTCTTCTAGAGGGTCCATAGGGATACTTGCACGAACTTTCGAATTTGTTCAACTTGGGAAATTCCAACTCTTGAAAATTTCCAGTGAGTATAATGAGGTGGTTTGTGATATTCGTTCGAACTGTTAAACGTCGTCCAAGTTACCAAAACAATGTTAAAATTATGACTATGAAACACTACGGATTAGCCCTAATCAAAATTAACATCACAGGAAATTTTGGGCTAAACAAACAATACTTGAAACCCCAAAACCTACACACCAGAGCACAGAAGAAAAACGAGGCGGTTTGGAGCATCCTGGGCCGGCCTGCTCGGTTTTTATGAGCATGTGCTCGGGTGAAATCCGGTGGAATGTCCCCATTTTTCTTCTGTGTTCTATATGCATCACATACAATCTTCTGCAGTTGCTAAAATAATTTTTACAGACCATTTTAAAAACGACAGAGAGCAGATTCTAGGGTTCCAGAAATCCGTATTTTTCGGAGTTGTTTCGGTTTCGTAATATTTAACATCGTCTAAATTTCTAGCTTGGTTCTGATACTACTGTAGGGTTTTTTTTAGCACCTTGCCTAGGGTTTGGGTTGCATCACACATGCTATATTAAAGCTTTTGGGGGTGCTAAACAAAAAAACCTAGAAATTGAACTAGAAAGTTAGACTAGCAACACAAAGTATCACATACTAAGTAGTGTCTAACACTAAGTGAGAAGAAATACACCCTTTGTAGACCTCCTCAAGTGACTCCTTAGATCTTTTAGAGTTTGAACCGGCTCGCTAGAATCCTTCCAAGTCCACGACGATCCACCCGGAGTCCCTTTGCTCAAGCTCCCAGCTTCACTTGATCTTTGAAGAAGTGGAGCAAACAACCTACACTAATGAGCTAGAGAAGTATATATTGATGATGTGGTTTGTATTCTCACTTAAAAACCCTTTCTTTTTAAGTTTCCCACTCAATGGAAAACTCAAGAGAGCATGAAGGAGGAAGAAGAAGAAGATGGCTAGCTTGAGCTATTTTGTTTTTGGATAAATCTCAAAATAAAATAAGAAAAGAAAATATATATGAGAGACCATCTCACTACCAACCATGGTCAATAAATATCTAGATATTTTCATCATTGAGTTAAAGAACGAAGGAAATTAAACCATGGTCTTACTTTGGTCAAGTAAAGAATAGTGTAGTAGAAAATTCAACCATGAATTAATCCCTTTTCTTTTTCTTAATAATAAATATATATATGTATATTTATTCCATATGGGTCTTGCATTGCCATCTTCAATGTATCAACAACCATGACACACATGCATGCATGTATGTGTGCATTCACATCAACATGTGTATATGCATACATTCATGCATACATCCAAATAGAAAAGGTTTTATAAAAGTGAGCTAAAAGTCTATATTAAATCAACACTTGATTTAATAAACCGGTCATATCACATACGACCCGACCAATAGAAAAAAGTCCGACTAAAATACGGTATCATATACACTCATTTAATCGAGCTCCCGCGCATATCTCATATGCACACCGCATCATTTCGCTTGAGCTAGGAAACTCCTGTGTGGGACTCTAAGACTCGTCAATACGCCGGCAGTAGGTGATGACACATCAAACACCCACAAGCCGCAAGCGGTCAGCTAAACATAACGGCCATCCTGGTATTGAGATGTCAGAAGAAAAACAAGCGAGCCTGTCAAAACGCCCGTCGAGCCAACTGGAAACACTTACCGTACAGTCCGGTCTCTTCGTCAGATATGCTGCATATCGAGTTTAGGGATGGAATCGTCGACCCTAATAACTCAATAAGTCATGTCGGTGTATGGCTCATAACAGATCGAGAAACTACTGATAACTCTTATCAGTAAATCTCATCAGCCCTGGCCAGAGACTTCCTGTTATAGCCAATCGAACATAGCGCAACATCAACCCCCAATACCGGGAGAGACGAAACCCCTCCTATCTCTCATTGCCTCCATGTGCCTCGGGAATGTACCAAAAATCCACCTGTTTGCACGAGTCAATAGAGTCGTGGTAGGGTGGAGATCAAAATACAGTGGGAAGGCACACAAGACTCTATGACGATCTCGGGTCTACAGACTAACCTGTACTAGTGTCACCTGAAAACTGCTATCCGACGATAGATATAATACCACATAGGAGTTCTCGGTGAGTCCGTTCAGTGTACCCAGTCTCCACTGAGCACCCGTATACAGTCTTTGGTGTCACCACACCAAATGGATATGGGATCATCCATCGCCCATCATATGGGACAAGAACCGTATACGCTAGTCTACTCCGGAATATCGATGCCCCGTCTCGATACACGCACGACTAGGAACATTTTAAGGATATGCTTATAAACTACACATGTCCCACTAGTATGATCCACATCATAATTCCAGTAGTCAGGAAAATATCCTAAGGGCTTTATCGACATATACCAAATGAGTAAAAGCATGATCAAGTGAACATGTCAAGAAAAAGAGTAACCAGATAGCATACTATCATGTCGAGCAGGACTGTCTTCTGAATACACACACACGCATACCGGTACATACACTATCATATAATGGCCTCTAGGGCATACATATATCCAACACGGCCGAGTCGAGGCCAAGTTGCACCGATTTTCTTTTGTGGATCTATTTTTGGAATTATGATTTCTGGTATATTTGGTTTCTACCCTGTATTGTTTATGTGCTGGTTTGTACATGAGCTAGACACGGAAAATATATTCAATCGAAATTCTTAATTTACTTGGCTAATCGGGTTTTTTGTGTTTGTATATGAGATACTAAACGTCTGCTAATTGCTATACATCAATTAGTGGGGGCTGCACATATCTGTGATCTGTTTGTGGTTTATGTATGTGGAATATTGGATCGTTGTGAATGAATAGCCGGGGGATATGGGAAGAGTGTTTTTCTTTCATTCATGTAAATTTGTAAAGTGATGTAATATTATTTTGCAGGGCACATCCGGGTTGAGATTGTAGCCGCCGTTATATTATTTCATTTACGGTTTTTTCTCCAAGGATAGACCCAAGGTGGGGTGCACAAACTACCGGGTTCTTGAAGTGCCGAGTGGCCTACTCATTTTACTGAGGGAGGTTGCTTCACTTCGGAAATTTGGCGGGTATTTTTCCGCACCCGTAGGGGTCTACGGTGGGGTTTGGCTATTCATTACGACCGTAGAATCCGTCTTTCGTTATAGGCTTAAACGAAATGCGGAATTCCTAATATATCCAATATATTCATCTGTTGTCTGGAATGTCTATTATTTTGTGAGACGAATGGATATATATATATATATATATATATATATATATGATATGATATATAGTAGACGTTGCTTATGTTTTGCACCCGCGCTAGTCCAGCCCCCACTCTGCCGTTAGTTAAGTAACCTAACGGTGTATGATGGGACCCCGTGGCGAATGTAGATGGAATAAGAGTACGTTATATTTTCATTTCTTTTCTGCAATGATAGGGTTAAATGATGGGACAACATTAATTGATTAATGCAAAGAAAATAAACCAAACCTGAATCGTTGGAGCAGTTTCAAAACCACTCGGTTTTCTTCAAAAAGCAACTTTTAAATGCGGAGTTTAAACCACTTCTTTTAAAGCTATCATGGTTCCTTCGACTATATCATGTTCACTACGTTCACGGTTTCGCCAAAACCATTTATAGCCCTCCGTCATTTCAGATGGGTATTCAGTAGTATTCAAGCTATTTATTTTGACCTTCGCCAAGGCATAGGGATTGGTAGATGTTGGGTATTCATCTATAGCATAGATAGATACGTTGGTTTGGTACAGTCATACTATTATTTAGGCCTTCGTCAAGGGTATGTATGGGTGGGTTCAAATTAACCTAGAAAATGACGGGTAGAACTTGACTTGCGACTTGTGATATGTTGGACTTCGTCAAGGTCATAAAGCTTGGGGCAAAAATCCACATCGGGAGTTTCTAAGAAAATTGAAACTTGTTATTGTTGCATACCAATTGGAGTGTGATGATTTTGGTAGGATTCTTTCAAGATTGTCACACGATGATATTTGGATTCCGATCCTACTGTGAGTATCCGCTACTCCTCGAGAGATTTTTTCACTGAACAATCAATGCTATAAACCAAGTAGGTTTCTAGAACGGTGTTAGTAGGGCTACGCCTCCAGAGAAAAGAGCTTATGTAATTAAGGAACTTCGTGAAAGCGTTGGAAAACCTCCCTCGAAGTACCAACTCTAGCCTAGCCGAAAGCTTAAGCAAGAATTGTAATGTGAGATTAATCCTGACTAATTCTTCTTTTATGCTTTGGGAAATGATTCGAGATACAGTGGGAGCCATCCTGTTTAGATAAACTAATAACCAATCTAAATTTTCAAGAGCATCATGCTGAGTGTTTCTCCTCTCTCTTGACTGCAGCGATGTAAATGATCGGGCTTAGGTTACTGTTAAATAAAAATAAATTGACTGGGCCAAAATATAATGATTGGCTAAGGAATGTCCAGATGGCCATTACCTATGACAAGTTGGGTTATCTTCTTAGTACTAAATCCCCCGCTATCTCAGGTCCAGATTCCACCGTCGCGGATGTTGATATCCGCAAGACATGGGAAAAAGAAGGTGCGAGAGCCAAGAGCCTCGTGTTAGCCTCAATGGATTATGAACACCAGAGGCAGCACGAGAAAATGGACTTAATTTCCATCTTCCTCTATACCAAAGAATTATATGGAGAGAAATCTCGTATCGCAAGATATGGGACCTCGAAGGAATTTCTTCAGGCAAGGTTGGCTGTCGGATCATCTGTAGGGGACCACATCCTTACGATGATTAGCTATATTGAACAGCTCGAGGACCTTGGGATCATATTGGAGAATAAGTTATATACTGACTTGATACTACAGTCCCTCCCCTATACTTCGCCCAGTTTATCTTGAATTTCAACATTCAAAGGAAGGAAGTTTCACTTCCAGAACTTCTCAAAATATTGAGGAGCTCAGAGGGCACCCTGAAGGAATCCAGGAAGACACCCGCTCTGCTCATTGGGGAATCTTCCTTTTCTAGATCTAAGGCTAAAGCCAACGGAGAGAAGAAGAAGGCCTCCACCAAGCCGATAGACGGTGTCAGTAAGGTAAAGGGAAGGGCAGGGAAAAATTTTGGGGGTAACAGTAGGGAAGGAGGAATGTTTCTATTTTCATGGGAAAGGCCATTGGAAGGAGAATTGCAGTGCTTGGAAAGCCAGAAAACAGAATTCGAAGCCCGTTGTGGTTTCGTCTTCGGGTGTGTTTATGATTGAAAATTGTCTGTCAATTAACTCTACTTCCTGGGTACTAGATACCGGATCAGGATCTCATATCTGTAATTCATTACAGGCTCTAAGAAATCGTAGAGTTATCAAGACAGGTGATATGACTCTCAGAGTTGCTAACGGAATGAGCGTGGACGCTGTATCCGTAGGGGAATATCACTTATGATTGACAAGTAGGCAGATATTGAGTTTGTGTAACTATTTGTGTGTACCTAATTTGATATGTAATATCATCTTTGTATCTTTATTTTCTAAAGAAGGTTATGATTTTACATTTGCAAGCGATATGGTCCACATCCATCTTAATCAAAATTTGATTGGGTCAGGTACACTAGATAACGGTATATACGTATTAAATCAAGCTCAGGTTTTCAACATCCAGAACACACTTAAAAGAAAGTCTCCAGAATTAAATCAGACTTTTTATGGTATTATAGACTGGGTCACATCAATGAAACACGGTTGACGAAATTAGATAAAGAGGGATATTTGGATCCGTTCGAATATCAGTCTTATTCAACTTGTCGATCACGTCTCAAAGGAAAGATGACAAAAACTCCGTTCACTGGACACGGGGTAAAAGCGAGCGAGCTCTTGGGACTTATACACAGTGACGTGTGTGATCCAATGTTTACACATGCAAGAAGTGATTATTCCTATTTCATTATTTTTACGGGTGATTTCTCAAGGTATGGACATGTATGCTTGATGAAACAAAAATCCGAGGCTTTTGAGAAATTCCGGAAATATAAGAATGAAGTGGAAAAACAAACAGGCAAAAGTATCAAGACACTAAGATCTGATCGATGTAGTGAATACTTAAGTGCCGAGTTCCTGGATTATTTAAAAGTGAATGGAATTCTCTCTCAGCTTACTCCTCCATACACACCTCAACACAACGGTGTATCGGAAAGGCGAAACCGGACCTTCTTGGATATGGTATGTTCAATGATGAATAATGCTGAGTTGCCGCGATCCTTCTGGGGTTATGCACTAGAATCAGCTGCATATCTTTTGAACAAGGTTCCTATCAAGACTGTGCCAACCACACCATATCAGACGTGGAGTGGGAAGAAACCATATTTTCAGTATATGAAGATATGGGGATGTCCAGCTTTTGTAAAATAGCAGCATGCGGACAAGCTCGAGGCATGCTCAGTAGTTTGTAAGTTTGTGGGATACCCAAAGAACTTCAAGGGGTATCTTTTCTATTATGCAGAGGAACAAAAGATTTTTGTTTCTCGGTATGCCCACTTTTTAGAAACTCAATTTTTAGGAAAAGAAATAAGTGGGAGCGCAATAGAACTGGAAGAAATTCCATAACCACAAGCTATTACTGAAAGCATGGTGGTACTAAAAGTTTCGAAAGAACTGGACATCTCCGCGCCACTCCATAGGACTAGTAGGCAGTCTCATCCGCCCGAGAGATACTACGGTTTTCTCAAAGATGGGGATAGAAAGGATTGTATCATCGACGATAATGAGCCAACTAGCTTCCAGCAAGCTATTCAGAGCAGAGACTCGGTAAAATGGCTGGATGCAATGCGGAGCGAAATATAGTCCATGTACACCAACAACGTATGGGGTTTGTACATTACTCCAGAAGGGGTAAAACCCGCAGGCTGCAAATGGATCTTCAGAAAGAATATTGGTGTAGATGGACAGGTTGAAACCTATAAGGCCGGACTTGTTGCAAAAGGTTTTCATCAAAGAACTGATTTAGACTATGATGAAACCTTTTCTCCAGTGGCTATACTCAAATCCATTCGGATCCTTCTTACCATTGCTTCCTTCCACGATTATGAAATTTAGCAGATGGATGTAAAGACCACTCTTCTGAATGGAAATTTAGAAGAGTGTGTTTATATGGATCAGATGGAGTGTTTCATAGAGAGTGGGAGCAGCGGAAGAGTGTGCAAGTTGCTTAAATCCATTTATTGATTAAAGCAGGCATCGCAGAGTTGGAACATCTGTTTTGATGAGACGGTTATGAATTTATAGTAAGATTGTAGCGAGAACTATGGTATTCCTCATCTTATACATGGATGACATTCTCTTGATAGGAAATGACATTCCTATGCTACAATCAGTCAAAGGATTCTTGTCACAAAGGTTCTCCATGAAAGATCTGGGTGATGCCTTCTACATTCTGGGGATCCAGATCTATCGTGATAAATCTAAGAGAATGTTAGGACTTTCATAGTCCAGGTACATCAACACCATACTGAAAAGATTTAGTATTGAAGATTCAAAGCGCGGTAATCTACCGGCTTGTCACGGAATCACCCTTTCCAAAAAGATGTCTCTCAAGACTGATTTGGATAGGGATCGCATGTCTATGCTTTTATGGTATGCTCTATAATGTATGCGATGTTGTATACCAGACCAGATGTTGCTTACGCACTAAGCGTGGTAAGCAGCTATCAGTCAAACCCTGGGGAGAAGCACTGGATAGCAGTAAAGAACATTCTTAAGTACCTGAGAAGGACTAAGGAGATGTTCTTGATGTACGGCGGAAATGTCCTCCAAATCGAGGCCTTTACTGACTCTAGCTTCCAGAGTGAGGATGACTCCAAGTCCATGTCGGGTTATATCTTTACCCTCAAGGGAGAGGCGGTCTGTTGGAAGTGCTCCAAGTAGGATACCGTTGCTGACTCGACGATGGAAGCGGAGTATATCGCTGCTTGTGACGCAGCAAAAGAAACAGTCTGGATAAGGAAGTTCGTAACAGATCTTCAGGTGATTCCATCCATTGTTGATCCAATACCTCTGTATTGTGACAACAACGGGGTTATAGCTTTAGCGAAGGAACCCAAGTCCCATCAGAAGTCCAGACATATCTTGAGGCGGTATCACCTGATCAGGGAGATCGAGGTGCGGAGAGTTGATACGGAGAACAACATTGCAGATCCACTCACAAAGGCCATCCCTCAGACACAGTTCAAGAGACTATTCGAGATGATAGGTCTGCGATATGCCAATACATGGCCTTAGTGCAAGTGGGAGATTGTTAGTGATATATGCCCTAGAGGCCATTATTGTATAGTACTGGTTTGTATATTACATTTTGGAAGCTTGGGATATACATGAATATAATAACAGTCTTGCTCAATATGGTAGTATGCTACATGGTTTGATTCTATCTTAATATGTCTATATGTTTCTTTTAACGTATCGCTAATACATATTGATACAGCCCTTAGGATCTTTGCTTAACTACCAGCGTTGTGATGGCAGTCACACTAGTGGGGGCTGGGTAGTCTAAGCACATCCTTATACAGGTCCCTAGTCGTAGGATTATCGAGACGGGGCATCGATACTCCAAAATAGACTAGTGTATACGCTTCTCATCCTAGCAGGAGAGATGGTCTGTCCCACAGCCATTAGTGCGTCGTACTGGAGATAGTATGCAGGTGCTTATTGTGTTATGAGTTACACTGGACAGAACTCGTAGGGAACTGCTGTTTGGTACTATACCTATCGTCAGATAGCAGTTCCTAGGTGACATGAGTACATGTTAGTCCGTTGACTTGACATCACTACTTCGCCTCGTGTGTGTTCCCACTGCACTTAGATTACTACCCTACCATAGCTCAAAAGAGTCGTGCAAATAGGTAGTAGTTGGGTGTAGTCCCGAAGCACTAGGAGGCAGTAGTGGTTAGATAGGATTCGTCTTTCCCGGTATTGGGAGTTGATATCACGCTGAGTTCAGAAAGCCATTACACAAAGTCCCTGGCCAGGACAAGCAAGATTTATTGGTAAGTACTCCGGTAGTTTCTCAGGGGGTTTTGGGCTCTACTCCGACCCGACTTATTACGCTCTTAGGGGTCTGACGGTTGCCGCCCCCTAGGCCCGATATGCGATACTCTCAGACGAACAGATCGGACTTTACGGAGATTGTCACAGATAAGCTCAGTAGAAGTTTGGATGAGTTTACTCATCGGCCTTCTTATCGACAGATACCTAGGTAGCCGTTACATGCAGTTAGTACCGCTAACGTGCTTGTGGTTAAACCCACTGCCAGCGTACTGTCGAGTCTTTAGAGTCCCACACAGAGAGTTTCCCTGTATCGAGCAATAGATGTAAAGGCCATGTCGTTTTACGGCAGGGCTTCGATCACATACGTGTACTTGTACATGGATGATGTTCGGGCGGATAATACTAGTGGGCTTTGGTTTAAGTCAGATTCTAGTATTATATTCTTGGATTATTTTCGTCTCATTGTATTCGTATTTTTCGGAATAAGGATACGGATATGTATATACGGTGAGGGGTATTCTTGTAATTATACAAGGGTGCTTCTAGAAGAAAACACCTCATTTCTTGTTTAACCATTTTTCTTAAATGGTTAATGAGGTGGAAGTATGGAGTGTGGATTATCATTAAATGAAGCATGGCTACATGGTGACTCATGGGGTTACTCATGCTTTGTGTGACTATTAAGGCATGCTTGATTCTTTGTGAATGATTGTATGCTTCATTATTCACAACACTTAGCCATCTTCATTCACAATGCTTATCACTACACTCTCATCTCCTCAAGCTTCCTTCTTCTTCCTCAACCCTAAAAGTCTCATGTGTTGAGAAACCTAGGGTATTTTGAGAAAAATCAATCCATCATCACTCTCTACATTCTCTATGCTATCTAGTTTAGCGAACTAGGTATCCTAGTTACCTCGGTATTGAGGTTGGAGCTCGAACTATAGACTCCCGGGTGGGTCGTCTTTGACTTGAGGAGGCCGACGATCAAGCGTGATCCGTACACTTCGAGGAGCTTAAGAAGATGAGGAGGAGAACAAGAAGACCCGAAGGACTTGATGGTAGGAGGTATAACTTTCTTCTGAGTAGTTAAACCTCATAGTAGTTTTGTTAGTTAAGGTTCAAGTAAAGATCCTGGAGTTTAGTCTGTGTTGCGAATCTTGTAAAAATTGTTTTTTGCATATTCCGCGTCCCCGCGAATCCGTGCGGTGCGCGATATCGACTTACAGTCCTGTGTGTTATGACGGGGCCTTGTACTACATGTTAAGATAGTCCACGGGGTAAGATGAACTCCTCTCGTATACACAAATACCTTCTGTTCCAAACTACAAACAAGTTCGTTAGAATAACAATCATATACCTGTACAATTTACAGTTTCATTTTACATTACTTGGTCTATTCCATTCTTTCTTTTGGGACTTACGGAGCGCTAGTTCGCTGACGACATTTCTGTCTTTTCTTTTTTTGGAATGTTCGTCAGGAGGACCGACTCTCCAGAGATCGATCCTAGCCAGGAGGATTTGAACCAGCACACTGCCCAGCCGGACTTCTAGCTCTCCTTGTATTAACTTTCAGTTTGTATGCCACTGTTTAGGCACTGTTTATATCATTATATCTATTCATTTTCAAACAGTTGTATATAAAGTGAATGTAAATAAAAGTAGCTGTTTATATTTTTATATCACTTGTCATTCTTATGCATTTCATATATATTGCTTAATTACGCTTAACGTATTTATTTTTTAGTAAATACGTTGCGGCCTGTCACGTCACCGATTCCGTATACTGGGAAGCGGGACGTGACAGTATCTTATATAAAACTTTAGCTCTTAAATTTCTTAAGTTCGGGAGTAATCGGACAATAGCTGCACATGGACGTCAGAATTTGTGTCTTTTTCCGAGACAATTGCCATTAATAACTTCGTTAATTTGTCTAAGATAATTAGGCAAGCACTCACTTTCTCCGGCTCGCTGGGACTCAAGAGAAATAATACCGCTTAAACCTATATTAATTCAGAGTCCTTAATATTTATTATTGTTATTTATATTGTATTTATATTGTTTGCATTTCTCGAGGGGGCTTTATGAAAAATACTTTAATATTGTTTAAAAATAAATCTCGGGGTGATTTATGTTATTTAAAGTTTTTATGAATAAGTATTTTAATTTAGATAGTGTTTTAGTGATGAAACCTAGTTTTTTAAAAGTTTATGGTATTTTAATGAAAACTATTTCTTTTGTAAATTCGGTGGTATTTTATTAAAATTTCAACCTTTCATTTTAAAATATAGTTTTACAATTTACTTTTATTGATAATACAGTTTTATAATTTTTATATAATTTTCTAAAGTTTAATTTGTTTTTAAAAAAATAATTGTTTTTCTTTTAAATCGTATTTTCATTCTTTTCGAAACCGAATTCTCCGCGAGGGGCTCTGCATCTCGCTCTACTATCCCAAGAACGTGCGATAATTCACACCATCCATAAGCGGGTCCCCTGAAGAGGGTTGTAGAGGCGTAATTGCAAAAGATTTTTCAAATATCGATTAAAAACGTATTTTTATAAAATGATGGTATTTTATTGCAAATTGATTCATTTAGATGAAAAATTCTAATTAAATATCGTGCTATGAATCAAAAGTGTGTGGGGGGGGGGAGTCGTTACCCCGTGAAGGTTCTAGAGATATAAATGCTAGTTATCGGTTAAAAGGTTGTATTTAAAGTTCATTGTATTTATATGAAAAAAATTCAATATGTGTTTATTGCGCATGGAATTTTAATTACATAAAAAGGTCAATGAGGTGATTAATATTTCAAGGTGAGATTTGAGGGTTAAAGTAAAAATATTAACATATCAAAGGTGACAAAAAATTATTTAAAAGGAAAAGATTACAAGTTAACTTCACTTTTTGATTATTATTTTAAGAAGATGGTTTGAGTCGAAATGAAAGAGAGATAAAATGACTTACGGTTTTAGAGTATTAAGAAAAGAGTAAGGAAGAGGGAGAAGTCTTCATGGTGTCCCGGTAGCTCCGGAAACAACTCCAATCTTTAACAAAAAGAACGTGGTTGCTAACTCCATTTGACTCCATTTGCACTAAGAAAATTTTAGGAGAATTTTGATAGAGATTTTTCAGAATAGGGAGAGATAGGGGATGTGATGTATTTATAGTGTAGGGATGAGGGTGTATAAGTTAAAGAATTGGAATTAAAATGGATTAAAATAGGATTGTAACGACTCTAATTTCACGGTACCAAAATTTTTTTAAGTTAATGTACAGAATGTAGTTTGCTAATCTGAGTACAAGTTATAAATTAAATTTGTTTAAGAACGGCAAGAAAAAACTTGTAGCTCACCGGTAAAGCCTTGCACTGCTGTGACGTAGCCCCTGTGTTCGAATCCCATCAGCCACATATATTTTTTACCGATTTTTATTTTAAACTTTTTGGAAGTCCAAAGTTTACAAGTGCAATACATGTAAGAAATGAAAAGACAGAAAAATAAACATGTGCACAATGTTGTATGAACAGCCGAGAACACGTGGCATCAATCTAAGCCCCCACCCCTTCAACTCGACCAGCGAGATCCTCCTTTTGGCCGGCACCGCCGGGCCCCACCGTAGGGAATGGTCCCCGTTCTTTTCACACTTGACCCTTGGCCTACCCTGACTATCCCTGTTTTGTTTATTTTTCCTGCAATTTTCCACAGAATTAAAATGAAGCTTTAAATCCAAATTTTAATGCATTTTTAATTCTTTCTTCAATTCATAAACCCTAATTTCATCCTATAAATACAACCCCATACCCTAGCCTCTTCATTCTGAAATCTATTGCCAAAATTCTCAAAAATTCTAAGTCCAAGATGAGTACAAGTAGGTCAATTTTCGGCGAGCATTCGAGACGTTTCCGGAGACTCCGCGACTGCACGAAGGCTACCATTCTCTTCCTCTACCCCCCTCTATTCTTTTAGCAAGTAAGTCCCATATTCCCTCTTCTATTTCTACTATAAAAATTCTTCTTTTCAAAACTTGTCGGTAAGTGGAGTTATACCAACATTCGATTCTATATGCTTTAAAATTACAATTTCTCTTTGGAATCACTCATCCATATCACTATATCTTACTCATTAATCATAGAAAAAATAATTAGAATAATTTTCATCTTAAAATATCATGTTATGTAACTTTAAATTGCGTTTTTGTTTAAATATCACAAACTTTATATATGACATCTTTAATTATTTTTACTTAGCATACCTTTAGAAAAGCTCACGAGGTAATGACCTACCTCTCACATTCACACATCTCGACATAGCACGTTTCTCTTGAACAATATTTTTGTGGCAAAATACGACTTTTCATCAAAATACCTTAAACTATTAAAAACCGGATTTTAAAAAAATTATGTTACTTAATTCTTTGCGATTATGCCTCTATAACCCATTTTGGGGAAACCGCTATTGGATGGTGTAGATTATCACACATCCTCGGGAGTAGTAGAGCGAGATGCAAACCTCCTCACGGAGCATATGATCTCGATGGAATTTTAATACAATTTTTAAGAAAAATGAGGATTTCTATTTAATAATAAAAAATTATTTTTAATAATTATATAAATATTATCAAACCACATATTTTAAAGATATTATTAAATTCCATGTTTTCTAAACAAAATAAAAAATTACATGTTTCATGAAAATACTATCAAGAATCAATACAAGTCAAATTTTACACTAAAATACCTTAAACTATTCAAGTTTCACTAATATACTTCATTCTTTAAAAATTTACATCCATAAAACCCCTAAATAACATAAATAAATAATTGAGGTTTATTTTGAAAGTATACTAAAAATATTTTTATAAAACCCCCTCAAGTTATATTAAATTACAATAAGGACCCTAGTAAATATTGGTTTAAGCAGGACCAATTCTCTTGAGCCTCAGAGAGCCATAGAAAGTGGGTGCTTGCCTATTTAAGGTAGAAAACTAAAACGGGGTTATCAATGATAATTGTCTTGGAAAAATATACAAATCCTGCCGTCCATGTGCAGCAGTTACCGATAACACCAAAATCTAATTCAGGATCCAAATATGTTTAAGTATTTGAATCAATCTGAGTCTCAGTTTAATCTGTATCCAATATACCAAATATGAACATTTGAATACTTGAACATGAATACCAGAACAATATCAACTTGACTTGACCGAACTATGGTTATATCTTAAACTTGACTACAAGAATACCGTTTACATCCTGAATCAGTTTACGTGAACAACTTATACCATGGTCTCGGCAAGTCTGATAACTGCAAATCAATACAATATACACTACAGGGTTTTAACGGGATAAATTGGTATGGAATGTATTAAAAGTGGCACGATGATAGTCACTAAAAGACACCTACATGAACATCCTGTGCCGTAGTCCCGTGGGTTTTGACGGGGCCTTGTACTTACATATTAGCTTAATCCACGGAGCAAGTTGGACTCCTCTCGTATACACTGATACATTCTGTACCAATCTACAAACAACTATGTTAGCATAACAAACATATACCTTACCTATTCTATTATCTTTATCTATCTATTACATTCTATGTTTTGGGATTTACCGAGCGCTAGTTCGCTGACGACATTCATATCTCTTCTTTCTTTGGAATGTGGTCAGGAGGATCCGACTCTCAGGAGATCGAGCCCAGCCAGGACGATTTGGAGAAGTTTACAGAGGAGGCAGATTTTTAGGCCTTACTTGTACTATTTTTCTTTTCAGTTCATATGCCATTGTTTAGACATCGCTTTCTATTATTGTACTTTACATTTCAATTGTATGTAAAGAATGATTATCAATAAAAAATTATTGTTTTATTACATCTCTTTTCATTCTTGAGCTTTACATTTATATTACTTATTTACGCTTAACGCGTTTACTTCTGAGTAAATACGTTGCGGCCCGCCATGTCTACTTCCCCGTACACTGGGAAGCGGGACGTGATAAGGATTAATGGTGAAATGAAAGGTCTCTAGATAAATGAAGAGTAATTGTAACGACTCTGAAATTACTGTACGAATTTTTTTCAATTTAATGTACAGAAAGGAGTTTACAAGTCTGAGTACAATTTAAAAGTTAGTTTTTGTTTAAGAACAGCAAGAAACAATTTGTAGCTCACTGGTAAAGCCTTGCACTGCTGTGACGTAGCCCATGTGTTCGAACTTCATCAGAAAAATTATATTTTTTCTGATTTTTCTTTTAAACTTTTTGGAAGCCCAAAAGTTTACACGTGCAATACACATAAAAATGAAAAGTCTGGAAAAATAAACATGTGGAAAAGGGTTTAAATACAGAGATGTACACGTGTCCAAAATCCACCGGCCTAACCCTACATTTCGACCGGAGAGATTGGTCTTTTGGTCGGCACCGACAGGCCCCCCATAGGCAATGATGCCCGGGCTTTGCACACAAGTCCCTTGGCCTACCCCTAACTCCCCTGCGCTGTTTGATTACTCTGCAATCAAACAGAGACCCCTCAATTTCCCATTTATTACCATTTTAATGCATTTTAATTCACTCTTTTAATTCCAAAACTCTAATTCCATACTATAAATACTATCCCATACCCTAACCCTTTCTCATTCTGAAAATTATAGCCAAAATTCTCAAAGTTTTCTAAGTACAAGAAGAGTAAAAGTGGAGTTAGCAAGAAATCATGT
Source organism: Agapanthus africanus (assembly GCA_030015575.1). Lineage (NCBI taxonomy): Eukaryota > Viridiplantae > Streptophyta > Magnoliopsida > Asparagales > Amaryllidaceae > Agapanthus > Agapanthus africanus. Next base: position 498,941,356 of record JASDDO010000010.1, read on the forward strand.
TCCGGTGAGGATCGAAGCAAGTTCTGACGACCCCGTGATGCTACGAAGATCAACACTCTCTCGTCTGCCTTTCCTTAGAATTACTAGGTAGTAAGTCCCTACCTATCCCTCTCTTTCTTCTTGAAAAGTTCTCTTTTTCAAAATATGTCGGTAACTGGAGTTAATACCGACTTGTTATTCTAAACCCTAAAAAGTTCACTTTTCTTACATATTTTTCATCCGTATTCTTACACCATTTTTGTAATCATATAACTAATGGTTAGAACAAGTTTTCACTCAAAAATATCTTGAAACATAATCTTAATTTAACTTTTACATTAAAATATCATGAACTCCATATATATCTCTTTTAGTATTTTTTTGTTAATCATACCTTTAGAAAATTCATGGGGTAATGACAAACTCCTCACAAACACACATGGTTCCATTGCACGATTCTCTTTGAACCTATTTTTGTGGCGAATACAATATATTTTATTAAAATGCCATCTACTATAAAAAAAAACGGTTTTCTTTTGAATTGTATTTCAAAACCTTTTGCAAATATGTCTATACAACCCATTTTAGGGGACCCACTGTTGGATGGTGCGGATTATCACACATGCTTGGGCTAGTATAGCGAGATACAGATCTCCTCACGGAGCATTCGGCCTCGAAAGTTTTTTAATACGATTTTTAAGAAAAACGTAATTTTATACTTAATAATAAAATTAATTTTTAATAATTATATTAATATTGTAAAATCCATATATTTTCAAAATAAAATAACATTATATTTTTTCAAAGGAAAGAATTATAAATTTTATCAAAATACCATCAAGATACCAACGAAAGTCAAGCTTTACAGTAAAATACCATGAACTATTCAAGTTAAGCTATTATCACTAAAATACTTCAATTCTTAAAATTCGCATTCATAGAAACCCTAAATAATATAAATAATTTCTCGAGGTTATTTTGAACTATATATTAATTTTTTTCCATAAAACCCTCTCGAGTTATATAAAATTATATTTAAGGACTTTAGTAAATATGGGCTTAAGCGAGATCAATTCTCTTGTGCCTCAAGAATCCGGAGAAAGTGATTGCTTGCCTATTTAAAGTAGAAAAACCTAATGGTGTTATCAATAGTAATTGTCTTAGAAAAAGTCACAAATCCTACCGTCCATGTGCAGCAGTTACCGATAGCCCCAGAATCTAATTCAAGATCCAAATCAGTTATAAGTGTCTGACTCAAGTCTGAGTCTAAATCAAACTTGAATCCAAACTCAAATCAGAATCCAATTCAAACATGAATCCAAACTCTAACATGTATACTTGAAATCGAACCTTAATACCAGAACAATATCAACATGCAAACAGGACTTGACTTGACCGAACCATGGCTATAACTTGACTTGATTACATGACTACTTGTTTACATCCTGAACCTGATTAAATGAACAACTTGCATCCATTGTCTCGGCAAGTCTGATAAGTATAATCTATATAAAATATTATACGGGGTTACCGGGGTAGATTGGTATGGAATGTATTAGAAATGGAATGGGATGGTCACTAAAAGACACCTATATGAACTCTCGTGTCGTTGTCCCGTGGGTTTTGATGGGACCTTGTACTACCTGTTACCATAGTCCATGGAGCAAGTTGGACTCCTTTCGCATACACTGATACTTTCTGTACCAAACTACAAACAACTACGTTAGAATAATAAACTGATACCTGTATAACTTAACATTTTCCTTCCACAATACTTGCTATATTCCTTTCTTTCTTTTGGAACTTACCGAGCGCTAGTTCACTGACGACATTCCTGTCTTTTCTTTCTTTGGAATGTTCGTCAGGAGGACCAGACTCTCTTGAGATCGAGCCTAGCCAAGAGGACGTGGACCAGTTCGATGAGCAGTAAGACTTCTAACTTTTACTTGTACTTATCTTCCAGTTTGTATGCCAATGTTTAGGCATTGCTTTTAACATTGTACTTTTCCTTTTCAAATCAATTATATTGTAAAGATGAATATTAATAAAAGTTGCTGTTCATTTTATCTCTTGTCATTTCTTGTGCATTTCATATATTGCTTATTTACGCTTAACGTATTTATTTCTGAGTAAATACGTTGCGTACCTGCCACGTCTCCGTCTCCGTATACTGGGAAGTGGGGCGTGGCAGGTTTGGTTGGCGGCCTATGCAGGTCAGTTCTGCATGGAATCCTAAGCAATATATCATCATAATAATAAGAATCAACAACTATACATTCTTTACATTTCAAATTCTTTGAATCTATCCTAACCTTTTTTTTCTATCAAGGTCATGGATTCTCCCAACAACACAAGCACGAACGTTATTGGCAACACCCCACCACCTACTCTATCACCACCACCTACTATTGCAGCTCCCATCAATGAGCAAACGGTATTTCTTAATGCGATCAAGAGCCTCTTGGAGGGTCAGTAGCAGCAGACTGCTATCCTCATGCACCGCCCAGAGGTCGAGGCATCCGGAATCAAGCAATTCTGGGCACTGCACTCGAAACATTTCTCTGAGAAAGAGAGCCCACTAGAGGTAGAGGAATGAGCTTAGTCTATCGAAAACGACCTGGCAGCAGCATAAATGTCAGAAATTGCTTGGGCGAGACTTGCGAAACTGCAACTAACAGATAACGCCAGAGTCTGGTGGAAGGCTGAAAAAAGCCGACTCGCCCAACCGATTAAATGGAGGACATTTTGCGATATGTTCGACACGAAATACTTCTCTGAGACTGCCTGTTTCGACATGGAACAACAGTTCATCCACTTATAGCGAGGCTTAATGTGGAGCAAATCCGTGGATGAATACGATGCTGAGTTTAACATGCTTAGCAGGTAAGATATGTCTTAATATTCAATTTCCTGATATCACATACTACACTGCTAACACAATGTCGTAACAGGTTCGCGGCATACCTGATCCCGACTGCTGAGATCTGGGCACGATGATTTCAGTAAGGGTTGGACCTGGAAATCCAAGATGCACTAGCTACAGGGGGTTTCCTAACCCAAGATTTTGCTCTAAAGGCTGCCCGACGCTATAAGGCAATTGTGAAGAAGAAGGGCAGAACTCAGACTGCCGGTGTGAAACACCCTGCAACTCAGATGGCAGGAGGAGCCTCTTCAAAGCCAACTTTTGCACCCAGGAGACCGGGAGTAACCTTTAATCGGTCCAGTCCAGACTTTTGCTTCTACTACAAGAGGAACGGACACCTGGCGAAAAACTGCAGGCGTGCAAATGACCTGTGTTTAGTTTGCGGCGCATCTACTCACGCCATCGGAGCTTGTCCATGTTGATGTCAAAAATTGCACCCCGGTTGACCAAGTCAAAGTCAAAGTCAACCCCAAGCCAAACAGGCCCATGCCCAGGTCGAGTCCGAACATGAAGCGGGCGGCCCTCCCCCATGCCAAAATATAGATCATGTAATAAATAATTTTTATGTAATTTTTTATGCATGAATGGGCATAAAACCAACTTTTTATAAAACCCATGACTTATGTGCAAAAAGAAATGGCACATGAGCCATGGAATGGCCAAAATGCCATTTTTGTAAAGCCCAAGGGGCTATATGTAAAGTGTATAGCCTATAAAGGCAAGGATAATGAAAATATCCCAACAACTTTTTCTCTCTCCAAAAAATCCAGATCTGTGATCTTCTTCTTCTTCAAGGTTCTAAAACCTTCTTTTTTCTTTTGAATTGAATCAAGAGTTTTACTCTTCCTTTTATAAAACAAAATAGTTTTTTACCACAAAACCCACAAAATGGAACTCAGATTTGCCATCAGATCTCAGAAAGGAGAGATTTTTAAAATCAAATACTTCTTGATCTTCAAGATCCGGCCAATAAAGGAAGAAGAAGGAGACCCATCTCCAGAAATCCCACTTTGGGGAAGAACTAGGGCTCAAGGGGAGAAGCCCTTCATCAGCTTCAAAACATCCTAGGAGTTTAACTCCTCATACACACACACACACACACACACACACACACACACAGAGAATAATAAGTGCTCCTTTCTGGGAGTACAACTCCCATTACAGGGACCAAGTCCCTTTTGCGCCCACGTGCTGACACGTGGTGCGCTTGCGCTCAGAGCGCTAGCGCCCAAAGAGCTAGCGCCTGAGCACCCGCGTGCTGACACGTGGTGCACTAGCGCTCAAAGCGCTAGCGCTCTTACGCTCAGAGCGCTAGCGCCCAAAGCGCCCACATGCTGACACGTGGCGCGCTAGCGCTTTTGCGCTCAGAGCGCTAGCGCCCGAGTGCTGACACGTAGTGCGCTTCTGCTCAGAGCGCTAGCGCCCTTGTGCTCAGAGCGCTAGCGCCCGAGCGCCCACGTGCTGACACGTGGTGCGCTAGCGCTCAAAGCGCTAGCGCTCTTATGCTCAAAGCGCTAGCACCCAAAATGCTGGCGCTTTTCCCACGTAAAAACTCTGCGTGGCTCCCGATATACCCAAGCCCCCTCCAAAACAAAACACACGTACACTGCACATTGAGTTCGCATGACCAGTTTAACCCGTTAATCGGAGGTTCCCTCGCTCCAAATGCTAGGGGTAATTAACGGCAGCTTAGTCCGCGGCTGCCGAAGATTCGGATCCCCATAATCAATAAACCTCAGCCTACCCTAGGCAGGGGGAATCTGTAGTACATCTGACAAGCGTGCGCGTATTCCCATCTCAATGGGGTGACGAAAAACACCCTACAGATTCTGGCACGTCCGGTGGGACCAATCTCTCCTCCCATATTTCGGGTTAAACGATCATGCGAACTCAATCAATATACATATCTATATTTATACTAAAATAATGCTCTTTCATGCAGGTTTTCAAACAATCACTTTTCAACAATGTCTCTAGAGATGAACCCAGCTCTCAGCACGGCTCCCATCTCCTACACGATGAAGATGGACGCCAGGACGGTCCTTCCGGCCAGTCTCGGGTGACAGTGGGAGGAGCTGCCGCTATCATTTGGCTCTATTCGGTTCGTGTCAGCAAACGCCATCCTAGCTCCTCAAGCCCCGATGATAGACAAACCGGTCTCGAAGGGCAGGAGGCCACATGTGGTGGTCTCGAGGGCGCCCCAACCCAAACACAAATCCGTTTCCGAACGTCTCTCCATCGCTCCAGCTGGGGTCAAGGCCATCAACACCAACAAAGCAACAAGGCATCTCGGGAAAGCTCCAGCGGCGCCTCTGACAATTGCTCGATTGGGTGTCTTCTTAAGCCTCCCCATCACTCAGCCTATGGCGGCTTCCCGAAGAGCAGAAGCCTGCCAATCGCTCAAGGCAGAGAAGCTGAGGCAGAAGCGGCTCAGATACAGAGCCAACAAAAGGGCTAGGGCTCTGGCCATGTTAAAATTTATGAATTTCCAAAGCCCGGGCCGCTCCGCAAAATCAGCCGCCAAAGATAAAGAGATGGCTGGGTATGTGGTTCGCACTGTCTACATGGCCGGACATGAAGAAATGAATCCTCCTCTTCTTCACAGCCATGGTGATGATATGATTGACGCTACCCGGCATCAGCTCGATCTAAGTGATGAAGAGCCCGCTCAGGCCGATAAGCCAGAGGAGCCCGTGGTTCCTGCGGAATTGAGCTCAGGCAATAAAGACGACCCGGTTGTCATAGCAGGAACTACAGAACAAGCGTTATTCCGATTGCTTCAGAGGCAGCTTCAGGACAGGGAAGAGAAGTTACCCAAGGTACAGTCCAAGGTCGACGAATTGTCAAACATCGCGGCAGATCTTGCAACCCAGGTCGCCCAATTGCAATTACAGCAAAATCAAATTTTGGTCCATGAGCCAGGGACTGATACCAGGAGGCAGCCAACTGATACCCCCTTCAACCTAAGAACGGAGTGCCTTCGTGAAAAACGGCCGCGATCAACCTCCAGTCCCTCCGATACATACACTGAAGGGGAATCGCCTCTGAAAGAGAAACTGGATAATGTATATTCCTTCAAAAGGGACAAAGTCCACAAGATATTCAAGGACGCCCTAAGAAACGGTCTACAACTGCCAGAATCAAAGAGACCGCAAGAAGCGAATATAACCGACGACCCAAGATATTGCCCCTATCATAGAGTGATAGGTCATGCCATGAAGATTGGGTCGAAAGGCAATACAAGACGGGAGAGATAGAACTGTCCAAAGGCGTGTTAGCGAACAATCAAGCTACAACCGCCAATTTCATACAAATGCAGACCGAAGCCTTTCGGGTACCTAATCCTCCCAGACATGTGCCGTTATCTGAAAATGACGAATCAAAGACTGATCGGCCTCGAGGACCAGCATCAGTAAAGACACCTACTCCAATGGAGAGAAAGAAGAAGGTATACTCTTTCAGGAGGGATGAAGTCCGCAAAATATTCGTGGACGCCTTAAATAACGGTCTGCAACTGCCTGTTTCAAAGAGGCCATATGAAATGAACATGACTGACAATCTCATATACTGCCCATATCATAGAATGGTGAGTCATACCATCGAAGACTGCTATATTTTTAAAGATTGGGTGGAGAACCAGTACAAACTTGGGAAAGCCCCACAATCGTCAAATGTACCGACAAGCCACAGAGCTACGGTCATCAACACAACTCTGCCGAGATCAAAGTTCAAGGAGCTGGGATAAGCAAGCTGACCACCACGTCATTAAACTGGGAACAGTCGACCTCTAAGTTGTTAAACTGGGAATGTAAAATATATATATATATATATATATATGTAAATAAACAAAAAGATATGTAAATAAAAGAAAAATAAAGAAAAGCTGAAATGATGAGGCTACTCGCAATAAAATTCAATGAGTAAAATAAAGATGAAAAATAAAGCCGAAATGATGGGCAACCACGAATAAAAGCCGAAATGATGGGGCAACCGCGAATAAAAGCCGAAATGATAGGGCAATCGCGATCTTCGCGATAAGAAAAGCTGAAATGATAGATCAATCGCGGTAAAAAAAATGCAAAAAAAAATAATAATAATAAATAAACGGCGAATGATGAGTCGCTCCTGGTACCATATTCCAGTGCAGCGATGCAGACGCCAACCAAAATCCAATTCCCCAAAATCCTTCCGGCCCTACGGTTAGTCCCCAAATTGACTGCCGTGTACAATCCACGGGCTCAAATGATTCTTAGCATACCCATGCCCCACCGCAATCACCAATTACGCGGCTGGTCTCCGCCTTTGGAATTATGCTCCATTGAGAAGACCCACTCATGTGTCCTCGCGATACATGAGGAGAACAAAACTTTATGGGATCCTTACGACTCATAAAGGAAAAACACACTTAGGATTCCTCACGACTCCTAAGGAGAAAATACACCTGCGGGATCCTTACGACTCGTAGGGAGAAATTGCTTTTATGGGACCCTCACGGCCCATAAAATTGAAAAGCCTTAGGCGATAGGGATCTAAACCTGTCTCCTAAGCCATCGTTCCACAATCCCCAAGTGGCGAATGATGAGTCGCTCCTGGTACCATATTCCAGTGTAGCGATGCAGACGCCAACCAAATTCCAAATCCCGATCCTTAAATGGCGAATGATGAGCCGCTCCTGATACCATATTCCAGTGCAGCGATGCAGACGCCAACCAAATTCCAAATCCCAATCCCCAAGCGGCGAATGATAAGTCGCTCCTGGTACCATATTCCAGTATAGCGATGCAGACGCCAACCAAATTCTATATCCCAATCCCCAAGTGGCGAATGATGAGTCGCTCCTGGTACCATATTCCAGTGTAGCAATGCAGACGCCAACCAAATTCCAAATCCCATACCCCAATGGCGAATGATGAGTCGCTCCTGGTACCATATTCCACTGCAGCGATGCAGACGCCAAGGAAATCTTAAAAAATTTCTGGCCCTACGGTCTGGATCATACATCCTGCAAAACCGTATACAATCCACGGGCGTAAAACGATCCCAATCTCTCCCAAGTCCTGCCGGTGAGACTAGCTTTAAAGTCCCGCTAGCACAAAAAAAACGGTATGTCCACAAGCAAAATGGGCACGGATGAAAACCCGAAAGGGCTCCGTGAGTAAAAACAGCAGGACTGCCGGCGAGTTTGTGAAAACCCGAAAGGGCGTAAACTCATAAAAAAGAGATGAAATGCACTCACAAAGTCCTCTCGACTTTGTGAGGAGAAAATTCCCGCGTGAGATCCTTACGACTCACAAAGGAGCAACACACTTAGGAGTCCCCACGACTCCTAAGGAGGAAATACACCTACGGGATCCTTACGACCCGTAGGGAGACAATGCTTTGTGAGACCCTTACGGCTCACAAAATTGAAAAGTCTTAGGTGATAGGGACCTAAAACCTGTCTCCTAAGCCATCGCTTCCTGATAAGCAAGCGCAAATGATGATTCGCTCCTGGTACCAGATTCCAGTGTAGCAATACAGATGCCAAACAAAAAACCAATTCCCAAATCCTTCCGGGGCAAATGATGATTTGCTCCTGGCATTATTCCAGTGTAGCAATACAGATGCCAAACAAAAAACCAATTCCCAAATCCTTCCGGGGCAAATGATGAGTTGCTCCTGGCATTCTTCCAGTGCAGCAATGCAGATGCCAAACAAAAAAAAACCAATTCCCAAATCCTCCCGGGGCAAATGATGAGTTGCTCCTGGCATTATTCCAGTGCAGCAATGCAGATGCGGACAGAAAACTAATTCCCAAATCCTCTCATGGCAGATGATGATTCGCTCCTGGTACCATATTCCACTGTAGCGATGCTGGTGTCAACTCAAATCAAACAAATCAAACCAACCAATTCCAACATCGACCTTTGCGTCAAACAAGGACACTCTGTAGCACGGAAATGTAAAGCAGACACTCCGTCTCGGGGACACGTCAACAAGCGACACTCTGTGACGGGGAAAATTCGAACAGCGACACTCCGTGCCGGGGACAAGTCGAACAGCGACACTCCGTGCCGGGGACAAGTCGACCCGCGACACTCCATGCCGGGGACAAGTCGAACAGCGACACTCCGTGCCGTGGACAAGTCGAACAGCGACACTCCGTGCTGAGGACAAGTCCACCAGCGACACTTCTTGCCGGGGACAAGTCCACCAGCGACACTACATGCCGGGGACAAGTCGATCAGCGACACTCCGTGCCGGGGACAAGTCGAACATCAGCGACACTCCGTGCTGGGGACAAGTCGATCCGCGACACTCCGTGCCGGGGACAACTCGAACAGCGACACTCCGTACCGGGGACAAGTCGACCAGTGACACTCCATGCCGGGGAAAGTCGATCAGCGACACTCCGTGCCGGGGAAAAGTCGATCAGTGACACTCCGGGCCGGGGACAAGTCGATCAGCGACACTCTGTGCTGGGGACAAGTCAATCCGCGACACTCCGTGCCGGGGATAAGTCGAACAGCGACACTCCGTGCCGGGGAAAAATCGGTCAGCGACACTCCGTGCCGGGGACAAGTCGAACATCAGTGACACTCCGTGATGGGGACAAGTCGAACAGCGACACTCCATGCCGGGGAAAAGTTGATCCGCGACACTCCGTGCCGGGGACAGGTCGAACAGCGACACTCCGTGCTGGGGAAAAGTCGGTCAGCGACACTCCGTGCCGGGGACAAGTCAAACATCAGCGACACTCCGTGCTGGGGACAAGTCGATCAGTGACACTCCGTGCCGGGGACAAGTCAAACATTAGCGACACTCCATGCCGAGGACAAGTCGATCAGCGACACTCCGTGCCGGGGACAAGTCGAACAGCGACACTCCGTGCCGGGGAAAAGTCGACCCGCGACACTCCGTGCCGGGGACAAGTCGAACTGCGATACTTCGTACTGGGGAAAAGTCGGTCAGCGACACTCCGTGCCGGGGACAAGTCAAACATCAGCGACACTCCATGCCGGGGTCAAGTCGATCAGCGACACTCCGTGCCAGGGATAAGTCGAACATTAAAGACACTCCG